>OZ004709.1:105887614-107087614 GCA_963924515.1 Vespertilio murinus
CACACTGTGCCAAAATGTTTACACAATTCAGCTTTTTTCAGACTTTAAAGACCAGACATAAATCCTAAACTAGCTGTGTCACTTCCCAACACTCAGGGACTTGCTTGCAACATTTTTGTGGGTAGAGTTGGGCAGGTTTTTCCCAACTATTTTTAGTAAAGAAGTAGGGTACTCTTTTGGGGTCACTGCTAACTGTTTTTAAAATATTACCTGTTTTTTTTTCCTCAGAATAATGTCAAGTATTATAGGAGTGCATCTTTTCAGTGAAATATGTCCTTTATTGGCAGTACCCTTAAAACAAGAATGTTTCCAAACTAAATTGTGTCAATATCTGAAGGTCAGTTTTATCATTCCTCATCTGAATAGATAGTAATATGAAGTAACATTCATTTTGTACTGATACTTTTAGTTTATGTTGATTGCTATTATTATGGAAATTCTGTACTGATCAGATAAAAATCTACATTTTACTGCGGACAAACCTGAGAATTATGCTAGGAAGTGCTCTCCATTAGGTCTCACAGCTAGAAGATAATGGAGCTTGGATTTATACTCGGCAGTGTTTGCCTCTAGAAGACCAGGACTCTTTCTGCTACACTAAGACTTTCTAAAAACGGTTTTCTAGGAAAAACACATGTGGAGATATTAACAGGCATGTCTCAAGAATACTGTTGTGTGGTTGTTACCTTTGGAAACTTGATGCTACATTCTTCTTTTGCAAATGCACAATACACACACATACGAAAGGCTCTGAGAAGTCCTGCCATGAAAAAAACCTGCTTAATTCTCTGCAAGCCAGCAGGTTCCAAATGTACTAGAGCATGGCACACGCTTCCTTAGCACATCTATTCACACTCAGAGGAACATGGCTACAAGACACTCCCCAGCCAGAGTTGAATGCTCCAGGGGTCACCTCCCCTTTCCTCTATGCTTCGTTTCCAGCTGCCTCTGAAGTGCCTTCTAAAGAGGACATATAGGAAGTTATTCCCTCTCCCCTGGGCCAGTCCTTATTCATTAACCTGGGGCTTCTCCCTCCCAGGAATACTTTATCTGACTTCCTAAACAGGACTGCTCCTTAACCCTCTGCATATTTTGAAACAAATAACAAAATAAGGTATGAATTACTCAGAGCTCAACTGGTTTATTCAGATCCCCAGAGGGTTAAACATCATATTTTTCATCTGAAAACCTCTGTTAGTCCAGCAGAACTCTCTGCATCAACAGACATTTTCATGAAAACCCACATGGTGAAAAAGCCCAATGAATTGGCCAATTCCTTCAGAAAGCGTTTGATATCATGCACAGACAGTCTAAATCTAAAATGATATCACTCCTGGGTAAATGGTCCAATGACTAAAGAATTAGTAACTCCCAAGATTCTGCATAAAAACTGTTCATGAAAGACTATTATCTACTGAATACCCAACACTTAAATTGAAAAAGAAAAAAAAAACACATTTACTTACAATCAATAAAAATATTGAAAACCCCTGAAGATCTAATTGGAATGCCAGTTTTATTCCTGATGCCTAGTGTTGTGTAGATATCCAGGAATTTTGAATCATTGGCTAATTTATTCTTTTCTGCTCTATAATCCCTCCAGTTCATATTGTGCTCACCTGATGCTTTATGTTATGAAGACAGTTGTGCTATTGCTAGTTGGCTCTGTGCCAGGGACCTTTAGTTATAAATATTAATTATCTTTCTATTGGCAAATGCATAAAGCAAGGCAAAACCAAGAAGGAATAGCCATGTTCCTCCTGAAAGAACCTTGAAGCTGAATTTACTGAAGGATGCTAATTTGTAGTAGTATCCTTGGTCTTTTCACTGTTATCCACCTAAAGCTATGATGTTACTTTTCAAAATATCCTATAACAAGAAAACTATAGAACTACAGTTTGTAGTTGCAACCTAGAAAAGCCAGCAGAATCTATAAACCCCATGTGACAAGAGCAATTTAAAAATATCCAGCAGAGAAATGACCTGGCAAAGAGTCACAGATGAAAATGTCAAAATCTTGCAGCTCGGGATAAAAAAAGGAATTAAATAAAAAGTTGTCCTCTGGATTGGATTTCTTCCAGGTCAACAACTACTGAGTCATTAAGAAAAGCAAGAGTTCCTGCGGGCCTGTGACAGGCGTCCTCTCCCCAGAGGGGCTGGGTGCACGCCCTTGCCAATAGCACTGACTCAGCCACCTCTGCAGGGCGTGGACACCAGCCCTGAAGAGCAGAGGCAGAATCTGGCTGCCTCTGGCTTGCATTCCTGGTCAGCTTGCATTTTCAACCTCCGAGTCAGGGTTATGATTTAAATGTAGACATTTCTTAAAGTTCAGTTAATCTGGAGTGTTTGTAAAAGGCCAAATGCTGCAGAGCAATGCTGGCTTTCTTATACCAAGGACAAAATTAAATGTTGTCTACCAGCTGGATGGGAAAAAAGTGATCCGAGCCACATAATATGCTATTAGTATAACTATCTGCTATACAATCACCACGATAATCTCACCATCAGGGTTGCAATGATTCCAGAGTAATGATGAGGTTGTACCATGATGGCGATACTCCGGGCTGATCAGAGTGATCATCCTTGTGATTAAGGGGATTGTTGATTTTGCTTTTATTGGATAGACCTCCATTTGCCCTCTCTTTGGGAGGAGCAGCTGTTTCCCCCCTCTTTTACATGGGAATTTGTTTTACTTTTTGATGTACAACTTGCAGAAATCTGTGGCATGGAATCCTGAAGCTAGCAAGGTCCCTAGGGGTCATTGAGGGTGCATGTATGTGCTACACGCAAACAGGGTCAGGATGGTCACATCTGGCCATTGCAGCGCATTTGTGCAGCTGCGATTCAGAAAGGTCAGTTTCACTGTGCGAGCTGTGCCAAGCACCCCGCAGAGACATGGCCTCAAGGACATGTGAAGGGCTCCATCCACTGGATGGTCCCCACCCAGCCTGTTTACGGGTGGACCAGGTGACACTGTGTGTTATGATTTGGGAGAAACCAGCACTGGTGTTCTCAGAATCTCCCCATCCACTGGCACTTTGCCTGAATTTCCAACCATTAGAGTCACTGCTTTGGGTTAAAGCTGTGACTACCCAGCCCCTTTCCCCGCTTTTAGTACAAAGAATCCTTTTTTTTAAACATCAGAACATTTGATAGATCTCCCTTACAATAGCTCTATTTTTAGATTCTGATGACTGGAAAAAGATGCAAAACAGAAAAGAAAAAAATCTCAGTGGTGCTTGTATACAGATTCATATTTAATAAATTTCAGTAATACCTTAATATCTTTAAAAAACAGTCACCGATATAGGTATAAGTTATGTTATTTATTAACTTTAGAGATAATGCTTTGAGACCATATGGAGATCTCTAAAGTTTGCATTCTTACCCGCTTCTCTCCCATTCCATATACCCCATGCTCTATCACCAAGATTTATGGAGCTTTTAATGGGGTCATTGGATTAACTAGCATTTTATAAGCATATGTTCTCTGGAACATGTTTCATAGGGTTCAAAATAAGTGTGCCAAAACCACCACAACAAAAAACAAACAAACAACAACAACAGCAAGCATTGAGGAAATGCTGAGTTATACAAAGTCAAATAGCTATCTCTATTGCAGGACTTCTCAGAGCCTTAACTGTTGGAAGGCATTTAGAATCACTACAAAGGAGGTACAGATTTCAGAATTCACTAAATTGTTTAAGCCATGGGTTCATTTTCCAGACACTGTTGACATCTCTGGGAATAGTGTTCTGAAGAACACTTTGGGTTAAAATATTGTTTCCAGATCTCCTGTAGGATATTACCAAGGTTAACTCCTAAGAGAAGTTGTTGAGTTGCTAAGGGGAACATCTTGAAGAAATAGCTTCTTGGACAGATCTCCTCGGAGTCTGAAATGTGTGAACAGGATAGCATCTTGTCTCAAGAGATAATTATGGCTACACTTATTATTTCACTAAATTGCATACCCCCAGCCTCCTCATGAACATCTCAGAGGCCAGGAGAGCAAACGACTGAGTCCTGCAGAAAATCAGGTAGCACAATGACGGGGAACATTCTGGTATTGCAGGGATAAATGCTATACAAGAAAATCGTGGGTGGGATTTCTGTTTTTAGGTTGGATACAAGCTTTGCCTGTTTGCTTTGTATGGCATTCAAGGTACACCTCAGTGACAGAGTGGAGAGTTCTTGCCTCATCCTAGCTTGTGTCATGGGTAGATGTGGGATAGCTAGAGGCTGCCTGCTGATGACTTCAAGGGTCCCCAAGCCTGAACTACCCTCTAATTATCCATCTCCTCTCAAACTCTGACATAAGCCAAGCCCCAAATTATACCTATTGGAACTTCACAGTCTTTACTCCTAAGATTTGGATTCCTGTTGAAATTCTGACCCTCCTCAAAAAGATAGAGATTTAAATGTACTAGCTTTTAACAATCTCAGTGTGACACGAAGAACAGGATTGATGAGGTTGGAGGAGTGTGGAGGAAGGTGAAGAGCATTTGGATACTAAGCACAGGCTCACCAGATTCCCCTAACAAGGTGTCTCTTGATAGAGACCCAGGGACTCCCAAGGGAGCCCAATTTGCCCCAGTCAAGTGGCAAGCTTAAATAGCAAATCACTTGAGGTAAAACCAAGAGCAGACCATCTGTGCTTGCAGACAGCTAAACTAATGTGAGGGGGAAAATAGAAGCAATTACTTAGAAATTGTAAAGCCTCAAGCAATTCTTACTCAATCAAGTGAATGTATCAGGTTGGAGCGATATTTGGACTGGAGGTTATCAGCAGAATTGTTTCAATTTGTCATTCTTCGTTCATGTGTAGACACCGCTAATGAGCACATCTTTGCCACTCACTTACCTCGGTGGAGACATAATTTTATTTTATAGCCCTCTCACACGACATCATGTTGATCAGTTAATAATTTATCAAGAACCTCAAGCCAAATAGTAAAACAAATGTGCACCACAACACATTATTGTATCCCTCTTCTGAACCAGTCAAAGGGACAGGCAGTCAAATTACAAAACATCTGCTTCTTCATGGTCTTCTTTAATGTGATTTTAACTTTGTATGCAATCAAAACTAAAGTCATTCCAATTAAAATGCTTAAACCAATGTGGTGCTCCTAGTAAGGTGTCAAACATTCCATCTCTCAAATAGCAAAAAGAAAAAAAAGAGAGAAAGAGAGAGAGATTCCCTTTGAGATTTTCTCCATTAAACTAGTTTCCTAATTATTACATGCTACTTAAATAGCATTGACTGCACTTTTTATCTCAAATGCTACAGTTCAATTAGCCTGTAAAAAATGCTAGGTCTCTAGTGACAAAGAGATCTCACAACACATTCTATCTGTATCAGAGAACACATAGCTTTTAGAATATTCCTGGGTAGCTATCATCTTTCCTTGCTCTTTCTATGATCCCAAACTCAAATTTCTTTTATTCTCTAAATATGAACTATTATAATGAATATAATAGCAGTGCCAACTATAACTTATTAAGCATCTAGTAGGTGTCAGGAGGATTATATGCATCATTTTTATTTAGTTATTTTAATAATAGTCCAATGATGTAAATATTTTCCACAATTTACAGATGATATTATAAGATTGAGAAATCTTTATTTACTTAATTAGTATCTGAAGTGAGATTTTAACCCACTTTTTCATCACCGAAGTTCATGCTCTTAACCACAGGGACTATCCTAAATCTTTGTTGGTCCTTTAAAAAAATTCATTCAATATAATTGTCCTCTTTTAGTTAACCAAATAACGAATGTACAGTTAACGTTTTATTGTTCTTTCTTTGTATTATTATTTTTAAAAATGCACAAAACTAAAGAAAATAGTATAATGGATCTTCATATATACCCAATGGTGTATAATCTACACACGCACACACCATTGTGTGTAGGTTATACACCACTGGGTATATATGAGGATCCATTATACTATTTTTCATATATATATATATATATATATATATATATATATATATATATATGTATACAGGGTGGGGCAAAAGTAGATTTACAGTTCAGATGGAACATAATACAATAATTAATAAATAATCATACCATAATAAACTCTGCCCACATACTGACAATTGTAAACCTACTTTTGCCCCACCTTGTACATGGTTCTTGTTTAATTTATCTCTCTACTTCTTTTTCAGAAGTATTTAAGGACAAATTCTAGCCTTCATGATCATATCCATGAATATTTGATAAGTATCTCTACCTGGGGACATTTCCAACACAGCCACCATGCCATTATCATACCTAAGTTATCATCTAACACACAGGGTGTATGAGTCAGAGTCCTGGAAGCAGCATATTCAGAAAGAGATTTTGATAAAGGGACTATTTACAAAGGTGTGTCCAGGCTTGAAGAAAATTGCTGCTGAAGGCTAGCAGCAATGAAAAGCCACGCTCACCTGCAGGCCTGAGGAAGCAAGGGGAGGAAGTGTACTGGAACTTAGAGAGAATGGCCCGATGGAAGGAAGGGAGCAGTGGGAATAAATACTTCAATCACTCCTCCCACCCTCAGAGCTCCTTTTGGTGCCTTCTATTGGGCAGATCCAAATTGAATTCAGAGGACAGGGCATCTCAGGCAATTAATACAGGGATTGACTTTTTTTCTTCTTCTTTTAAAGAGCAGGACAATTAACATATTTGGCACCCTGACTCATGTAAAGTCTCTGTTCCATTGCTTCTTTATTATTTTCCCCATTGTGTAAACCCTTTCCCCCACCTTTACTGAGGTATAACTGACAAATAAAATAATAAGATATTTGAAGTGTACAATGTGCCCAGCCAGCGTGGCTAAATGGTTGAGTGTCGACCTATGAACCAGGAGGTCGTGATTCAACTTCCAGTCAGGGCACATGCCCAGGTTGTGGCTCAATCCCCAGTGGGGGGCATGTAGAAAGCAGCCTATCAATGTTTCTTCCTCATTATTGATGTTCCTCTCTCTTTCTCCCTCTCCTTTCTGTTTTGAAATCAATAAAAATATATTAAAAAATATATACAATGTAATGTGAAAATATTTCCCCTATTAAGCTAACACATACATCATCTCACATATCATATTTACCCGAGGTTTTGCTTTGCATTTTTCTGATGATTAGTGATGTTAAGCACTCAGTCATTTGTATGTTTTATTTTGGGAAAAATGTCTATTACAGGCTCTTGCTCATTTAATTTTTTTTGTTTCTATTATGTTGAATGAGTTCCTTGTATATTTTAGATATATAAACCACTTTTCAGATATGTGGTTTACAAATATTTTCTTCCATTCCAGACATAATCTTTTTGTTTTGTTGATGATTTCCTCCACTGTGCAGAGATGCTTTTTAATTTAATATAGTCCTACATATTTTTTTTAAAATCTCATATCCAAAGCACTCATTACCAAGACTAACTTTACGGAGCTTTTTCCTAATGTTTTCTTTTAGGAGTTTTATGATTTTAGGTCTTACCTTCAAGTCTTTATTTGAGTTGACTTTTGTGTATGCTTAGTATAAGATGTAGGGATCCAATTTCATTTTTTTTTTCATGTGGCTATCCAGTTTTTTCAACACCATTTATTGAAAAGACTGTCCTTTTTCCATTGTATATTCTTGGCTCCTTTGTCATAAATTAATTAACCATATATGCATAGTTCATTTTAGGTCTTCTATTTTGTTTCATTGATTTATGTGTCTGTTTTTATGCTGAAACTATACTGTTTTGATTACTATAGCTTTGTAATATAGCTGGAAATCAGGAACTGTGATGATTCTAATTTTGTTTTTTACCTCTTTTCCAAGATTACTTTTGGTATTTGGAGTCTATTATGGTTTCATACAAATTTTGGGATATATTTATTTATTTCTGTGACAAATACTATTTAAATTTTGACAGGGATTGCATTGAATCTGTAGTTTGCTTTTGGCTATATAAACATTTTGACAATATTCATTCCTTTTTTAAAAATTATCTTTTGTTGTTGTTGAAAGTATTACACATGTTCCTTTTTTTCAACCATTAACTCCTTCCATGCTATTGGAAGTTCAATTAGCCTCCCCCTCTCCCTCAGCCTCCCCCATGCTATTGTCTGTTCATTGCCTATGCATGTGTATGTATGTATACACTATTCATTCTCTTAATCGAAGAATACAAAATATCTTTCCATCTATTTGTAGCTTCTTAAATTGTTTCCATCATTATCTTACTTAGTCAATAGATTTTTTATTTTTTTGGTTAAATTTATTTTCAGGTGTTTTATTTTTATGATGCAATGATAAATGGGATTATTATTTTTTTTAATTTCTTTTCTGATAGTTCATTGTTCATGTATAGAAACACAACTAATTTTTGCATACTATTTTTGTATCCTGCAACTTTACTGAATTTGTTCATTAGTTCTAACATTTTTTTTGGTAGTCTTTGGTTTTTTTGTTTGTTTGTTTTAATATATTTTATTGATTTTTTACAGAGAGGAAGAGAGAGGGTTAGAGAGTTAGAAACATAGATGAGAGAGAATCTTTGATCAGCTGCCTCTTGCACACCCCCTACTGGGGATGTGCTCGCAACCAAGGTACATGCCCTTGACCACAATCGAATCCGGGACCCTTCAGTCCGCAGGCCAACGCTCTATCCACTGAGCCAAACCGGTTTTGGCAGTCTTTGGGTTTTTTTTTTTAATGTGTAATTTATCATCTGCAAACAGATATAATTTTATTTCTTCCTCTCCAACTCAGATGACTTTTATTTTTCTTGCCTAATTACTCTGGCTAGGACTTCCAATACTATCCTATATAATAAAAGGCTACTATGCAAATCAACTGAATGGCAGAAAGACTGATTGCTATGATGCACACTGACCATTGGCAAATGCTCAAAGCAGGAACAGCCTCCTGGTGGTCAGTGTGCTCCCACAAGGGAAATGCCACTCAGCCAGAAGCCCAGTTCACTTCTGGTGAGCACAGCAGTGGTGGTGTGAGTCTCTAATGCCTCTGTAGAAGTGCTTAGGAACAATGAACTGAGTGGTAAGGAGTAGCAAGTAGGTGGCTGGTAAAGATCGAGGGCTCCTGGACTGTAAGACAGTGCAGGCCAGGCTGAGGGATCCCCTGAATGAATATCATGCACTGGGACGCTAGTCCTATACAATAAAAGGCTAATATGCAAATCAACAGAATGACCAGTCACTATGACGTGCACTGATCACCAGGGGGCAGACACTCAATGCAGGAGCTGCCCCCTGGTGGTCAGTGTGCTCCCACAGGGGAGTGCCACTCAGCCAGAAGCCAGGCTCATGGCTGGCAAGCACAGCAGCAGTGAAGGGAGGAAGCCTCTCCCGCCTCTGTGGCAGCACTAAGGATGTCAGACTGATGGCTTAGGCCCACTCAGTTAGCAGTCAGACATCCCCTAAGAGCTCCCAAACTGCGAAAGGGCACAGGTCAGGCTGAGGGATCCCACCCCCTGAGTGCAAATTTTGTGCATGGGGCCTCTACAGTTGAATAAAAGTAGAGGGCATCCTTGTCTTGTTCCTGATCTTACAGGAAAATCTTTCAGCTTTTCACCATTGAGTATGATGTTAGCCGTAGGTTTGTCACATATGGTCATTATTATGTTGTGAACTTTCCCTCCATACTCTGTTTGTTGAAAATTTTAATCATGAAAGGATGTTGTAGTTTGTCAAATGCCTTTTCTGCATCTATTGATATAAATGTATGACTTTTATCCTTTTTTAAAAATGTGGTGTACTACATTTATTGGTTCATGGATGTTAAATTATCCTTTTATCCTTGGAATACAACTCACTTGATATGGTATATGGTCATTTCAATGTACTGTTGAATTTGGTTTCCTATTATTTTGTGGATGATTATTTTTTAAAAAACAATTAAAAAAATATTTATTTTCTTATAGTATCATTGTTCTGTTTTTGACATCATGGTAGTTTTAGTTTGTAATATAAGTTTCAAAGTGTTCTTTCCTCTTTTATTTCTTGGGAGAGTTTGGAAACAATTGGTATTAATTATTCTTTAAATTTTGGTAGAATTCACCAGGGAATCCCTTTTCTTTGTTGGAAGCTTTTAATTCTTTATTTATCTCCTTACTGATAATTGGTCTATTCAGATTTTCCACCTCTTCACAATTCAGTCACAGTTGAAATTTATCCATTTCCTAGAAATGTATCCATTTTTTTCTGAATTGTTTAATTTTTTGGCATAAAATTATTCATAGTAGTCTCTGTTGATCTTTTGTATTTATGTGGTATTAGTTATATCTCCTTTTTATTTATAATATCATTTGAATCCTATTTTTATTTCTGACATGGCTAGCTAAAGATTTTCTAATCTAGTTTATCTTTAAAATAAAACAATTATTCATTTTATTAATTGCTTGAAGTAAAACAAAAATTTTTAAATATTGAGACAAATTTAAATGAAAACTCAATACCAAAACTTATGTGATGCAATAAACTCAGTTCTAAGTGATACGTTTGTAATGATGAATGCCTACATTAACAAAGAAATATCTAAAATAAACAAAAATAAACCCAGCAACCTAACTTTACACCTAAATGAACTACAAAAAAAGGACAAACTAAGCCCAAATTAGTAGAAGGAAATAAGTAGGAAGTAAATGAAATATATGACCCTTTAAAAATGCAACCATAATTTTTAACTCTCAGATTATATATAAACAGGCCACTGGCCAGATTTAACCTACTATTCTTACTTTGCTAACCCTTGCTAGTTAAAAAAGACTATCTCCTGCTGAAACCAGTTTGGCTTGGTTGATAGAGCCTAGGCCTGGGGACTAAAGGGTCCTGGGTTCAATTCTGGTCAAGGGCATGTACCTTGGTTGCGGGCACATCCCCAGTGGGAGGTGTGCAGGAGGCAGCTGATTAATGTTTCTAACTTTCTATCTTTCTCCCTTCCTCTCTGTAAAAAATCAATTAAATTTTTTTAAAAAGAATATCTTTCTATGGTACAAAGAGAATCAGGTAGAGTATAGAGTGATTCTGAAAGAGCAAATGGGAACTATATAGACACAGTCATATTCAAAGAAGGCTTGTTCAAATGAGGATCCATATACGATCCATACATTTAATTTAACAGCTATATCTCTTTATGCTTTAAACATTTCCCTCTCCTTTTGGTTATTTGGTAAGCAAGGACTTTTTCCTGTACACAAAAGATTGATCTAGTTGCTTTCTTATGGTGTTCTTCAATATGGTTCTCTATCTTCTGTATTTCCTGTAAACTGTTAGATATTGATATTTTATTAAATGAATTCAAACTTATAGGATATAATAATTCCAAGTTGGTACTATATACTTCCAGTTCCATCACATCATGAGGAGTATAATGTTTCTGACTGTTCTACTTCTACTCTGCCAAGATCATCAGTGGGCTCAGGTATTGTCAGCCTTATGTCTTCATTATTAAAGTTTCCATTAAATGTACACATACTGTTTACTGACTCCATTGATGGTTATTTTCTTTATCTATTATTTTACAAGGTTTTTAAAATGATGATATTTCAGTTTCATAATTCCTTGTGAATTTATTAGTTAGAATTTTTCTGTAAGGACTTTCTTTTCCTTATTAGATATTTGGTCACTTTGAAATATAGTTCATATTATAAATGCAGGATGAACACATTTTTTTTTCTTTTACCAATTTTAATTTAGTGTCCTAGTGAACTCCAGTAGTAATTAATGAGATTTTAAAGAAGTATTATTTTGAAATTAAAAAAATATTTATAGTTTATGTATATAAAATTTATAGTCTTATTTTATATGTATATATAATATAGACAAATCCATTCATTTAAAATTAAAAACTCACATATGTATAGTGTATAAATCCACTGCAAATGCTATTTTTTGTCTTCCTTACATTATCCCATTGTAAGTAAATGGGCGCTTTTTTATTAGCTCCTATGTTTTCTTCTTCTCTTCCTCTTATTCTTCTTATACTCTTCCTTCTCTTTTTCCCCCTGCTCCTTCCCCTCTTAGCCTTCCCTTTATCATTCTTCCTTTTGGGATGTCTTAAAACAACAGAAATTTATATCACAGTTATTATGGCCAAGTCAACATGTGGGCACTGCTGTACTATCTCTAAAGGCTCTAGGGGATATTCTGTTCCTTATCTTTTCCAGCTTCTTAGCAGAGAGGCTGTAGGCATTCTTGGACTTGTGCATGCATCACTCTGATCTTTGCCTCTGTCTTTATTCTGCCTTCTCCTCTTCTCTAGGTGTCTCTTTGTGTGTCTCTTGTTATATTAACACTGGATTTAAGGCCTATCCTGACCACCTATGATCTTTAACTTATTTACATATGCAAACACTTTCCCAGATAATATCACATCACTCTGAATGTCTTTTTGTGATTTGTTTTGTGATGCTTGCTCTATTAATAGGAAATGTTTTTGAGTATCATTGATATATTATAAACTAGAGGCCCAGTGCACGGACTCCTGCACTGGTGGAGTCCCTCTGCCTGGCCTGGAGGGATGGGGCCAAAACTGGCTCTCTGACATCCCCCAAGGGGTCTCAGATTGTGAGAGGGCCTCTAATATGCATATAAGATGTTTAGTTAATCTCTCCCTACCCTCATCCCTCTCTTCTCCTGAGTGTTATCAGTCTGTTCAATGTTTCCATGCCCGTGATTTCTGCTCCTGCATTTAACATCTGCCCCTGGTGGTCAGTGTGTATCATAGCTACTGGTCAGCCCGTTGGCCAATCACTTAAGCTTTTATATATAGAGAGATTATAATGCAAATAAAGAAGCATTGATTAATCTTTTGTTTTATGTCAACATCACACATAGCAAAAGTTTACTAGTGACCTATGACATATAAAATTGTCAAATTAAAGCTGCCACAGACTAAGAAAAAGGATATTAATTGTATAATTATTTAGTTTCCTGTTACCCTGGGTTTTATGTGTGTGTTTATGTGGGGATAGAAGAAGGCAGTAGGGTCTTACCTTAAAAAATAAATCCCTGCAAAAAGGGTTTCATCCTCATTTGATGATAGAAACTCGAATTGGCTTGCCACACCTTTGAGTATTCACTTTCACTCTCATTATGAATTTTCTATCCCAGTGGTATCCCACCACTTTTATAATAGTAGAATTCTCAAAAGAGTTAGAAGATACAGAGGTACCAGATGCATTTTGTTTATGGTCTTTTGGATAAAAAAGATAGAAAAAATGTTAGGGGTGTGTGTGTGTGTGTGTGTGTGTGTGTGTGTGTGTGTGTGTTTGAAATCTATATGCCTCTATTTCAAAGAATCATCTATCCTAATACAGAAAACTCTTGATTTCATTGTAAGCATCCAGGCAGAGGCACCTTATATTATCAGAAGTTGTCTTTCATCAGTCAGTATCATTATAGTGAGGACAGTGTGGGCTCCTGTGTCCTTTTGACATCGTTTTTTTTTCCATTTTGGCAAAGAAAAATATCCCTGAGTCATCTCATATGTTTTCTGTCCTACATCTGAAATCATCTGTTTCTCTCAGAAAAATCTTGTTTCTTATAGTAGAAATGATATTTGGGATGCTAGAGATGCTCATTCTAATGGGTTGCCATCGGTTCTCCATCTTATTTCCTTTAAAGGTAAGGTGGCTAGCATTTATTTTCTTTATAATTTGTTGAAATTACATCAAAGTTGGCCAGGGACAGTCTGGGTTGGTGTTTATTCACTCAGAAAAAATATTAATGGTGCTGCTTAAAAGTATCCCAGTTTGGATAAGTTATATGACAAGTGATTTAAAAGTGGTTTAACCTGTTTTTATTGGTTGCCAAAAGAAAGTTTTCTTTATCTTTAAAGTCCTGTAATTTCACTAGAATACATATTGGTGTTGCCATCTGGGTCAATTCTCTCAAATACCTGGTGTGGTCTTTCAGTAAGTCTTCTTTTATTTCAGAATGCTATCCTATTTGTAGTTCATAGGAATTGTTCTGTGCTTTGGGTTTCTTTTATTCCCTTGGGGATTCTAGTCATATGTATGTTGAATTTGTTTATATGTACTCTATACCTATTATTTTCTTATATTCAGGTTTTTCTTTACTTGCTTGATTTCTTCGTTCTCATTGCTGCTCTCTATTTCTCTTGTTGTCCTCTCTATGTTGTCTAATGTCTCATGTTTCTTTTAGCTTAATCTTCATTCTGAAGTGCTTTTCTCCCCACAGTTTTCCCAGAACCCCTGCAGAACTTTTTCACACCCTGTTGGCTTTCAACCATTTCATTTCTCAGATTTGCCGCTTCGAAGTGATGATGTTTTCATAGCTCCCATACTGTTCTTATTTCTATCTCAGCTCTTTTGTACTATTAAACTATAGTTTCCATTAGCTTTGTGATCATAGTTTAGTGTCATGCCTTCATTAATGGTAAATTTTCCTTTTTTTCATAAAATGTCCTAATATGGGGTTTGACTCCAATCTTTTTCATTTTCTCTTATTCATTTGAGATGTTTTCTCTTTCTTTCTTTCTTTCTTTCTTTCTTTCTTTCTTTCTTTCTTTCTTTCTTTCTTTCTTTCTCTCTCTCTCTCTCTCTCTCTCTCTCTCTCTCTCTCTCTCTCTCTCTTTCTTTCTTTCTTTCTTTCTTTCTTTCTTTCTTTCTCCTATCTTATTCTTTCAGAAGGAAATTCCTGTAGAGACCGGTCAGGGTGGATTTCCTAGAGAAATGGTTCTAGGCACCCTCCTCTGGTGTTGCATATTAAAAAATGCAGAGTATCAGTCCAACAGCCCTGTCTCCTTTGGACTCTCTGCTCCTTTCAAAAGTTGAAACTTTTCTCCATTGTTTCTGCACTGCGCTTTTGTGTGTGTGTGTGTGTGTGTGTGTGTGTGTGTGTGTGTGTGTGTTTTAAGCATTTTTCCCCCTCAGAATAAGTCTTTGTCTTTCAAGAGGGGAAGATCTTGAATATTCCTGAGGCTTTTGAAGGTGTAAAGTTCCTAGGACTTCAGTATTCAGAATGTCTTATTTGTAACTCATCTGCTCACTGGAGTCAGTGGAGTTTTTATCCAGGTTTACCAACTGGTTGTTTTCACATTCACTTGCTGAGGATTCCACTTCCAGTTGAGGTCGTCTATTTTACTGAATGGGCATTTGATGCAATTTTTCTGTTTCAATTCTCTTAGGACCATTGGAACACTTTTCTATCATTTCTATTGCCTCTACAAGGGATAACCCCACACATGTCCTGCACAGGATCTGCTTTTGATGGTGGCATCAACCATTTATGCTCTGCATTTAGGAGAACTCCTGGCCATCTCATTTTTGTTGAAGATACTCTCACTTTTATTTGTCATTTGTTATTCTAGTTTTTATTTGTCATTCATTATCCTAGTTTACCTACTGTTTTGTTTTATGAGAAGATTTCAGGATATTTATGTAGTATGCTGCCATAATGATTTTGTTCTAACTGGAAATTTGAGGTCACTCTAAAAAAACTGACCTGACATAGTTAATTTTGGAAGCATCAAAAATAAGACAGGGCCTCATAGAATTCAACCTTTTGCCACATGGGAAAAATTTCAACCTAAATCAGGAATTAGATCTCTACACCAGGCATTGTCCTCAATTTCCACCAAAGCTTCAGGCAAAATAGCAAGGAGGGCAAGTTTGTCTCTGGCTATCTTCCTTCTACCTCGCTCAGCGCTATGGCAGGGCTAGTGGCACTTGCGCTTGGGTCTTCTGAGCCTTGCTGTCATGGGCCATTATTTAGCAGACCTTAGGGGGTTTAGGCTCTGCATTCAAAGTCAGGCCGAGTTAGGAAAGCTGCAACTGGATCAAGGCTGAGAAACTCCATCTGTGAGCCACGGCGTGGGCCAGGCAGCAAGAGCTTCTGAAGGGCTTGAGGAAGCAGGTGGGCGGAGTCAGAGCAACAGGCAGGTGGCTGATGGCAGCCGACTAGGCTGAGGCTGCTCAGTCTTCCATGTGCGCTTGTGCTCACTGGCCATTCTGCTGCGGGTGCAGCGTCTACTCACTGCCGGCTGCTCAGCAGGGCAATATTCTCGGACAACACTGGGAAATAATAGCACATCTTTTCTATCTGGAGCCTTCAAAACTGGTCATACATTGTTTTCCCTGTTGATGGAGATGCTATTCTCTTTGCAATAATTACTTCACTACTGCGATTTGAAAATCCTTGATTGAGTTCAGTATCTGAAGGCCAATCAACACCATGTAAGACAAGTCCCCTTAACTTCCTTCTCCTTTCCTCAAAGCGACTCTCTGAACAGTCCTCTTCATCCTGCTGGGTTAGAGAAAGGATGGGTCTCTCTCTCACCAAGACTCAAATGTCAAGTGTCCCAGAGAAAAAAGTGTCCAAGAGACATTCAATGGAACAAACAAAACAATTCCTCCATTTACTAACTGCTTATTTGCTAGGCTCCATAGTATATAGGCTCTAGCAGGGGTGGGCAAACTTTTTGACTCGAGGGCCACAATGTGTTCTTAAACTGGACCGGAGGGCTGGAACAAAAGCAACCTGACCATGCTGGCACTCTCATCTTGGGCTGCTGGTGAAGGAGTGGAGGGGAGAGCAAGAGAACCCTTTGCTCTTTGGGCTCCGTGGGCCGGATAGAACAGCCGAATGGGCCAGATCCAGCCGGTGGGCCGTAATTTGCCCACAGCTGCTATACCATGAATGTCACTCACATGATCTAATTTAAATTGTCACAATAAAAGTTGTGTGGTTGGGGGTATCAGTTAAGTAATAAGAGACTTAATATGAGGAATCATCAGGAGAGTTAGAGAAATGGGAGTGACTCCCAGAAGAGCCACATGGAACTGACTAACCATCCAAGCATAGACTGCTAACTTCCTCGCAATTAGGAAGCTGCTCTGGGATTCACTGCCTACTTTATTTGTTTGATTTCTTAGTTCTCATTTCTGCTCTCTGCTGCAGCTGCTGGCTCCAGCAACACCTGCCTTAACAGTGATCCAAGGACCAGTGATACCACCTAAATGGATGCCTTAGGTACTGTCCCCCCTTCTCCTCACTAAACTCACTTCCAAATTCAGGTCTCACCAGAGTGCATGCAATTGGCAGAACCTAAATTACATCAGGAAGCCTTGCTAAAAGGGAGTCACAGAAATGTAGTTTTTGACATCCTGGCCCCAGAAATATAGATAACTCTCTAGTTAGACTATCAGTCCTGTTCACTGATGAGGAAATGGAGGTGAGTTTTGACTAGAACAGCTTGTCATGTACCCAGAACTGAAAGAGCCAGGATTTAATCCAGATGTAAGCACATGATCTCAGCCACCTCACACTTCTCATGCCCAGAAAGGATCCTGTGGTCAAATGGGAATGATGCAGAGTTGTTTATATGTGTAATCAGGACTTCCTTATTCACAAACATCTTATCCTGACTGAACCACCTAATTATTGATCAATTATTGGTTCATCCCCACTTTTTCTATCTCATTAAACTTCCCAAAGGTAGGAACAATCTTCTAGTATCACATAACTTATGAAAACTATTGCCCTAGGTTTCATTATGCTTATACATGGACAGGTTCATGCTGTGACTAAATGTACTGGACTATTTCAAAAGGTGCAAGGTATAGTGCTTCAGTTTGTCATAGGAAATTTGTTATTTCCATTAGCAAAAATTAAGTTTGACTTAAGACAGGGAATAAAATGGAAATACTGGTTCCTTCAGTAAACGGAACTCAGAGAGTTCTAATGTACTCCAGTCCATTTGTATGTTTATTAACTTAATATGTTCACTCACTGGGCAATTATTTATTGAGTGTCTATTATATGCCAGAAAAATAGTGGCACATAAACATACACTGTTCTTGCTCTCATGATGCTTAGGGTCCGGAGGTGAGGACCAACATTAAACCACCAAGTGAAAGAATTGAATGATGGGAGCAATAGCAGAAGCGTGAGCACAAACCTCCATGGAGGAGTTTCATTTAAGCTGATACCTGGAGGATGTGTAGAGATGAGTGAAGCAAAGAAGGAAGGGATGAGTGTTCTAGTCATAGGGCTCTGCAACGCCAAAGTCCTGGGAAGGAAAGAGATCAGGTACATCTGAGATAGTGAAGAGTGGAGTGGTTGGAGTGTGGGGTAGGGAGAAGGGGATCAGCATGAGCTATACAGAAGGATGTGGGGAGGTTATTTGAGAGTTGAATGTTGACTTAACAGAATGCAACCGGCCATTCCATTCAATGTGGTCATTTGAAGTTGCTACTGACTAAGGCAGATTGAAACATGTGCTGAAATAATGAGTCATGGTCAACAGGTTAGCAGGTGCATCACAGTAAAGAGAATCAGATGCTACTGAGACATTCATGCAATGGAAAGATCTCTTATAATACAGAGGTAAGATTTAGCAAAGTTGAACTTTTTGCAAAAGTATATTTCTAACGTTCAATGAGCATTCAGAGCAATGACATAGAAAATTATCATCTTTTAAAAAAACATTCATTTTTTAGTATTCCAAAAATCAAGCTCCCATTGTTCAATCATAGGGGATAAAGAGTTCTACTTTTCAATAATTAAATTTTGTCTTTTGTATTTGTTCAAAAATTCCCCATATTATTCATGAAAGGGGGATTATTTTATAACAACTTATCCAAAGGTGAAAGATGTAATTGGTAATATTTAATTATTACTTTCAGAGTGAAAATGAAGGCAATTTTCTCCCCCAAAGTTTTGAATTACAGAATGAACTAGTGCTGAGGAAGTTATCCCCATTGTAGGAGCTGGGATAGCTGGAGGGGGGACATGCAGGCATGTGGCATGGAGTATTGGGAGAGTGTGGCAGCCCACACCAGACAGTAACTAGGCAGCCACTGACATAGGCAAAGCCTGTGGTGTCTCTGCGCCGTGCTGGGGGAGCCATGGTCTATACCTGAAGAAATTCTGTGATTACTTCATCAATTATGGCTCTCAACAGTAGAGCCATGGCATTGGAGCAGGTTAGGAGGCCTTTAAGGTTCTGCACTCAGAGTTTACATTCTGATGAAGGAAACTGAAAATAAGCACATAGAATGGATGCTTGAGAGTAATGTAGAAAAATGCTAAATGGAGAATTTTAAATTAAACATATGTAATACTTTCAATAATAAAGGTAATTTTACAAAATAGGTGACATAATAGCATTGCAGTGGCTACCTTTGTTGAAAGTTGAAGGTTCATTTACCAGTGTTTCCCAAAGTGTGGTACGCATACCCCCAGGGGTACAGGAAGAGTTTGGTGGAGATATGCACTGCACTGGGCTTAGCTGTGCCTAATTCTACATTCTCATGAATCAAGTCAATTTCACCCTTCTCATTGATCCAAATAAATATTATTTATAATATAACTTTTATTTATATTTTATTATGAATAATTTTATTTTTCATTTATTATTATTTTATGTATGTACCCAAATAATAAATATATTTTGATTGTTATTAAAATATATCCTTTTTTTTACGAGAGGTACTCAGGGTTATGAAAATTATAGAAGGGGTACACATATGTGAAAAGTTTGGGAAACATTGAGAAAGCCTCTATTCCATTCAAGGCTTCCTGGCAGAAGTGAGCTGTGTGCTGAGGTATGAATGGTAAGAAGAGTAAGTCCTGTGAAGATCATGGAGAGGAGAACTCCACCAGAGGGACAGCTAGTATAAAGGCTGTATATCAGAAATGGTTCGGGCATGTTCAAGGAAGATCTAGTTTATAGTAGAATGTTTTTAATCTGTATATCATTATAACAATATGCCCTTATTCATTCATTCATCCCTTCCTCCCACCCTTTCTTCCTTCCACTCTCCCCATCTTCCTCTTTGCCTTCCTTCCTTCCTTCCTTCCTTCCTTCCTTCCTTCCTTCCTTCCTTCCTTCTTTCCTTCCTCCCTTCCTTCAACAAATATGTATTGAGCACCTTCCAGTTATCATGGACAGTGCTAAGTGCTACATTCATAATGCAGATTAAAAGTTTCTTTGGAGCCCAGCTGGGGTAGTTCAGTGGTTGAGCATTGACCTATAAACTAGAAACTCATGGTTTGATTCCCAGTCAGGGTACATGCCCAGGTTGAAGACTCAATCCCCAATAAGGGGTCATGCAGGAGGCATACAATCAATTATTCTCTCTCATCGTTGATGTGTCTATCTCTTTCTCCCTCTCTGAAATCAGTATATATACTGATTCAGAAAGGATGATTTGCTTTTCTCCAATAGCAGTTGTTTTTGAATTGGCAAATGTTACCTTTCTCTTTCTTTTTCTGTCTTGGATGTTTTAGAATGTGCACAGTCAGCAAAACTTAGGTTGCTTTTATTTTCCATTATCAGAGAGGCTTTACTCTAGAGGGCAGGGCCTAGCATTCCAGGGCTGGGATCCGAGCTAGCATATGTTTCTTCAGCTGCGCTGTCACTGCTAAACACGGAGAGGCCGAGTGTCCAGCCCAAATAAAGTGTCAACTGTGTTTCAGCTCTTATCATATTTCCCATGCTCAAGTGGACTAATAAACGAGAGTCTTTCAACCAGCGTGGTGGGCGAGTTGTGAAAACAGGACATGTGAGAAGAAGAAAGTAAGGATGCCTCCACTCTGTGAACCTGTATTTACTGAGAGCCGACGCCTCATATCATAAAATTCTCCCACATAAAGTATACTGTGCAGTGGTTTTGGGCATATTCACAGAGCTGTGCAATCAGCACCACAATCTAAGTATAGATCATGTTCAATCCTCATTCTTGGACGGACTTGAGCAACAGCTCACTCAGGAGTGTGGAGTGACAGACTAAGAACCAGGGCTGAAAACCTCCTTTTGACGGTTTTTCCCAGTCCTGGAGTGTGCCGCCTCATTCAGAAACACAACTGGTACTTAGAACAGCATTGTCTACTTAGTGGGAATGAAAGCTGTTGAAAATACATGAACGAATATTTCTCAAAGCAACTATGTGCCAGGCTCTCGAGATTCCAAATTTCACTATTATGGCACTTACAGTCTAGTTGGAGAAGAGAGGTAAGAAACAATACTAGTAATTAAAGCTATATAATTTCTGATAGAGTTAGGCACTATGAAGTAAGTTAATGTTATACAGTTACCAAGGGGTACACAATTATGGAGTTCAGAAATATTTTCATATAATTTGATGGCTGAGAAGTTGAGATGCAGAAAGGTTGAGTGACTTAAGGAAACTCTTACAGCTAGTGACTGAGAGTAAGGACTGGGGTCTGGTTGTCTGACTCTAAACCAGGATGCTTTCTACCATGTCATTCAGGAAATAGAAATGGTTCTGCAAATTATGGTGTCTATGCCATGGACTCTCCTGTCATCATTACAAATGGCAATTATAGAGACATGATCATGACATAACAATAGGGAAAGATACAAAATTGCATATATGCCATGTATAGGAATGTATAAAAATATATGTGTGTATAAAGACTGGAAAGTGACGTGCAGGAATAAAACATAGCTTTGCTTTAGGAGTGTTTCTTTATCTGGTTTCCTAAATTTAAATAACTTTGTATCTAAAATAAATTAAGACACTGGATGAAAATTATTTTGATTATAAAAAACTAGTAAATTGTAGTTTCTATAAAGATCAGTTATATTTTGCTATCTCTATCTCTATCAAATCTATATCTATCATCTATGTCACCTTAATAGTTGCTGGAGTAACTGAAACATCTGTTGCATATGAAGTTTGTATAAGACAAAGAGCCAATTACTTGACCTCAGAAATGGGTTCATGAATGGCCAGTCTCCTCATGGAGAAATCACTTGGATCAGAAAGGAAACTCTCAAGGATGATATTACCTCTTGCAAACGGGACACAAGTACACATATGATTCCAGGAAGAGTCTTGGATACAGGGAAAGTTTTCAAAAGTGGGACAAGGTGTAGGGAAACCACAGAAATAGTGGATAGTTCAGTGGCCCGAGATTAGTCAGAGAGGACTGTGCTATCAGCCCAGGCGGAAGGGCCAGGAGCCTTGAGGCGAGGGCTATGCTATCGGAGATGTGGCCTCTGCCTACCCAGCCAGGATTTTGGGGGAATTAAATAACTTCCTTTCAAGCCCCTGCCAATTTGCATTCTCTTACCACTCTCCTCTGGTGGCTGAACGCAGCAGGAAGCAAGAGGGGCCAGAGTGCTCTAGTGGGATCCTTACAGGTTAGGCATAGACAGAGCAGGTGGAAATGGGTGGACAGTGGGATTGGAGGGGCAAAGAGAAAACATCTAGGGCATGGAAGAAGTAGAAGAAGATTCATCCTGCCTCTCCCCATCCCCTTTTCATGAACTCCTCTCCCTCCTTCACCCCCACCCCCTACTTCTTACTACTAGGTACTTGGTGGGGTGAAGAAGGAAAAGCAAGGCAGCAATGGGCTAGAGTTCAATATCAACTGGGTCCATTATGATGTAAGAGATTTAACTCCTCTGAATCAGTGGACCTTGTGCGTTAGTAAAGAGCATGGGCTCTGAAGCCGGACTATTGGAGTTCAAATCCCGCCTCTGAAATTTACTCTGAGATTCTGTGGCTCTTCCTTTTATTCTTTCCTTGTCGTTTAATTCCATTTAAAAACAAAGTGCTTGAAGAGTACTCAATAAGCATTCCCATTTTCTGACTGTAGATGGGGATTATCATTCTGATTTATTTGTGCTGTTATGTGAATTAAACAAAATAAAACATATTCAAGGACTTCAAAGATTACAGAGCAACATCTAACAACATCAATGCCACAGGCTTCCCCTTTCCCTTTTTCTATCCTCACTCCACCCCCTTCTTTTATATCAGTGAGCAAATAATTATGGAACCAGGCAATGTCCTGGCACTGTGAGGCCAGTGGGGATCAAGAAAATAATGTCATTGTGACCGTGTAGTAGCTCATATTAAATGGGGCATGGGGGGGTAAGCAAAGGACCAAATCAATGGACAAGGTAATGTCAACTGGTGGCAGGTGTCTTGAAGAAAATAGAACAGGCAACTGGGATAGAGAGCAAAAGTGGGCATTTGGGTAAGGGACTAGATTCAAATTCCAAGGCTCTTTTCAGCTAAAACCCTCATTTACTCTTCAAAATTATAATGATTTTTTTTTCTGGATAGTGACAGGCATGTTCTGGGGATCAACTGTGTGGTCAGGAAGGTTTGCCTGGAGGGGAATTTGAGCTGAGGCATGAATGATAAGAAAGATTCTGGCATGGGAAGATTGGGGAAGAGAGGGAGATTGATGGAAGGCTCTAAGCTGAGGCACTAGCATTATGAAGTTCCTAATACAGGAGTGAATTTAGTGTATTCTAAGGACTGGGAGAAAGCCTGGGTGTTGGGAGCCCGGGAGAGAATAAGGCAGGAGTCGCAGTTGTGAGGCACTGAGTGAAGGCACATCATGATCTGATTCACTTCCTTAATCTTTCTTAGTCAGTGTCAAGGCCTGTGAGGATTAAGGTGCTGCAGGGGAGCCATCTAGTACTGTTCTGAGAAAAGGGCCTTCCTGAGGGTTGAGACAGTTGGAGAAATGCTTCCCACAAAGAGGACACTGGGGCTGAGCCAAGGGAAAGGGAAAATGGCATATGCAGGAAGCTGCAGGCACGGCATTCTCAGCAAGAGGCAAAGAGTACTTGGACACTGAGGAGAGAATGCACAGGACGTTTTTGAAGAACAGAAATGATTAATCTGGTCATTCACATGGAGGGTAGGTGCTTGGAGGTGGTTCTCAGATCCAGGGGCCAACTTGCAGGGCTGAATCTGGGAGCCATGCTCTTGTCCCATCTTCCAGTACAGGAGCCGGTGGGTGTCCCGGCCACCAGGAGTGGCTACGATCTTAGGCCCTGGGACAGAGTCCAGTTATGTACCCAATAGGTCTCTTGACTTCTTTCACACCCACAGTGGATCCCCAGAACATGCCTGTCACTATCCAGAAAGAACAAATCATTATACTTTCAAAGAATAAATGAGGATTTTAGCTGAAAAGAGCCTTGGAATTTGAATTTAGCCCTGCCCCCTTCATTTAGCATTTTGACCTTTTGCAAACCACTTAATTCCCCTCGGTCAGCTTCCTCATTTGTAAATGGACACAACATTACCTACTCTCTAGGACTGTTGGGAGAATCCAGTAACACAACCTGTAAGAAACTATATTTCAGCTTTTCCCTCTGCTCCACCTTTCTGTGGCCTTTACCCTCCACACGTCATTCTGCAGATGTTTGGATATTCAGTGTCTGTCAGAGAGGCCAGGCAAGAGCAGAGCAGTTCTTCAGGATTAAACCCAGCAGTAGAATAAGCACCCAGTCCGACATCCTCGCTGCTAGGCCAGCTCTTCAAAAGCAATGCACTCATTCTGCAGGGCAACAGCAGATGCTTGCTTATATCAACAGCAGGCAGCGGGTCAGACATTTTAAAACAGAACATAAGGTCAAGGAGCTCAGTGTGGCCAGTGGACATGACCTCTCACAAATATTTTTGAAGCCCAGGTGTAGAATTGGCTCACTGCTCATAAACTGCGCTTCAGATCAAGTTTCTCTTGTCTGGGTCGCCAGGCCCAGTGCCCCGAGAACTTACAGAAAGAAAGAATCTGTGACCTTCATGGAGGAATTAGTCTATGCATCGGCATGGAATGTTTTTAGTTTGTGAGCCTCTTTTTGCACATTTGAATGAATTCTTACTGCACAAAATGTTTCATTCCGACTCCAGCTAAGTGGGTTGCTAAGGTAAAAGTGTTCATGATTAATCCCCTTCCCAAAAACACTGGAGAAAAGGAATAAAAAGGCCCTAGTGGATATCAGTGTTTTCAATGCTGTGAATTCAATTCAATTTAATTATTTTCTCCCCATGGCTTTAAAATGAAAGGCTTCAAACTCAGGAGTTGCTGCTCATAAAGGTAATTGCTTTCCCCTGGTAAAGGAGAGCGTGCAGAAATAAAGGGCTCCAAAGTGCAGAGGATGTGAGGAGAGAGAGAAGAGATCTGGGCGGGGCCTCTGGAGCTCTGGCTGTAGGCCTGGTCCTGTGACCACCAGCCTGATGAATTCTTCCTCAGATTCTTCTGTATCTTTATTATGAAGTTGAGGACAGATAGCCTCTCAAACCTTTTCTAGCACTAAAACATTCTATTTTACAATTGCGGTGACAATATTCAGAGATCACCATCTTTGCAGAGTTCTAGAGTACTGGAGGGGGAGGTGATTTGACACATCCACCACTTACTGACTGCAATATTGGGGAGCAGAGAAATCTCCCCCGGGTGTGCTTTCCACCTGTACAGAAGAAATCATTGTACATTCCCCTGGTCAGTTCTCAGGATAATGGTGAGGATTGAAAATCAAAATAAGGTAACAAATGCAAAACAGGTAAGCTAAGGAAAACTCCAAAGTGGTCAGGATGCTGAGAGTCTCTGGATGGGAGTGGGGAGTTAGGACTGGGTAGAGAAGGAGTGGGTAACTGGTGAGTCCACAGGATGTAGTGTGGAGACTGAGTAGCAAGAATAAAAAAAAAACAGGTGCTGTCCATTCTCTATTTTCTGTCCAGAATCATCATCATTGGAGCAGACACTATTGGTTGCATTCTCTGTTTCTTCTTTGCTGGTAGAACACGCATTTTGTTCTGATATCCACCATCATTTGTATACTCATTCACCCAGGGAAGGTGGTCCTATCTTCTGATTAGTGAAAGCTGATTATGGCATTTCTTTTTAAAATATATATATTTTATTGATTTTTTTACAGAGAGGAAGAGAGAAGGATAGAGAGTTAGGAACATCGATGAGAGAGAATCATCAATCAGCTGCCTCTTGCACAACTCCCACTGGGGATGTGCCTGCAACTAAGATACATGCCCTTGACTGGAATCGAACCTGGGACCTTTCAGTCTGCAGGCTGAAACTCTATCCACTGAGCCAAACTGGTTTTGGCTGATTGTGGCATTTCATTCTTCCTGTTAGTAATTGGTTTTTGCATAGCACATGAATCAGTCCTAGTCAATAAAATATGGGACAGAAGTTACTCCTGGGAAAGGTTTTTTCTTGTTCTAAGAAAAGAAAGACATGGAAGCAGTGATCCTTTTCTTATGTTGGACTTGGTAGTGTCTTCATGTGTCTCTGGAATTGCAACAGCCATCTTGTGACCATCAAGAGAACTGGCCCAAGGAAAAGCTGATATGCTAAGGATGGCAGAGAGTAGAAATCTGAAAAGAAATTGGGTCCTTAGCAGAGTAATCAAGCCATTGAAATAACCAGCCTAGAAGCCACACCACCTCTGGATTCCTTGGTTTATTAAAGCTAGGGAAATGACCGTTCTCTTTCACTTACAGACAAAAGAACTGGACCTATGCACAGATTGGCACCAAGACAGTCTGTACACAATGACACTTTGTACCTGTTCTTTTTAACTCTAAAGGCAGTGTACTTGGTGTTAGGTGGTTGGACTTCAGTAAATCATAACAGAATGTCAAAAGAGTTAATTAAATCATTAATTATGGTCATCTGATCAAAGTACTTAACATAGAAACTGACAAAAAACAAACAAACAAACAAAAAACCCTCAGTAAAATCATATTTAATAGGCCAGGAAATTGCTTCTGTTTGAACTGGACAGCTTTAAGCAGGAGACTGTCAAGCTCAAGTTTGCAATTCACATTCAGGCTGAAAATCAGGAATTACCCACGTCTAATTTATCTAAGGCTGAAAGACTAAAACCAAACATCAAGTTTGATCCTACATATTCCTGATTAAAAAGTTATATATATCAATGCTTTGCTGGGTTTCTTATATGACAGTGATGGCATGCATCTGAAAGAGGCAAATTCTCAGAAAAAAATGGAGACCTATGGGAAGAGTTGAATGGTGCATTAGTATGGATTATTTAGAGAGATTTATTATAAGAAATTGACCCAAGCTATTATAGAGAAATGCTAAGATCTGCAGTTGGCAAGATGGAGACCCAGAAACACCAATGGCATGGTCTTAGTCTGTGTCTGAAGGACTGAGACCCAGTAAAGCCAATGGTGTAAGTTCCAGTCCAAGTCAGAGGCAGAAAAAAAATTCCCACATAAAAAAACAACCCCCCCCCCAATATCCAACTTGAAGACAGGCAAAGAGATTGAATTCTCCATTATTCAGCCTTTTTGTACTATTCAGACCTTCAACAGATTGGATGAGGCCCACCCACATTAGGGAGGGAAATCTGCTTTACTCGGTCTACTGACTGGAATGTAAATTTATCCAGAACATTCTCACAAACATAGAATAATGTTTAACCAAATATCTGGGCACCTCATGGCCCAGTCAAGTTGACAGATGATTTAGAGTCCTTTAAGCCCTTAATTTCCCCTGAAGCTTTCTTGATCTGAAAAGCAGTCCTCTTTCCCTGTCTAATGAAGTTGTTTCCTCCTATTAAAAGCTTTGCAATGACTTAGCAAGGAACCAATTCTCCTCTTTCCCAATCACATCAATGTTCCCAACCCCTACAGGTATCTAGAGGCAAATCCCAGAATGTGTCAGTGAGCCATTTTCAAAATTAAACCCAGGAGGAGATATTTTCACACCAAATATAATTACTAATATAAAGGATTTGCTAGTTATTCCAGAAAAATCTAGTAAAGATCAGTGGGAAGGAATTCAAAGCACAGAAGATCAATGAGAGAAGGGTCATAATACAAGATTAAATGGAATTTAATCATATGCATGAACCAACCAGGCACTGAATTTAATATATTGGCTTAATGTATTATCCCTCTTTGCTTGGTTTCATAAGATCTAGACACAATAGTGGGCCATCCTAAGTGAAAAGAAGTTGTTAAAAGTTCTTATAATAGAGAAGAAAAAATTCAAGAACGGAAGGTCACAGTGTTTCCCAAACTTCTCTCATGATGAGAATCACCTGGTGGAGTAGGTAAAATTGTATACTTAACTAGAAATAGGAAATTGTATGCTTAACTAGAGCACTAGTGCTCTAGTTAAGTATACAATTTTACCTATATATTCCAAAAAATTCTAGTTTAGCACTTCTTAGTTGGGATCCAGGAATCTATACTTTAACAACTCCACCAGGTGATTCTCATCATGAGAGAAGTTTGGGAAACACTGTGTAAGGAGATAGCAATGTTAGGATGGATTTATCTAGTAAGGCTCACAAACCCACACTACCCTCAAGAGGACTCAGAAGATACTCCCATTCACCAGTGCACAAAGTAATGCATTGTTTAGGGGAGCCTTTGCATCTTTTAGAAGCAGCTTACTGACTGTTCTCTGTAGACCAGGGATTCTGGCTTCATTATATAACTTTAGAAGGAAAGTTATATACTGAGAGTTAAGAAGGAAGATCTATAAAAAGCCGTTTAGACATTAGAGACTTGATATAGTTACTGTGGGTAAAGAGGAAGAGAGCTGATTAGAAATATGTAGGAGTATTGCCCAGCAACATTGGGACTCCATTGATGTTGAAATACATGAAATGTTGATGGCACCAATCCACTTTGTTGTGTGTGTGTGTGTGTGTGTGTGTGTGTGTGTGTGTGTTCATGAGTGTGTGTGCACTTTCTTTTTTTTTAATTTATTAAGGTATTATAGGTGTACATAGCTTACCATTGCCCCCCCCCACCTCCCATACATGCCCTCCCTCCCCAGAGTTTTGTGTCCATTGGTTGTACCTATATGCATGCATACCAGTCCTTTGGTTGATCTCTTATCTCCCCCAGATCTCCCTACCCTCCCCACTGTCATTTGACAGTCTGCTTGTTGTTTTAAGGTCACTATATCTATCTTTCTGTTCATTAGGTTATAATGTCCTTTATTATCCATAAATGAGTGAGGTCATGAGCTTCCTCAAAAAACTTAAAATGGAACTCCCATTTGACTTAGAAATCCCACTACTAGGAATATATCCCAAGAAACTAGAAACACCAATCAGAAAGGATATATGCACCCCTATGTTCATAGAAGCACAATTTACAATAGCTAGGATTTGGAAACAGCATAGGTGCCCATTAGCAGATGATTAGATCAGAAAACTATGGTATATCTACAAAATGGAATACTATGCTGCCATAAAAAGAAGGAATTCTCATCATTTGCAGCAACCTGGATGGAATTGGAGAACATCATGTGTGCACTTTCTTAGTAGCACCCAGCAATCTAGTTATAGAAGCTGAGAATTAGAGTGGTTAGGTCTATCTGTGGTTGATACTTTTAAAAATATGTATAAGAAAATGACAAGTACATAAGGAAGTTGATGTCATTGAAAGAATTCAAGCATTAGGTCATGAGGAAGAGGATGAACCTGGAGGGGAGGAGCCAGGAGAGGGTTGTCAGAAGGCAGTGGAATGACTAAGGTATTAGCTATCTTGATGAGTCTAAAAATTGAAGATTTGATGGGTTCATAGAATGTTAGAGGCTGGCTATGTATTTACTAAACCAGCTTTTTATTCCTTCTAGACCAGAAACAGATTTATTTCCCTGTTTCTCTTGTGAACTTGTGTCTGAGTTATGGCCAATAGACTATGGTTAGAAGTGCTGTGTGCTGATTCCAGGCCTGATCCTTAAAAGTTTCCATATGTGATCCTCCCTTGGAAGCCACATGTCAGCTTGCCTACCTTGGAAGCCACATGTTGGAGATAGTGGAGTCACAAAATGGGTTAATAAGGAATTTTAGAGCTGCTCTCATATGCAAGGTGAAACTTGCACAAGAACTCCCTTCTCTTCCTAGAATTGCATGTGAAAGTCTAAACCACCATCTGTCTAAACCACCTTCATTCCTGGTCCCTCTCATTACAACAGAGGAGTCATTCCCTCTTCCTGTCAAAACCCAGCCCCTTCACCTATATTGGGTTACCATTTTCCCAGATTCTCAGAAAATGGATATCATTGTTACTTGTATATTAAAGCTTTTGTTCTCTTTTAACTTTCACCCAGTGTCAGATGGTTCTCATTAACAAAAGCTAAATAAAACTATTTCTACCTCAACGATGTCAATCTACTTCCACTTGCCAAAAAAAAAATTAGTTCCTGATACTTGGTGTTCTCACTCCCACCTCCATCCTCAGCATTATCTGGTTTCTGACTCCATCACACCAAAAAACAGCTCCCATAAGGGTCACCAATGGCCTCTCTGGAATTAGCCCCAAAGGATATTTTCAGTCCTTCCCTGTTTTTAATCCTAACTTTTAGCTCATTCAGCACTAGCCCCTTTCTCATTTCCTGCTCTGTATTTTAGTCTAGGCTGGTGGTTCTCAAAATGTGACTACACCTGGAAGATCGCATGGGGAACCTTAAGAATCATGTCCATTCCAGAGTTGCCCCCACTCCCCCCCCCCCAAAAAAAAAAAAGATGTTTAATTGGTTTTGTGAACAAACCAGCCATTCTGGATTTTTGGATTAGAAAGTGCAGCCCATGTTTAGAATCAGATCCCTTGCTTATGTCATCCCCACCATGGCTTGTATGACTACCTTGATTCAGATGACTGAACAGTTTTTATCTCCATCCCAGAAATCCCCTTAGAGTTCCTGACCCACCATTTATTTGGTCTTGGCACTTGGGAGCTTCCACAGAACCTTCCTACCTTCCATTGCTCACCTCACATCACACTGTGCCTTGCCCCTTGCCCTCTCTTACACTGCCTTCCATGCCTCACAGTCACTTCTGCTGTAGCCTTTGTACCCAGAGCTCCCTCAACCTGGGCTTCTTAATGTAGTTAACTCTTACTATCCCTGCCGTCCTTAGTTCTCAGGTCACCACCACTTCCTCTGGGAACCTGCCTCTCAAAGCTCCATCCTTTCAAAGCACTGATCACAGTGATAATTTTAGATTTATTGGCAAGATAATACATTTAAATCTGTCTTCCTTACTGGGCTGAAGCTTCACTTTCTTATAGTTTATTGCTTTAACTATTTTGTGAAATCTAAGATGATGACTATTAGATACAAAATTACTTTACATATTACTAAGAAAGAAAAAGCACTGACAAGTATAACATGGCCATTCACTTTAAGATAAATGTGGATTTCAGATTTTACAAAGTAAAAAAAAAATATGTGTATGAATAAAATGTATTACTAGAGCATCCCACACTTGCATAGCCTTTCTTGTTGTCATCTTCCACTAGAGAAGTAAAGTGCACACATGAGAATCACCCCACACCCATAGGTTACATTACAGTTCACTCTCAGTGCTATACATGCAATGAGTTTTGACAAATATGTAATGACATGTATCCATCATTATACTATCACACAGAATAGTTTCACTGCTCTGAAAATCCTCTGTGCTCTTTTTTTCCCTCTCTCCTTCCTAAGCCTTGGCAACCACAACCTTTTTATCGTCTCTGAAGGAACATAGTGACAGTACAGGGGTTCAGGAACTTAAATCAATCAAATCCTACACCTCCTGAAAGAACTTTCTTTTCATCTTCACTTCTGTAACTTTACTTTCCCTCCATTTCCCCCATCACCTGGCCATTCCTTCTTTGTCTTCTTTGTAACTTCCTTCTCTACCTAAAGCAGAGTGCCCAATGCTCTAAAACAGACCATCTCTGACCTATGGTTTCTTCAGCTGTTCCCTTCAGGCCTCTCCAGCTCAATTTCCCTAATAGTTGTCTTGTTTAACATTATTACCAGTTATTTTATTCTAATTTCAATCTGTAAATCAGGAACAATTGGTAGGAAAGGAGACTTGACAGTAGCCCATATTTAAAAACAATTGGTATCTTGTTTCCAGTAGCAAATAGAAAGCATTTTTCAAAAAAGAAAAGGTAATGCTGCCCTCTTAGGGATCTGCAGCGGGGGAAAAAATCTGTGAGTTCAATTGTTTATCTGGATTGGATCAGGGAAGAATGAAGCTGGGTATGAAACAGGAAATTAGGTACGTCTGAGTGAAGTTTTATGTGTGATCGTGCTAGTAGGTTGAAGTGAATTACTAGCATTTGGGATATTCACTTTCAAATATAAGCATGAATATGAAATACGAAGTCATCTCTGTTTGGGGGGTTATCTTGTTTTCATTTTATTTTAATGACCCATGCTAACACTTTGTGCATTGAGGAAAACAAAATGAAAATTTCTCCATTTTCTTCTAGGATCATTGGTGAATTTACCACATGGATAAAAAATGCCCATGTTATAATGTTTACACAATAAACAATTCACATTATGAGCTCTGTGGGTAATAAATGAGTGTCTACTAAATAATTGATTCTATATGTTCTAATTTTTTTCTCCTTTTTCCCTCTCTCTCTTTCCCTCCCTCCCTCCTATTCTTTCTTCCTTCATTTTTCCCCCTTTTGCCTAGAACAAAGTGACTTCAGGTGCATATCCAATGGGTTTCCTGTCAAATATAAAGAGAAGCATGTTTTTTAAGTAGCCCTTTTAGACATTTGAAACAAGAAGAAAAGGTGAAAATTAAAAGGTAGAGACTTGGGATAGCAAGTAGGAGAGAAACCTGATTTAACAGTTTCCAAGGTGCTTCATTTTATGTCAGTTGTGAATAATTTTGCTTCTTATCTACTTTCTTATCAATGTTGAGAGAAAGAAGTTTGGCAAATCATTTTTTCCCTCCACTAACATTTAGTTATCAATCACACATAATTTTGGAGGTGGGAGTAGAGAATAACTCATGGAAATTGAAGTTTATTTTTTTCTAAGAATTGTCCTCTAATTGAAGGGCACTTGGACACTTTGCATTTGGGAAGCACTGCATCAAAGCAAGCTCCTCTGTGATTGCAGATGTCTGACTTCCCAACTGCATCAGTCCTGCTGAGCTAGGTTGTACTGTGGAAGCCAGCAACCCTAATCCTCAGTCTTAGAGCAGCAAAGTTAGTTTATTGCTTTACAGTCCGTACCCATGTTAGAACATGAAAGTGAGCTGCTTGTCATTGACACTCAGGACCAGGATGGCAGCGACTCCATCCTACACATCCTTGTATGGTCCAGCGGTGGGAAAAGGCCTGAAAGCATGGCCATCGTCCACTTACTATTTATTGGTCAAAGCAAGTCATTGGGACAAGTTTGATGTATTGGGGTGGAGAATTATAAACAACCCCCAGAGAGGGGCAGAGTATATTTGTGAATAACCACACCATCTCTATGATACTATATAGGTAAGGAACCTGAAAGTCAGGGTCACTGGAGTAATTTGAAGGATGGCTATGTCTTCTGACCTCTATATCGGGTATCATCAACTCAGAATTCCTGACCTATATTTGCTGCTTCCTCGTCCTTTTGGAAGATGCAGGGACATGACCTTGTTTTTGAGTATCGCTTACATCTTGTCTCTTATAAAACCCTTTTATTTCACTGTTGAAATGTCATACTTTCTAAAACTTTCCAAGGTGTCATGTAATTATTTGGCCTTATGGTGACTATATGTATGACTCTAGACTTGCATAACTGAGCAAACAACTGTCTGGTCAATTTCAGAGAACTGTAAAGACTCCATGAACACCCTCCTTACCCTGCTCCTTGATGCACAAAACTCCCTTAATAGCTATGGTTAATAGCTCTCATTAATTAATGTGTTTATATAGTATGATTGTGCTAAGTGCTTTACTTTTACAATATCACCGATTCCTACAAAATGAGGAACATTAGTGCCCCATTTAGAAGAGAAGTTCCTGGTTCTTTAGTTTTACCAAAGTTTTACAGTGAGCGAGGGATTAAGCACTGTTCTATCTGACAACCAAATCTATGCTTTTGACCCGCATGCTTTATTGATCCCCAAAATAAGGGCAAAAACTTACATTTCACAATAATCTATATATAAAAGCCAAGGGACTAGAACAACAGAATGGAACAACCAGTCACTATGATGTGTACTGTGGCAGCCAACCCGCCAGAGCAGGGCCCTGATTGGCCTCCACATCTTTTAAAAAATATATATATATATTTTATTGATATTTTACAGAGAGGAAGGGAGATAGAGAGCCAGAAACGTCGATGAGAGAGAATCATCGATCAGCTGCCTCTTGCACACCCCCTACCGGGGATGTGCCCGCAACCAAGGTACATGCCCTTGACCGGAATCGAACCTGGGACCCTTCAGTCCGCAGACCGATGCTCCGAGCCAAACCGGTTTCCGGCGGCCTCCACATCTTGATGGGGGATGGGGCTGGCTGGCCAACCTCCTGTGTTCCCTCCTTCCCATCACCTGGTCCCAAATGTCCCCCATCGGGGCAAGCTGGCCAGACTCCCCCTATGCACGAATTCATGCACTGGGCCTCTCGTAACATACAATTTCTGGGAGTGGGACAAAACTTTGGTACAGTACAAATGAAGCTTGTTGAGGATAGTCCAGTTTTTTAAGGGGACTATTTAGGCAAAATTGGAGGGAGGCTAAGGGAGAGATGCTGTGGGTCAGGAATTTGGAGTTGGTGACATTCAACACTGAGGTCAGCGGACATGGCCATCCTTCAAATTACCCCAGTGACCTTGAGTTCCAGGTTCCATATCTATATAATGTCATGGAGATAGTATTAGAGGCATGAAATGGCATTCTTCCTGTATTAATTTTTTAACAAAGTAAGTAGGTGCCACAAATTGGGTGGCTTACACAACAGATGCTTATTGTCTTGCAGTTCTAGAGTCCAAAATCAGAGTATCAGCAGGGCTGGTTCATTTTGGGGATTGTGAGAAAGAATTCATTCCATGCCTCTCTTGTAACCTCCACTAGGTTCAGGTGTTCATTCCTTGGCTTTTAGATGATCTTTTAACTGTGTCTAGATGGTCATCTTATATTGTCTTTCTCTATGCATTGTTTGTGTTCAAATTTCCCCTGAGAGAATGGAAGGCAGGTTAACAAAGCAGCTAAAAGATATATATATATATATATATATATATATATATATATATATATATATATATTTTATATATATATATTTTATATATATATATTTTATATATATATATTTTATATATATATATTTTATATATATATATATATATTTTTTTTTTTCAGTTCTTTGTCTCTACTTACTGTAGCTTCAAAATAATGAACCCTGTGGGAGCATAATAGAAGTGTTTCACCAGAAAAATATAGTACTAATGTGTTGCCTAAATATTGAATCTTTGCTTTCCCACCCAGTGAATTATCCAAAATAAAACATAAAAGTGATCATTTTTGGAATGAGATGCCATACGTAAGGCAGTTAGTTGTATTGGATGAAGGACCCACCCTACTCTAGTGTGACCTTATTTGAACTAATCACATCCACAACAAAATTATTTTCAAATAAGGCCAGGTTCTGAGGTTCTGAATATTTGAGAGGGGCACAGTTCAATCCACCAGAGTGTCCAGGGAGGGACCCTCGTGCCTCTTTATCACCGGAGAAGGTCACTGCTGCTAGAGGCCGCCTGGAAAGGCAGGTGACCCAGCCCAGGAGAAAGGATAGGTCCCTGATGCCTGATGGGGTGGATTCTTACCTGTGAGTGACAGGGAATTGGAGATTCTGACTCCATGGCCTTGGGAGCAACACAAGTCACTGAAGAATCAGGTGGTCTTGAAAGCCAGGCCAGTGTTTACATTTGGAGAACAAAACAGAATCACACACAAGCTTCCCCGGATTCCCACATCCTACCGACTGAGCCTCACCTTCCTCTCCAGCACCCCCTCCTTTGTTACCCTCCTTCTTAAAGCCACAGCTCATAAACGTTTTGCCTCAGGCTCTGTTTCTACGGGAACCAGCACCAGTAGTCTGCACTGCAGAGGAAAAGGTACTTTAAATCGAGGACATATTCCTGTACCTTCTAGTCACTTTGTGTCTTTTTGAAGTCCGTATTCCATCCTCTACCCTTCTTAGGTATGGCATCTCATTCCCCAAATGGTCGCTTTTATGTTTTATTTTGGATAATTCACTGGGTGGAAAAGCAAAGATACAATATTTAGGCAACACACTGGTACTTATGAAAGAGCTTTTGTATGTTCTCATTGTATATTTCCTGGTGAAATGCTTCTGTTATGCGCCCCCAGGGTGGCATTATTTTGAAGCTACAGTAAGTAGGAATAAAAAACTGAAAAAAGGTATTTTTTAACTGCTTTGTGGCTTCAATATCCTTCTCTCAGTTATCTACCAAAGACAGAATTAAGGGTAAATCAGTTAAAGAGAAATGCAGTTGAGCTCCTTGAGCTCAAAAGTTCTCATAGAAAACTGGTGTGTGTCCAAACAACCGCAATCACTCTCTCCGACAGTTTGGTTTTGTAAATGTGTAATATGTGTGTACCACTTTCCTGCCCAGGCACTGGGGACAAGGCTCTGCTACTCTGGCTAAGGGTGGGGGTGGGGTGGGGTGTATAACTGATGGGCGGGATGGTGTGAGGAACTTAAACGTCACACCTGAAGGAGGCCTTGGTCAAGCTCTTACTTCACCATAATAGGATATGACCACGGCCAACTGCTTCGTCTCTGGGCTCAAGTTCCTTAGGCTATAAGGCGGGGAGGAAGGTTATACATGGCCTTTAGGTATGTGCAGTGCTAACATTCTGCAATTTTGACTCACGCCAATTATGGGTACAGTCAAGTGAGTGGCCTACTGGATGAGGAAAACTATCATTCCAACTCTGTGTGCAAGTAGATCTGCTCAATGCTTTTCTGAGAGTGGATTTGTTAAGACCAGCAGGGAAAGTCTCATTGTCTCACTTAGTATAAGCAGCCAGTTTGGCCAGAGGCGCGCCTCTTCCCGGGGAGGAGGTGTCTCTTACTTCATTAAGGCTGCAGAACAGGCTTCTTGGACGGGAAACAAATGAGAATCACAGCCAGATCTCCGAAGAGTTGTCATGTGGGAAGGAGGCCAGCTCAGCCGGGGAGCTTTGCCAGGAGCATGCTGGAGCTGAAAGAATCAACCCCAAGATGCTTCGGCCCTGGGGAACATCTGGGTGCGTGGTACCCAGGCCGCTGGGGAGCAGGGCACTGGATGTGGACAGGAAAGTCATCCCCCTGCCCCGACACACCCTAAGGTCCCCTGAGGTTGGAAAGAGGGGCCAAGGCAGCCCTCTGAAACACATCACCTTTTCAGTTGTTTAGATTGAACTCTGCTTAAACCCTTCTGATGCTTATTTAACTTTCTCTTCTCTGCTTGCCCTCAGATGAGGCCTGTTAGAGGAGACTCCATTAACTACAGTCCAGATAAAGAAATTGCTTGTGCATCTGTGTTATGCTGTAAGTTTTATGAGTCCTAACCCTGAGGCATCCCACATATATAAGAAAAGATAAAGCTAGTGGATGTGCTGAAAGAAGCAGGTAGCCTTGACCCTGTCCCTATGGACCCTCCAGTGTCCCAAGGCACATGTGAAGGACAAAGTTTAAAACCGCAGGCATTAAAGTTTGTAGCAACACAGCCTCTGGTGTCATCCTAGTTCCCTTATTGACGATGGCCACAGGAATGTCACTTACCTATCAGGCAGGATTATTGTGAGGCTTATATGATAGAGTAAATGTACTTGAAAAATAAGCAAAGGTCTGTACACACATTACACACAGGGTTGCTACATAATAAAGTGGATGACACCATCACTTTTGGAATTATGGGAAATAGCATGGTTGGTGCTTCTGCAAATTACATTTTATTCACTGTAGGACCTTCCCAGTTTCTGACTGATTTAACCAAACAGCTAAAACTATGAAAAAATCAACCTACAGTACATCTAAAATATCAGCATTTTGTCCTTAGAGTTTCCATTTCAAAAGAAAAAAATGAATCCCACTATGTTAACTTTACACTTGGCAAGTATTCCTGTAGCTGAGGCAAATGGCAAAGTTTGAAAATAACTTCATTGTCAATTTGTTTATTGTTTTATCACTTCTACATGGTGAATGAAACGGTAATCTTGAACACCACCACCAAAACCTAATTTCTACCTTAGCAGAATGGTTCTCACCTCTTCATTCACCTGGTGAGGGGGAGGCTCTGAGAGTCTGATGTTGGGCCTTTGGGCCACCAGCCTGCACCAGCCCTCTGCTCACTGAGGTTAAGGCCAGTAGTGCACTTACAGTCTCCCCTCTGTTAAGTGACATGCAGTGAAGAATGAGCATGCAGTTAGTTCTCTTATGGACTTTTGCTTAAAATTATCTTAAAAAACCATGGTTGGTGCCATATTCATAAGCTGATTGAGAATTTACTCAGAAAACCATGGAGAGAGTACAAGAGAAAGAACAAGAAACAGAAACCAAACCACCTCTTTTATTTATTAGAATAATATGCTTTTAGGATTGCATTAGTAGATTTTTAGCAGACTTCCTTTTAAACTTCTATTCCCCCATTTCTTTTTCTTTTCTTTTCTTTTCTTTTCTTTCTTTTCTTTCTTTCTTTCTTTCTTTCTTTTTTTTTAGTGAAATAAGGGGTGGAGTTAGGGACTGGTGTGCAGGGAGCTCCTGCCCCACAGATCTTTGAGGGAAATCAGAAAAGATGGAGATCAGACTGATTTCCAAGCTACCATAGGGTAGCTTGACTGACCTCAAGACACCCATGGACTTGTGGGGGGAGGCAATGGAAGATCTGTGGCTTAGCTCAAAGGGCGCAGCTTTGACTGGTGCTTAAATAAGACAACTGGCTTGCCTATTTCAAAACATATCCTTCCCCACTCAGAAAAGAAGGGGTGGAGGGTATAGGCAGAGTTGGTTGGCTAGGGGCAAGGATAGCTTACTAGTATTTGGATATATGGAAAGAGCAAGTCTGCAATAGGGGCCCTGATCCTAAGATGTTGGACTCAAAGATCTTATCAAGTCATCTTCCCTTTGCTTTTGGGAGTTTCTAGCATCTTGGAGTAAGTAGTATCAACCTATTCACCTTAAGACTTTGTTTCATTTCATATATTTCTACCCATTACTCAACAGCAAAGTGTAGAAATTGTAACAATCTTGACTTGATGCAAATCACAAAAAAAGGACTGTAAATGCCTCTATAATCAATGTCACTGGGTGACAAATTGTCCAAAACCAAAGGAGGGGGAATTGTAAGCCAATGTGGACTTGACTACAGATTCTTGGCCTTCTGGCTCTCTCTAATCCCAACTGGTTTCCCCCCTTCCTATATGTATTTACTTCCCCCATTAGGGCATCAGATTCTAGAGGATAAGGACCATGCCCCAAATTGTATCATTAACATGTCTGTGAACTTTTGTAGTTGGCTCTTCACTAGATCCAAAGGGACTTTTATCTTATTCTCGACTGTATCCCCAGGGCCATGTTCATAGCTACACTCAATAAATGTTTTTAAATGAATAAATTGATGCATCTATGTCTTTTAGAATAGCAGAGTACCTGGAATATAGTGGACCCTCCATAAAGGTTAAATTGAACTTGGAGGCAATTCTCACTCCTTTGCATGAGCTGTCTCCTGTTTGTGAACCTGAGAATGAGGCTAATTGATGAAAGGGCAGTGGCAAAGGTGCCAGTCGCTGTGCTGAGCAGATCAGAATGAGGTTTCTTCCAGGCCTTCGCTCAGACAGTTAAAAAAATACTTTGACATACTTACAGCCTCTTTTCACTTTACTCATCAAATTTATATTAGATACAGCCACTGACTGCTTTTAAATCAATTTTCTTTTCACAGATCTCTATGTCATGTAATCAGGAGTCAGGAAGCCACAATCCACACAAATTACTTCTCTCTACTCTTAAAAAAAAAAAGGAGACAATATTCATCCTATAAAACAGCAAGTAAAGTTGGTTCTTTACTTGTCTCCTGTCTTTGAACTATATAAAATGGAGCAATATTAGTGCAGGTAATTTGAGGCAGGTTGATTTCCCACTAAATCCCCCATTGAGATGAGGTAGTGTATGGATGCTAGTTCCAATGCCACCCCATTATATCAGGTACTGTTCAAAATTTGTTCAATATTTGATAAGGAAAGGAGTAAGACCTGTGACTTCCTCCTACATGTCCAGTCATTGTAATATTTATTACTTTTTGACTGATTTCTTTATTTCAACCCCTATTTGAAAGGATAGGTTGAAAAATTGCAATAAATCAGAGAGAATTTGAGCCTAAATTTGCTTGATAATTTTTAAACTAACATTTATCTAAAACCTAAAGCCAGACTTGTTGAAAAGGCTTTTATTAGAAAAAAATATGCATATGATGAAGCTTTGATCAGGAGAACAATAAATGGGAAGTTATGAAAATTAATATACAATGTTATTCTAGTTTATTTTTCCAGAAATAAAAAAAATATATAAGAACTTATTATTGATCAAAGAGACAGCTGTCTGCTATTTGAACTTAGTTCTTCAAAGAAACAAACATCATTGAACTTGAAATGTAAAATAATGATAAAAGGGGACGTATATCCTAATTGACACAGATGTTTTATACCTAAAAAATAAGAATCTGTAAAAAAATTATAAAATCATCCATATCTCTTTTATTTTATCTTTCAAGAGGCTCCACATGACAACACTTGCCCATGGAAGTTGGCTGGGTGCAGAACAAGTTCCATTCATAAGTCCCCAAGGCTCCCAGCTCTGGGAGTTGGAACTGTTTCTCACTCATCATTAATCCCCAGCATCAGGTAGAATGATTAGCACAAAGTGGGTGCTAAGGGCCATACTAATGATTTTCCATAACTTTGTTCATGTTCTTCCCACTGACTCAGATAACTTCTTTTACCCTCCTACCAGCCAAATTTGACCATTTCCTAACTTAATGCATGTGTCTTCTGCAAATTCTTCCTGGGCAAAATTCTTTCCCTACTCTTTATAGTCTTATTCTTAATTCACAGAGAACTCATTCTCTCCAAGTACTTTAGACCTTGATTTTATTTACACTCAAACATTGTTTTCTAATAACTTTCCCTCCAATCAGTTGCAAGTTCTTTGAAGATTGAAAACATTTACTATTTTTCTCCCCCTACAGAGTCCAGTATAGTGCCACACACTTAGTAGACATATAATAAACAATTAATAACTCGGAATGCTAATGACATCAAGTCTTCAGACAAAAACGAACCATCAGTGAAGTCTGGTAATAAATGGGACAATAATTACTTTAATAAGTATCTCTCTCTCACCCTAGCCCATAAACCACTAGCTCAGTCTTCTTAATCAGGAGGGCCTAATGTTTTAGCCATGAGAACCTAATTATTATTGACTTATTCTCAGTTCTATCCCCTTGTTCATGAGGTTGATGAGCCGACTCCTCTGCAGGATGTCTGCCAGATAGTGGAAGTTTATGCTAAAGTTACAAAAGAATAAGAATTCCATTTTAAGTGCCTAATAAAACAGTCAAGCTCTGAAAACACAAAATGCCATTTATAGGAAGGTGGTTATTTTGTATGTGAATGTGAATGTTTGAATACCTGTGAGAAAATAGAACGATTCTAATTTTTCCTTATAATTTAAGTATTTTGAGAGAAAATCTGATCCTACTTAGGTAGGCTTATTCCAGATGACAATTTTGGGAGGTTGTTTTGGCCTGGGTTCTCCACAAAGCAGAGCCTGAGAGAGGCTTGTGTGCATATGGCTAACTTATTAAGTGGTCCCAGGAAGCAAGAGGGAAAGACAGGGAACAAAACAGGAAAGGAAGTCAAAAGAATAATGCATATTGAAATAGTCACCATTATGCTCAATCCCCTGAACATACTGAGGAGCCTACAGTCATTTAGGACATGCAGGAGGATGGCAGTTGTCCATCAGTTTCTGCCCATTGTATCTTCACACTTCCAGAGAAGTTCTGGGGCGGTTAGCAAGGATAAGGAGGGCCCAGGATGAGTGCCAAAAGCTGGTTGAAACCTTCATGGAAGTTCAAAGAAGCTGGTTGAAGCCAAGTCAGGGATAGAAAAGAAAGACGGCTCAGAGCACCTAAATCTATTCCCAAGGATGGCTGTATCAGGGAATGTTCTGTTTGGCAGTACCACTGCCTGTGGCTGGGAAAGACCCAACAGTACAGAGGGTCCTGGCTCCTATTTGTCAACTGTCTTGTGTTACGAGAGGCCTCAATCAGTCATGGCCTGGGAAAAGAGCCTGTTCAATTTTTTATAAATTCAGTTTGTTATTACATGCGTTTTCTCTCTAAGCTAAGGCATTGGCCCAGCCTACAGAGGAAATAATTCAGCATTTCTACTAGGAAGCCAAAGTCCCATGCAGCGTTGAAAAATTCATTGCATGTTTGGAAACCATTCCAGTGTCTGTATCAGAACACCTAGGCACCCAGTATATCTCAGAGAGGGTGCTATTACAGCTTTTGTAGGGCAAAAGTCAAAGCATACTCTGCAAGTCACTTATATAAACTCAGCCCACTGAACATTTCAGTATTCATTGATTTCCCCCTAAATTCATCCAGTTGCTGATTTGATTATGTCCTTCACTTATTCAAAATTAACTTTTGAAAAGTCCATCTAGTCCTTTCACCCTAGGCAATACCGTAATAAGTCAATAATCAATAATTTTTAAAGTAAAATAAATCCATCCTCCAGGCCAATAACTAGGAAAGATGATCCTTGCCAAATGGCATCTAGAGTTCATTATTCTTAATCATGCAGCAGTAGCCAAGGGGGCTCCAAGTGCAGAATATTAAAATTTTATGAATAGGCATTTTTTTCTGTCAGTTTTCATCCTTTAATTTTAGGGCAATTATATTATGAGGTAAAAAAGTGAGGACATTATTCAAAGCAACCCCCTGACAGTGGGAGATAACTTTCTAAAAAAAGAAAACTCAATCATAATACTAAAAGGTGATACTAAATGGTGCAAATACTAACCTAGAGCAAAATGGTGCAAATACTAACCTAGAGCAGTGTTTTTGTAAGCTTTTCAGATTATGTGTCACATGCTTTGCCCCAATGACTGATAGTTCCTGCTCCCCAGAGTTAGTACTTTTAGTTCTTTAAAACAAATAAAAAATAATATATATATATTACTGATTTTTTTACAGAGAGGAAGTGAGAGGAATAGGGAGTTAGAAACATTGATGAGAGAGAATCATCTATCAGCTGCCTCTTGCACACCCCCTACTGGGGATGTGCCCGCAACCAAGGTACATGCCCTTGACCAGAATTGAACCTGGGACCTTTCAGTCTGCAGGCCGAAGCTCTATCCACTGAGCCAAACCAGTTTCTGCACTTTTAGTCCTTTTTGGATCTAGTTCTTCAGTGTCTCCTTTGATTTTTCGAGTTATTCTCACCATGACCTCCACTTCCATCACACCACTACTATCATCACCACTACGACCACCACCTCTAGGATCACCACCACCATCACATCCACCCCCCCTCACCGCTATTATCCACCATCATCACCATTATCATCTACCACCTCCACCACAACCAGAACCACCACCTCCACCATCTGCACAACCACCACAACCACCACCACAATAACCACTACCACCTCCACCATCACCACCACCATTACCCCCACCCCCACCCCCCCACCACCACGACCACCACCACTACAATGACCACCACTACCTCCACCATCATAATCCCCCCACCATGGCCATCACCACAATACCACCACCACAATGACCACCACCATGACTATCACCACCATCTCTACCATCATGACCACTACCACCGCCACCACCACCACCACCGCCACCACCACCACCACCATCACTACCACCACCACCATCACTACCACCACCACCACTATCACCACAACTTCTACCTCCACCCTCCACCACCGCAACCACTTGTACTACCATTTCCACCACTATTATGACCACCATATTTTGCCAAGACATTTTGTTTTTAGCCATTGATTTGTATTTTTCTTCTTCTTAGTTTTTCCCTTATGTTACAATGTCAGTCCATTTTCAAGGGTCCAGCTTTTGCATGGGAAGAGTCTAAAAATAAGTTTTAGGAATATCTGTTCTCATAGTGAACCGTATTTGGCTCCTGTCAATGAATCCCTGTATAAGCTGGGCCCTGAGCAAGAGCTGAGAATTTCATGGGAATAGCAAAGATGCCCCTGGTTGCCTGGACTCAGGGCTGGTGGGCTGAGTAAGCACATGATCATGGAGCTACTGTGCTCCAGAGTGAGTGCCCTGGCAGAAGCTTTGGGTGTGTGTCAAGACCCAGAAACGAGAAAGAGCAAAATGAGTTCTGGAAACAAGGCAAATATATGTAATATAGAGCACAAAGGCCCACCATCCAGGGCACAAAATCAAGAAAGAGTTCAGTTTACAAAAGCATCCACCACAGACTCTGCCTGAGTGGCCTAGCAGGTTCAGTCTGAAGGCAGGCGGTGAAGCCCACAGGCTCTCTCTGCACATGCCAGGTCTCTGCAGCCCAGTAAAGCCCCTGCATCCTGACCAGTGTCAACTGCAGCTGCTTACGATGGTTCTGAGGCTCGTTAATTGGCTGCGGGCAATTTACTAGACCATGGCTGACAGAGGCCCTTGGAAGTGCCTTCCACGGTCAAAATGAACTCAAAGTATTTTTGGACCTAGCAGAGACAGTCTGAATTTCCTATATCTAAAGAAATATAAGAGGAACAATTTAGCTCTCTTGATTTTCTGGAAGGAATGTATTCGAGGCTTGGAAAGGAAACATGTTTTTCAGGGATTTTTTTTTTTTTTTAGGGGCAGGGGGGCAGTTAGATCACCGCTTCTTACATGTGGGCTGTGGAGTAAAGTATTGAGGGCTTCCAATGGCAGCTTTGCAGCAACCACTGCCTGATGCACTGGATCAAGGAATTAGGCCTGCAGTGCACTGTTATTTCTCTGCCAGCACCTACGTGTGGGGCAAAGACTGGCCTGGGCATCTCAATGGGCACACTCACGTCCCTCCTCACACTTAAAATCACAAGCAAACCTACAACACAAACAAAAATACTTCCATTGCAAATATTAGATATTTTATACTAAAGAGAATTTTCCAAATTGGCCAGGTGGCCCAATTTTCCCTGATTGACTTAGTGGAACTTCATTTAACTTTGACATCTGGCCCAGTGCCACGTAACACAGAATACACATACATGCAAACAAAAAGACTCCAAGAGCTACCTACAAGCCTTTAAGCTAAGCTGGGCCCTAAGCACTTTTATCTTCATTAAGTCACATTATCCTCAAAGGAACACCATGAGGTAGCTATGACTTCCCCATTTTGCAGAAGAGGAAGGGGAGGACCAGAGGCCAGATGGTTTCCCGCTAGAGCACAGCTGGAGAGCCCGAGGTGGGCAGGACCCAGAGCCTGGCTGATTCTGAAGCACCTGTGCCTCATGACATCACACTGCCTCCAGGAGGGGCAGAGGGCTATTGGGGTCACATAAAACTGAATGCTTTAGGAGCGGTCACTTTGGGAACTTTTAGCATTGGCATCTGTTGTAAAACTGATGACAAAAATAGAGGAGATAAAGTAAACAAACAAACAAACAACAACAAAAGGAAACATGTATCCTATTGCCAAGTGAAAATCCTGTTCCCACAACACATTCCTTAAAAAACAAAAAAGCATCACATCCTGACAACAGGCATATTTCAAGAAAATTTTAATCTAACAACACTTCAGTGCAACAGAAACTGGCACTCAGCAGAGTCTGAAGTAGGAGTGCTTCTATGTCAGGAATCGGAGGGGGCAGGGCGGGGGTGGGGTGGGGGGGGTCTGAACCCTCCACCTGAGCGGGTACAGGGCTTCAGGGAAGCTGTTGGGGGCTCTTGGGAAAGTAGGCTTCCTGCTGGCACGTGAATACAAGGGCCCTTCCTGCCGGAGTAAACTGGGTCTGTGCAAAGTGATATAAGGATTCAGAGGCTGGGCTAAAGTTTTTGTGAAGTTTGGTCAACTCAAGGACAAAAGATTGCCCACACCCCTTTATTCGAACACACCCATCAGTCAATCCAGATGCATGACTGATCCTGTTGTCCCACTTAGCAACAGTGTCTGAGACAGAATTGGAACTGGGAAGATCCAAGGACCCAGTGCTGTTGGTCCAGCCACCTGCTCACGCAGCATACACCAGCAAACCTGGGTCCTGCTTTCTCTCCAGCTTCCAGCCCTCCTCCTGCCCTCCGAATTCGCTCTTTCTGTTTCCCGCAGCCCCAGCTTGGACCTCAGAATAGCACGTGGGCCTGGGCCGAGTAAGTTCATTGTATCCTTGGCAGATGGGACAGCAGTGCACTGTGATCATGATGCTACTTGTGTATTTCTTCTATATCCGCTCCACACTCTTAAGCAGCCAGAGGTACTCTACAATGATTCCTTTACATTTAACAACTTACCGCACAGCTCAACATTTTATCCTCTTCAAAGGATTGTCATATACTTTTGAAAAATAACAATTGTCTCATTTTGCATGGATGGGACATAAACCACAAATGTGAGAATATTCATAGATTTTTTTTCTCTTTGCTTTTTATCTGCTGACCATCTCCCCTCACCTCCACCCCCAGAATAATTATTTTCCATCACCACCTACCAACTGTTTTTTATTTGTTCCATTGCTTTGGGTACCATCCTTATAATTTTATTAGATTTACATAAAAAATTACTTCACTATGAGCACTTTAATGGTAAGTGCCATTTTTAAAATTTTATAGCATTTTTTTCTTTTTTAATCCTAACCCATGGAGTGAGGATATATTTTCCATTGATTTTTAAAGAGAATAGAAAGGAGGGCAAATGAGAGAATAATAGAGGAGATGGAGAAAGAAGAGAGATAGAGAGAGAAAGAGAGAGAGAGAGAGAGAGAGAAAGAGAGAGAGAGAGAGAGAGAGAGAGACATCCATGTGAGAGAGATGTGAGAGAGACACATTGATTGGTTGCCTCCTACTCAGCTCTGACTGGAATTGAACCTGCAACTAAAGTATGTGCCCTTGACCAGGAATCAAACTCAAGATCATTTGGTCCTTAGGCCAACATTCTAACCACTGAGTCAAACCGGCCAGGGCTATACCTTGTTTTTAGCGTACCTTTTCTATGTTTAGATACACAAATACTTACTATTGTGTTACAATTGCTTCCAGTATTCAGTCCTATAGCACCCTGTGTTTGTAGGAGCAGTAGGCTGTAACATATAGACTAGGTGTGTAGTAGGCTATACCATCTGTGTTTGTGTAAGTACACTCTATGATGTTGGCACAACAAAATGACATATTTCTCAGTCATTAAGCAATGCATATACTGTATTTGTTTTTTGTTATTGCATTGTAGGGGTTCTATATATATTTTGGATTTTAATTCCTAATCAGGTATATGGTTTTCAAATATTTTCTCTTATTCCACATGCTACCTTTTTATTTTGTTGTGTGTTTCCTTTGATATGCTATGCTATGCTTTTTTACTTGAAACAATCCCACTTGTCTGTTTTTGTTTCTGTTGCTTGTTCTCCTAATGCCATATTTTTGAAAATCATTGCCTAGATCTAGACCAATGTCAAGAAGCTTTAAATTGCTTTCTTCCAAGAATTTTATGGTTTGGGGTCTTACATTTAAGTCTTGAATAAATTTTGAGTTGCTTTTCTGGGTATGGTGTGAGAAAATGTTCCAGTTTCATTTTTCTTCATGTAGATATCCATTTTACCCAGCACCATTTATTAAATATACTAACCTCTCCTCATTGTGTGTGCTTGGCACCCTTGTCAAAAATCAGTTGATTGTAGGTGTGTGAATTTATCTCTGGGTCATCTATTGGTGGATATGTCTGTTTTTAGGCCAGTGCCATACTACTGTGGTATAGTTTTGTAATGTATTTTGAAATCAGAAAGTGTGATACCTCTAGCTTTGTTGTTCTTGATAAAATTGCTTTGTCTATTTGGGATCTTTGTGGTTCCTTATGAATTTTAGGATAGTTTCTATATTTCTGAGAAAAGTGCCATTGAAATTTTGATAGAAATTGCATTTTTTCCCCTGTGGATCACTTTTGGTAGTATGGACATTTTAATGATATTAATTTTTCCAGTTCATGGACACAATTTTTTTCCATTTTTCTGTTATCTTTAAAAGTTATTTTAAAATTGATGTTTATAATTTTCAATGTACAAGTCATTCACCTCTTTGGTTAAATTTATTTCTAAGTTTACTTTTTCCATTTTTGTTCCTATTATGAAAGAAATTATTTTCTTAATTTCTTTTTTAGATAGCTCATTATGTATAAAAATGCAGCTGCTTTTTGTACATTGACTTTATATCTGCAACTTCACTGAATTTATTAATTCTAATAGGTTTTTTCCCCCGTGGGAGTCTTCAGGTTTTCTATGGATAATATCATGTCATCTGCAAACAAAGATAATTTTATTTCTTCTTTTCCTATTTGGATGCCTCTTATTTCTTTTCTTGCCTAATTACTCTGACTAGGACTTGCAGTACTACATTGAATAGAAGTGGGCATCCTTGCTCCATGTGTGCATGGTAGTGGGAGGAGGGCATGCTCCTAGTCCAGGGGTGCAGCAGCGTGGACTTTGAGCATCAGCAAAAGCTACAGGTGCTTCTGCTCTCCGTTTTCCTCACGGTGATAGGTCATAGCCAAGGGGGTTCCTCTTGATGCCATGCTTTCAGGTTGGGGAATGGAATGATATTGATAAAATGCTTTTTATGCTTTTCTGTGTGCCAATTCTTGTTATTCCTGGTCCATTGGATTGCTGCAGTTCTTGATTGTGTTCTGGAACTCTCCCAGAGTGAATGCCATTTGTGGGTAGTTGTTAAATTGATGTTTTGTTGCGGTGGTGGATGAAGGATGAAGTCTGGGACCTAATAATTCTCCAACTTCTGATGTCATTCTATATGCATTTTAAAATAACTCCACCTTCCTCAAAAAAGTAGATTTGGAATTTTGATTGGTAATGCGTCACATTTGTATTAAATTTGTAGATTAATTTTGGCAAAAATGGACCTTTGTTTAAAAAAACAAAACTAGGTCAAACTATCTCTCCAGTTAATCAGAATGTCTTCTATTTTTTTTTTAAACATAATAAGGAGGTTTTAAACATTCTTTGTTAAGAACTATATACTTTATAGCTTTTGTTTCTATGGTGAATGCTATCTAATTTCTGATTGCATTTTGTACTTGGATTTTGCTGCTATATATGCAATTTATTTAACTTTGTGTTTGTTGACCTTATATCTGGCAACCTTGTTGACATCTCTAATGACTTACGGATTAAGAGGACAGCTGGGCAAATGGATAACAGTTTCTTTATGGCCAAGGAATACACAAATACTTGAGTATAAAACAAAAGTCACCCTCTGGTTTAGAGCATTAGCTCAGAGAACCATTGATAACAATCCCTACACACTACCTAACTCCCTTGCTTTCTCCAAATATGTCTCCTTACTTCCTCATTTCTAAAACTTCCAGAGCCACAACTTGGAACATAAGAAGCCAGGTCAACAATGGGCCCGAATTAGTGGCAAATACTCTGGAAAGCAAGATAGAAACCCTCTCTCCTCCATCTTTTCCCAGGATGTCAAAGAATGAAACTCAGGAGCAGGGCTTTGCAAACCCTAGGGGAAGGGGACTTTTCTCTCAGGAAATTTACCAGGCACTCTCTGTGTCACTGAGCTGCCACTGGTGTCTATGAAGGCAGAGTGAAGGGAAGAGGTATTGAGGATATGGAGGAGCTAAGTGATTTGTCTGATTTAACAGGATAGGGGAATCTGAGCTATCATCTTGGGATTTGGTTTGTACTGAGAGCCAGTCCAGCGAGAATTTCTTTTCTATTTCCATAGCAGAATTTTAAACCCCCACTATCCAGATAATTCTTTTCAAGTCTTTGCTTTATATTGCTTGTACAAATAGTCCTCAGCTCATTAAAAAAAATTCTGACAGATGTATCAAGCTGCTCTTCTCCCGCAGGATTTTAAAGGGCCACCATGAGTAAGCACATTCCCAACATTTGGATACAAGCCCTGCACTCCCTGCTTCCAGTAACAATTTGTTGCAGATAATATTGCTAGTGGAGTGTGTATGCTCTGTGATAGGTGCTCTGACACCCCAGAAGGCAAATTCCAAGCTCTTCTGGAAACTATTTTGTAAGAGAAAGTCATGAGGAAGGATTACCGGGGGAATTTTGGAAGCCGGCCACCCAATTAGGCAACTTTTCTTTTCTAAGGACCTGTGACTTGTGCTCACAGTTTCAGTATTATATGGGTGCAGCCCTTGAACTCTAACCTTTTTGAAAGAAATTCAGCTGTCCCAGAAATCCCGGACCAGTGGCAGCCACATTGGTCTTCTTGAAAAGCAGAAGTACTTTCACAAAAAGAAAGGGATTCACCCCCTTAACCATTCTGCCAGTCAGTTCTCATTAGTAAGGTTTACAAATGAATAGCAAAACATAACCATTGTTCTAACTTTAGGAGATGAAGGAGGACAAAGTAGAGGAGGAAAGAAGTATTAGAAGGGGTGGAGGGTGGGAATGGAAGAAAGAGAAAAAGGAGGTTTCTGGCTGTAAAAATTCACAGCAGGGAGAGGGAGATAGAGACAGTAGTCCCAGCTTATCCTGGGTGATACCTTATAGAACCGGTGATTGCCTGAAACCGAGGATAGTACAGAAAGCCAATGTAGACTATGTGTTATCCTGTGCGTACATATCCATGGTAAAGCTTAGTGTGTAAATTAGGCACATGATAGATTAACAGCAATAACTACTAATAATATAGACCAATTATAACAATCTACTTCAATAAAAGTCATGTGAATGAGGTTTTTCTCTCTCCCTCTTTCTCATAACCAGTCTGAAAACCAAGATGACTACTGACTGACTGGCTGGAGGGTGGCACATACAGTGTGGATATGCTGGGCAAAGAGATGATTCACCTCCAGAGCGGGACAGAGTGGGACAGAGCAGAATGATGGGAGTTTCATCACACTACTCAGAATGATGCAACATTTAAAACTTGTGAAGGGTTTCTTTCTGGAATGTTCCTTTAAATATTTTAGCACTTTGACTGACTGCAGAAAGTGAAACTGTGGATAGAGGTGACCATTGTATTAGTAAAAGGGAAGAAGTGTTAGTGCAGAATCCACAAGCAAGGGGACTCAGGCAGTGGAGTAACTGGCAGGTAACCAGCAGCCAGGACACAGCTATTTCAGATCACACCTGGCATTGCCCTTGGTCATGCGGAAAGAGCAGAGGTTTTAAAAGCAGAAAGTGTGGAGTTCAAAATCTGGCTTGTTACTTAACCTCCTTGGACTTCAGTTTCCCCATCTGTAAAATGAGATTAAATCACCAGAGTTGTCAGCAGGGTAAAAATGAAGCCTATAAAGGTCCTTGCACATTGTAAGTCCTGGCCAAGGACAAACTCGGACTTTCTTAAGCCTGATGAGCCGGGATTGCACTAAGGCTGATGGCTGTGTTCTTTGTGATTTAATTGCCTGGATGGGGGCCAGAGGGTAAGACCACGCCCTGGGAGTGGGAGTTGAGCTTTCCCTGAGGGAGATGAGCACCACAACTGATACCTTTTCTCCAGGGAAGCCAAAGCTGCTGCTGTGACAGGAAACTGGGACAGAGGGGGTGGACAGGGACAGCAAGGAGGCACTTCTTCCTCTGGGGAGTGGGAAGGCTGATGATGGTGGATCTTGGGCTTTTCTTCAGGAGACATGCATCCAACGATCTTCCTGGAGAGAAGATGCTCTCTTCCAGATGGTGGCCATCTGGGAGCAAGTCAGTGGAGTCTGTTTCCTTCCTGCCCTCTCTGACTTTCAGCAGGGCTTTTCAAAGAGTTACAGCCTTCTCTCCACCATCCTTGAAGGGAATGAGCCCAAGGGAAGGAAGAAGGGGTACAGATAAGAAGAACTAAAGACAGAGAGAAGGAAGCCATCTCCAGGCGACAGAGGGGGAAATAAACCTGCGTGGGATGTTTCCAAATCTTAGCTATGGTGAATTGTGCTGCTATGAACATAGGGGTGCGTATATCCTTTCTGATTGGTGTTTCTGATTTCTTGGGATATATTTCTAGAAGTGAGTTTACTGGGTCAAATGGAAGTTTTATTTTCAGTTTTTTTGAGGAAATCCATACTGTCTGCCACAGTGGCCGCACCAGTCTGCCTTCCCACCAGCAGTGCATGAGGGTTCCTTTTTCTCAGCATCCTCACCAGCACCTGTCATTTGTTGATTTGTTAATGATAGCTATTCTGAGAGGTGTGAGATGGTACCACATTGTTGTTTTGATTTACATCTCTCGAATGATTAGTGACTTTGAGCATGTTTTCATATGTCTCTTGGCCTTCCTTATGTCCTCTTTCTAAAAGTATCTATTTAGGTCCTTTGTCCATCAGCAGATGAGTGGATTAAAAGATTATAGTACATCTACACAATGGAATACTATGCTGCTATAAAAAAGAAGGAATTCTTACCATTTGCAACAGCATGCATGGAACTGGAGAGCATTATGCTAAGTGAAATAAGCCAGATGGAGAAAGATAAATATCACATGATCTCACTAATTTGTGGAATATAATGAGCAATATAAACTGATGAACAAAAACAGATCCAGAGACAGAGAAGCATTGATCAGAACCTCAAACCTCAGAGGGAAGGTAGGGGAGGGGGAGAGTAAGAGGGAGAGATCAACCAAAGGACTTGTATGCATGCATATAAGCCTAACCAATGTACACAGACCGGCGGGGGGGGGGGGGTGAGAACATGAATCAGGGAGGAGGGGCAATGGGAAGATAAGGACACATATATAATACCTTAATCAATAAAGAAAAAAATCAAACCTGCATGGAAGCAAGGGCCAGCAATCTAGAGTCTGATCTGCCAAGGACAGCAGGGAAGACTGTAGTGGGCATGTGTGCCTGCTTCAGGCCACCCTCAGAAGTGGGCAGGACATTCTGACAAAGGCTGGACTTGGTATAGTCAAGTGGGTCATAAAAAGAAGTATAGACTCTTTTTAATGAATAGTCTCCCAATTATTGTTAGCTCCAGTTTGGAATCAATATTTAGCTAATTAGTCGAAACTTGTTTGGCTCAGTGGATAGAGCATTGGCCTGCGGACTAACAGGTCCCAGGTTCGATTCCGGTCAAGAGCATGTACTTTGGTTGCAGGTACATCCCCAGTAGGGGGTGTGCAAGAGGCAGCTGATCGATGATTCTCTCTCATCGATGTTTCTAACTCTCTATCCCTCTCTCTTCCTCTTTGTAAAAAATTAATAAAATATATTTTAAAAAGATTTAGCTAATAATCCTCCAGAAAGAGATTTAAAAAAAAATTCTATCATTACTGGCTTTTGATGTGAGAAACTTCCTGTAATGATGGTCAGCTTCTCACAGGAGTCATAAACCAAAACACAAGAGTTACCACTAGTTTCAGAAAATGACAGACCATTGAAAACCTTTTGCCCAACACTGGACATTTTTCAAATGTCTCCAAATTGCTTGTCTCTCTGAAGCTAACCAGGGACTGCTGAATATACCCAGAGGCCAGTTAGAAAATCTTCCCAGCTTCTGTATCCCACTGTCAGAGAAAGCTTGGCACTGGAATGCCGCCTGAGTCTTTATTTTTCCTCTATAAACCCACTCTCTTTTTCTAATGCCTTCACACCCCTGCTTAAATGAAAGTGATGGCAAATGGGTCCCCTTGCCTCTAGTTTATGCGTAAACAGCCTGTGTTAATTTTGTCTTCGATTTAGTTTGTTTTTGCAACTGGGAAGTCATACCCCCAAAATATGGCATTAACTGAATGAGAAATCTGGAGGGGGGGCGCCCTAGAGAAGGAAAGGGTTTCCGTTTCCTGTAGTTTCTGGTTGGAAGGGAACCCAGAGGAGAGGAAGGAAGAAAGGAGGAGAGGCACTTATGAAAATGAGGCCTGGCTCCCAGAGGAAGTTGCCTGCTTTTTACCTCTTCTTCCTGCTACACTGATACTAGCTTTTATGGGAGAGTCATGGAGACCTGCTTTAGGTGAACAGACAAGAGGTGCCCATAATGGTTCCACAGCTGGAGAGGCAGAAAGAAAATCTTTTAGGGAAGGAGGATGTCATTGGTCCTCATGGGTATGGTGAATGCAAAGTTTATGGCTGGACGTAATTTCAAAAAATAAAATATATGCCCTGGCTGGTGTGTAGATCCTGTGCCCTGAAAGGTTGTGGATTTGATTCCCTGTCAAGGAAACATACTCAGTTGTAGGTTCGCTCCCCACCCCCTCATCAGGGCACATATGGGAGGCAACCAGTTAAATGTGTCTCTCTTACATCCATGTTTCTCTCTCTCTCTCTCCCTCTCCCTCCCTCTATTCTCTCTAAAAAAAAAATAATGGAAAAAATGTCCTTAGGTGAAGATTAACAACAACAACAAAATGTATGTACTTGGTAGACACATTAAATCAAGCCAGATTAATAAATATTAAACATCTACCATCTTCATAGTTCAATATATAACTGATTATAAACACTATATGATGGAAATTTCATTCAATTAAAAATTTAACCCTGGCTTCTCTAGAGGTCCTTTACAATGTATCCAGATTCTAAGTTGAGCTTTTCACAGAACCTAGTGAACAGCATGTTAGGATAGGATATGGGATTCTAAGATGCTCTTAGAGCCTGGGCTGGGGGTGGGGGTGAGGGGCTTCATTTTAGGAGACAGGACATCATAATTTAGAAAAATGTTTGAGTTCTATTTTCTCCAAAGGCAATGAGCACCTGTTGGCTTCATTCTACTTTAGGTAGGATATCATAGACCATTGTTTGTGTAACTAAATCATTTCCAGGCCTCAGAAGATCACCTTTGCCTGCCTGCCTGCCTGCCTGGTTGCCCCTAACTGCTCCCCTGCCTACCTGATCACCTCTAACCCCTCTGCCTGCCTGCCTGATCACCCCTAACTGCCTCTGCCTGCCTGCCTGCCTGATCCCCCCCAACCACCTCTAACTCACATCCCAGTCTAGACTCACCCCCCTCCCACTGCGACTTAGTCCGGAAGGACATCTGGAAGGTTGTTCAGCTGGTTGTTTGGTTGTCTGGCTTAATTAGCATATTACACTTTTTATTATTATAGATGATGCCATCCAGGAGAACAGAAAGCTAATGCTGTCTTTCTCTGACTGACTTATTTCACTTAGCATGATACTCTCCAGGTCCCTCCATGCTGTCTTCCTTTTTAGTGCAAGGCAGCTTTTAGAAACACAGAGTGGGGCAAAAGTAAGTTTACATAATTGTGAGTATGTGAAACACAGAGTATATTCTTGGATTATTGTTTTTAACTATTGTATTATATTCCATATGAACAACTGTAAGCCTACTTTTGCCTCACCCTATAGTTTCCCTTCCTCTAATTGGAATTGAATTAGATATGCAAAATTGATGTGTGTTTTTTCTGATAAAATACAAGTAGTGCTATTATAATAATATACCTAGAAGCTCTGTTGTTTTAGCTAAGGATTCTTGGTTGTCACTCTCCTGCACTGGGCTGGTGATACTAGAAGGTCCAGGCTGAATGAACTAGCCATGGAGCCTGCCATGCATGTTTATGGTCACATCTGGGAGCCAAGTGATCTCATCGCACACTGTTGATACCATCCTGCTTCCCTCCCACACTCTGGAGGGAGGCCACTTATTTCTCCCAAACTGCTCCATTATCATGCCATGGTTTTGAATTTGGCTTTGGAGTCACACAGACTTGAGTGTAGGTCCACATCTGCCATTAACCCACCATGTAACCCCAAGTAAGTCCTTTGACTTCTCTGTGTCTGCTCCTTCTCCAAAAAGTGTAAATCATAAGAATACTAACTTGGAAGAGATTGTGAGGATTAAATAAATGACATCCACAAAGCAGTTGGCCTAGTGTCTGGCATACAGTGTATAAGAAATAGAGTAGCTATACAGCAATAAAGGATATCTATTCTAATATTGTTTAAAATTGCAACCAACTGCTTAAATGCACAGTTGCTACATAAATAATGGACATTCATATGATGAAATATTATAATGTCCTTAAAATTACAATTTCAAAGAATTTGAAATTACTATTCTAGTAAATTTTAGAGGTTTGGTGTTTTATTTATTGGGTCTAAATTGTACTAAGGCAGTTATTCTTGCTGTATGGCAATGGGCGAGTTCAAGGTCAGCTTCAATTGCCTACACTATTGAAAGTGCTTTGCTCTAACTTCCTGAAAAATTTCTTAAATGCCCATTGAGATTGGACTTTAGTTTCTTATAAATTTGCTGTCACCAGATCCAAATGGTATCCTGATCTAAATGATAACTTAAAATGTCACCATTTCTGACCACAGAGTTAACACAACATCTTTCCTTTGTTCCCTGTCTTTTACTTGATTCTGTTCCCATTCTCCCCAACTTTCATCAAAGGTTCAATTATGCTCCTGGATTTTGATCACAGATTTATTAAATGTTTAAGTATATGTCCCTTGAATGATGGTTTCTCAGTAATGAGGTGCATTCAGAAGGAGAATAGCAAGTCAAGCATGGGTGTAATTTGGAGGAGTTTGACATCAGCCATTTCATCTCTGACAGGGTTAATCACTATTCTGGTTTTTCAAGCCCCGGACTTACTGGACTGTGTATGCCAAGGTCATCTGGGATGCCCCAAATTAATTTTAAAGACATGTGACTGGAGTTCACTGAATTATCAGCTCACAATATTAAAAAAAAACTCATTGGATTTCTCCTCAAATTATGAACCAAAATATAAATTGGCTAGAAATGGTTAGAAAATAATATGCCATTGTATTAGAACAATATCAATAGAAATTGCCGCATTCTACCTTTTTGAAAACAACTTATAGGGCATGTTGGAAACATTGCAGAGTTTTTAGTAGTCCTATCCAATAAAGATTTAATAGCTGTTTCTTTTGTATAAGACATCGATTTAGATGTTGGGGTAGAGAGGGTTCAAAAATGGGTCTCTGATGGAGATGTAATAAAAGTATGATGATAAGAGAAGTAGCCAACATCTGCTACTTTAGGCAGAATATCAGAATCATGAGAGAGGTCCACATTTACTTTTCACTGAATTTCTTACTACTATAAAATATGGGTTTTCTAATAAGTTAAGTAATTTAATTCAGAGGCATATAAAGAAACATTGTCTGCTCTTTCCCCTCCCCGATCCCACTTCTCCCACCCTAAAATAATCAATGTTAACAGTTTGATAGATCCTTGCTCATCTACAGGTGTTTATACATAGATATCTGTCTAAAACTTTACTTGATGTTGCTGTTGTTATTTATTTTTACAGAATAGGATATTATATAAATTAGTTTGCAATGCTATTTTTTCCCATTTATTCCTTTACCCTTTTCTATCTCTTCCCACCCTCTTTTCCCTCTGGTAATCACTATATTGTTGTGTGTGGCTATGCTTTTTAAAAAATTTGATTAACCCCTTCATCTTTTTCACCTAGTCCTCCTAGTCCCTCCCCTCTGACAACTGTCAGTCTGTTAGTAAAGTAAGATAATCAGAGATAGATATGTAGAATCTAATAAACAAAATAAACTAACAAAAAATAAACTAGACTCATACAGAGAACAGATTGCAATGGTTTTTAATTTAATAAAATCCTGAATTTTTTCTCAGTTTAATCTTTATTGGTTCAACTCATTCCTTTTAATAGATGCATAAAGTTCTATAGAACGACTATCCCAAGATTTGATCCAGGTTTCCATAGTGAGAGATATTCAAGTTGTTTCAAGAATTTTGTTCCTACACAATGGACCAAATTTTGACAGAAAGAGATGGAATAAAAAAGTCAGAAAAAAAGAAACATAACATGGTGTTAAAGCAGTCATGATCTCAATAATTTCTCTCCATGGTCATTGCCTCATCAGTAGCTATGCTAATAATGATCCTCTTTTTTGGTTCCCTAGGGTTTCTGGGCTCTTCAGTTTTCACCGATGTTACCCATAAGGCTTTGCTTTATTTCATACTATAAAAGAGGTCCAATTATTTCTTCTTTTAATTATGCCTTTCATGCTCCCATAACCTGTTCAGTATCTGCCCATACCTTTTTCTCAGAAGGCAGAGATCATTGAAGGAAGTCACCAGTCCATAAGATAATCACTGATTGAATTCAGTGAACATGCAATTCAAGTTGGTCAATAAGATTCTATATTCTGAGAATTTCGAATTGGACTCTAGAGATAGTGTGATGTGAGAAGTGATGTACAGCTGAGGTGAAGGCTCATGTATGAGCCAAGTACTTGCCAAAACAGAAAATGTCAAAGCCATAGAGAAGGCAATGAATGAAGCAATGTGCAGAGAGAGTGAGAGGAAAAGAGATAGGGAACAAGAGGGAGTATTTCATTACTTGATTCTTCAATTCCTGCTTCTAGTTGGTTATGAGGACTGATTGTACTTTCTGACCTTGGGTTCTAAGGTTCCCAAGGGTTCTAAGACACATGTGTCTCTTTTGAATAAGTCCCTTTTGTTTGAACAAGTTTGAGTGAGGGCAACTTCTTTTTAAACGTGTGACCAAGTGATTCATAACTAAGACTTTGGCCAGGTGTGGGGTTAAAGGAGAGAAATTCTCCCCCACCAAATTTAAGCTAAGAGAGCATAGGTATCTTGTTGGAAAATGTGGTTGCCAACTTTCTTCCAGTGTAGCAAGAGTGATAGCTTGTGTAATTTATTAATATAGGATGTTATGTGAAGATTAGTGACTTCTGTTTTCAATAAATTAAATATTTGAAAAAAAGCCTCAAAATGTTCCATTCAGTTAATTTATTTGAGGCTGGTGGGAAATTAACAATAAGAAGATCCAGGGCTCTCAGCCTAGTATCTTGGAAAGCCTGTAGACTCAAAGTCAGAGATAGCTGGCTCAGGGTCTGTCACATCCTAGTTTCATAACCTTGGAAACTTGAATCTCATTTTTTCTTCTGTAAACTGGACACAATATATTCAGGTCATTAAATAAAATACTTTATGTAATGTTTGACATCATACCTGGTACATGACAAGCACTCAATAGTATTAATTCGCTCTTTCTCTTTCTCATCCCCATGCCCCTCACTCTTCCTCCCACCACTACTTATGAGTCAACTCCCCTTGGTCCCCATCTTCTCTGGAGTTGAAACTGCTCTGCCCTCCTCCTGGTAGCATGGAGCAAGGTGTAGAGAGAAGCTCACTAGAGACCTTGGTGCCCCAGCCAGAGAGAAAGATAGCAGGGGAAAGCAAGAACTCTGGAGGGGTGCGGAGAGGAGGAAATGACTTCAGGTGTAGCAAAAGTCCCTTGCATATTGCTGAAATTAAAAGCTATCAGACAAAACCATTTTGGAACCAACCACTGAGACCAACTACAAAGACCAATTCCACCAAATATTTACTCTGCAGGGTGATTGGAGACACAGCTGTAGGTAATGTCATATAGATAATGCTGATCCCTGAGCTGTTGGTTCATTAGCTAAAAGCTATGCCCTAAGCAGTTTTCTAAGCTGACAGCTCCAGCTATTTATAATTTAATGTTGATTAAATATGGCTGTATGTTGGGAGCAAGTAAATATATTACAAAGATCGACTAGTCCTCTCTCTGAAGAACTGACAAATGAAAATGAGTGCATAAAAAGATACACATACTCTTGAGAAATAATAAAGAAAAGTAATTTGTTTTTACTTTATTTTCAAATTTTTGGGGATGACATTGGTTAATAAAATTGCATAGGTTTCAGGTGTACAATTGCATAATACATCATCTGTGCACTGTATAGTGCTCACCACCCCAAGTCAAGTCTCCTTCCATCACCATTTATCTACCCCCAAACCCACTTTCTCTGTGGTAATCACCATACTATTGTCTGTGTCTATGAGTTGCTGGTTTTTGCTCAGACCCCTCACCCTTTTTACTCAATTCCCTGCCCCGAAGTCCCTCCCTCTGACAGCTGTCAGTTTGTGCTCTGTAGCTATGAATCTGTTTCTATTTTGTTTATTTGCTTATTTTGTTCATTAGATTCCATATATAAGTGAAATCATACTTATTTTTTTCTGAATTGCTTATTTCACTTAGCATAATACTACTTGGCAGAAAAAAAAGTAGGAAATCTTACCTTTTGTGACAGCATAGAAGGATATCAATTTTTAAAAATTAGGCCAATAATAAAATTGTCTATTAATATTAAACAGCTATAAATTTCTTAGTGCCACTGGTCTCTGAGTAAAAAGGGTAAGAGATTTTAAAAAATTAAATTCTAAATATTAAAAAAAAATCCTCTTGAGGACTAATACTGGGTAGGCTGGTCTAGGGATGAGATAAGAATACATAGGAGCCCTTTACCCCCTCCTACACACACACACACACACACACACACACACACACACACACACGTGCACCTGCATGACTCAACTGTATGGAACCATGAGGGGGAGAACACTGATGTTCAAGGAAGATAAGAAAAAAGTTTTACTGTAGAGCTCCTTTAAAATACAGGTTTCCCTACTGCATCCAACTAAAGCTTCATCTATTTGACCATGACTCAAATTTCTATTATGTGCCAGTGACTCAGTGTTTAAAAACATATCTTTGGTCACTCCCTCCCTCCTCAGTCTACAAAAAAGGCTTTTTGAAATGAAGTATACACAGAGGCTAAAATACTACAATTGTATTCCTTCCCTATTAAATGACATAGGAGCAGGCTTGGAATTGGGAAGAAAATGATTTTTTGTGGACAAATATATGAAATTATTGTAAATACATCTGGCCATTCCTTCTTAAGTAACTGGGACAATGAGACAATTGGAACAGAAAGTAAGAGCAGGAAACTCTGAAGGAAGGAATGCAGAAGGCTGGTATAGGGCAGTGGTTAAAAACCTGCATCTGAATTCCAGCCCTCCCGTGTACCTCATCTCTAAAATGGGGATGTCAATTGAGATACTTAAATTATTTAATAAGGATGAAATTACTGTTGACCAGTAGTTATCAAATGTTTTAAAGGCAATACCTTTTTATATTCTCATCCCCAAAGTGTTTTATGTTATGTTATTTGTTTTTTAGAGAGATATCTAGAGATAAAAACATAGATTTGTTGTTACATTTATTTATACATTAATTAGTTGTTTCCTCCATGTGCCCTGTCTGGGCACTGAACGGCAACCGTGGCATATCCTGACATCACTAACCAACTGAGTTACCTGGCCAGAGTTCCCACCCCCAAGTTTTTAGTAGGAAAAATGTCTAATTTGTCAGTGTTGTGCAGTGTCACTCAGATTCCTTATTTAGGACAGAAGGGTTTCTTCTCCCAGCTGCTGGGTGTTGTCACCATGGCAAGGCCAAACACATACTTCCTTCCCAAGTAGCCCACATCCATTGACTGCTGGGCACCCAGGGTAGGGGGCAGAGGGGAAAAGAGATCTGCCTGCTCACCCTAACAGGAACCAACTAGGAAGGCCACCCCTGCTCCAAACCTCCCTTAGGATCAGCTCAGCTGAGTCCTTGTACTTGCAGCACAGTCCAGCTTAGTCCTCTGCTTAATCTGCTCCCATTCCTTCCCCTCACAACATGGATCCTGAGAACTTTCCCTAGTAAATCTCCTGTACACTAATCTCCATCTCAGAGTTGGCTTCCTGGATAACTAGACTGATGACAATAGAAATGTTGAAAGGATGATATACTAAAACCTCAAGACCCTCCACTTGATTCCATAGTTCTTAACATTTGCCCGAGTTGTTGCACCCTCTCTCCATTTCCACATTTCTCCTCCTCTCTTGATAAACCATTTTAAAAGTAAGTTGCAAAGAGCATGATACTTATCTCCTAAATATTTGGGCATGTGTTTCCTAAGAATCTGGACATTCCCCCCCAAATCACAGTGCCATTATCATACCTAAGGAAATTGAGAATAATTCTCTGATATCTAGTAATATGCATATTTTCCCAATTGATCTAAAGTATGTTTTGTAGCAGTTTATTTTTTAACCATGATTAAATTAAGGTTCATAAATTGTGTTAGGTTGTTATGAGATTTTAGTCTGTTTTAATTTAGAATATTTTTTATGACATTGAGTTTTTGAAGAGTCAGGCCAGTTTTCATGTAGAATGTCCCACACTCTGGGTTTTCTTGATTATTTCCTATGCATCATTTAACCTTTTATTGTTCCTCCTCTATTTCTTATTGTCAAAGCACCTTCTGGAGACTTGATTAGTTTTAGGAAAGAACATTTTCTAGCTGCTGTTTTAGATTTCATGTTGCAGACTGGAAGTAGGCACATGCAGTCAGGCCAACCTACTGCACACAGTGCCCTTTGGGTAGGGTAGTAGCCATTTCATCACAAAGGCCTATCACATTCATCAGAAAGGCCTATTTTACTTTTAGAATTAGTAATTAAAATAAGGATTGATATTTTGTTACTAGCCAAACAGTCTGCTCCCCCACAATCCTCTACCCCATGATTTTAGTGCCCATGGTCTTTGCCTGATTATATTGAGGATTGTAAAATATCATTTTTCTAATTCTTTCATTCCACTTTTAATAGATGACATTCTTCTGTAAAGGATGGCTTTCCTCCCCATCTCACTACCCTTTTCCTCTCTTTTTTTTGTGTTGAATATCACTGTGGATATATGGATATTTTTTAAATTTTGATTGGGCCAGAATGGGCCTCTTCAAGTCAATTTCTGTGTGTTTTAGGCATGAACCCATTAATATTGGAGCACTCCTTGCTCTCTGCTTCAACAAGTGTTCACAGGCTTACAGGTCATCTTGTGCTTTAGCCCTACAATCAATCTTTCTTTTTTTAATGAGCTCTGATCCCTGTTAGTAGGAAGTGATATTAGAATCCAAGATTCAGGGACTAGGAATGCTCCAACAAGAAAGCACTTTTAAAATATCAAAATCTTACTGAAAAGCCCTAAATAGTAAAACAAAAAAGCACAGCCTTTAATTTGGAGTTGTGAGCTGCATCCTTGGGAGTCCAAAGGAGAAGGGGGACCAGCAAGGAATACCATCTGCTCCTGAAAATGTAACTTTTTCTCTCAGGAATGATATCACTTCCTGTATCTAAAATAAGGGTTCTCTTATTGCACTGCAGGGATCAGAGAAGATTTGCTTTCATCTGTAACAGAAAGTATTAGTTGTCATCAGAACTTATGCATGCCAACTTGAACAGAAGAGAGACTCCAATTAAGAGGTTTCTGAATCCAGAAAATTCTGAATTTGAAAAAGTCCAAGACATCAATCATTGAATTTTTTCTTTAATATTTATCTTTTTTCACCTGCCAAGGGAGATATTGGTCTCTAGGTATCCAGAAAAAGATATTAATTTTTATACATAAATTATTTTTTCATCAAAATACAGAAGGAAATATATTATAACAGTAAAAAGAATGTTGCTCCTTTCTTGATAATTGGCTCTCCTTAAATATCAGAAATTATACCCTGTTCTCTTGTGATGAGAAGCAGGGAACCAGGGCTCCTAGTATTATTTCCTGTAGTAGCATTGAGGCATGTGGATGGGCTTTTTAGTAGAGACAATTAAGCTGGGAGGCTGTTATGGAGAAATAGAAAGGCAGGAGAGGAGAGAATGAGTAGAAGTGACTCCCTTTGTGCCATTCAAATCCTTCTCAGTGAGAGTGCCTATCTGTGGGGCGAGCTTGTCACTATTTTCAAGGCTGTTTGAAATATGTGGGCCTATCTTGTCTAGAAGGAGGGGAGACTAGACAAAACTAAGACTGTGATCAGTGAATTGTCAGCAGTTGCTCATTTGAGCCCGGATGGGGATGTGTGATCATTTTTATAGTTGGCAATGCTCATATTTTGTCTGTGTTCAGACATGGCTGTGGAGTGGTCTTTAGTCTCGATATATCCTGGTCACAGAGTGGCCTGTCTGCTGCTGACATCCTGCAAAGCTATGTTCAACAGGAGAACACCAAGGCCTATCTGTGAGTGGGCCTAGCAGTGTGTGTCAGGCAAGTCTGATCATCAGAGGTTACTTGCCCTTCCTTACCTGGGAGCACCAGCTTAGTTTTGACCCATTGTAGCATAAGACATTAGTTGTCTTCAGAACTGATGAATGCCCACTTGAACAGAAGAGAGATTCCAGTTAAGAGGTGTCTGAATCCAGAAAATTCTGAATGCAGGACCCACTGGTGCACCTGCTGCTTCAGCATTTATAGTTCTACAGCCCGTATCTTGGACAGGAAAGGAAGATAATCCCAGTGGCTCCCTCAGACTTCTTTCTCCTTCTGCTTCTTTGTGTACAGACAAATATAATTATTCCTCATCTCTCAAAGTTGTGTCCTCAGTTAAAGTGAGCAGCAGAAAGTAACTAGGGTCTCTGAATCCTACCTCCAGATTCCCTAAAGAGAAAATATGATTCACTGTTTAGGTCAGGGGAATGTGCCTGTCCAATAACTTTGACTAGGTGGGAAGGATTGTGCAAGAGAAACATAATGTCCCAGGCCCACTCTGTAAAGGAGAGCAATCCTTAGAGGAAAAGGCCATATGGTGAACGTTACCTAACACAGGGACAACTTCTGCGTTAGGGACCTCAACAATAGGATGGAATAATAATGAAGTGAATACCAGCAAGCCTTTAGTGTTTTATAGAATCCTAGCATTTCTATCATCATTTTCCACCCATGAAATGGGTATTATTTATTTCCACTTAAAAGGAGGCAAGGGGAGGGTCACAGGAATGTACAGATTTCCCCAAGTCTATACAGCCTGTTAGTCTATAATTGAGACAAGAAAGAACCCAGACTTGGTGATTCCCAGAGCAGCTCTCCCTCCATTATGAGAGTGAGACTATTTTTCCAAGATCCTGGGACACATTGATGAAGGATCAGTGGGTATTTGCTTAAAGTGAAATAAGTAATAAAAGGCTGATCCAGGTTTCAACTCAGTTATCTGAATCAAAGACCAATGTAGAAGTAATAAAAGACTAGTAGAATGAGAAGAATGGGAAATTACATAGAGAATATAATTGCTTTTTTTCCTACAAGGGTTAAAAGGTGATGGGGAAGGGAAGACGGAAACTAAGACAATGCAGCTTTCTGACACATGGAGTTTTGGTAAGCGCAGGAAGCCTCACTGAGGATAAATAAACTCTGCGTCTTGAGCCCTGTGGATAGGAAATGTGGGGAAGAGCTGAGGGATGGTGGAGTTCAGCTCAGTGTTATGACTGTGCAGGCTCTTCTACCTTCTTGCCTTTTACCCAGAGATTAACGTGGCCATCTTACTTTGGGGATAGGGAGAATAATAGAAATATGGCTAAAATTCCCTGCAGCCCTCCAGAGCCATGATCTATGATTTTAATAAACTCCATAATGACAGGATACCCTAAGAAATTATCTCTGGAGTTGCAACTCTGCAATTCCCAGTGTAGAAGCAATTTTGCATGTATCCATTTTGTATTTTATGGGTTAGGTTTTTTTCTTATTTAATTGAGCTCTTCTTGGGGGGAATGCCCAATAATTCAGAACGTCCTGCAGAGCCTGGCACTGCAGCCATCAGCAGGGTAGGTGTCATGGTGGTGACTCACATTGTTATCAAGACTCTACCCAGATGCGGGCTTTGCCTCGGGCCTGCGGAGGAGTTTTAAACTCCTTGGATGCATTCCCAGGAATGACATCTTTGGGCTTATCACAGGTGGAATTCTAAAGGGCATCAAAACCCTTGGGGAAGATTGGTGCAAAAAGGTAAGAGGAGGGCACATTAGTGATTCTCAGAGGGTTTTCTTTCTTCTTCATGCTTCCATTTTTCTTAAAGGCAATTTGATAGTTTTTTGGTTTCTCACTCTGGGAGCTGCAGCTGATGTAAAAGATTAGTAAATTAATCAGTTCAGTGATGACCTGTGTGTGTCTCAGGGCACAGGTGTCCCCTTTGGCTTGTGGGTCAAGGGACTCTGGAAGGGGAGTATTCTAGCTGTCACAGGCCCTCAGCCCTTCTGCTGTCTGAAAGTGGTGGGATTTCCCCAGGGATACTCTTTGCTGGGGGAGGTAGCAAGCATGCTCTGGAGCCTGTGGTCTGTTTGCAGGGCTCATGACAGCATACGGTTAATAATGAATGGACAACTTCACTCAAGTGATGCCCTTCCCACCTCATGGCCTTCTAATACAAGAGGTTTAAGCCTGTTAAATTTGTCTCCGGCATCCAAAAATCACCCTTTAACCCCCCACCCCATGGCCCATGCCTACTATGGGGTCACCTAAGCCCACCCCCCCACCCCTGCCTGCTGTAACTTGCTCACATCCACAGCCACAGCATTGATGCCCCAGCTGCCCATTTCTGCAGAGCCATCACACACCACAGCGGGCTTAGGAAGGCAGGGACAGAAGCCATGTCCCGGGAGCTCAGCTGCATTTCAGTCTTGCTCTGCTGACTGGGAGTCACATCCTGAGCGTTTCATCCATCAAAACCCAGGCTGTCTTCCCTTCTCTGCTGTGACCTCATGGTTTAAAGACCATTCCGTTGGTTCTTCTCCCCTATTGTGAATTCACAGGCTTAGTCTACATGTTGGAGGTAAAGGCTAAGTTTCCATGATGTGAGGAAACCCTACACCCTCACATCTTCTGACTTCCAGGCTGTAGCCCCCTGCCTTCCAAGGCAACAAGAGGAATTTTAATCCTACAAAGCTCCTATCTGGACATCTGCCCAACTTCTTCTACCCTGGCCTGAAACTAACAAACCTGACAACTTGACTGCAGGTCTCCTGGTGCCTTGTGCCACCTCTGCCACATCCAAGACTGAGGGACCTCAGGTGGGCACCCACACGCACATTCATTCAGAGAGCAATCATATTTATTTCTAGAATCCTTTCCTACAGCTCTCAAAAGAGCTGCTTCCTAAAAGAACTGCAATTTTTTTCTCAAAGGAATTTGAAAAGAGATTATCTTTGTTCTGTAGTCTCATTTCTTGCCTCACGATTGTAATGCTACAGACGGAGGCTGTCACTTTTTCCATCCCCGGTTGACTATAGGAACATATTTGCCTCATTAATTTTTTTTTTTGTTTAGCACATGGAATAAAACATATCTGTTTCCATTCACATTTCAGGTTTTCGGTTTCTACAGACTTACAATGAGCAGATGTGCTGCGGTCTATAAAAAGAGCAGGCTTAGAGGCAGAATATGTGTGTCCTAGTCTCTCACCACGTCCATAAAACTGATCATGCCATTGTGAAGGGGAAGGCTAGAGCTTTCAGAAGATGACCTTGCCTGGTCTGGCTAGTGGCTGCGAAGAGAACACAGATTGTGTATATTTAGTGCTTCCAAGTGAAGAGGATGGAGGGTGTGGAAATGCTATGGACAGTGTCAGAGAGAGGAGGGATGTTCAACCTCTGGTCATTGTCACTAGCCCCACCAGGGAAAGGTGTTTAGACCTGAACTGTTAGGAGCACATCCTGGAATCCCCGTTACTTTCCTATACCCCGAGTTCTTCAAAGACGGCCAGGCACATGCATATCAGCCAAGTGCTGGGTTTATGAGATAGTAGAGGGCAAAAGTTATTTTAATTGTCAGGCTAAGGAAATATGAGGGTACATAGGGGTGGCTCTTCCTTGTGTTACCCATCTTGTCTGGGTAACTTGTTACCTGCTTTTATAACACAAACCTAATAATTCTTTAAACCTGCCATCTAGGATTAGACCTCAAAACATAGAAGGCACTCTATATTTTTTGATGAATCTCCTTATTCAGTATTCTAGGTAGATGCTATAATTTCTTTAGCTAGAATCCACTAGTATTTATCATTTTTTGAAAGAATAAAGACCCCCTAAGTGTAAAGCCTGAAGTCCATGTAGGCAAAGATGGCTCATAGACGGCACCATCTCAGTGAAATGAGAGTGAGCCTGACTGTCATACATTTCAGCAGTGCAGTGGCCCTGGGGACTGAACGCAGAGCGCTTGTACTTTGAAAAAAACACCATAAATACTTAGTGAGCTGATAATGGAGAAAGGGCTGGTGGAGAACAAGGTAGTAAATTCTCCTCGAAGGCATCTGAGAAATATTTTTCTTGGTTGAAAGAATTTATGAGTACCGTGGGGGTGGGGCAGGGCAGGAAGAAGGGATGAGGAGTGGAGGACTGAGCTCATGATTTGTTATTATACTTTCAGGACTTGAATCAACTCCAGGGTGTTTTCTGCCCACTCCAGCATTTTAAAAACCATATATAATAAAATCGTCAGTCCTGCTGTCATTATGAAAATGAAACACAATTTCACAAATTCCCCAGCCCTGGTTGTATTTCAAGGTTTGATTAATTTTAGATTGTTTTATTGTCCTCCTTTTGAGTAATCACTGCACAAAAGATTATCCACTTCAACATTTTCCTTCACAGTATAAGATGCCATATCTGTCTCTAATTTTGCAAAAATATTGGAAAGTGAGTTGGTGGACAAAAAAGAGACTGAGCACTGATGCCACCAGCTATGCCTGGCAGAATCCCTGGTGCTAACATAATGCAGAATGTTTCCCCTGGAGTCCTGCTTATACACCGTGGCTTGGGGGAAGCTAATTTAGTCTAATATTAAATGATTTAGTAGTTAGCTAAGACACTTTATATATAGGATTCCATGAAAAAAATATTTTTGTTGCCTGGTGAACAACCAATGTTGGTCAAAATGTCTGAGGAGCTCAATGTTTCCAAAATGTGCTCAAGATAATTCATGCTACATGAAATATTTTAGAACAAAGGACCACAGGAGGATGGAAATGCTGTATATGATAACTCTTCTGGGAGACTTTTGGGATAACACACCAAAGGCTCTGAGATGCCCAGGAGGATAAAAGTGGGTCCAATTTTATTTAACTCAGAATTCATCAAACCATTTCAGCCAGTAACTTTTATTAACCATCTCTAGCCACCCTGTAACACCCAGGCCAGCCCGGAGCACAGCTACCTCTGGGTTGTTCTGAAGAGAAATTCTCATCTCCCAAATGGCTGTGCCATTGCTCACAGTGCTTCCCCTGTTTGGCATGATGCCTCCCTCCCTCCTTTTCCTATCACTCTACCTTGTTTCTTCAAGATTCAGTGTGAGGGGCAAGAACTCTTTCTTGATCCTTGGTCTGATTGGAATCCTCGTTTTTGGGGCTCCCAGAGTGTATTCTTCATTCTTCTCCTAGCACAGAGGACATGCTAGTATACGTATATACCCCTAATTATATACCTTTTTCTGAAGCTTCTTGAGGGCAGGGAGTATATCTGATCCCTCTTTGTTTTCTCCAAGTCTAGCATAGCATCGGGGTCAAAGGACACAGTGATGGAGTGCATAAATGAGAATCAATAAGATGATATGCAAGCAATGCAGCCTGCTGCCAGTGCTTTTTCTGCTTAGGAAGGCAAGGATTGCACCACTCATTTGGGGATTCACCATCTTTCCATGAGTTCGCTGAACACTTCCTCTCTATCTGGGATGTGAAGCACTTATGGCAGAAGCCTGCATAAGAAAGCTCATTTCTTATCAACTAAAGCTCCTGGGGTTAGAAACTCTATTGAACACCTGCTCAACTGCATCAGAACCTACATTTTTAAATAAGACCCTTAAGTGATTTGCATGCAATTAAAGATTGAGAAACACTACTCCTCAGGCATAGCAGGACTGGTATCTGGCTCCAAAGACTTTAACCAAAAGACCATGATGGGTTAAGAGAATTTGATGGTAGCAAAAATTCTTAAAGTGCATTGTTTTTACTTTTTTCAGGAATTGTTTTGGTTGCTTTTGTATGTATTAGTGAAGTAAAGCCTCCTACCACCTACCTAAATGTAAATAATGGAAAACATAGGCAAATTACCTCATTTTGATTCCAACCCAATATAATTTTTAAATTTTAAAATAATTAAAAACCCACAGAAGTTTGTGAAATAGTATAGAGAGTTCCCAAGTACCATTCACTCTACTTCCCCATTGATAGCATTTTATATAATTTTAGTACTAGATCAAAACCACTAAATTGGGTGCAATCTATAGACTTATTCAACTTTACTAGTTTTTACATGTACTTGTGTGTATGTGCATGTGCGTGTGTGTGTGTGTGTGTGTGTGTGTGTATGCTTTATGCGATTTCTTCACATATGGAGATTCATGTAACCACCACCACCACAAACATACAGAACCACAGAGGATCCTTGTGCGACTACTTTATGAGATGGGACCACTCTGGGAAGGGCAATTGGCAGCTGCAGGTTAGCCACGGACACCCGTCGTGTTGCCTGGACAGAACATGAAGTGTTGGGCAGCCATCAGAGGGGCTCCAGGGTGTAGTTACTGCCAGGAATTAGTTTTTACTGAACTTGCCCAGAGATCCCCTGACATACAGTGCAAACAAAAGGGGAGAATGTCAAAAACCAGAGTAGCACCTCTGGCAGACTTCTTTCCTCTGATCCTTTCACCTATGGTTTCTTGTGCCTCTAATATCCTGTAATTCAAACAAACAAACAAACAAAAAAACACGTGCCCCATCTTGGTAAGAAGTTGTTTTTGTTTTGTTTTGTTTTTTCCTCTATGGGCAATTTGTGAAGGAAATTCACTGTGTCCAGGAAATAATCCCACTGTGGGTCCTACTGAATCAATCTGTTGCCACCCACTGTTGCTCAGGTAATTGACACCCTCACTTGTTCAGATCAGCAACGTCCACTGGGGAAGATGGGGGCCAGTCCTCGAGGCACTTAGCATTTGGGGCAAGAGAAGCTGGAGGCGTCACCCACCATGATGCCTGGCACGTGGTAAGCTAATCGTAATCACAGTGATAGCCTCCTTTAACCAGTCACTCTCGGTGTGCTCAGCATCTTATTTCAGGATCCCATTTAATCCTCAAGTCCAAGCTTTCTCAATTTGAAGTCTGTGTTCCTTAACCACATTTCTATACTACCATTCTAGTCAACCTCAAAATTAGGAATTCTTTATCATCACAATTGTTAACTATATTGTTTTAGTGGCCCTAACACATATCTTGATCTTCTCTCTTCCCCCTTCAGGTTCACTTTCTGGGCACATCCTATCATCCTCCACAATTGATACCACTCTGGACCCCAGTTGTGTTTATTATTCTTTGGTTCCTATAGAAGATTAAGATCAGAGGTCAGTCTCTAGTGTTTGGAAACAAGGAGCTTTTGTTCTGAGCTGCGGTGTGGTCCTTTTTACTTGCTTACCTTTTTTGTGTTTACAGAGCATTTCCACATAGAGGATCTCCATGGATCCACACAAAAGCCCAGGGATGTATGTGTGACAAGGAAACTCATAGCCAAGGAACTTCAGTGTCAGCCAGGAAGTCTTCTGGCTCCAAATCCAGTGTTCTGTTTACCTCACGAGAAACCAAAATTTCAGGCTAGCTTTAAAGAGGATAGGGAGTCAAATAATAGCAGTATTGAGAATGCTATACCTACTACTACTGCTAATATAAATGAAAAATATAAACTACGTATGCTTTTCAACATAATTAAAAATAATTTTAGTCATGTGAGCCACAAATTTCCACTTTAATTTGTTGCATATTTCCCTTCTAAGCTGTTCTAGGACAGCATTAATGCATTTCACCTGCTTAGCAATCCTAGAAGAGAAGCAGAAGCAGATGAGTAGAGTGGTTTCATAATTAGTTTATCATCTATACTGCAAGACTTTTGAGAGTAAAAGAAAGCCTTGTTTCTTATGACATCATGACAATAGGCATACTTCCAGGCTGTCCCTAACAAGCTAGGATATGTGAAAACTCGATATGTGGAAGCTGAGATTCAGAAAGTATAGGTTACTCAGGATATGTTTGCCTCCTGAATGAATTATCTCAACTCCAGTTTTGGGAGGTGGATACTAGTAATTCCATTTTACAGATGACAAACAGAGGTTTAGAAGAGTGTAGTAACCTCCTAAGGTCAAAATGGTGGAAAACAGTGGAGCTAGATTTAAACTACAAGCTTTCAGGCCCCAAAACTTATGCGTTTTTTTCCAAGCCTGAAGGAAAAGGAGGCAGCCCTTGCTGCCAGCCCTTGAGGCTGCAGTGGGAGGCTGTGGCCACTGCCACCACCAGCCTCTCCTCTATATCATGGCTTTGTTCTACAGGGGCCTCTCAGTGGGCTCTGGTGACTCCAGAGGACAGGCAGGTTTCTTCTAGAATCTCTCAGCTCCTTCTTCTGTGACCTCTGGTCCACACTGACTGGCTGTTCCTAGTCTACTCTTCCAAGCCCTTCTCCAAGCTACCCTGCCTCTGACCTCGTCTTCAGACTCTGCCTTCTGAGAAGGAATCGGATAGACTGCGTTGACTAAATAATAGATGTTCCCACTTTTCTCAAGATGAAATAGTTGTATTTAACAAGTTCCCCGCCCTCCACTTCCTTTCTTTCTACTTCTCTCTCTTTCATTCCCTCCTTCTCACTCCACTTTGAAACAGCAACACTTTGCACACTTTTCAGGGTCTTTGTTCTGTCACTGCTGACCCAGGGAGCAGAGAGAGAGGGGATGAAGCAGAGTATACAAAAATACTGTAAGCATCCAAGTCTCCACGCTAACAACTTGGAAATGAACAAGATCAAATAAATAATCAAGGACAAGTGTGTCTGAAGGTAACAGCTGTGAGTGGGAATAATTTGGAGTAAGTCCCTTAACCTAATAATAGCAATGAGCCAGCACTTACCAGTTACCTACTGTGTGCTAGCAACTTCACAGCTTAGTTAATCCTCACGGTGACAATGACATGGGAGCTGTCCGTGTAGCCACTACGTGGATGAGAACATCGAAGGCCAGAAAAGTAGAGTAGCTTTTACCAACCAATAAGTGGTTTATGACTGGGACACATCACTATCTAAAGTTGCATCTGGCTACCCTCTCAATCATATCATTCTGTTTATATTTATAACTGTCTTATTTAAAATTATCTTGTTTATCATGTTTTATCTGTCTCTCCCCTTTCTTCCCTTCCCACTCCACTACAAACTATGAACTCAGTAATGGCAACAGTCCTGTCTGTGTGGTTCACTGACGTGGCATTCCTGAATCAATGCCAGCACACAACAAGCACCTAGGAAAGAGTTAATAAAAAAACAAACAAACAATCGCTGGAGTTGGAATGGAAAACAAGCGCGCGAGTTACTTTAAGATTCTTAACCACTACTTGTTACTCTGCACAATGGAGATAATGACACCCACCTTTCATGCCACCACATTAGGGTGTTCATAAATACCCTAATGCCCTGTCTGGGATAGTGACATTGCCCACTAAATGGTGGCTATTTTATTGTCCCCTCTTTGAACACACGCTCCATATGGCAGTGCAGGCTCTATGCAAAGAAAGATGGGCACTGACTGCCAAAACCGGTTTGGCTCAGTGGATAGGGCGTCTGCCTGTGGACTGAAAGGTTCCAGGTTCGATTCTAGTCAAGGGCATGTACCTTGGTTGTGGGCACATCACCAGTGGGGGGTGTGCAGGAGGCAGCTGATCCATGTTTCTCTCTCATCAATGTTTCTAGCCCTGTGTCCCTCTCTTCTCTCTGTAAAAAAAAAATCAATACAATATATATATTTTTTTTAAAGAGAAAGACTGGCACTGACTGTGTCTGTCTCTAATAAATCATTCTGAAAGGAATGTTCATGAGAAATGAAAACACGGGGTTTCTATCAAACTCTGGGAACATCCAGAATTCTATGAACTTATTAAAGTTCAGGCCAAGTTTGAGGCCTGGAACTGGGTCTTGGTGTTAAGGACATGCCTGTTCCCGGTCAGCACACAGTGTGAATGTGAAAATGGGGCCCAGAGGAGAGCTTCAGCCAAGAGAACTCACCACCCATCAGTCTCCTTCATGAGCAGATGGAATGGCCTTACCTGGAGCTCCTCCAGCCTGCTCTTCCCCAGGCATATTCATTTGCAATACCCAGACTCTGTATGTCAGATCTTATCAGGATTAAGAGTCCTGTTTGTGTCCCTAAGTCACGAGCTCAACCCATTTAAAAGAAAAAGTATTTTGTTTGGCAACATTCTTTCTTTGTCTTGAACTCAACTAACTTTTAACTATTTTTTTTTAAGTTAGGGGTGAATTATCTCTGCTAACTTTGACTTTTGAAGAGCTCCAGGTAATTGGAGCTCTCCGGAACTCTCTGGAAACTGGACTCTCCAGAGATGTTTTAACTCTTTGAGGCCACAGGAGACCTTTTCATGTTCAGGAGCTTTACTGCTTATCCAGATGATGCCAGGGCCAGAGTTCTACCCTTGGGTCGCCCAGAAATCTCTAGAAAGGAAGGAAGTGAGGAAGAAGACTCCTTGGGAAAGAGAGAGAGTGTGTGCATTCAGTCTAGTTCAGTGGTCGGCAAACTCATTGGTCAACAGAGCCAAATATCAACAGTTCAATGATTGAAATTTTTTTTGAGAGCCAAATTTTTTAAACTTAAACTTCTTCTAACATCACTTCTTCAAAATAGACTCACCCAGGCCGTGGTATTTTTGTGGAAGAGTCACACTCAAGGGGCCAAAGAGCCGCATGTGGCTTACAAGCCACAGTTTGCCAACCACGAGTCTAGTTGATTAGTTTAGACAGTTAAGACTTGAGATCATGTCTTAGGACATAGCTCCTTTTCTGGATGAGCACCAATCTAGCTACCGGGTCAACTAAGCCAGCCAACAAGGCAATGTAAGTGTAGTAACCACAAATCTATAGACATGAGAGGACGGGGATGTTCATGTGAATTGGGATGACTGAGGAAGGCTTTATGTAGGGGGTGGATCTCAGAATGGGCTTCGGATAAATGAGGAGTGAGGACAGTTCAGATGGAAAAATCAACGTAAGTAGAGGCTTCAAGATTGAAGGGTGGGAATAGAGTAGGGTTGGAAAACAGAGTATGTAATTGGGAAGGGCAGAAAGACTTGGCCAAAGCCGAAGATCCCTGTGAATTGTGGTGAGAAACAGGGCAAGAGAAAGACACAGCTGTTTGGCATATCATTCAATAACATTTACTTAACCTAATTTGCTGTCCCTTAAAGGAGAGATGGAATGTTCTGCGTCCTGAAATCTTAATTATTCAGAACATAAGGGAGGGATTTTGAAACAATACTTAGGTTCAAGGAAGGAAGTACATTCTTCTTCCCTGGGCATTCTTTTGCCTGCCCCTTAAAATATTGGTGTCTCTCAGGAATCAATCCTTCCTCAGCTTCTCCTCTTTCTGAATATCCTCCCAAGCGAATTGCATCTCATCCCATACCTTTAACCACCACCTACATGCTGCATTTCCCAAGCCTGTATCTTTGACCCTGGTCTTTTTCTTGAGGTCCATATTCTATACTTATCTATTTGCTATTCATCTCAATGCCTCTTAAATTGAACATTAATTCATTTGTTAAAAGAAGGTCTCAGTAGCCAAGACTTCCTTTTCTTCCTCACTCCCTATCTTTCGTAAATTCTTATCCTTCTCTCCCTCTCTCCCTCCCTCCTTCCCTCCCTCCCTCCATTCAATATGAAGCATTATTTGAATACTTGGTGGGCTTCTTGGAGGAGGGGATGCCCTGATCTCTCTCTTGACCTGTGGACTCACATTTCTAAATATCAACTGGTGCACTTCTGCTGGCTGTCCCTCCAATAGTTCTAACTCGCCACACCCAAAATTAAAATGGAATTCAGGATCTCAACTCCAACTTCTGTTTCATGCCCTGACCAATGTATTCATTCAATAAATATATTCTTTGAGTCCCATAAAATGGCAGATATTATATTAGGAATGAAGCATAGAGAATTCCTAAAGCAAGTTAATATTTTAGTTTAAATGAGAAACTGAGGCATGGGGATATATGTATAACCCATGGACAAAGATGATAAGGTAGTGAAGGTTTGGGGGTGGGCTGAAGGGGGTCAATGGGAGGAAGAGGGGAACATCTGTAATACTTTCAACAATAAAGATTTAAAAATAGTAATCTATAATAATAAAATATTAATATGCTAATTAGACCGGACATCTTCCAGAAGTCTTTCCTGACAAAGCTGGAGGGGGGGAGGGGGGAGCTAGCCAGAGTCCCAGGGGCCAGAGGTCAGTGCCAGAAGCCAGGGGAAGGAAGGCCTACTCTTGCATGAATTTTTGTGCATCAGGCCTCTAGTAATAATAATAAAATTAAATAAATGACACTCAGAGACACCATTATATGAACTAACTTAAGTAACATTTAGGACGCTAGCTTTTACATTTTCCATCTGTAGCATTTGTTAAAACTGTTGCCCTCCCTGGGATGAAAGGGTGAACAGGACTCTGAGGCAGGTTTCACTTTGTGGGAAAGCAGAAATACCACGCCCCCACTGCCATCGCAAAGACAGCAGTGAGGCAAGAGTGGCTTTGTTCAGCCCCCAAGGTCCACGCTGCTGCCACCATTCACTCAGGCTGAACTGCATAGGATGAGAACAGCTTGTAATGTCCTTGTGATAAAGACTAAGAAACTTAATGGGATGTTCCTACTGAGTATAGCCGGGAACATTTTCCACAGTTCCGCCGTCCTCCAGGGGTGCTCAGCCTTTGTGTAAAGGCACAACTCTCAGCAGAAGCTTTGAATTAATCAAAGGGGAGCGGGGGAAGGATAGTGGTGAAGAAGATTCTAGGAATAAAAGGAAGGCCCAGAGAGAGGTATCTCCCACAGAACCTGCCACTGAGTCTTGTTCCTAACATGGTCTCTGCAGGTGCTCACTGAATGAATGAAGCAGTGAATGAATGGACAGGAGGAGGATGACAGGAAAGCTGTGGAGACACTCTGGGATAGAGAAAGGTTGCAGCAGCCATTAGCCTTTCAATACGGTGGTTTCAATTACACGTGTCCTTATTTGGCTCGAGGGGTATTTTAATCCTGAAGATCTGAGGGAAGGAGAAAAGAACAGAGGCTGACAAGCCATAATTGGCCAATTAGATTCTAAGATCAAGAAGCGGAGGGCTTCTGCCAAGTTTGCAGTCCATGTGGTACCAGGAGAGGGCTGAGCGCCTGCAGGCTTCCACAGAGTCCCCGTCACTGATCAAACTTCGGGGTTCAGTGTCCCAGTGTTGAGGGAAAGGCGGAGGTGACAGGGAGGTGATTCTGAGACATCAGATCCCATAGAGAGGTTCCCAAACAGCTTTCCCCAAGCCCTAAGCTCCCAAAGGCCAACCCAGCTTCCCACAATACATAACAGGCCTTGAAGAAGCCGTGCTCGTGTACCGAAAGCTCATATGCAGGTTAAATAAAAGAAACTCATTTCTACACCCACTGAGACGTACGATCTCTATGGGCTCATCTAACCACGGAGCTAAGCCCAGCTGGAAATGTTACCTGAGCTCCCGACATTGAGACGTTTTTATATTTCTCTTCGTTCTTTGGTTGAGTCAGTAGCCAAAAGTCAAAGCACAAACTTGCCCTTGGAAAACGAATCCTTGATTCTAAAGCTCCTTTTGAAAAAAGAAAGCACTTTTCTCCCACGAGCAATCTTGTCCTCACAAGTCTGATAATTTAGATAAATCTCCAGGGTTTGGAGAGGTTTGGAGAACACTCTGTAGTCCAGAGCCATTGAACAAACTGAACTGTTTAACTTTGTAACATGTGCACAATCTCACCACAGGCCTGTGGGGAAGTGGGAGCTTAACTCGCAAATGAAAAGGTTCTGGTTCGTGGGCCCAGAGCCGAGCGGCCTTTGTGGGGGGGTGGTGGTTAGAACAGGCTCCGAGGCATGAGCAGGGCTCAGAAAACATTTTGGTTGGAAAGATACGAGTGCTGACAGCAAGGCCATCCTGAAAGTTTACAAGTGAAACAGATGAGGAAATCATAACCACCTGAATCTAACGAATGTCCCTGAAACCGAAAGTCATTTCTCTCCTGAAGAGCCCTGCCTATGGGGACCGTCTCGGTAGGGGGTCTGACTAGAGTGGAGTAGAGTGGAGTCCCCGGTGTGGTCATGTGGACGAAGAAGTGCATGGCCAGCCATTTCCTCCTGGGCTTCTCATTGGACCTCTGCTCTGCCCCAGGCCAGCTCTTCCCAAGTGGCCCTTTGCCCGTGTTGTTTAGCATTCAGTCTTAGGCAGAAGCCAAGAGGGTCAGGGATCCCCTGTGTGGTCTGGTCCTTAGGAAAGAGGAGAGAGATGCTGTGAGGCCTTAGGATTCTGGACTCACACACAGGTCGAATTCAGCAGGACATTTTCCTACAGTTTGTCTCTTTAGATTTGTTTCTTTTTAGCTTGACTGCTGTTAATTAATATTACATTTGCACTTACTGAAATCTGATTGAATTTTAATTCCTAATATAGTGTTTTTAGAATGCAGCATATATTCACAAGGGTAGAGATAGTATTAAAATATATTCATAAGACTATTGATATAATTCCACTTCATTGGGCTCTGTAGGATCAGATAGTATAAGTATCATATTTTGATTGAAAAAAGAGGTACACTTTCAATTGAACCATTATTGACATTTGACATGACTAGATGGAGACTTTGAAAACAATAAAGGCCATTTCCATATATTAGGAGCTATTATTAGAAATCTGTAAATACAATGTGATATTTACTTCAACACATTTTCTTGATTTTTAAACTAATACACATACACACAAAACTACCTAAACAACAATAAGGAAATCGGAAGCTAACTTCAATGAAATTTTTTGAGGTCAGTGCTAAGCTCATGGATTGGATCTCGCTGTAAGAGAGGCAACATTTTGCAACCATTTGTTTCTTGTTTTGTAATCTTTTCACCTTCGTTATTTTGTTCAAGATATACTTTGCTATTTAAATGTTTCTAAATTTTGTGCAGTCATATAAAAATATTTCCTTTATGGCAAAAAAGAAAACAATGTTCATTTTCACTCAGTATTTTCAGTTGTTTAGCATCACATGGGTTTTTAGGATACAAAATGTAACACTATCAGAAATAAAAGTTTGCTCTGTAATTATTTTAAACGGCATACATGTAAGACGAGTAAAATTTTAAAAAATAACAAAAAATATCTAAAAAGAATAAAGTGAGAAGGTTGGGGGAGAGGAAGAGAGAGAGAGAGAGAGAGAGAGAGAGAGAGAGAGAGAGAGAGAGAGAGAGAGAGAGAGAGAGATCACAGAAGCAGAAACAGTCCAGCATGCCTGGTAACCACAAAGCAATCAGCATTATTGCAGCCTAAGGGATGAGGAAGTGAAAGGGAGCTGGAGAGGTTAGCAGGTTCGTGCAGCATGAGGCATTGTAGGTCAGGCTAATTGAATTTGATCCTCTGTGTCCTTGGCTTCTATTTACGGGGCTGCTGAAGATGCATGTTTCCAAAGAACCTTCTGTCTAGAGACGGAGGACTAACTGGGAGGGGCAGGCTGGAGAACTGGAGACCAACTAGGAGGGTGGTGCTGTAACCTAGTGAGAGAAAACTGTCTTTAGCTAAGGCATAACCCAGAGGTGAGTACAGAGGAAGAGACAGAATCCAGAAACATTTAGCAAGTATAGAAGAGAGGGAGATTGCAGCAACATTTAACAGGTAAAATCAATGGAAATTAATGAGGAGTCAAGAGTGGTTCCTATTCTACAAGTAATTGAATACATGAGGTGCTCCAGACAGGAGGGATTCCTGAGGATGGGAGCAAGGTGGCAGAGGAAGGCAGATGAGTTATGTTTTGAACATGTTTGACATAAGATCAACCATGAACACCTTCAGTTTGCCTTGTACACCTTTGAACTCTGCTCAGGCTCCACATCATAGCCTGGGATTCTATACCCCAAATCAAATAACTATCCTGTGTCTCCTGCCTGGGACCCAGACCTGGCCTCTCAATTTTGGAGGCTGTTTTATAGGGAATTAACTTGGTGGCTTCAGTTTCTCAGTCTGTCTTTGCCCTGATTGGTGATTTGTTGCAACTATGGCTTCCTGGCTTTGTGGCTCTCTTTAGGCCCCAGTGGAAATCCCTACACCTACATCCATTGGGAGGCACTACTCTCAAGGGGGCTGTCTGGGTGGTTCTGAGCTTCTTTGGAAAGGAATTGGGGAGGAAGAAAATGTCTCCGGTTGTTGTATGGCAATATCCTTGGTCATTCATATGAAAACCATGACATTGTCTTTTCTTTTCTTATTTCTTTTTAAAATTTCTTTATTGATTAAGGTATCACATATTTGTCCTCATCCCCCATCCCCTTCCCAAACTTCTCCCCATATATGTCCCCACCCCCCTGTTGTTTGTGACCACTGGTTAGGCTTATATTCATGCATACAAGTCCCTTGGTTGATCTCTCCCCCTTACCCCCCCCACCTTCCCTCTGAGGTCTGACAGTCTGATCGATGCCATTGTCTTTTCAATAGACATTAATGAAGACCTACTACACACCAGGAACTGGAAATTCACAGTGGGTGAAACAAGCATAGCCTAGCCTTCTGTTAGTGAGAATAAGAGAGGAATGCAATAAACACATTTACTTAGAAGAATACATTCTCCTCCTCTCCCTCTACCCTCCTGGAGCTTGCTCTCTGGATAGGGCGTGATAAATCTCACATCATAGGTCTTTCTTGTATGTAGATTCAATGAGAATGAAGAGTGTGCCAAAGAATCTGATCCTACCCTAGAGAAAAAGTACTTTAGTGTCAACATTCCTATATCTTCTCAGTGATTGGGATAGGGGGTACCATGGTCAGGTGGGACTTTGCAATGGGCTGTTGGGACCTTAGGGATGGGTGGCTTAGAAAAAGAAGCCAACCTCTGACTGTTCCTCAGAATGCCCTCTTCCAGTGGGGAGGAGGTTCCAGGTGATGTTGCATTTCTTTGTCCGAGACTGTGCTCTCACAATTACTGAACAGGTCCGTGTAGGTGGGTGTGGCTGGTGCCAGTGCCCATGTTTTCTCTCCAGAGAGATCCACAGAGCCCCAGACTATTGTAGGGAGAATGGGAAGGTGGTAGGGAGCCCTCGAAGGGGTCTGTTCTTCTGCAGCACACAGTCCATAGCTCCACACCCCATCCAATTCCCATGGTTATACCAAACAAGTAACCCAGATAAGGAGACACAGACTGCTGACAATTGATTTGTCCTGTGGACTGCCCTGCGTGTGAGGGAAAGGACAGATCCTCCTTGCCAAAATAAGCTTAACTCAATGCTTTCAGGGAAAAAGAAACAGTGTCACCTCAGCTCCTTCCGCTCATCTATCAGCTTCCCCTGAGAAACAAGTCTAAAATGTGAGCCAGGGCAGGGCCGGCAGCTCCCACTGCTTTCTCTCCAGATGCAGGACACACTGCGTGCTGTGCCTGGGGAAGTCTCCTTGGTGACAGTCTTCTGTTCCAGGGGTCTCCCTGCTCCAAACAGTAACCCCCAACAAAAATCCCATTTTAAGGGGAAGTAAGGGAGGAGGAAATGAAAAATTGGTCATTCTTAAAGAAAAGGATGGGAGGGGACACCCCGTGCAGGAGGATGTAGGTTTTGGAGACAATGCAGACCTGACATAGACAGCTGATTGGAAGAACCTGCCTGGACCTTGCTGCCTTCCTGGAAGCCTGGGTGGGTTGTCTTGCCTTCAGGGGATTTCAAGACAGAGCACCCACAGTCAGCTACTTAACCTCTCCATGCCTCTGTTTCCTCATGTGTAAAATGGGGATGATAAAACTGCCTACCTCACAGAGTTCTTTAGCAGACCAGCAGAATAAGTTAATGTTGTCAAATGCTTAGAACAAACAGTCCTGGCACACAGGGTGCTGAAAGAGTGTCCGTTCAAAAATGGGCCGAACACACCCTCGTGAAAAGCCACCTACCAGCATCCTGGAGGGCAGGATCCCCAGACCTGCCTGCGGCCTGGACAACTTGGTGCAGGGCCTCATCGGGCCATGTGTAATGAGGAGGAGAATGGTGAACCTCAGAGAAAAAGATTTGTAGGTAAGGGGTTAGAGAGCTGCCCAACTTGTTACTCCATTTGCAAGACTGAGATGTGAAGGTATTAAGCAGCTTCCCGCTGAGATATCCCTTCAGTTCTCAAATCATCTCCTGATCCCTAGGTTTCCCTCCAGAGCAGGGAGGTGCTCCATCTTTCCAGCCCCAGAAATCTTCTGTGTTGCAGCCACTTTCTGTGCCAACCACACAGGTGCTAAGACACATTTGCTGAATGCCTGGCTCCTGTTCTAAGAAACCTGGTTACCTGCAATATTTCTTACAGATCTCTAGAAGCTGTTGCTCAGATGAGATCATTTTGGACCCATTACCTCAGCTCTTCTTTCCACCTAGTCTGCACTTTCTCTCTCTCCCTATATCACCTTTGTTTTGCAGCAGGGATGGCCAGCCTGAGGTGTTCTGTTGGCAGCTCCCTCTTACAACCACCCCCCCAAAATCACTCATAGGTGGTGGTGTTCTTCTTTATTGAGTTCATTACTTAGCCGTGGTAATCTCTTATGCAGCCCCGCTAACTGGTCATTCAGGACACTGTTCTTAGTACCTTTGCCTGCCTCTCCTCTTGATCATTACATCCTGTGGCTGTACCTATCTATAATTTAGCAGTGACCATCATTGATATCCACTGGAACCTTTAAAAAGCTAATCTCACCACAGTTCTATTTTAACAAAAATTTCCCTCATTCCCAGCTTGGCCATGTGGCATAGAGTAGGTGATCTGTAAATGCTCATCCAATGATTGATGGGATCACAAGCCCTGGTTTTCAAATACGTATTGAAGAGTGGGATGATTTTGGTATCCAGGCTCCATCTGTTCTGAAAGTTAAAAATAATCTGAAAATTTAATTAAAAGTATGTATGCGATCCATCCGAAGTTGTGCCAGATTATATATATATATATATATATATATATATATATATATATATTCCACTTTACAGACTATCAGAAGCTGGTGTGTGTGCATGCCCATAAAGAAAACATCTTAGAATGTCAAATTGCTTTAATTAAATAACAGACCAATCAGTAGCAAAGGTTGTTTTGTTTTTGTTGTTTTTTAAGTAGCATATATTGCACTGAAGCTTCTTGTCCCTATTTTATCTGCAGAGAGAAGAGTTCCAGAGGATGCAAGAAATTTGCTAAAAACCTTCTGCTCAGTTTATCTCCTTTAAGGCTGGTCAAGGTCAGCATTTGATTTGCTTTCTATCTGCAGTACTCATCTTCCTGGTTCAGTAAAACAGGCCCATTGCAGAACTCTTTCTGGAGTTTGACTTCTTTTCTGTGTGAAAAGAGACCTCTAAGAGGGTATATACTACAGCTCAGTGGTGCCCTTCTAATCCCAATTTTGCAGTATCCAGAAGAAACAATTTCCTTACCATAGGGATAGCTTTCATATGCCTCTGCTGAATGGTTTTTAACATATATTTAGTTCTACTCAAAGCCTATGACTAAAAGATTTCATTAAGTTAGCTGATCCATTAAAATCATGTTACTGTGTCATTTCTCATTTTTAGGATCCAGATTCTGAGAACTGATGACATGAGCCTGATGATGGTAGTTTCTAATGATACGGATCGTCTAATTCTAATGGCTGTGCTAGGCACTGGGGGTACTGAATGGAGTACGACACAACCTCTACTTCTAGGCTGGCTACTCCTAGGAAGAATCATATGTGCAATAAAAATGTTCAAAATGTTCTACCTTCACGATGTCTTTCTCCACTATCTTACCCAATTAGCCCCATCAAAAATATGGAAAGCATCGGTGATACTTTTTCTTCATTTTGTATAGCCAATGGATCCTTAAGTGCCACCAATTCTTTATTATTAATATCCCTCCTGTCTTTTTCATACACACTCCCATTACTATGGTGTAGGCTTTCATTGTTTCCTATCTGAATTTCTGCAATTGTCTCCCAATTGGTCTACTAGCTTCCATTCTCTCTCCCTTGTGACCCACCCTGTGCACAAGAGTAATCTCCTTTAGCCAAATCTGTTTCATATCTGCTTAAAATATTTCAATGATTTTCCATGGTCTTCAGCTCAAAGCCAAACAATTCAGCTTGGTACGAAGATTCTTTGTGATATAGCCACCAATAACTCATTTTCTTCCACTCCATAACTGCTTCCTATCTTGTGTCCTAGCTATGTGGACATTCTGAAAAAGGTTAAGGACATGGGTTCTACAAAACCTTCTGAATATGACTCCCAGATCCATTTCTTACAGAATGGGTGGCCCTTGCCATTGCACAGCATAACTTTGTAAATGGCCTCACCTGAAACTGTGCAGCATAGCTGCCCCTGTGACCTTGAGGAACTTAACTTTCATTTGACTCAGCTTCCTCATCTCTAAAACTGGGTAATAGCTGAAACCGGTTTGGCTCAGTGGATAGAGCATCGGTCTGCGGACTGAAAGGTCCCAGGTTCAATTCCTGTCAAGGGCATGTACACTGGTTGCAGGCACCTCCCTGGTGGGGGGTGTACAGGAGGCAGATGATCAATATTTCTCTCTCATCGATGTTTCTAGCTCTCTATCCCTCTCCCTTCCTCTCTGTAAAAAGTCAATAAAATATATTTTAAAAAATTTAAAACTGGGTAATATCTGTGACTCCCTCACAGGAGTTCCTTTGAGGATTAAATGAGTTAGCACATATAAAGTGCTTCAGATCAAACATTATCTTTGCTCATCCTTCCCCAAGACTAGATTGAGTTCCTTCCTTCTTTCTCTAAGGCCTACATCCCCAGGATACTTCGCACACTGCTTTGAAATTATTCTGAAACATTTCACCTCATTTCTTCTAAAACTAATAAAGAATATTCTCAAGTTAAACACTTCTGGTTGTTTTTATTTTTCTATTTTTAGTAGTAATTTTAATTATATTTATTTATAGTTAAATGCTTCAAAATATATTTAACAGTAAATTTTCAATTATGACAATTGTATAACACTTTTTCAAGACACAAGGAGATTTTTTCCTCTTCAGTTATGACAATATAGCCCTCACTCTTTTCAGGGCTAACTTTCTATCTCAAAGAGGCCAGCATCTAAATAGGCATTTGGCTATTAATATTCTGTGATACCCCTATTTTAAACCTTACACAAAAACCAACTCAAAATGGATTAATTACTTGAACATAAGACCTGAAATGATAAAACTCCTAGAAGGAAACATAAATGGTAAGCTCCTTAACACTGATCTTGGCAAAAATATTTTTGGATTTGACAGCAAAAGGTAAACAATAAATGCAAAAAATAAACAAGTGGAATACATGCAATTAAAAAGCAAATGAAGCCATCAACAAAAGGAAAAGGCAACCTATAGAATGGAAAAATATTTGCAAATCATATACTGAGAAGGAGTGAATATCCAAAATATATAAAAAACTCATACAACTGAATAGCAAAAATCAAAATCAAATAATCTGATTGAAAAATTGACAGAGGAGCTAAACAGACATTTTCCCAAAAAAGACATACAAATGCCCAACACATTCTTGGAAAGATGTTCAATATCATTAACCATTAGGGAATTACAAATAAAAGCCGTAATGACATATCAATCTCACACCTGTTAGGAGGCTGTCATAATGAGGATAAGAGAAAAGAAATGGCAAGCATGGAGAAAAAAATATATTTTTTGTACTGTTGATAGGAACGTAAATTGGTGCCATTATGAAAAACAGTATGGAAGTTCCTCAAAAAATTAAAAATAGAACCACCATATGTTCTAGCAGTTGACTTCTGGGCATGAAATCACTATATCGCGATATCTTCATCCCCATGTTCATAGTTAGCCTTATTTACAATAATCATGAAATGGAAATAACCTAAGTATCCATCAGTGGATGAATATATATATCTCCCAACATATATATACACTGAGTGGCCAGATTATTATCATCTCTAAATGCATAATAATCTGGACACTCAGTGTATATCCTATATAATAAAAGGCTAATATGCAAATTGTCCCCTTGACCAGGAATTTGACCCAAACACCCATGCCCCTTCCCCCTGGCCAGATTGGCCGGACCCCACCCATGCATAAATTCATACTCCTGGCCTCTAATATATTACTCAGCCATAGAAAAAAAGGAAGTCCTGTCATTTGTGACAAAATAGATGAACCATGATGTCATAATGCTAAGTGAAATAAGTCAGACAGAGAAAGACAAATAGTGTATGATCTCACTTATATGTGGAATTTTAAAAGGCAAATTCATAGAAATAAAGAGTAGACTAGTTGTTGCCAGGGGCAGAGGTTGGGGCTTGGGAGCAATACGTAGAGATGGTTAAAAAGTATAAACTTCCACCTTAGCTGGTTTGGCTTAGTGGATAAAGCATTGGCCTGTGGACCATAAAGGTCCTGGGTTTGATTCCAGCCCAGGGAATGTACCTTGATTGCAGGCTCCTCCCCCCCGCCCCCTCCCCCCGACCCTAGTTGGGGCTTGGGCAGGAGGCAATCAATCATGTGTTTCTATCACATCAATGTTTCTCTCTGTCTTCCTCTCTCTCTTTTTCTCTCCCTAAATATTAATGGAAAAAATATACTTGGATGAAGATGAGAAAGAAAGAAAGAAAGAAAGAAAGAAAGAAAGAAAGAAAGAAAGAAAGGAAGGAAGGAAGGAAGGAAGGAAGGAAGGAAGAAAGAAAGAAAGAAAGAAAGAAAGAAAGAAAGAAAGAAAGAAAGAAAGTAAGTTAGAGTTTCAGTTATAACTTAAATGAGTTCTGGTGATGGTTGCCCATAGTTAAAAATGATGTATTATACATTTGAAAGTTGCTAAGAGAGTTAATCTTGAAAGTTTAAATCACAAGAAAAAATTGTAACTATGCAAGATGATGGATGTTAATTGATCTCATTGTGGTCAATACACACACACACACACACACACACACACACACACACGGTTGGGCAAAAGTAGGCTTACAGTTGTGACTAGACAAAACAGAGTCTATTCTTTTGTTAATTACTGTATTTATTATTATTACTAACCTGCTTTTGCCCATCTCTGAATATCAGATCATTATGTTGTACACCTTAAGCTAACACAATGTTATTTGTCAATTATATCTCCAGAAAGCTGGGGATGAGGAGGAATGATAGGTGCAGTAATTGCAAAATGTTGTTCAGTCATCATTTTCCCTTTGTTCCTCTCAGTAATAGAAACACCAAGGTTTTAAGGGGCAATGACTTCTCAGTTAAAAACTACATTTCCCAGCCTCCTTTGCAGTTAGATCAAACCAGTGGGATAAAAGAGTAAGCCATTTATGCAACCTCTGGATTGTGTCCTTAAACAGGAGCATCTAGTCAGCTATCACAGTTATTATTATCTGTACTTTTGCCACTCTGAGAGAAAACCTTTTCTCACTCTGATGCCCAGGTTTAAGGCATATGTACACATTAGCCTCATATTCCTTATCCCACACTGAAAGAACCTTCTTTATCAGCTCACTGTGGAACTAATTGAACTCTTAGTCATATTTGCCTCCCCAGCACTGAGCTGTTGTTCTTCCACAATAGAGGGTTCCCATAAATGCTGGCTAAATATAGGAATAAATGATTACTCTGTACTATATCAGGGGTTTCATGTCAATTAGGGTCAACTTACAAGATGTTATAAGAATCACTGAAAGCATGCCCCTTTTTGCTAGTAATTAAAATAGTAGATAGCAATGGATTATTTATCTTTCAGTAAGTAACCCCTTCCCTCATCCAACCTGGCCTCTACACCTTAGAGAATGCCTTCAAGTTCCAAACATCTATAAAATGTCCAAATATCTAGCTAGATATGACAATCTTTAATTTTCAGTTTTGGTGCATTACTGCATTATTTGGGTGTTCCTTAAACACCAGTTCCCGAGAACTTGGTACTTTATATGAAATTCAGCTTTACAAATATCTGATCATACATGTTCCTTTAAACAAAGTTGGTTTGTTTGTGACCACAAGAGGGATTAGCCTTGGGGCCCAGTCATGACAGGAAAGTAACATTTAGGAGCAAAACCTTTCCATGCAAACCTGTTAATTACTACTTTGGCTGAGCATTCATCACATGTGATAGATACTATAAAAACAAAAATATCTCGCCTTCCTTCATAATTGCATCTCTTTTTTCTTCCAGTTGGTGAATTATTTTCTAAAATAGTCTGTATCTTGCAAGCAGAGTTCACTTGCCAATACAAACTGGACTGCACCCAGGTGAGGTAAGTGAGTGACTGGCACCTATCTTTCACACCTTAATGAGATACAGGCCATACAATTTGATGTAAGTTAGAGAGAAGTGAAAAATTTCCAATCCCTCTTGCTCCATAGCACTGAAATAAACATTCTTTAGATGTAGACTTTTAATCAGTCCTGACAGAAATGAACATTTCATCCTGACAACTATTAGCTCAGTTAAAGAGCAAATGTTCAACTGATCACCATTATTTGTCAACAAGGAAAATTAGAATATTCAACACCTAGCCCAGAATATTCATCAGGAGTCAGGAATGGTATTATAGACTAGCCATTATTTTAGGGTTATAAGGACCATGGTATAGAGAAATTACAATCCAGCAGCCACAGTGCAGTGCCCAAACTTGAACCCAGGGCTTCTAAGCCCAGGCTGCTGCTACTCACAATGCTGTTCAATAAATACCAGGGACTCATACTTGACACTCGCAGTATCAGAAAGAATAACAAGAAGTCAACTAAATACCTCACACAATAAAAAGTGTCATCTGATTTGTTTCATTTACCAGGGAGGAGAGAACCATAGCCATCTGGAGAAACACATGTTTTGCATTTAATAGGAATGAATAGTGTAAGCCAAGCAGAGAGGTCTGCTTAGGTGAGTTCATTTTTTTCTTTGCATTTCCTTGCTTTTATTTTAATGGAATGCTATAAATTCTAATATCTGTACATGAGTGAAACATTCATACAGGGTCCCATGAAATGTTACTTGGACACTGAAGTTGAATAGCCTAGGGTAGTGGTAGGCATGTGGATTGAAGGCTTCCAGAAGATAGGACAAACTGTGTGTAGGGTAAGGTTCCCCAGGATCCAGCTCTCAAGATACAAAGAGGGAGGAGGCAGCCAGTCTAAAACTACTTACTAGTGCCACTTAGACAGTGCCACACCGAGAAGTAACAAAGATTGGCCAGGGGACAAGAGAAAGAGGTATATCTGAGGATAGACAGACATATCTAAAGGTGTTAAGAGTAATATTCAAAAAGACTCCCTCGAAAAATGATTTACTTGTAAATGATATAAGATCCCATCAACAAATTGACAAACAAGTGCTGGCAAGGAAGTGGAGAAAAGGGAACCCTGGTGCACTGCTGGTGGGAGTGCAGCCACTGTGGAAAACAGTATGGAGTTTTCTCAAAAAAATTAAAAATGGAACTGCCTTTTGACCCAGTGATCCAATAGTGCTGATATGAACATATGATCCCTATGTTCATATCAGCACTATTTATAATAGCTAAGATCTGGAAACAGCCCCAGTATCCATCAGTAAGTGAATGGATAAAAAAAAAGCTATGGTACATTTACACAATTGGATTCTTTAAAAAATAAAACAGCATAGAGGGACCTGGAAAGTGTTATGCTAATCAAAAGAAGTCAGACTGAGAAAGGCAAATATCATATGATCTCACTTATATGTGGAATCTAATGAACAAAATAAACTGATGTACAAAATAGACCCAGAGACCCAGAGACATGGAAACATGTTTGAGATGATTGAGAATAATTTAGAAAACTATTCTCAGAGAATAAATTGAGATGCCCTTGTTTTATGTTCTCATGGTAGCTTATAGGTTTTTCATAACAACCATGATATTTTACAAATATATATGTGTACTGACTTTAGAGAGAAAGGAAGGGAGAGAGATAAAAAGATAGGAACATTGGTGAGAGACATCAATCTGCTGCTTTTGGTATGCCCCACACAGGAGATCAAGCCCTACAACCTAGTCATGTGCCCTGACTGTTTGTCAAATATGGAACCTCTTGTTCCTGGGTTGACACTCAACCACTGAGCAATACCGGCTGGACACAACCATGATCAATTTAATTGTTTGTTCAATGCATCTTCTATGAGACTCTCAATTCTATGAGGGTAGGTCTGAGCCCCAGTTCACAGCACAGCACAACAGTAATTGATAAATACTTCTTGTTGAAAAAATTACTACCAAACAAAATAACACCTGGATGCTATTTTCCTGTGAATGAAATATGTTCTCTTCAGTAATTCCCTGAAATAATCAGAAATTACATACCTAAAATTCTCATTTATCTCAGGTTAATCCAAGAAGTTAAAATCTAAGACTAATATAATTAAAACTTTTTATGTATAATTATTTTTACCCTATATATTTATTTTATAAATAATTATTGCCAGAGCCATTTTTAGCCTCAAAAATTCTTTTATAGCAAATTTTTCTTTCTCTTGATTGGGCCATAGTCATTATTTATTTATTTATCTATTTATTTTTCACTACAGCAAATTTTCATGAATGGAAGAAAGCAGTTGATTTGATGCCTTTTTGTTTCCTCATTTCATTCATTTATTGACCTGTTAATATATGCATTGACTTGTATACCCATTCTGTCATGAGAGGGTTCACATGATGTATAATCAACTTACTGACAAAAACTCTGGTGACTTGGGCAGCATTAGGTTCTGTATACTCCATGTTTCTCCCACATGATCCATTCCATACTAGTCCCAAACAAGAGACTACCAACTGTGAGGCCTTGCCACTTGAAAGGTTTTTGTCTCAGGCCACCCAGGAGATGGTGTCTCCTAAAGTCCATCAGCTAGCCTTGCACCTTTCAAGGTGGCCTCACCACAGTCTTAAAGAATGAAAGAGTTGAGGGTATATATGTACATAAAAAGATAAAAAGTAAATAAATTAATTTGTCTTAAGGAAAGTTGGATGTTTGTCTACATTTTTTGAAGTATCATTAACATGATTACATTTTACTTGATTTTTTTTATTAAGAAAAAATGAAAAGTCCCAATGGAAACGTCAGGGTGAATGCCTTGTCCAGCTTGAAGCCCTTCAGTATTCTACCAACGTGAGCCAATGAAAGGGAAATGAGGTACCTAGCAGGAGTAGGTGGTTCCCAATGGAAATGCCTACAGGCCTTGTAATATTCAAAAGCATCATTGTTTGGTGGACATTTGTCAGTGGACTGGATTGGTGGATGAGTATAACATGCAGTAGGTTGTTGAGTCAAGGAAACCTTTCTTCCAGAGATATTTATGCTCTCCACTGAAATCTAGATTCTTTCAACTAATACAGTTTCTCTTAAGGAAATGACTCCTTCCTCTAAAATCCTAGGAATAAGGAAACAGTTTCCATATCCACTTAATTCACAATGCTGGTTTTAGTTGGTTTAATGCTTCTACTAATTCATCTAAGAATCTCCGTGCTTGGGCATACCTCATCTGTTGATAAGGACAAATCATGTCTGATGTCCAAGAAAGACCTATGACCTTTTATTTTACCTTTATGTGAGATTATCACTCAACCTACATTACTAAATGTCACAAGGGCTAGTGGGGGAGTTAGGAGAGAGTCAGGCAAAGGGAAAGCTAAAGAAAGAGACTTTGAAAATCTCTGTGCAGGTTAATGGTTGCACACTGATATGTAAGAAAAACCACTTCCTAAGTGGACAAGCTCCAGTTCCCCTCCATCTTCAGGTTGACAACTTTGTGGGGTTCTCGCTATATAGCTGCACTCCAGTGTAGTGTGCTTTGTAAACTTTTCTTCCTAAAGGCTCCTCAGAAAGAATAGCAAATGAATCACTTTGGCTTGGATTTTTAATCTCTCTTATGTCTCATACCCTTGGAAAAACAAAATAAGTGTGTCACTCGACTGTAATCAGCTTTTGAGAAATAATGAGGTGAAATGTTACTTGCATATTAACCCAGGTCAATGAGCTATTACATAGTAAATTGACTAAATAGTACCAAAAGTCATCAATGTTATTAATATAGCAAACAGAATAAATTTCTATCTGGATTAGGGATTCAGTGAAGGTTATGTGTAGAAGAAATGCAAATGAGATGGTTTCATATTTTGGGTGCTATGACAAATTGACTGTACTGTGGCACCTATTCTTTATTCACTTCTCATACTCACACCCTACATAATATGATAATATGACTTTGGAGTAATTCCCATCAAGAGATTGAGTCTATTTTACCACTTCTTGAATCTGCCTTCTTTGGGCCAATACACTGCAGCCCAAGTAAAATTGTGCCATTTCTGATTCTAGATTTCAAGTGGCCTCTCTCTCTCTCTCTCTCTCTCTCTCTCTCTCTCTCTCTCTCTCTCTCTTTCTCTCTCTCTCTCTCCTCATCTTCTGCTATGGTACATAAACAAGCTGGCAAGCTGGGTAAAGCTGTTGGAGGATGAGAGCCCATATAAAGGAGTAGAGCTTGGTTATACTAAATGAGATCAATCTATACCAGTCAGCCTCTAGCTAACCTATCATCTGACCACAGGTTCAGATCAGTCTAGACTAGCATACAAATGCAGAATTGCCCTGTTAATGCTTAAACTCATGAGAAATAACATGATCCTTAGTGTACATATGAAAATATATAAAAACAAATGTACAGTAATGAGGTTTTGTGGTTGTTTGCAGATGTTTGTGGAGAGAAGCCTCCTTTATCCTAGCTGTCCCAGGCAAAGGTATCATAAATCAGCCAGCCCTGGTTGACCCACCAGTTGAGTGCTTTCCCATGAGTGAACCCTGCCTTGAAATCTAAAACCTTAGTGCCATCATTAAGAACTCTATCTTATCCCAACCTCCTTACATCTGATCTGACATCCAGTGTACTCAAATCCAGCCTCTTCTCTCTAACTGTATTATATATCCCTTTTTCCAGGACCAGGCCATTACCTTCAAGAAATCCAATGGCTTGTGAAATGGTCTCCTTTCCAACAGAGTCTCCTTAGTGAAATGAATTAAACATCTTCCTTTCATTAAATTTATACCTCTTAAAACAAAGTCCCTAGGTCCCATCCAAGGTTAAAAAAATACAACAAAACCCCCAAACAATAAAACCTCTTCTTAACCTTCCTGGAATTTATAGATAAAACCCAAACTCTCTAGCTTGTCATGAGGCTATCACTCTACATTGTAGCTGATGTTCCTTGCCACTTGTCCCAAGTCCTCTTGTCAAATTCCAGGTTCATATCTGGCCCATGACTCTATGCCATACCAATTTTTTAACCTGAATTTTTTTGCACAAACTTTGCACCTAATTAAAGTCTTAAAAACCAGCTAAAATATTACCTCTTCTATGAAAATTTTTCATAATTATCACAGACGAAATTGTCTGATCCATCCTCTGTGACCACAGCACTTTTCACAATTTTCTATAATAACACCCACCACATTAGATCACTTTTTGCCCATATAAGAATGTCAACTCCATCTAGGAATTGCTATGTCTCGCTTGATTTTGGTACATTGAACACCTAGAATAGCTTGTCATATTTTGTGGGTGCCAGTTTATTTTTTTTTAAATAATGAAAAAATGAGATAACTAGTCAGGTAAAATTTTCTCTTGGGGATAGGGCACCATACCAAAATTGGGAGCATGAATGTGGATAACTTTTCTTGAACCTGAATGCATTCTTTTTCCCTGTGATTATCAGGAAAACATCACCACCACCACCATAGTTATCATCATCATCATCATCATCATCCAGTTTTAATTCTTCCTTCCCCCAGAACCTGCTACTCTCTTTGTTTGCTTTGCCTGAGGAATTCAGCAATCAGACAACCCAATTTTACAATATCATCTTTATTTCTCAAGAAGTTTACCAAGTATCTCAAAACTTATGGCTGGAACAAAAACATATGCTTTTTCTTGCATGTTTAGCTGATTTGGACAGTACTTAATGCCACAAATGAGTCTGGGGAGATTCCTCTGAGTCAAACAAGGTCAAAATGCCACAGAGCTCAAGAGTAAATGTTGCTGCATCATAGCAATGCGTGACCCTAGTCTAAATGCTGATATCCACTCCTGATTCGGAGACAGGGACTCTGATCTGGGGGATAGCAGGGAGTGAGGCATGAGGGATTGTTTTTCATAAACATTCCCTACTCTTTGTACATCTGATAAGTTGTCCAGTACATGTTCAGCGAGTCTGATTATCTGATCTCAGCCTTTCTTTCCACGTGAGCTCATGATTTTTTTCTCTGTCCATGGGGCCATCAGCCTTTCTGAAATCCAGGTCTCTCCCAAACTACAAATCATTACTTCTAAAGCTTTTAGTGGAAAACATATGATTTTCTTTTAATCATTTGAGAGCATTAAACTACCTTAAGCTCTACTTCCTTTCTATATGTGTTGAAGCATGCATTGACTCTTGACACATTTCATTTCTAAACTACACATCTTTGGCATCAGTGCTGTAATGTACAGGTGAGAAAACTAAGGCTGAAGTGTCTCATCCCCAAGGCCATGCAGCTAAGTGAGAAACAAACAGCTGAGCCTGGACTCAGCCCCAGCTTATAGAACTATCAGCCCTGTCGTTCTCCAAAGGGCCCATACTATCCTGTTGCTGCCATTCTGATGCCAGGGACATTTTGATGCAGCTCACAGGCTGAGGAACAAAGCAAGGCTTGGGCATAGGATAGGGGATACATCAGGAATTTTTATTTGAGAACATTACTAAGTAATAAAAAGCAGTGTTTTACTAATTTGATATGCCATTTTAACATGACTCCATCAAAATGCTCCCCTTTGTTCTGCTAATCCACTACTAACCGAAACGTGGGGCACACACACTACTAAAGCTGGAAGGATGCGTGGAAATAATTTATTTCAGTTTCTTCCTGCTACTGCTGAGAAGAACAAGGAAGGGGTCTGCCAAGGGCCATTAAGGGCAGTTGGTGAAAGCACTGAGACAAAAGCCTGGGTTTTTGACACACCTCTCAGGACACACCATATTTCTTTCTTACAAAACCCTACCTTGCTTTGGCCACACTGCCTTCTGGACTGGCTCACCATGGGGGAACCATCTCCTGAAGCATGCTTTGAAACTCATCTTCTGCAAGCCCTTTTTTCTTTTTTTTATGTAAGAGTTGATAGTAAAAGTTCTAAAAAGGCATATAATTTAACCATATTTAATTAATTGTCTTTATTCAAAGAATGAAATTAAATGCAGTTGGGAACATAGTTGAAAAGAGTAAAAATGAAGCAAATTCAGGGAACCAGAGACATAGAAAGTAAAAATATCTTTAGAAGTTCAATTAAAATGTAGTACAAAAATTTAAATGAAAATTAAGATAAAATATATTAAGGAGAATAACTATTAAACCATTTAAACTATTAAAAAGAATGAAGAACACAGAATTATTTTTGAAGGGTACAAACTAAGAACAAATACAATAGGCTATTAAAACCAGAAACGAATGTAATTAAAAAATATAGAAAATAGATAACTTGATAATTCCTGATCTGAAAATCCTGGAACAAGAACAAAGTTGGCCAACATGTTTATACAGAGAGCAGAGGGGCACAGAAAATAATCCTTTTCTTTCTCTGTACCAGGGTTATGGAGGCTTCTGAAAATCCAGAGCAGGTGGTGGCCATGCCTGACTCTGGAAGTCAGTTCTATACAGTTAGATACTTGCTGATTCCCTGATTTATATTGTTCCCCTATTTGCTTCAGGAATCTTTGGTCTTTTCTTCTAAAAAACAGATTACTGGCTGTAAATTATTTGATTTAGAAAATGGCCCCTAATCCTAACTCCATATATTACTTAACTTTGCCATGCCCCAGTTGTCTCCTGAATAAAATGGGTATAATAAGAGAGCCTAGCTCACTGGGTGGTTGTGAATACGTAATGAGATCGGTTCAGTAAAAACACTTAGTGTCATACTTGATTTATAGTCAGTGCCTGGGGCATTTCAGCTATTTCATTGTTTGCATTGAATGAATGAGACTGAAAAATCCCTGCAGAAAGGAACTCTATATTTTGTTCACCATTGTGAATACCAAGCACAGTGCTAGACACATAGTAGGAGGTCAGATAGTTATCAAATGAATTAATATACTGATCTTTACATTATTTCTCATTTTATTTTCCTTTCTTAACTCATTAAAATACTCCTCACATTTATTTAGGAATCACTGTGTGCCAACCAATCTAGGAAGAGAAAAATCAAAATATAACCATGGATTTTAAGAAAGAGTTCAACTTGGCCAGTTGTGTTTAAGATCACCCTGATGCCAATGTGGAGAATAGCTTAGAAGACTCAGACTTGGGGGTCTAAGAGGGCAGAAGAATAGATGAAAAGTATCCTCACCTCCTCCCAGGTTTAAACTGAAATTACAACTAAATTATAGCACAATTAACCTGAATAACTAACTGAAGACTCGCTGAACATATAAGTTTTATAACAAAGGGTTTACAGAAGAAGCAACATCAAGACTAGTAGTCAGGGAAGATACAAAAAAAATTGGCTGGCCCTGCACCCACATGTAGCATTTGAGAATCTGGAGGAATAGCCCTGCTGCAAAGGTCCCGCAGAAGAGCATGGAAGTCTCAAGCCTTTCCAGCCTGAGGCACCAGAGCCAGAAAGAAGAGCCTACGTAAAATCTAGTTGTCAAAGTCAGAGGGAATTCTGTCCATCTGGTAGAGACAGGAGTCTCCCTGAAACCTAGGTGCCCACTTGAAAAACTAGTGCACAAATCTTGTTTGCAGCCACTCGCATTGGGCCTTGGCAGAGGGAGGGTGGCTGAGAATAATCTAGAGTTATCATGAAAGAAGAAACTGTGTTGTGTTAGCTCGAAGAAAACAGCTGAAGGGACGGTCACCAGGTTGCCTGTGCTAAGTCCCTCCTACATCTCCCACAGATGCCATCTTTCCTGGGTGGAGCACTTCCCTGCAGACTACATTAGCCTGGAGGCATGCTCTAGCACCACCCTCTCAATTCCCAGAGGACCTGCACTCCCAAGCTTGCACTGTGCAAAGGAGTAAGCTGGCTACAGCCAGCATGGGCCCTCAGTGCAGACTGCCTTAGTAGGCTCTCCAGGTGTTCCTGGAGGATTTAGAAATAAATTCAGTTGTGTGTCTCTAGGGCAGGGGTCAATTTTCAATTGCACACCCAACCAGGGCTACCATTTCAGTGCAGAGACCTCCCTTTAAAAGGGCAAATTTTGGTCTTTTGGGGCCTGATGAATTCTGCTAGCCTCATCCTGACAACAACCTGAAACCCCTCCCCATCACCTGGTTCATGAGCACCTGGAAGGTGGCAGCTGATCTTGGTACACTCCAAGACTATTGCTGAGTGGCCTCAGACCCAGCACTGAATCTGTATCAATGTGGTGAACACTACTTGTCCCTACAAGGTGACTCACTGAGAGCCTCCCTCATGCAACTTGCTTGCATCCTGAGGTTCTATCAGCAACTGAGCCTAACTGACACCTGGCAAGCAGAAGAGGATCTCAGGGTGCCTTGGATCTTTTATTGCCTAGGCCTTGTGATTGCATCGCCCATTGCTTAGGTGCTGGTGGAAGCCAGCCTTGGTGCTCAGCTTGGTCCTTCCAATGCACATCCAGGCCCAGAAGAGGCAGTCACAAACTGTGGATCATTTTGTAGCTCAAAACAGGTATCCCAGGGCCCATATAAGGTATTACTTGACATTGACCTCCAACAGAGTCCTTTATAACACTGTACTTCCCAGCCTGAGGTACTAGAACCAAAACATCTGGTGGTGGGATCCAGACTGCATAAAAATAATCCAATTAGCTATCTAAAGAGAAATCTCAGCAAACACCAGATCTTGCTGGGGAAAATTTCACTTCATTGGGTTAGATCCCCTCCACATACACAAACTCTAGCTCATACACTGTGGTCAGGTTTGAGCCTCAGAGTCAGCCAGCTTGAGTCAACCCCATGCATGGACAGGCCAACAGCAATCAAGACTTAACTGCAACAGGAGGTTCACGTAACCCACACAATGGACATTCCTGGAGCACCTTCTTTAGGTCAAGGAGATTGTACTACTATCCCAGAGGATGCTAACCACATAAGACTATCATACCAAGATGGGGAGACATAACAGATCTACAAAATACACAGAAACAAATACATAGAAGCACCCAAAATAGGAAAACAAAGAAACATGCCTCAAGTGAAAGAATAAGAGAATTCTTCAGAAAAAGAAATTAAATTAAATGGAGTCAGGCAATCTATCAGATACAAAGTTCAAAACAATGGTAATCCATATGCTCAAAGAACTTAAGAATGGATGAACTCAGTGAGAACATAAAAAAAGATAGTAAGTATAAAAAAGGACAAACAAATAATTAAAAACCAGTCATAAATGAGGAATACAATATCTGAAATGAAAAAATACACTAGAAGGAATTAATAGTCTGTACAATGGAGCAGACATGAATCACTGATTCAGAAGACAAGGTATCAGAAAATATTCAATCAGAACAGCAAAAATAAAAAAAAGATTTCAAAAATGAGGATAGTTTAAGGAACCTTTAGGACAACATGAAAATATACACATTGTAAGGGTATCAGATAGAGAAGATGGAGAGCAAGGGAGAACCCATTTGAAGAAATAATGACTGAAAATTACCTTGGTGAGATTAAAAAACAAAATAAAACAACAACAATAACACAAAGAAAATCCCAAATAAGATGAATCCAAAGAGTCCTGCACCAAGACACATCATAAGTAAAATGCCAAATGTTAAAATCAAAAAGAAAATTTTAAAATAAGCAAGAGAAAGACAATTGGTTATGTAAATGGGAGCTCCCATAAAACTATCAGTGGATTTCTCAACAGAAAAATTTCAGGCCAGAAAAGATTGTCATAAATTAGTCAAAGTGCTGAAAAGAAAGGACCTATAACCAAGACTACTTTACCCAGCAAGGCTATCATTTAAAATTGAAGAAGAAATAACTTTCTAGACAAGAAAAAGCTACAGGAGTTTATTACCACTAAGAGAAATATTAAAGCAACTTCTTTAAGAAGAAGGACAAAAAAAAGGGGGGGGGGGCATACTAGTAATTATAAAGTAACATGGTAATAAATATGTACCTATCAATGGTCATTTTAAATGTAAATAGATTGAATGCTCCAAATCAAATACACAGGGAGAGACAGTGGAGGGAATGACTATTGGGCAGCATCATGGAGAGGATGACAAAGGAAGAGTGATGTGGAGGAGACCATTAGATGACAGTGGCGTTTGTGACGCCAAGGTAGTGTTGGAGATAGAAATTAAATTGCAATGGTCAAGGACTGGACAGAGAGGATGTGGAAGGTGCATGACTGGGGACTCAATAAGTTTAACAAAAAAGGGAAAGAAAGATCTAAGCTAAGATTTTGAGAATGAAACAAAGTGGAGAACATTTTGGGAGGGGTAAATGACAACCAGCTTGTCCTAAGTTTAAAATGACACTCAGAAGAGATGGAGAGATTTAATGACAGAAGAGAGTGGGAATCAATAGTGAGGCAAGAGAGGAGATCAAGGCTCAGAGGAAGGCTATTGTTCCAGGAGGTAGCTCAGGCTGGGAGGGGTTTTGGAATGTAAATGAAAAGAGGGAATAGATTTTCAGAGTGATTGGAGATGGGAGCTCAAGTTTTCTGGCTCTGATTTCCTTTGTAGGTTTAAGGTGAGGGTAAGTCTGGTGGGTCTCAGGTTTGAGAAAAATAGAGATTATTGGAATAACTGCCGTGAATTATCCATTATAATAGCAGCTGCTTGAGTGAGGAAAATTTTTCTAACTTTTTTAAATTCCTGGAACCCCTTATTTTATGACATAAATCATTGATTTGTTTATAGTTTGATAAGCCATAGAGGTCAAGAGTATGAAGAATTATATTCTTTTCTTTACTGAAAAAAAATGGTATTGGTCCCAAGTGTTCTAATCGAATGGTGATCATGCAATGGAACTACTTTGCTCAGGTTATGATTGCACAACAACTTTCCCAGTTGGGGCTTAAGAACATTGAGGATTAGTGAAGGCATTTAAAATGGGGAGGATGGGGCTCATGTCACTGCCGTTCCTTTGTCTAGGTCTGTGTATGCGCAGGACTTGGAGAACATTATCATGACTTAATCACTCAGATATTTATCTCACACCAAACTCCTGTAGCTGACACAATATTTTTGATCCATATATCACGTTATATTGCTTTTACTCTTAGTCATATATTTTTAATTTATAAGGAAAACTGCTATTGAAATACAGAAAGTTAAATAGAAGAATAAAAATGACAATAATTCTGTCTCAAGATACTTCCACTAGATCCATAGTTAGCATTCAAGGTTCTCATATCACTCATCAGGATGTAGTTCAGTGATGTTTAAAATGTAAAAATACAGCAGTGATTATGTACAGTTTCACTTACCTTCTACTGAGAAAAAGACTACCAGCTCCAGTGTGTTATTTGTGGAGAAGGGCTTGCAAATCAAAGCCTCATGTAACAATTTAAAAACAAAATTGAAAATTTTATTCATCTAAAAAAAATCAGTTCATTTTTTAGGTTAAAAAGAGAAGTTTCAATCATTATGTTATGAAAGCAATTATTGATTCTAGAGCTTATAGTTTACTCCAATCCATTTTAAAATATGATAACCCAAAGTCAAATATGATATAAAGTCATGTTCAAATTTCTTTGCAAAATCAGACAATAGATCACAAGAAATGAAAACTACACCAATATCTGCCATGTATATAAACACACACACAAAAGTATTTGTTTATAACATTATTTTATATAGAATTAAGTTAAAATAAATCAAAATGTATATCACTTGATAAATCAAAATATTATTGACATTTTCTCTTTTTTAAAATAATTATTATACTAGCCCTGTCAGAGTAGCTCAATTGATAAGAGCATCACCCTCATATGCCAATGCTGTGGTTAGATTCCCAGTCAGGACATATGTAAGAATCAACCAATGGATGCATAAATAGGTGAAAGAACAAATTAATCTATCTATCTATCTATCTATCTATCTATCTATCTATCTCACCCCTTCCCCTTTCTCTCTTTCCCTAAATATCAATTAAAATTTTAAACAACATAATACATTACAATAATCATTAAATTAATTAAATTATTAAAAATAAAATATTGGCATAATATTTTCTTTCTTATGATGAAATGTCAGGAAGAAAAAGGTAGATAATAATATAATGAATACCTATACACTTAGTATCTAGCTTAAGAATTTGTAACATAGATCTAAAATATGCCTATGTTTAATTTAAAATAACATTTTAATACAAGTGATGTAAAAATAATTGTTAAAATTCCAAAGGGGATATTACAAAATTGTACCATAAAAGAGTTGATAAGTAATAAAATGTTGGGAAATTCTTCCTTAAAATTTTCCCAGAAGTCATAAAGTGCTTTTTAATTGTGAATTCAGTGACACTGTTATTTTTTCCAGACCTGCTCATTCAACTCACCTAAAAAGCTCCACAAAAATCAAAGAGTAAATGAGGTTTGAATATTTCTTTTTTATTCTTAAGTGTAAAATAAATAGCACAAAACATTTCCTCCAGAATTTTCTATACTCTGAACCATTTGTGCTGTTGGTACAGCCAGGAACTGGGTGAGAGGCAATAAGAAACCATTACTGTGTGCTAGATCCCATATCTGACACATTATATACCTTAACTTATTTAATTCTTGTATGTTCCTAGAAATACGTATTATTGTGCTTGCCATTTTGCACAAGAGGAAAGTGAGAACTAAAAAGGCTCTGAGACTTGGCCAGAGCCACCACTCAGTCTTACTGGTTCTGACCCCAAAGCCCAAGGAGTACATATTCTATGCTAATGTGCCTGGGGACTTCCAGGTTTAGAACAAATAGCAGCACTTGATAAAACATCACAAATGAAAGCAGACTGGGTTTACCTCATCTATACTAATAAAAGGGTAATATGCTAATTAGATTGGTTCAACTGGACATCTTCCTTCCAGACAAAGCTACAGTGGTGGAGACCTAGGCAGAGGTGGTTAGGGGGAGACCAGGCTGGCAGGAGACCAGTTAGGTGGCAATCAGGCCAGCAAGCAGAGGCAGTTAGGGGTGATCACGCAGCAGGCAGGCGAATGGTTAGGAGCCAGCAGTCCCAGACTATGAGAGGGATATCCGACTGCCAGTTTAGACACTCCCCCCATGCACAAATTTTGTGCACCTGGCCTCTAGTGAAGATAATAAATTACATATTTTCTGTTCTCCTGGAGGAAGAATCTAACTCAGGGAGGAACTCGTAGAATTTTCAAGACTCCCGTCTCATTATTTCCCTAGTAAGTCTGAGGGTGCTGCTGATCTGCTCCATTCCTGGGAATAGCAGGGAAGACGATTGCCAAAGCAACAAGTGCAATGGGAAACATATACCGCGTTTCCCCCAAAATAAGAGATCCTCCGAAAATAAGACCTGCTTACAGATTTCCTTCTGAGTGAAATATAAGGCATCCCCCCGAAAATAAGGCCCCCAGGCTCTGTCTCAGAATGAAAATTAATTAACCTTAAACTGGTCGCTAGGGCCGCCCCGACTGGCGTCTAGCAACCAGTGACATTATGCAGAGTCCTGACGTCACTGCTGTGTGAATGGAGAGAAATCAGCATGGAAATTTTGTGAAACCTAAACTTTGAGAAGTTGTGACTTGGGTGGAGAATTCATGGGAGAAAAATCACTGACAGTTGCATTGCAAATGCACTGCAAGCAGGCTACCTTGACAAGAAGTACTCATTTAAAGATAGTGCTATTGCTAAAAATGAGAGATTTGGTCCACTGATTCTGACAGAAATGGAGTCACAAGAAATTCACCAGAAAATTCAGGAATTGGATTGTTATGATAATGTTCCAAAAGATGATGACATGATTTGCATTGAATAAATGAGTAAATTTTTGATACTGTAGGATTCAGTTTGTCTGGTTTGTGTTGACAACTACCGTACTATCGTACGGTATACAGGTAATAAATGTCCTTTATTTTCACTTAACAGTAAATGTGCACTGTATTCTTCTTCATGGAAAAATAAGACATCCCCTGAAAATAAGACCTAGCGCATCTTTGGGAGCAAAGATTAATATGACACTGTCTTATTTTCGGGGAAACAGGGTATTAAGATCATACCAGGTCCTGACTGCTGGGTTTCCAGGGCCCCTGCATTAATTGATGACCAAAATCCAATATTTTTGAAAGAATTTGCCTACTTATTGATAATCTTCACTGTGAGTATAGGTCTTCTTCAAACTGTATTTCCATTCTTTGTCCACTGTGCCTCTCATGAGGAGCTCTTCCACTTTTGTTTAACATTAACTCAGACTAACACAGATTTCAAAAAATACACAGCTTTGTCAGTTTAGGGAGAGAAAGGAGGAAGAGAGATAGGAAAAGGTAAGAGGAGAAGAAAAAGGAGCAGAAGGAAGAAAGGAAGTGAAAGCAGAATATAATCTATTTGGGCTTCATGTTGCTGATCTGTTAAATGATGGTATGGGATCAAGTCAATTCTGCATCTTTTCTGGATGCTAGAATTTAGGATGAAAGCTATGGGTCTTCTTTATGTCACATGCACATGCATGCTGTATACTTTGCCCACAATTTTAAGGTGTGCATGGTATTAAGGATATCATTATTATTCCAAGTAATTTAATACTATACTCCAGGTGAGCCTCACCTCCTCAAACATGAATACTCTGCAGAGTGTAAGTCTGATAACCGCCACACCGAACTTTCAAAGAACTTGCTGGGAGATTCTTTGATCTGAAGAAAAAGGCCAAATGGCAAGATGAAATGGGCAATGTTTTTCCTGTTCTATTTTCTATTCTATTTCTTTGTAGTGAATGATTCTATTTCTTTATAGTGAATGACAATCACAGAGGAAGTTCCCTTGGCAGTGTTGCATTTCCATGGTGACGGGGGAGGTCAGGGTTAACAAACCCTGGTCTGGGAACCCTCTGCTGCAGGGTAGATGTGAGGGAAAGGCTGGCAGTCAAAGTGTCACCAGGGGACCCATTTTCACAGCCTCCCCTTTTGAATGGCCACAGAGCCTGACTTGTGCTTTTCTGAATGGACAAACCAGGGATGTCTTGAAAGTAATAATAGCTCCATCACTTCCCCCTATGAAGAAATGCGCTGTGCCCTTCCTCTCAAAGGCCAGGCACCGATGTCTTTCACTATCAACAATCCAGGGTTTGTTGGAATATGTATGTGCTCTTTGTATTGACACCAGAAGCTCGGAGTTGCCAAGTTTTAGAATCCAAATGTACTTTAGAAAAGCAATTTGATCTTTGTGAACAAGGGATTCTAATAAAAGTCTGACCATGTCAGGGCAAGCTAAAATGAATTAAGTAAAAAGAGAAGAGAGAGGATGCAGTTTAAATTAAATATCATTTGACCCAAATAATTCCCCTTAAAACTTAACTCAGCTATTTTGCCTGAAACCAAATGTCCTGATTTTACTCTTCTGGGTTCTATTTTACTCTTTTTGGATAGTGTAACAAAAATGTGTACAGCTTTCTTCAGACTATAAGAATAATGATGAAATCAAGGTAGGCTCCAAAGGTATTAAAGTAAGTGTTTCAAAATCAGTGAAAGAAAACAGAGAATTCTATGTTGGATGAAAGATGTGAATATTCTTTGCATCCTAGATATGAGACGGAATAGACATTTTTGCATTCCAGGGCTATGATAAAAGGGACTGAGAAATGGGGTAATTCTTCCCATTTTAAGTAGTACTCATGGATGTTTAGCAGTTCTGCTACCTAGAAGATTTAAGCATTCATTACAGGCATTATCTCCCATGACCACTGATAGGGTGTCACACCAAATGTATACAGATAGTCCTCGGTTACCTTGGACTCGACATATGTCATTTCGTGGTTACGTTTCCATCTCCCATTTAATTATAAAAATAAAAAGTTCTATCATTTCAACATATGTACATATGTGCTTTATGTTTTTTATTATGTATTTACCACGAGTAAAGATAAAGAATTGTTATCTTCCTTTTATTTTTTATTTTTTTACTGTTTCACTTCATTACTGCTGTGTATGTGCTCCATGTGAGTGATGTGGATGAGTTCTGACTTATGGCAAAAATCAAACCATAGGAATGGATCTCTGACATAACCCAAGAACCTACTGTATATACACTTTGAATAAATATAAAGGCAGTGTTTATTAAAATGCATTTAATTTTCAAAATCAAGCTACCAGCTGTTAAAGTGTGTGTGTGTGTGTATATATATATATATATATATATATATATATATATATATATATATATTTCTGGGGCGACATCTGTATATGCTGCTAATAAGCCTCAAATATCAATCAGAGTTCCAAGTCCATCTACATACCCAATTACCTATTAGGTTTTGTTTGAATGTCCATCAGACAGAGAAACAAAACTAAACTTATTCACCCCTTCATCTGCTCCCCCTAAGTGCCCTCTCTTAGAACAGTCGTTAAACACTAGTCCAGCCAAAAACCTGGGAATTAACCTCATCTCCCTTTTCCCCCTCACTCTGAACAAAAAGTACTAAGTCTTATCTGTATTCTATTTCCACTCTTCTTGTTTAGGCTTTCATGACCTCTCTTGAAGATGATCACATCCTTCTGCATCGGGACAATTCCTCCATGCCTACCAACCCATTCTCCACTCCATAGCCAGAGTGATCTTTCTGAGAGCCAGATATGATGATGATCTCTTTAAAAGCAGACAATGATTCTCCAATGCCCTCAGGATTACTCCCCAATTCTGTTGTAAATATTGTAAGACTTGGTAGAATCTGGCTCTTACTTACATATCTCTCCAGCTTCATCTATAGGTACTCCAATCTCCCACCTGCTTCCCATCTTCACACTCAGTACACACAGAGTGCATATATAAATTCAGCTGGGGTGAACTATTTGATTTCCAGAATGCAATTATTTATCTTGACTCTGGTTCTTTGCCTAAATTCAGCTCAACTAGCATCCATTCTTTTCTTCCCTGACTACTTGTTTTGCTGGACCAGGTTCTACTTATGCTTTATTTTTATTTTATTGTATTTATTTTTATATCACCATTTATTTCCTCTATGCACTCTTCCACCTCACCACCTTCCCTTCCACACAAGTCAAGTGCATGAGCTTCTCTGTGTTTTTTTCCCCTATTTTTTTCTCAATCCTTCCAACCCCCCCCCCCCCCACACACACACACACACAACACACCCACCGAGCTCCACACTGCAGAGCTATCTACCTGGCTCTCTCTCTCTGAGTCTGCCTCTATTTTGCTTGGTAGCTCAGTTTGTTCATTAACTTGCACATATGAGTTCAATCATATGGTACTTGGCTTTCTCTGACTGGCTAATTTTATTTAGCAATATGTTCTCCAGATCCACCTATGCTGTCATGAATAGTAAAATTTTCTTCCTTTTAATGGCAGAGTAGTATTCCATTGTGTAAATGAACCACAGCTTTTTTATCCAGTCATCTACTGGTGGGCACTTGGGCTGCTTCCAGATCTTAGCTATTGTAAATAACACTGCAATGAACATATGGGGTGCATATATTCTTTCAAAAATAGTATTTTGGTTTTCTTCAGATAAATTCCCAGAAGTGAAATCCTTAGGTCATAAGGCAGTTCCATATTTAATATTTTGAGATAACTACACACTGCTTTCCACAGTGGCTACACCAGTTTGCATTCCCACATTCTCCAATGATACATCTAATAATGTCTTAATATCCAAATTTATAAAGAAGTTATAAAACTCAACACCAAAAAAAAAACAACTAATCAAATTTAAAAGTGGGCAAAAGACCTGAATAGATGCTCCTCCAAGAAGACATACAGATGGCCAATCTACATATGAAAAAAATGCTCAAGATGGCTAATCAGCAGAGATATGCAAATTAAAACCATAATGAGATATCACCTCACACTTGTCAGAATGGCTATCATAAAAAAATCTGCTTATGCTTTAGATTCAGCTTAGGTGCAATTTATTCAAAGATGTGTTCTCTGCCCTCCAAATTTACTCTGTGTAACAACTTGTTCTTTCTCCATCAAATCACTTTCACACCATAATTATTATTATGTCATCCTACCTAATAAAAGAGTGGTATGCAAATTAACCACCACTCCACTAGCAAGCCACGCCCACCAGCCATGCTCACCAGCCAATCCGAGAAAGTATGTAAATTAACCCAAGAAAGATGGCTGCCACCACAGAGAGCTGGAGGGAAGCTTGGGTTTCCCCTGAAGGAAAGCTTTACATACACCCTGGTGGGCCCAGGCCTCCACTCAAGGATATAAAGTTTCAATTATAGAAAATGAATCCCAAGAAAAATGGCGGCAGCCATGGAGTTTGAGAGACCAGGCCAAGCTTTCAACCTGCCCTGGCATTCCAGGCTACAAAGTATCAATTATAAAAGGTGAATAAATCCCAATGGAAATAGCCGCAGGCAAGGATCAAGCAGAAGGCTTGGCTTTGCTCCAGGCTACAAAGTTTCAATTGTAGAAGATAAATATATCCCAGATACCAGGGCCTCTGCTTGGGTTGTAGGGTGGGAGGGAGGGAAGGCTTGGTCGTCCTGCTAACCACCATAGTCCCCTTTCCCAGGCCACCCCATGCTCCAAGGGAACCCCCACCATGATCCAGGACATGCTTCAGGGAAAACCAGCTGGCCCCCACCCATGCACTGGGACTCTATCCTATCTAATAAAAGAGTAATATGCAGATTGGCCATCACTCCAACACACAAGATCAAGATGGTTGTCCTATGTAGTTAAAGATCCTGTCCCCATGTGGACACAAGATGGCCACCACAAGATGGTCAGGAGGGGAGGGCAGTTGGGGACAATCAAGCTTGCAGGGGAGGGCAGTTAGGGGTGATCAGGTCGGCAGAGGAGAGAAGTTGGGGGCAAAAAGATTGGCAGGGGGGAAGTTAGACACCAATCAGGCTGGCAGGGCAGTGGCTAGGAGGTGATCAGCCTGGAAGGCAGAAGCGGTTAGGGGCAATTAGGAAGGCAGGCAGGCAAGCATTTGGGAGCCAGCAGTCCTGGATTCTGAGAGGGATGTCTGACTATCCATTTAGGACATCCCTCAAGGGTCCCAGATTGGAGAGGGTGCAGGCTGGATTAAGGGACACCCCCCCCCTCCATGCACAAATTTTGTGCACCAGGCCTCTAGCATTATAATTGCTTATTTATCTTTTTGTATCCTGATTTCAGATGTAAGGTCCATGAAGGCAGGGACAGTGTTTGCATTCACCAGTGCCTTGCACACTCATAAAAATATACTATATGAATGTGCTTAAAGAATTCTTATCAATAAATAAGCACCTGATGAAATACTGGAATATAGATTATATAAGTCTGTAGTCCTCATGCTTTTTTGATTAACTGTTGCTTTTCAATATGAACTAAAAAAGCCTCAGATACTTTATAATACATTTTTAGTATTGAGTATTTAATGTGCTCAATGTTCTCCTTCCTCTCTCACACTCTCTAACTATAACAACTTACACTCACCTCCCATAGATCCCCACCAGAATTAGATTGGAAGAACATTTTGCCATAATCTCTTTCCTAAGAAAATTCCTGTGGATTCAAAAATTGGCTCATGTAGGTTTTAAGAAACCAGCTCTTAGGGAAAAAAATGAGTGGATTGCATTTTCCCAAACATTGTTGGCCTATATTTCCAAGACAGAAAAAAATTGGATAGAAGCGAGGATTAAAGATTATCTTCTTTGGAAATAGCATATAGAGAAAGAGGAGTTTGCCAGTTTTCTAAATATTTTCACCATGAGGTCTTGGTAAGTAATTTCTAACAAATGTACAATGTTTTTGTGGAATTACAGTATTCCAGAAGACCTTTGGAGGTTATCTGGCCCTTTATATCAACTTCAATTGGGACATCCATCAGTGGCCAGTCACCTTTCTAAAATCCAGCGCTGATTACAACATGTTTCCTTGTGAAAATCCTTACTGCCTACTCCGATGGCTACAGAATTAAAACTCAACCTCATTATCATGGCTCATAATGCCCTGTGCTACACAATCCCACCTTTCTTTGATAATTCATCATTCTGGAGTCCCTCTGTGTATCTTATATTCCAGAAACACTGTATATACCATTCTCCAAACCCACCTTGCCCTTCCAAGCTTTCGTATTTTTTTTACTTCTTCTGCTTTGTACCTGGATTTCCTCTTCCTTAACCATCTTTGCCTGATGCAATTTTATTCATCCTTCAGTGCTCAGCATCTGTAATGCTGGAATAGCTAGTGGGGACTCAGTTATGACTGGCTCTAAATATTTGAACAAGGCAATTGAACTTTATCCCAAAGCAATGAGAGAGAGGGGTTCTGAGTATATGAATGGTGACACAAAGTTGTGATCACTGAAAAAGATATACCAAACCAAGGGACCAGAAAAGGTTGATATTCACATAGCCAATTAAAAGAAAACCATCACTCTCAAATTTTCTGGGCATGTTTCTGGACATGTTCCAGGTACTCCCATTCTTTTCTCCTGGTCTAATATTCACTATTTCTGTATTAAAATATTTTAAAATTGATTTTAGAGAGAGGCAGGAAGGGAGAGAGAGAGACACAGAGAGAAACATCAATTTGTGATTCTATTTACTTATTGTAAGTCAGGTCACATATAAGAATCAACCAATTCCTGACTAAGGATGGAAACCACAACATTGGTGTGTTAGGATGAAGGCCTGCCCAAAAGAATTAGTGGGCCAGGGCTAATATATACTCTTCACATGGTGTTGTGCTTTCCACCCTGCTGGCCAGTTGTAAAGTATTGGACACACCAATACAGACAAATATAAAGACATCTCCTTGACATCACCAAGCCCTTCTTGTGTCAGCTTTGATTTCTCAGGTTGCCACATTCATGGCATCTGCCAAGATTTCCCAATGAGCCTTCTGCAAACCACCTTCATGCTAAAGACAAAAATCAGAGCAAAGGCATGTTTATCGATGCCAAAGTGATTTTAAAAAGTCAAGTCATCTTTCTAGTTCTTTTATGTCATCTTTACTTAAGAGTTTCTGTAAATGGCAAAATAGGAAAGTTGAAATATGCAGTCACCTGAAAAAGCTCAGCTTAAACTTGAAAATCTCTTGTGCTTGCAGTCATAGACATTACACTGTGAGAAACGAAAGCCAGTAATTTGCACAATTTGATGACATCATAAAAAGCTGCTTACTGAGGATATGAAATGGGTACATGTGTTTTAAGTGGATACAAAATCCATTTAAAATCGAAACTGATGCTTTATAGGAGAAAAAGAAAAACATTTTAATCAACAGAACTGCTTTCAAGAGATCCAAATTGTTTTAGAGTTCAAGTAGTCCCCCAAAATAAACTCATCCTAAATGGATGTATTTTGCTCCTGCCATGTGGTTTGTAATCACTTCAGAATTTCCAATCATTCTTCCTGGCCTTGTCTTCTCTCTGCACATACCAGACAGAGCTTTATGTCTTGCGGAAAAAGATGCTTGTCTTCTCCGACAAGATCTAAGAACTTTGTTCTTGTCTTTTTGCTTCAATTACCTCCATCTGGGAAATAAATTATTTAACTTTTTTGTTAACTTCCTTGAGATGTTAAACACAACTTTTTGAAAAAGTTAAGAAAAAGAAAGAAAAAAAACTTAACAATCTTACAGTCATATAGCTTCCCCACACCGCTGTCTTCTGCAAATAATGATAAGACTTCCTAAGATAGTAATTTTTTTAGGTGGTTTACAATTTAAATAGTACTTCACCACCTCTCCTCCCTAGTCCCCACAAAGGTATGCCTGTATATATATATATACACACACACACACATATATATATATATATATATATATATATATATATATATTATTAGTTGCATTTGCATTTTTAAACGTTATAATTTCATGTGTCCCACTATTATCAGTAAGTTATTTGGGCACTCTGGGATGTTGAAAAGCAGTAGCATCTCACTCAGCAATCTCCTCGAACAGTGTTTCCCAAACTTCTCTCATGATGAGAATCACCTGGTGGAGTTGTTAAAATGCAGATTCCTGAATCCCAACTAAGAAGGGCTAAACTAGAATTTTGGGGAACATATAGGTAAAATTGTATACTTAACTAGTGCTCTAAGCTTAGAGGTAAAATTGTATACTTAACTAAGCTTAGAGCACTAGTTAAGTATACAATTTTACCTATATGTTCCCAAAAATTCTAGTTTAGCACTTCTTAGTTGGGATTCAGGAATCTGCATTTTAACAACTCCACCAGGTGATTCTCATCATGAGAGGAGTTTGGAAAACACTGTCCTATGAGATTTCCAAATGGGAAGCCTTGCTCTCTCTGGGAGGTGCAGGTGACAGCTGGAGCCGTCACATGTGGATGCCATACAATTCCTGCTTCTTGATTTCTGACCTTACTAGGGCTCGCTTGAGACCGCCATTGGTTAAAAACCAACTTCCTGCAAGCATTCAAAGATCTCGGTAGGTGAACACTGCCACTGGAAGGGAGAAGGCAAGAGAGGAGGAAGTCAGGGAAGAAAGAAGGCTTGTCTTTGAGACCTTGGCTTGACAATTGGCAGGAAGCTTCCTGCTGCCAATGGAGTCATGACCCAGCTCTACTTCATGTCAGCGAATCGTGGCCAAAGTTTATCAAAACAAAGCCACACACAAACCCTCATGCCAAGCGGGCAGAAGCTCTGGCCTGCTGCAAATTAAATCCTTAGGAATTCCTTTTGAGAAACAGTTACAGCCCTTGAGCTTTCTGTGCCTAAGCAAATGCAGATGTCTACGTGTGCAGTTGCTGTCTCCTGAGGACACAGCTTGTAGCATGGCAGTCCTTTTCCAAAGACCTGTAGGGTTGCCGCCCCCAAGAACAAAGTCTTAAACCTTCAACCTCCTTTTTTAAGGCTTTATCCAATTTTGTTCTATGTATTTTTCCAATCTGAAGTCACAACATTCCAAATGTGCCAGACATCCTAGTGACCAAGGCCTTTGCTCAAGCAGTAGCTCTGCTGAGAATGCACCTTCTTCCCTGAAATCACCTCCAGTGGAAGATCTACTTTTTCTCCCAGGTCCAGCTCATTGTCAGGCTTTCCCTTTCTACATTTGGTTTCTTCATCTCACTCTGTTTGACCTCTGTTGTGGCATTTTCAATATCATTTTCAGGGACAGTTAGAAGTTCACACTTTTACATCGATTGCATCTGGGTTCTTTTTCTAGTTCTACAACTTACTGTAATGTTAATATTTCCTAAATCTCAATTTTCTCCTCTGATAGGTTGGAATTATTCTAAAATAGGGATGTACGAGAATTAAATAAGAAAATACCAGAAGGAAAGAAAAATAGTACCTGACACCATATACAAGTTTGCTACTACTTTTTATTTCTCTTAATAGACTGTGCTATTAGAGCCACATCTTACTTGGCATGCATTCTCAAAAACACTGTGATTTCCACTTGGTAGATGCTGAATAAATTTTTATTGAATTAAGATATTTATTGAACAGATTCATATTATGAAGCCAGAAAAATCATATAAAACATGATCAATGTGTTTGCTTCCTATTTTGGTTTGGTTCAAGCCCACTGTTATAGGCCTTCAGGAGGAACTCCTGATGGCATTGCTCTGCCCCAAATGTAGGCAAGCAACACCTTGCTTACTTGAACAAGCAAGAAAAAAAACACACAAAAAACAAAAAACAAGTCCCAAGTAGACCCTAGAGATAATTATATCATTTCTCTCTCCCCACTAAATTTAATAGGAGAAAAGTTATGGAGATGATTTAGAACAGTGGTTCTCAAACTTTTAGTCTCAGGATCTCTTTATACCTTAAGATTATTGAAGAGCTCCAATAGCTTTTGTTTACATAGGTGCATACAAGGTCTTTGATCCATAACCTCCCACTCACTCTGCCTTCCCTCTGAGATTCCACACTCTATTCTATGCTTCCATGTCTCTGGATTCACTCCATTCATCAGTTTATTTTGTTACTTAGATTCCACATATGAGTGTGATCATGTGTTACTTGTCTTTCTCTAACTGACTTACTTCACTTAGCATGATACTCTCCAGGTCCCTCCATTCTGTCTCAAAGGGTAAGAGATTCTTCTTCTTGCTGAAACCAGTTTGGCTCAGTGGATAGAGCATCGGCCTATGGACTGAAAAGTACCGGGTTCAATTCTGGTCGAGGGCATGTACATTGGTTGTGGGCACATCCCCAGTGGGGGGTGTGCAGGAGGCAGCTGGCCGATCATTCTCTCTCATCAATGTTTCTAGCTCTCTATCCCTCTCCCTTCCTCTCTGTAAAAAAAATCAATAATATATATATATATATATTATTTACTGTGGCATAGTATTCCATGGTATAAATATACCACAGCATTTTTATCCACTCATATACTGACATGTACTTGGGCTGTTTCCAGGTCTTAGCTATTATAAATTGTGTTGCTTTGAACATAGGGGTGTGTACATTCTGATTGATGTTTGGGGTTTCCGAGGATAAATTTCCAGAAGTGGGATCTCTGGGTCAAATAGAAGTTCCATATTTAATGTTTTGAGTAGATTCCATACTATTTTCCATAATGGCTACACCAGTCTGCATTCCTACCAGCGGTGTACTAATATTCCTTTTTCTCTACATCCTCGCCAGCACTTGTCATTTGTTGATTTGTTGATGGTAGCCATTCTGACAGTTGTGAGGTGATACCTCATTGTCATTTTAATTTGCATCTCTCTGGTGATCAGTAACTTTGAACATTTTTTTTTTTCATATGTCTTTTGGTCATCTGTATATTCGCTTTGGAGAATTGTCTATTTAGGTCCTTTGCCCAATTTTTAATTGGGTTATTTGCCTTCCTTTTGTTAAATTGCATGAGTTCCTTATATATTTTGGATATTAACCCTTTATCAGATGTATCATTGCTAAATATGTTCTCCCATAGAGTGGGCTCCCTTTTCATTTTGTTGATGGTTTCTTTTGCTGTGTAGAAGCTTTTTAATTTGATGTAGTCCCATTTGGTTATTTTTTCCTTGGTTTCCTTTGCCCTAGGAGGTGTATCAGCAAACATGCAGACCCCAGCAACAAGCTAACCTGCCCATCCAAACATCTGCCTCCTGGTGATCAGTACATGTCATAATGAGTGGTTGAGCAGCCTTAACATCTCATTAACATATTACATTTTGATTGGTTGAACAGCCAACTGACTGCTTGGACACTTATCATATTAAGCTTTTATTATAAGTAAAAATAGAATTAAAAGTATTAAAACTAATTAACCTTGACACAATACTAATAAATACTACAGACTTTATTAAGATGGCACCAATTTTTCCCCATTTATGTCCATTTTCCAGTTCTATGATACAATACTGGGCTTTATATTGCATTTAGTTATCAGTCTCCTTAGTCTTCTCCAGTCTATGACAGTCTTTCAGCCTTTCCTAGTCATTCATGACCTTGACACTTTTGAAGAGTCTTGTTCAATCCTTTTGCTAACAGTCTTTTTCTCCCCAAATAAAGTTATTTTTCTTTTAAACCATGTGTACTCCATTGTTTTCCAATTTCTAAATGGGTGACTGATCAACACAGAAGTAAAAGGCACCCCTTGATACTGGTGTTTCTTATTGGAGAAGAAGGGATTTCAGGGTCCCAACTCTTATTATTTGTGCACTTTGGTTCCTAAATGCCAAAACAAAAAGAAGGTTAAAAGCCTCAAGTTGTTTCCTACAGTTAAACAAGAAGGGAAGAAAATAAAGGAAAATTATGTAAGCCTCTGCCCCATCCCCCCACCTGGAAAGGGTAGGCCTATCTTAGAACCATGAAAGTCAGAGTGAAACCTCCACACTTTCTTTAATTTCACACATTATGCGGTTACTGTTAGCACATGTGCTTCCAATCACCTCCTGTCTCAGGAACAGTGCAAATGTGGGTGCTAAGAGTATTGAACCTGCCAAACATATTTGAAATCACAATGCCCCTGAAAGAGCTATCAGCTAAACCCAGATATATATATGTACATCTCAGCAGTTCTATTTTATTAAACTCGCAGCATTTCCACCCAATTTAAACTCACTGTGATAGCATACGTTGTGATGGATTTGGGTGGTGGTTTCCTTTCCAGTTGGCTCCAGAAATATCACATCAATCCAGACCCCAATCACATGCCAAGTCCATGATTAGCTTTCCCTTTCCACTTGAGTCTCTTTTATTTTTATTTTTTGAGCAGATATGCAGAGCTGGATACAACCATGTAAGGATGGAGTGAGAATAAGACCTGTTGAAAAAGAATGTGACAATGGCTGTGAAAATCCATTTTAAGGGCAGCAAGTTTGGTTTCTTTTAATGCTAGCCACGATTTTCCAGCTAAGGACTGTATATCTGTGATAGTGATTGCAAACTGGTGGCCTCTGGGCCAAATATGGTTCACAGATGTGTTTTATTTGGTCAGTTCAGTGTTATAAAAGCATCTGAATTTGTGGCCAATATTTATGCTTTAAGAGATTCTACACAAAATCTGGATTTCTGGATTTTCATGAAAAACTTGAGGTGGCCACATTGAGCCTACTTTTCTACATGAAAACAATTGGCTTGGGTTGAAGAGCAGCTGGCTCTTGGAGACTGGGTATGCACCATCTGGTTAGCATAATCTCTGTCCAGCTCACTTCTACTATTCCTGCAACTGCCTCATTTCTGTGGGTGTTTGGATTTTCAACATTGCTTTATAATCAAGGACAAGAGAACTATGGTTATTTAGGTTTCTGGTCCTAGCAAGGTGAGAAAAACTGTGATGAGAAAAGATGACCTTTGCATTAGTGTGTCAGACCTTGAGGTAAGGCTAACTGTGAGTAATTTATTGGGGAGATGATCCAAGGAAACATTAGCAGCAAAATGGGAAAGGGAGTTGGAAAAGAAAAGGCAACTAATAGAAAATGCATTATTAGTTAACTGGTATGGTCAATTGATGCTTAATCTTCCTGGGACATTTTGGATAACACATAATAGATAAGCCTCAGAGATACCCCAACGAAAAGGCAAAAAACCAGCTATTCCCATCAGTTATTGATTGATGGATGCTCTCTGGAGCAGAGAATTTTCAGCATTTTCAGTCTGCCATTCCTACTGGCAAATCATGCCTGGAAGCTAGAGAAAACCCTCAGGCAAAGAGAGGCAGATGCTAAAAAAAAAATGGAAATTAGAGCCATGCAAACCCCAGCAGTATCAGCAGCACCATGCTTCTGAGGGAAACTCTAAGTGATGGTTTGTACCATGTAATAGAGGAGGATGACTAGCAACACAAAGTTTCTTCCCTTCATGAGAACTGCTCATTCTTTGAACAAACTGCAAAAGTTCTTCAAGTTGGCTTTCACATCCTGCTGCTCATTCTTAGCTCTTGGGTAAAAGGTTGTATCCATCACAACCCAAAGCAGGAGACTTGTGAAGATACTAGGAAACAGTGTCTTTTGAAGTTGGCATGGGTTTTTGGTACCTCGATTCTCAGTTTATAATTATTGTCCCAACGCAAGTACACTTGAGCACTTTCCATTGCTAGCCCATGTTCTGTTTCCAGACATGAATAGGCCACAGTTATGTTTTTATTGCTAACAGTAGTGAGCCATATGAGAGCTGGATGTAACTCAAACATGAGTCTGGGGCATGTGAAAGCTTTAGTGATGTTTATATTTCCTTTGGTGAGAATCCTCATAATGAGTAAGCATTATGATGTGTTTATAGTGACTTGGAATTAGACAGCACAGAATTATAAATTATGTAACTATACACATTGAGTTTCAATCATTCATTTATCCAATCCTACTGGTATGATGGCTGGTGAAACTCATTTACCCAAAGTGACCCAATGAAAAGTGACCTATAATCTAAAAGGCAGGGGCAACACCATCAGCACTTGGACAGAATCTGCCTGTACACTGTAGGTGTTTACTGAGTCCCATGACTCATTCTTTGTTGCTGGGAACACACTGAATGCTCAGCAATTGTATTTCTCACTACCTTAACCTTCATTCCTTCCTCCTTTTCTTCTACCTTCCCTCCATTTCTTTCCTTCTCTCTCTCTTTGCCTCAGTTCATCAATTAGAAGTGTGATGGGGCTGATAAAAGGACAACCTAGACATAATAAGATATATAAACAGGTAAAATGGAGTGGGAAACAGCTAATTCCTTAAACATTAAGTGTTTAAGAAGGCATTTTTTTTTTTAGGTTTAGTATGTTTTCCTGAGCAAAGGGCAATCTCTTAATGGTGACAAGCCAGGTTGGACATAATTCCAGTTCAAGTATTCATAATGTTAGGTATTGATTCTCAGCTCATGAAGGATTTGCCAAATTCATTTTCTCTATGAGAATTTCTTCCTAGATTGAAATTCTTAAGTGGATTGAAACTAGATAGTACAGAAAATTATTAAATACATAATGATTATCTTCAGACTCAATTACTCAATAGAAACCCTAAAAAGTCAATCCACATTGATGACATTGTTGATCATTATTATGGATAATTAATTACTCAAGAAGAGTATGTACATTCAGAAACTGATCACACAAACAACTAGAACAGTGATTACATAGTGGCTATTTTCATTACCACTTTAACCGGACCTCACTCTTTTACCATCTCCCTCATAGGCTCCCTGCTCCTGGCCTTGCAGCTTTATAGTTCACTTTCTCTCTCTCTTTTTCTCTCTCTTCCTCTCTCTCACACAGACACAAGCACACACACACAGTCACACAAATATATCTGTACACATACCAGCACTACCAGCACTACCAGCACTACCAGCACTACCAGCACTACCCGCACTACCAGCACTACCAGCACTACCAGCACTACCAGCACTATTCCTTCTGCTAATCTCCTTCTAGATAAATCCAGCATCTTTGGTTGAGTCATGCTTTTCTCTGAAATATGCGAGGCATAAAATTCCCCTTGGACAGAAGCCAAGCTCCTCTGGCGACTTGAGGGAGGAGCTGTGTTTCTCACTGAGAGTGTGCTGGGCAGAGAGCAGCACAGAAATGCCCGGGCACTTCATTTAGGGTGCCCAGGGGAGAGAAGGAGTGTCACCAAATTATGTGATCACCTGAAAGGCCACAACTCTAAAATATCCCAAATTCACAGTAGGATCAAATTTCATTAATTGGATAATTCTCATCTACATGATCACTGTGAGGCTCTAAGGCTGGAAATTATATTTTACTCACAATTTTAAAAATGTACAGTATGTGGTGGCCTCCTGGCACACAGCTTTCAAAAGGCCTGAACACACAGTTATGCAGGCTTTCTGATGCACATGTGTGTGCATGTGTTTGCAGCTGGGTTGGGGGGGCGGTTGGAGGGGGGAGAGAGAGAGAGAGAGAGAGAGAGAGAGAGAGAGAGAGAGAGAGAGAGAGAGAGAGAGAGAGAAGGACTCCATGCTATGACTGGACAACAGTCAGGAAGTCTAGAGTTAACGTTCGCACTGTCAGCAGTCACACAGGAGAGCAGACCTCATCTTGGATTCCTGGGCTGTCGTCAGCCTGCCTCAGGGTTTCACTGTGCCTCAGTATCTGTTTTGTATTTAGCTCTGTTCCATATATAACACCACGCCAGACCTGTGGCCGTTTTGCTGTTAGAAGAGAGTGGGTGCCCTATCAACCACTCCTGGGGGAGGTATGCAGCTGGGAGGGTAACAATCAGTTTGGTGGAGAAAACCACACAGACACAAACACCAGAAACAGATATTTGAGCCCCAAACTCATAAGGGACCCCACGTTTTCACATTAGCTGGCCTTGTCTGTTTCTCCTCATCAGCAAACATATGTTCTCCATGGAAGCACCCGAGCCCATCTGAACCAGTTTCTATTTCTGTAAGAAGTGGGAGGGGGAGGAGAAAGGGAGGCGAAATTTCACATTGCAGTCCTGTGTGGAGCTATAAATATTGGAAAGCTACGGGTTCTCATCTGCCTGGATGACACCACCAAGACCAAAGGAGCCTCTCTGAGCTGATGCAGCTCTGGCTCTGCCCTCAGTGCACTGCAGAGGGGCTGTCTAGGCTCTAGAGCAGGGAGACCTGGTTTGAATCCCAGTTCTGCAACATAATATTGTGTGACCTTGAGAAATATAACTGCTCCCATTTTCCAATCTCAACTGTCCCTCTCTGACCACCATCTCCCACCTTCCCAATGCCCTGCCTCCATCAGCACCTCAGCCCCCATCAGGACATCAGGACCTTCCATCCGTTCATCTAGAGGTGTGGCTCCCTAACCCCCTCCTGGCCTCTTTTCGCTCATTAGCTCTTTTAACATTCCAGGGTCGTTCAGTAATTATTCCCTTGTGTATATCCCCAATTCCCTGGTCTCTCTCTCTCACCTTGGCATACTGGTTTGGCTAAACCACAGACCTAGTTAGACTTGCCTCTTTGCCTACTTTCACTTTCCTTACTATCTGATGCTATTCCAATCTTTGCAAACCTGGTATCCCATTATTCATCAGAGTTACTGGCCTTGCTGCCTACTCTCCAAAGAAAAATGAGTCAGAAGAGAGAACTGCCACAAACTCCCACACCCATTCCTCTTCCTGTATCTCATTTCTGTTACTATGGGTGAACCCTGTGCTCTCAGCTGAGCAAACTTGCCACTTCTTTTTTTTTTTTTCCTGCAACATCAAAATTCCCTCCTCTATTTGAACCACTCCCATGTTGTATTCTATTTTACAAAAAAACCGTATTTTGACATCCCAAGTTTCTCTATAGCCATAGCTTCCATTTCTCTCTTTCCTTTCATAGAAAACTCTTTACAATAGCACTTTAGGCAACAGTCACTACCTCCAAAGAATTCCTTCCTTGAACCCACTCCAATCAAGGTCTTGCTTTAATGAAAGTCTTCTTATTAAGACTGCCAATAACTTCTATATTTCTAAATGCAATGATAGGTACTCAGTATATATTTGTTGAGTGAATGAATAAAACACTCCAAAGTTCTCTTTATTCATATATGAAATAAAATAATACCTACTTCTGAGATTTCTTGTTAGGATTAATCAATATATTATTGGCAAATGATTAATCAATATACAATAAGCAAATGATTTAGCAGAATAAGTACTAAATTATGTATTTACCAAAGGAATAGAGTTATATTCTAAAAGGAATTATTTAGCTGCAAAAGCTATGAAACTTCCCTCAATGCGGGACCTAAAAGGAATGATATTGATCACAGGGTAAGCCTCTCCCTATGGAAAGACTTCTTCCAATTCCTGAATAAAAAAGGAAGAATTTCCTTTTTCTACGTTGGATACTGAGCATTTCTCTTCACTGATACACAGAAAGATGGGGATGCTTGTTGTTTGTTAGTGAGATTGTGCAGCTTCTTTCCAGAAAGGGCAAGGAGTGGGCATATGGGTAGGAGAGACATTAGCACATGAAATACATCCCAAAATGTGTAAAGTAATTGAAATGGAGAGAGAGAGAGAGAGAGAGAGAGAGAGAGAGAGAGAGAGAGAGAGAAAGAGAGAGAGAGTAAGATGCCTAAAGGTGGGCATGAACTTAGCACTGTGCCTGGTTGGAGATCCTGAAAGGATGGGCTGGCCAAGCCGATCTCACAGGCAGGTACTGAGCTGGGGAAGAATCTAGGCACTGGTCTGCACCTCATCAGTCCACAGAGCCAAATGTCAACAGCACAACGATTTAAATTTCTTTTGAGAGCCACATTTTTGAAACTTAAATTTCTTCTAATGGCCACTTCTTCAAAATAGACTCGCCCAGGCCATGGTATTTTGTGGAAGAGCCACACTCAAGGGGCCAAAGAGCAACATGTGGTTCGTGAGCACAGTTTGTCGACCACAGATCTAGGGGATTCAAACTTCTCTACAAGATCCCCATGGTACCCAGATGGAGAGCAGAGTGAGGGTAGGGCTAAGGAAATGGTGCCACAGTGGATTGGAAGGGGTGGGGGAGATGCCATGTAATTCTTTATACTCCTGGAAAAAGACACACGAGACATCTTACCTACAGCAAAATGTTTTCCATTTAGTTTGTGACGTAGGTGGGGTGATTATTAATCACTGGACATCGAACTGTCCCCTTCTAGCAGGCTCTCCCTGCACAATTTCAGGTCAGGAAGAGGTAGGTTAGAATCGTCTAGATATGCTTTGGTTTTCAATAGCATCAGAATGAAAATAGTTTTAGTGATGAGCCAGAGATCCCCACAAACATGTGGGCAGTAGGTCAGCCTCCAGAGAGACCCCTATTCTGCGTACTCAGCCTTGTCCTACATATAATCCATGGGCACTAATAGCCATGGGTCCAGGCTAGATAGGACGCTCTGAACCTGCACCTAGGCGAATGCTCATATGTGGTTATCTTTCCTCACCAGAAAACAGTTATGTCCAATTCTGCCCTCTTTGCACTTTGTCCTTTAGACAAGTGACTTCAGCAGAGGATGGTAGTTGGTTTGGGGGGAAGAACTGCAGTGCGAGTATCAAATGCAATCCTTTTTCTGTGCCAGGCAGTCCTGTGGAATAGGGTAACTTCCCAGTGTGAGATGGCAAACATACTTTTTGTCAACAGTTGTTCAGTGACTCTGCTAAAGTCAGTTCCCACCATTAATGGCCTACAGATTCATACGGCTGTATGCACCCAAGTGGGTAGCAGTGCACCTGGGACACTGCAGCAGTGTTTTCAGGAACAGTAAGATGATTTTCAGCCTTTCAGGATTACAACAGACACTCAGAGAATGTGTCTCCTCCGATAGGAGTGAGTGCCATCCAACAGGAAGCTACCTGAGAGGTGAACCAGTCGCCAGGCCACATCCTACTGCTCAAGGCTGCTAGCTGCTACTCCTTTGAGCTTTTTTGCTCACTGAACTCCACCCATCTCAGGATCTTTAAACTTGCTACTCTCTTTGCTTGAACTCTTCCCTTACAGATATCCATGTGACACAACCTCTTTCCATAGGTAGCTGTTCCCTTGTAACGGTTTTATTAGGTCATCTAGAATGGGAAACCTAATTCTATAATAGCAACCCCCCTGAACGGGTTCGGTTTCTAGACCGTCTCTTGTCATGTGCACATGGACCCTAAAACACATCACAAGAACTCAGGTACTAGAATGTTGTCCCTTTTTCTACTTTGCTCAGAAAACCAGTCATAGGAGCTACTTTTGTGCATGGCCAAGTTCACTCAAGTTTTGGGGGGAAATGGCTCAGGTGGTTTGTATCACACCACAGCAAACAACTTCAGATGGAATATTAGCCATCCCTATATTTAAGAACATTTGGCCACTCACCTCTGGGAAGATATTATGGGCTGCACCACCTCATTGAACAACCCTGCCCTCTCTTAATTCTGCTGTCTTCCCTCTCTCTGCCCATATTCTCTAGCACTCTTTCTCCTCCCACCTTTTTTTCCCCTCTTAGGAATTCAAAAATTTCCTTGCTCTACTATGCAGAGCAATTCATCTCTCTTTAGCTCCCACTCACAAACTCCAGGCCCATCTTTGCAAATGTAAGCCCATTACCACCCATGTAAGATTGAAAGGGTCTTTCATGCAACAAAACCCTTTCTCTTCTGACTGCAATTGCTTTAATAGTAATAGTTTGTCTCTGTTGTAGTGGGAAAGAAAGATTCAGTCTTAGGCTATGCTGCAGGGAAGCTGGTGGGTCAATTCGTCTATGTTTTTGTAAACCCAATAGGCCCTTCTTTTCTTTGCATGACTTTATTATACATTATTCTGACTATGAGTAAGGTGAATCCACTGGGAATGGTTCTGGGCGATACAGATAATTTGGCAAATGTTATGGTCATCACAGTCACAGTATCACCAGACACATGAGTTGAAGGAGGTAATAGCCTGAGCATCTGCAGCCCCAGAGAAGGGTGGCAGGTACTTGAGCATCTGCTTACACGCTGGGCTGCCTATAGGAGCAAGGAGCGCTGTGCTGAGTTCCCATGCCTCTTGGCAGAGACTCTGTGCCACCTGCAATGCTCAGCACATAGGAGGTGCTCAATACGTAGGAGGTGCTCAATCCGTTTAAATGAAGAAATGGTTGGCCCTACTTACTCAGTAAGTTCAGCCTCGGTGGAGTGTTTTCAGGGTACACGGTCTCTGGAAGGAAACACAGAGGAAATGACAACTAGCAGAGTGTGGAGAGTTTTTCTAGAGCCCAGGCAGAGATGGAACCATACAGGCCAGCACCAGGGTGGCCGTGGCCTCAGACACATTTAGCACTTCCTCAGAAAGAAGTATCTGGACGGCATAGGCCTGAGTAAGCAAGTTCTCGATTCTCCCTCCCATGGTTCAAAACCAAAGACATGGAGACATTTGGCTGGGATTTTTAGAAAGCATGATTAAAACTATACATTTACCTGAATCAGGGTGGGCTAAGTAAAGTGATGGGATGTTTTCTTTCTGTCTGGACTTTGAGCACTTCCGTTTGGTAACATTACTCACTCTCTGAGGCCGGCTGAGGTTTGGGCTTTGGAAGGAGAGAAAATCTGGATTAGCTGCTAATTGGCTGTGTGATCTCAAACAAGTTATTTATTCCTTCTTAGCCTCCAAGTCCTGAGCTGAGAAATAGAAAAAGAAAGGGGGAGGGCGGGTTGAAGCCTAGGAGCATCACACGCAAGAGCCAGGTGACCTGGAAGTCACTTACAGACTAGAAATTAAGGGAAGTCTCATGTGGCTGTGAAACAAATGGTGGTGGTTGTTGGTAGGTGGTGGATGGGGAGACTGGGAAGGGAGGCAGGGGCATTCTGAGATGTGTGGATGTATTGTGATCCAGCAACTGACATAGCCAGATCTGTATTTAGAGGGAACATCAGCAGAGTCCAGAGAATGAACTGGGGATTTATCATAATTATTTCACTGTATCACTAATAGCAACAACTACCTTTTGTGCAGTTCCTATAATCTGCCAGACAGAGCACTTAGCTTTTGGGTTTCATCTTTGGCCCCTAACAATTCTGTGAGCTAGACATCACTGTCACTCACAGCTGAGAAAACGGAGACATAGTGAGGTTAAGGAGCTTGCCAGGTCACATAAGGAATAATTCCTGCAGCTGGATTCGAACCCAGGTGTGTGTCTAGCTCTCCAGCCCATGCTATTCTGATGCTCCTGGTCAAAGAAAGGATGAAGAGAGGAGTTGACATTGAACCACAGGCCAGCAGTGGGGCTTCTACTGCCCTATAAGAGCTTTGAGGACAGCTACTTCCTACCTGCTTCTCATTCTCATTGTGGCTATACAAACCTGCCCATTGGAATGGCATTGCCCCTCACTTGCTACCCACTCCACATACACACACACACACACCATATTTTTACCCCAAATATTGCTCTTGCTTCAACTACCTTCTAATTTTGCCTCACTTCTTGGATACGAAGCTTTTGCTGAGTCTTCCCTCAGTACCTTCCCTCAGTACAGAAGTTTAGACTATTCCTTCTCTGCCAATTTCACCCTAGTAAACACGCTGATTCTTGTTCCTCTGTACTTTCTATTTGACTTTCCTGAAAAAAAATATTCAGGATATTCAGGCTATATCCATTCCATCCCAAGATAGGACTTGATTATTGTGTCCTTAGTTTGCCTCAAGTGTTGGATAGGAGATCACAAAACTGAGAGGCAAAAATATCTAGGTTCAAACCCCAGCTCTGCCACTTACCAGCAGTATATGTTGGGCAAATTCCAGACCCCCAAGAATGCACTAATTAGGACACTTGAGAGCAAGCAACAGGAACCCACTCTTGTGCATATAAACAAAAGAAGAGAATTCATGGAAAGGACACAAATAGCTCCCAGAGTCAAATAAATAGTCAAACAACCTGGCAAGGGAAGGACAACAAGCAAGACCCTCTGGGATGTCAGTAGCAGTGACTTGTAGACAGTCTCTCCAGCTTTGTCCAATAGTTTACCTTTTCTGTTTTGTGATGGCCAGGTGGAATCTAATCTCCAGGAGATTGCTTGCCTTGGGTCATATACCCATGTTCTTCGGTGTCCTGGTGATTGACATCATACCAAAACAGCATGACATGAGGAAGGAACTTTTCCCCAGGGAAAAGCACAACACTGTTACTTGTATAAGAAGGAAGGATGTCTGGGCAATCATGAACTCTGTCCTCTGCCCTGAGACTCAGATGCACAAGAGAAGGAGAGGGATGTTGCATGGGAATCTATAAATCTTATAACTATGAGATAATATAAAATGGAAAGGTTGATTTTTTTATACTTTAAAATTTGGGGCTAGATTTTACGGGACTTCTATCTTTAATGTTAGAATAATTTTAGATATTATACATTTTATTTCATTCCTCTCTCTGAAGTCAATTAAAACCACTAAGAAAATTGAAATGTAGAGTAGAAAACACCATATTTAACAACACTCAAGGAAAAACCACCCATAAGTCTCCAAGGTAAAAATTTTTATAAAAATAAAAGTAGGGGAGGGTGGGGGTAAGGGGAAGACATCAACCAAAGGACTTGTGTGCATGCACATGGGCCTAGCCAGTGGCCATGGACAACAGGGAGGTGGGGGGATATGTAGGGAAGGGTTTGGGATGGGAATGGGGGGATAAGGACAATTATGTGATACCATAATCAATAAAAATAAATTTAAACCAGAAAAAAAAGCTTCCAAGGAACAGTAGTTGGTACAAAGGTCTAGTCAAAAATCACTGACACACCGAAACTGGTTTGGATCAGTGGACAGAGCGTCGGCCTGTGGACTGAAAGGTCCAGGGTTCGATTTCGGTCAAGGGCATGTATCTTGGTTGTGGGCACATCCCCAGTAGGGGGTGTGCAAGAGGCAGCTGATGGATGATTCTCTCTCATCAATGTTTCTAACTCTCTATCCCTCTGTGGAAAATCAATAAAATATATAAAAATAAAAATAAATCGCTGACACAAAAATTTTCAGTGCTTATGGGTGTGAGAAAACCCCAGTAGCATCCTTGAATCCATTCCATATTTCAAGATACAGAAAGAATGGTGAAGGAGGGTAGATAAGTCACTGCCCATCAAAGTATGGCAGGAAGAGGGGAAAAAAAAGTGATAAGAGGTTTGAAGCTCTTGATCACTGTCAACTCAAATAAGGTAATTACTACAGAGAACTCCTGTTAGACAGAGAGTTTCATTGTATACATTTCTTATCTTATTCTTACCCTAAAGTGATAACACCAAAGGCAGAATAGCTGTACTTCCAGGCAGAGGAGGCAGGGTATTGAGTGAGAGGGATTATGAGACAATGCTCTGGGGGTGAAGCTACCAACCAGCACACCCCTTACTGCTTCCCATCCCCTTCAGCACTGTTTTCTACTAAATGATTCTCTCATGGATGAGCCCCCATTCAAGGATGAATAACTAAAACAACTGTCAGGAACAAGAAAACATCTGGGGGAGGGGGAAGAAGGAATGGAGGAGAGAGAGATCAAAAGACAATATAGATGGAAAAAATTTCCAAATATAGTTATTCCACTAAATGAGAAAAATTCAGACAAGTACTTCCCCATGGACATAAACTAAATAAATATAGGATCTTGAAGAAAGAACTAAAGAAATGGGGGGGGGAGTGATTCTTCTTGGAATTTACCCATAAAGAAACCCATATCACTATTTCAAAACAATATATGTACCCCTATGTACATTGCAGAGTTATTTACAATAGGACAGTGCCTATCAGTAGATAGGTGGATAAAATGGCTGTGGTGCATTTACACAATGAATCCTACTCTGCCATAAAAAGGAAATAAATTTACTCTTTGCAACAGCATGGATGGACCTGGGGTACATTATGCTAAGTGAAATAAGTCAATCAGAGAAAGACAAGTACCATATTATTTCACTCATCTGTAGAATTTAATGAACAAACTATGAAGAAAAATAGAGACAGACTCATAGAGAGCAGAGAGACAGTGCTATGGTGAAGGTCCAAGGGGTGGGGATGGAGAGATTAAGAAAGAAAAAAAAAGAGATAGAGGATTTATGTATGTGGACAATACCATAGTCATGGGAAAGGAGCATTGAAGGAGGTGGAAGAGGGCATAGAGGTAATAAAAGGTGATGAAAAATTAAAAAAAAATAAAAAATAAAGAGGGAACACAAGAAAATAAGAAATTATGAGTCAAGAGCAGGGAAAGTTAAGAGTAGAAATTTAAGAAAAAAATAAAGCCATCAAGGAAATAAAATCCAAGTTCTAAATAGCAAAGTATTAAAATATACATCAATTGAAAAACATAAAGACATGGAAGACAAATTTGAAGCAAAAACATACAAATCAAAATTATTAAATCATGAGTTAAAAGCAATGAATTGTTGGTATGCTAGTAGAAAATGGGTTAATAAATCAATTAAGTTCTTAAACTGGTGTTAGAAAAAATGAGAGCCAAACATTAAAAATAAAAAATAAAAATAAAAATATACCTAAGAAGAAAAATTTCCTAAAATAAAAGAAATTTTGAATTCATATGGATCAAAATGATATAGTACATCTCAGGGGAAAAAGTGATACAGAATAGCCAACTCCAAGATATCAGATTCCAAGTGTAAAGACAACAGATAAAATATTTTACATATGCAAGAGGACCTGGCCAGTTTTGCTAAGTGGTTAGAGGATTGGCCTATGCACAGAAGGGTCTTGATTTTGTTTCTGGTCAAAGGCATGTACCTGGATTGTGGGTTTGATCTCTGGTCCTATATGGGGCAAGTGAGCAAATAATCTATGTTTCTTTTTCATATAAATTTTTCTCTCTCTCTTCCCCTCCCTCTCTTCTACTCTCTCTAAAAATCAATTGGAAAAAAATATTCTCAGGTGAAGATTAACAAAGAAACAAACAAAAAACAATCCTAATATATAAAAACCCAGGGTCCATAACATCCAAAAGGACACAAGGCTTGACCAACCAGAAATCAGTACTGGGTTGCTATGGCTGGTCTCGCTACACTCTCTGCGACCCAGCACTGACTGCCAACGGGGCTGTAGATCAGCCCTGGAGAGAGGCCTGAACAGAGAAGCAGGGTCTGACCTATGGCAGCTGTTCATCAGCCCTTGCTTCTCTCTTTCTCTCAGGGCCTGGACAGCAGCCACACCTCTTTCTCTGGGGCCTCTGCTGGGTCTGCTGATCAGACCCACCTCTCTGATCAGGCCTGTTCATAGGCCGGGAAACACTGACTGGTTTATAAACCCAGGAGTCAGAATCAAATCTAGGTGAAGTGTGAGGAGCCAATGGCTGCCTAAGAGGTAAAGCTTTTGATGCTGACTGGCATAGAAATTGACCAATCAGAACCTAATCTGGATGAATTGCAAAGGCAGAACCTAAGGTGGGGGCTGAGGAGGGGTTTTAAGGGTAACAGCTGTTTTGTGTAAGGTGTAGAAACGCCATTCAATTTTTTAATGACCCATTTGATAGTGTAGTGCATATGGCTGGCTATCAGAAATGGGGATTATGTATTTTTTTCTGCCAAAGAGCATATCCTCCTGATGAAAAAGGCTCCCCCTGCACCCATTTAAGCAATTATATCCTACATAATCAATCTATACTACTGAAAGTGTAATATGCTAAACAGACCAGGTCAACCGGCCATCTTTCGGACATCCAACTTCCTTCCAGACATCTGTCTTCCTTCCAGACAAAGCCATGGTGGTGGTGGCCAAGGCAGAGGCCTCTAGGGGCGATCAGGCCTACAGGGTAGGGCAGTTGGGGGAGAGAGCAGGCCAGCAGAGGGAAGGCAGTTGGAGGCAACCAGGCCATCAGGGAGGGCAGTTAGAGGCAATCAGTCAGTCAGTCAGTCAGTCAGTCAGTCAGTCAGGCAGGCAGTCAGGCAGAGAGGTTAGGAGTGATCAGACAGGCAGGCAGAAGCATTTGGAACAATCAGGCAGGCAGGCAGAGGCAGTTAGGGGCAACCAGGCAGGCAGGCAGGCAGGTGAGTAGTTAGGAGCCAGTAGTCCCAGATTGCAAGAGGGGTGTCTAAACTGATGGTCAGACATCTCCCAAGGGGTCTCCTTTTGGAGAGGGTGAAGGCTGGGCTGAGGGACCCCCCCATGCATGAATTTTATGCACCAGGCCACTAATAAATAAATAAATATGCAAGAGATTGTGGAATAAAGCACCCGTGCATCCTTCTTTATAAAATAGGTATAACCAAGTGGTGCCTCAAAAAGCTTCTATAATAAATAAGAGTCAACATATAAAGTGACCAGAAAAATATAGAAGAAAATATCTCATTCATAATTTCTTTTAAAAGATAAAATATCTAGAAATTACCTTAAGTGGGAAATGCATATGAAGAAAACCTACAGAAAGAAATCTTTGCTCAAAACCAAGAGACTTTAAATAAATGGAAAGCCATATTTTCTATAGGAATGAATAGTATTTTAAGCACCATAATGCTTCTTAAGTTAATGCATAATTACAATTTAATCATTATAAAAATACTAATAGGTATATTTTGAAGACTTCAAACTGATTCTTAACATTCATAAAGAAAAAACAAAATGGGGAAATATCCAGAAAGCTCATTAAAAAACACAATACATTTTGGAGACTGGTCTAAATTACTAGAATAGCTCAAGTAATTTAGGTAAGCAGATCAATGGATGGAATAAAGAGTCTAGAATCAGACATGAATGCATGTGTGAAGGAAACACATTGGTGGTGTTGAAATGACTTCTAGCTATTTGGCAACACAAAGCTGAATTCCTACTTCACTTTATCCACCAAAATAAATATCTGATTAGTCAAAGATTTAAGAAAACAAAACTGGGAAATAATTGGTGAAAATGGAGAATTTAAAAAATCTAATGAGATTTTAACTATGGCATAAAATCCAGAACCCATTAATTTAACTTGATACAAAACTTATACTTCCATGTGAACAAGAGCCTACACAGAGTCAGAAGACAAAGGAAAAATTAGAGAAATTATATCATGTATCACTGGAAAGAGTGAAGTTCCTTAATATGCAGTTTTACATAATAATAAGCAAGAAGATCAAAGACTCATTAGGAAAATGGCTAAAGGATACAGGCAGTTTATACATATTAAAAGTGAAACAATGCCCTCTTAAAACATGAAAGGATAATTATGTTACCACAGCCGAATAAATGAAATTTTCACCTATCAACATGGGAAAGATAAAAGCATCAGATAATGCCTACTATTTGAAAGGTTCTAAATGGACAGCACACCCAGTCTGCTAGATGAACATGTGAGACAGCAATATGGCAACAGTAGAAAATTACAGGTACAAAAAATGCTCTTAGCAGCATTATTTTTAAAGGCAACATTTTGTAAATAATCTAAATGTACATTAAAAGGAGATTGGTTAAATTACCAGCATGATGGACTCTAACAAAAGAGTCTATATGGCTGTTAAAAGAATAATATGCTGATATGCAAATATTTTCTAGATTGATGGTTAGGTTTAAAAAGGAGCTGCAGAACAGCATGTATAAAATGAAGCCATTTGTGTAAGATGGAAAAGTATGTGCTTTTATATTTAAACTAGAGGCCTATTGTACAAAATTCCTGCACAGGAGGTGTGTGTCTCTCAACCCAGCCTGCACCCTCTCCAATCTGGGACCCCTCAAGGGATGTCCAACTGCCGTTTAAATGGGCAGACAGACATCCCTCTCACAATCCAGGACTGCTGGCTCCCAACTGCTCACCTGCCTGCCTTCCTGATTGCCCCTAATTGCTTCTGCCTGCCAGCCTGATCGTCCCCTAACCACTCTCCTATCAGACTGATTGATGCCTAACTGCTCCCCTGCCAGCCTGATTGCCCCTAAATGCCCATCCCTTCTGGCCTGGTCACCCCTAACTGTCCTCCCCTGTAGCCATATTCACCCCTAACTGTTCTCGCCTGCAGGCCCGGTCGCCCCCAACTTCCCTCCTCTGTCAGCCTGGTCATCCTTAACTGCCCCCCCTCCTGTCCTGATTGCCCCCAACTGCCCTCCCTTGCAGGCCTGCTCTCCCCCACCTGCTCTCCCCTCCTGGTCTGGTCACCCATAACTGCCCTCTCTTGCAGGCCTGGTCCCTCCCAACTGCCCTCCCCTGCTGGCCATTTTGTGGTGGCCATCTTGTGTCCACATGGGGGCAGCCATCTTTGACCACATGGGGGAAGCTATCTTGTGTGTTGGAGTGGTGGTCAATTTGCATATTACTCTTTTATTAGATAGGATAGAGCACAGGTGCATGGGTGGGGGGTGGGGGCCGGCTGGTTTGCCCTGAAAGGTGTCCCAGATCAGGGTGGTGATTCTCTTGGGACATGGAGTGGCCTGGGCGAGGGGCCTGTGGTGATTTGCAGGCTGGGCATACTCTCCCAGCGACCCAAGTGGAGGCCCTGGTATCTGGGATTTATTTATCTTCTATAATTGAAACTTTGTAGTCTAAATTGGAGGCCAGGGCCAGCCAGGGTGGGGAGGAAGCTTGGTTTCCTCCATTGCCTGGGGCAACCCAAGCCTCCTGCTCTCTCTGACTCTGTGAACATTGCCATATTTGTTGGGATAATTTGCATACTGGCTCCTGATTGCCTGGTGGGCATGGTTTGTGGGTGTAGCTGAGGTATGGTCAATTTGCATGTTTCTCTTTTATTAGATAGGAGTAGTAGATGCTTGTCTATGCACAGAAGTTTCTGGAGGATTCCACAAGAAACTGTTAACTAGTATTAATCTTGGCAAGTGGTCTGTGAACTGGGATTGGAGGACGACTCACTTTTTAATGGATAGCTCTTTGCACTTAAAAATAACTATATTGAAGTGTCAATTTTATAAGTAATTCTCTAAATACAAGAAATAGAGGAAATAGATTTTCATGAAGGAAAACAATGTTTTTATGTACATTCTTGCTAGTACATCACACTAGTAGCCCATATACTCCCCGGAGGGACATTGACACCATGATGTTCATCTCAATGAACTCCTTTGCCAGGGACAGCAATTTTTCAAGACACTGATGGGGGGCAGTTTGGAGGAGGCTACACAGATGAAGGGAAGGAGTGAGGAAGGTCTTTTACACTTTACCAAGTTATAAAAATTAGCACCTTGAATTTTTCTTCACAAAATTATTAGGGAAACAAATTTATGTCTAGCATTAAGATTAAATACTTGAGGTTGCCAAAAAGCAAGACAAAATTGTGCTTCCATCCTGAACCAAACAGTGCTAGGCACTGGGGCTGTGAGAATAAAACCTATTCACTCTCTGCATGCAATGCTAAACTGGTAGAGGAGGCAGGCAAGTGAACAGATAACTACAAGACGATTCAGTAAATGGTGCGATAGCTGAGCTCTGCTCAAAGTGTGAAATAGGTGCAAAGTAAAATACGGGCTCTTTAGCTCACCATATGGGCCTGGGCAAGGCATTCTCCCTCATCAGAAGGTGAAAGAAGGTGAAAGAAGGGGAGAGTGGGACCCATACACAATCTTACTGAATAGCCATGATCCTTCTCCATAGACTTTCTTTCAAAGCACAGTATGTTCCATGAAAATAATAATAATAATTGTTAGCATTTTTTTTCAAGAGGAGAATTTTCTCCGTATCATTTATGACAAATGTTAAAATAAGATTCTGCCTGCACTAGAGCTCTCAGATTAAGGCACACTGTACCCAACATATAGGAATCAAGGCTACTTACCTAGCTGAAGGACTTGGGAGCCAATATGTACTTTTAAATCTATCATTAATTGACAGGCCAAGAGAATCATTTTCCCCCTAAATAATGTCCTGATTGCCCCTAACTGCTTCTGCCTGCCAGCCTGATCATCCCCTAACCACTCCCCTGTCAGACTGATTGATGTCACAATGATGCCTAACTGCTCCCCTGCCAGTCTGATTGCCCCTAACTGCCCATCCCTTCTGGCCTGGTCACCCCTAACTGTCCTCCCCTGCAGGCCTTGTCTTTCATATGTGACTTTATTTAATCCTCACAAAACCTCATGATCTCAGTGTTGCTAGTATTCTTTATCTCATATCAAAGAATTGAAACACCTATATTATTTCAGTTGAACCTCAAAAGCTCTATAAGGTGGTATTATTATTTTCTTTCATTGATAATAATATTTGCAAAGAGTGTTGATTAAGGACAAGACTAGAACCAAATTGCCTGGAGCCAGTTGTGCCTCTTAGTGACTGTGACCTTAGGCAAATGGTTTAACATCTCTATGCCTGACTCTTTGCATGGACATAGATGAAGTGATACTATTTATTTCATGGGCTATTGTGAGGATTAAATGAGTTAATATATGTGAATCACGTGGAACAGTGCCTGGTACATGGGAAATATTATTACTGGTAAATCGCTAAGTCTTACCCTTAATCAAAAGATTTGGGTTCTTGATTACAGTTCTTTTCATTGTTCTGTGGTTTCCCACAGCATTTTTGTGAGATGTTATAAGGTTTTCTGTGGGGAAATTTAAAGGAGGAGGGGATCCTAATGTCATAACTTTGGGAAGAAGTACAATAAATAAAGTAGAAAAACTCTCTTCTCTGCAATACTTTCCATAGCAATTAACATACTCATGTTAACTATAAATCTCTCCAGGTTTCCTACCCAAATACTGACTCTGGGCCATTTCTTCCTCACTACCTTTGCCTCTCTGGATACTAAGGCTGTGTTTGGGGGATGGAGGACTTGGTCTTTGAAAGGTGAAGGGCATCTACAAAGGGCAATTTCACTGAGACTTGGCTCTCTCTGGCACCCTGGCTGGCCTTTGCCTATTGATGATCCACATGCACAATAAAGAACTCTGGCTGGAAGGCACCTCTCAGAGACAAGGTCAACATTCCGTAAATAAGGTCAAAAGCCAGCATCTCCCCTCCCCCTGGTGAAGTGTGGTGCTCCTACATTTGCAATGAATCACCAGTATTTCACAAGGTGGCTCAGCAGGGGGCTTTTCCCAGAAGGGGCTGTCAATGGTACTGACAGTCTTCCTCTGGCCCTGTGTGCAGGTAACCAGGAGAAGGTGGTTAAGGTCTTGGTCTTCCTCTAGTCTCCATTCAGTTCAAGTGACCTGAGGAATTGTAAAGTTCCCTAGAGGTGGGGTAGGGGAAAGCACATTTGAATTTTATATGAAAGCAGAATAAGACTTGGTCAATGGGTGGCAGGTAGCTTAAGATAATCAAAGGTTGAAAAAATATGTAACCAACATTTGCAAAATCCATCCAGTTATCAAAACACTCTTATGTGTATTATCTCCTTTGCATCTCTGAACATTGTTATAAGTTATGTTCTTATCATGTCGACCTTTTAAATGAGAAAATGAAGACTTAGTGGGATAAGAAATCTCTCTGAAGTCACTCAGCTAGTAATTGGCAGGGCTAGGATCCAACCCAGATCCTGCCACTCTAGCATCATAGCTCTTTGCCCCACGCTGTGGGTAGTCCTGAGGGCTAAGGGCCTCTGAAGAAGAGGAAGATGAAGAAGCAGACAAGAAAATGGGAAGTGAAAGGCAACTTCTCCACAGTGTGTCCTTAGGACACTGGCTCTGAGCAGAGCTGTCAACCTCACATGTCTGATTAGATAAAATCTGCCAAGAGTGAAAATCCACCTCCCTGAGGGTTTCAAAAAATAATTTGAAGCTGGAAACTGGATTTTACCTTTTCATCCCCTTAAGTTCAAAATCCAACTCCTCACAGTTACCTTGACTTAAAAAAAAATGATTCCAGCATCATAACTCAACACACAGTGAGTGAGAAGACCCTGAGCATCCATGCTGAAAATGGCCAATTGAACCGGCATACCTTGGCAAATAAGACAGGAGACAGCACATCTGTCAGGCATGGGGGCCCATTTTCAGCAGTATTATTGAAGAAGAAATAGGTTTGTGCTCACATGCAGATAGTGGGTAATACTGATTGTTTAGAAACATATCCCGAAACTGGGGGACTGTTTATCACTGGTTTTCTGGGGGAAAGCATTTCTAAATCTTAGGCCAGGAAGGCAGATATGGCTCCTAAGAAGTTCCTGTGCCCACAAAGCCCCAAAGATAATCAGAGACGGTAATGAATGACACTAAGAGAGCACATTGGATTGGGATCAGTCAGACCCCACTTATGCCCTATCTCTCCTATTCCAAGCTGCATGATCTTCAGTAAGTTATTTCTTCTCCCCTGAGATTTGATTTACACACTTCCTAAGTTGTATTGTGAGGATCAAACAAAATAGCCTATGTATTCGATAATGGCTTGAACTTATTTTGTGCTTAGTCAGTTGTTTTTACTGTATTTGCACTCATCACAATTCACTAGGAAAAGAGATTCTTTTGGGTCAGAAACAGCTTCAGGCAAAAGCTGGTGGGCAGAAGTGAGCAAAGTTGGATAGAAACCTAGGTTCATCCCTGTTCTTCTATTGGCCCCAGGAGGTAAGAGCAAGGAGCCACAGTGGGCAGGGCCAGGGAAGGGGCAGAGCCTCTGATTTCACAGCTGTCCCTGTGCCAGCTCCAGTGGAGCATGTTGACAGAGTAAAACCTGGTCAAGGAGACAGGCCAGAGGATAGTGTTCCTCTCCTGGGGCCTGCCAGGAATATGTCCCAGAATCCTGGCAGGCGGAGGGTGCAGAATGCCTAGCAGGAGCCTGTTGCCAAGGATACGAATTCTAGACGCAAAACAAAGAGGCAGCCTGGGGATGGAGCTGCTGTGGAGTGGAGACATCACCTCCTTTAACCTCATCCTTTAACCCAGTCCAGGGGAGGAGGTCACTGAGAACTAGAGGTTACTAGGAAATACCTTTCTTGCTGCCCTGAGGCCTCTCAAGAAACTATCAGGACCATTAAGCTATCACTGATATTATAAAATACCTATGTGACCAGCCAGGGTTAGGTGTGGGACTTTTTAGCCTGCCCCCTGCAGAAAACAACAAACAACAACAACAACAAAACACAACAACAACAATAATTCCCTGAGTTACGGATTAATGTTAATGGCATGGTTCTTATTTAAGAGTCTATAATTCCGGAAAGTCAGCTTCCTACACTGTTCATTATGCCATTCCATAATCTCTTCAGAAAAGAAAGCTCAGCAAATTCCTTTTAGAGTTGACAGGACACTAGAAAGGCCACAGACTTTTTGATGAAAGAGACCTGGGTTAGAATCCCGGCTCTTTCAGATAGCAGTGACACTGGCAAGTGATGTAAACTTAATTTCTTAAATGGAGATAGTGACACCTTCTTGGAGAGGTGTTGTAGGAATCATAGGTGCTATTAATCAGGTTTTTACAATGTGCTAGGCACTCTGCTGGAGCCTTATAAGCATCTCACTGAATTCTCACAGCAAACTTATGAGTCAGGGATGATCATCCTCCCTAGGTCCTGCCCTGAAATATTGGGTAAATTGCCTGCCTTCTCCCAGCTAGTGGGTGGCAAAGGGGAGATGCATGAAAGCTCTTAGCAGTTACAGAGTGGGAGCAGAACAAATGTCAGCTGCCTTGTCTTACTTCTCTGAAAGACTCGAAATATTCTCTTTTTAATAAGAAAAAGACTGAGTTCTAGCCTTTCATGCTTTTCTCACTTTGGATGATGAACAATTCAAAGTTAAGGTTCAAAAATAATAACTTGTTTCATGAGTATTTTATTTCCCACCTTGTCCATGATTTTGAATTTCCTAATTTAGAAGATCTGTTATAGACATGATCTTTTGGAAGCAGACAGGTCACAAAACTAGGGCCCCTAGGTGGGTGACTACCTGTAGATGGCCACAACCCTGGTTATAAAATAGGGTGTTGCCAAAACCGGTTTGGCTCAGTGGATGGAGTGCCAGCCTGTGGACTGAGAGGTCCCAGGTTCGATTCCGGTCAAGGGCATGTACCTTGGTTGTGGGCACGTCCCCAGGGGTGGGTGTGCAGGAGATGGCTAGTCAATGTCTCTCTCTCTCTCTCTCTCTCTCATTGATGTTTCTAACTCTCTATCCCTCTCTTCTTTCTCTCTGTAAAAAATCAATAAAATATATTTTAAAATAAATAAATAAAATAGAGTGTTTTCTTTTAATCAAACATACAAAATGTCTGCTCTAAAATAAGCTAGACTTTTATTTTTTTAAACATTTTAATTTGATTTTTTGAGAGAGAGGAAGAGATAGAGAGAGTAACATTGATGTGAGAATAGCACATCAATTGGCTGCCTCCTGCACACCCCCTACCAGGGAGCAAGTGAGGCCACAACCCAGGCATGTGCCCTGATCCGGAAAAGAACCAATAACCTTTTGTATGATGTAACACCAACTAAGCCATACCTGCCAGGGCAAATAAGTGAGTCCTTTAAAAGGGCACCCTCCGGGGGTTAAAGTCAATGAGATTATTGAGGGCATAACTTTTTCACCCTGAAAAAGGTAGCAAATTCATATTGGGAATCAGGACTTAAAAAAAAAAAGATAAAAGTCATTCAGAACTAAGCCTATTGACCAAGAGGAGTGATTAAATTGGGAAGTCTGGGCTTTGGTTCAAAATCAGATGTTTATTTAAAATATAAGATTGATTAATTTTATAATGTGGTTTATGAATTGGCTGTAAAGATTTTGTCAAATCCTAATAAGAAGACACATCAGAGGAAGCACTGAAAGGAAGGTAGTCACTTTTGAAGGAGGGGATTTCCCTCCTGGCAGGGAATGGTCATTGGGAGGAAAGAGAGTCACAGCAAGGAAGGCCAAGAGGGACCACGTGATAGCCATTGGAATGTGGGCTACTGTGGCCAAGAGAGTGTTTGAATGAGGCTTCTTAGAAGCAAAAGAGCATGGAGAGGATGATATTAAACATCATAGAACTCTTGCGTCCTTGCTTGGTACAGCTGAGATTCCAAGGGAAAAACCCACCAAGAACTCATGTTTAAAGGGCCAAGCTTAGATGAGTCATGAAAGAGAAAGAAAAGTTCAGGATCATACCAGGAAATGCAAATAACCTGAGGATTTAAAGATTCCTCCTCTCAAGGTAGCACTTAAGAGTGGTTAGTGCATGAGCTAAGTGTCATAGCATCTTCATGTGTCATGATTCTGAAACTCTCAGTTTATCACGCCCAGATCTAGTTGAGCAATCATTTTCATAGTTAAAAGATCTCTTACCTGCGTCTTTCAGTGAATCCTCCTAGCATCCTCATGAAGTAAGTGGGTAGTTTATGTTATAAAATCCATTTGATTGTAAGGACAAGACTCAAGTAAGTTCATTAAATAAATTGCTCAGTCATTCAACTTATTAGTGACTAAACCATCACTAGATTTGTTGTCCCCAATTTCTGGATTTTACTATTTTTTCTATTCTCTTTATCACCAAAGTGGCATTCTATTTTTTTTTTTTTACAAAGAAATGATCACAGGGCCTTAGCAGTCTTTGTTAACATCTTAGAGATAATATTAAAAGTAGCTTTGAAAAATTTGGAAGCCTCTACTAACTACTAGCCTTTGCAGACCTAAGAAGACAGGCACATCTTGTCACTAGTCACCATCTTCCTCTGGAATGAAACAAAGGGGCACACATTCCTGGTGATTTTAAGCGGTGCCACCTTTTGACAAATACAATCTTCAGCGAATATCTAACAGTTCCTCATAAAAAATCTGTGAGTCAAATTTATCATCCCAACGTTGCTAATTACCTGCAAGACAGGTGCAGAGCAGCAGTCACTTTCAAGCTTTCCAGACTCACTTTGCTGCTCACCTCTTAGTAGTTTCAACAGGAGCCCAGCAATAGATGAGCTCTGGCAGTCTTGAAACCTCAACCAAATCATTTGCTCCTAAATCTGAGTTTGATCCAAATCCATAAAGAATGCAAGGACAGGTTAAAGTGTATCAAGGATGGAAAATCTCAGTGATTTCTTGGTCTTCAGCATTAGTGTGCTACCTGTAATACAAGTGGTATTTATGAAGAAGCTTAAGTGTATAAAGGGGAGAAAAAGGGGGGAGTGGGGACAAGGAAGGAAAGGAGGAAATGAAAGAGAGAGGAAGAGGGAAAGAAAGGGGAGCTGTGGAGAAGCATGGGACTTGGCAGGAAGAAGGGGAAGGAAAGGGAAATGGAGGGGAGGGGGAAAAAAAGAGGAAGGATGGAGAAAGAGAAGGGAGTTGGACAGAATCAGGAGGGAAACATGTATCCTTCACTCACTCTCAGGCCTGACCAAGTCCAGCTAAGTCAGGTCCTCAGTCCCTGTTCCTGGACTTCCTGGCAAGGCAGAGAAGTTAGATCTCTCAGCAATAATGGCAGCTTCAGCCTGCTTTCTTATTTTTATCCCTCAATGGGTTTAATGAAGAACAGTTATAAAAATACATGGTTTGTGTTCATGAAAACTGCCAACAAACAGAGAAAAATGAAGATGGAGAGTTGATTCTACCCAGAGGCATTTTTACCAGTAACGTTTGGCTTGATTTCTCTCTATGAGTTATGCCCACCTCAGGAGATTTCATTTGGATAAAATAGAGATACACACACACACACACACACACACACACACACACACACACAGAGAGAGAGAGAGAGAGAGAGAGAGAGAGAGAGAGAGAGACCTGTGGAATCTGCTTATTAGTTTAACTCTGCCTTCCGGGGCCATCCATTTACTGGGGAGATGGTGGAGGTCATAAGGGACAAGCACATCTTCTCTGTTACTTCTGCCAGTGTACCCCCACAACTATGCTGGACGGCCATCTGTAGCCAGCTTGCTCTCAGTACAATTTTCCATGCTTTGGATTACATAGGTTTGGCCTCATGCATTCATTCTGCAAATGTTTCTTGATTGTCCACCATGTGCCAGGCACTGAATCATCTTCCATTCCTTCCTGTCCAACAGTACCATGGGGGAAAGCAGAAGTTAAGTTTGTGTCTGATGTCTCCTCATAGATTTTGTGCTCATTTAGAACTCCCTGGACTTCTTCCCAGACACCTGTGGAGGGCAGCACAACCTACAACCCACCAAGAGCAGAAAGAACCTGCAAAAGCTCCTGCTTTACTAGCACATGAAGTTGAGAGTCCTTTACCTGGTTTTAAAGACTGGAATCATTCAGTTCCACTAGGGTGGTCTCTCCCTGGTTGCACAAGTATGCCAAGCTCCCCTGCCTTTTGGACCTTCTTTCACACCACATCACATCACATCACATCACATCACATCACATCACATCACATCACATCACTGCTAGCTCCTATGGTGCCTTTATGCAAATTAGAACCAGAGATTGTCTTTCCATTTGATAGAAATTGTTCAGAATCCTACATATATATATATAAAAAGGGCTAATATGCAAATTGACCAAACAGCTGGAAGATAGGTACTATGACGTGCACTGACCACCAGGGGCAGATGCTCAATGTAGGAGCATTCCCACTGGGTCAGTGCATTCCCACTGCTGGAGCGCCACTCAGCCAGAAGCTGGGCTCACTGCTGGCAAGCGTAGTGGAGGTGGCAGGAGCCTTTCCTACCTTTGCAGCAGCTGTAGCTTAGGCGTTCCCCATGGGAAGTAGGCCTAAGCCATTAGAAGGATGTCTCCAAAGACTCCTGTACTGCTAAAGGGTGCTGGCTGGGTTAGGGACCCCCACCTCCAGAATGCACAAATGTTGTGCACCAGGCCTCTAGTATACTATATTATACTAATATGTTGAATATATTAAAATATACTAATTTTGTTGGAACATGTAGTAAGCCCTTCATAATCATTTATCTAACAACTTACACATTCTATAATTATTATTTGAGCACATACTATGTGGTAGATTTGCTTCTAAGCACTGAGGATGTAGCAGAAAATAGGTTGTGATCTTTGCTATCATATAGAGACTATACATAGGTAAATAACTGATTATAGAAATGGCAACGGCAATAAAAAAATAAAAAGAGTAATGAGCTACCATGCAATAATGGGAATTCTTAAGATAGGATGGTTAAGGAAGATTACTCTGAAGAATTCATATTTGAGTGATGAGAAGTCAGCCATGCAAAGATCCTGGGAAGAAAATCGCAGTTAGAAGAAAAAGAAGGACAAAGGCTAAGAGGCAGGACTGTGTTGGTGTGTAGGTGCCAGGAAGAATGACACTACAGGGAGAGTGGGTAGAAAATAAAGCAGGGCCCAGAGTAAGTGAAGTTTTAGAGTGATGTTAAGGAGTTTGGATTTTATCCTAAAATTTTTAACAAAATGTAAAACAAGTAAATTATGTGATCTGATTTAACTTCATAAGAATCATATTCTCTGTAGACAACAGATTGTAGGAGCTAGAACGGATTATGAAACTAACCTATCTATTATCTCAGGACAACTTCTGATGCTAACATTCCATGACTCTGCCTCACACCAGGTCCCACCATGCATGTAGTTCTGTGATTCTAGTTGTAAATGGCAGGTTCCATTTTAAGCAGAAAAGATATTAATTTTGGATTTTAAGTAATTCTCAGAATTTAGAAGAGGCTGAAGAAACAACCCTGAAGCCAAACTTCCAGGGGGACTGCAAGACTAGCTCACAGGGATCTACAGCAGCTGCTCTACTGAGCTCTGAACGTTAAAGTCAACTTGTCTATAGACTCTGACAGTGAGGTCCCTCCTGCATGAAGATAGTCCCTGGAACATTGCTGCTCCTGCTGCTTTTACCCCCGCCATCAGGAGCCCAGGAGCTTGAAGTGGGGATTGGGCTCCAACAACACCTAACTAGGAGCAGGTAGTTTCTTTCCAAGACTTTGTAGTGGGAGGTCCAGCCAGAGACTATCTCAGAAAGCAAGAGCACAAATACCCTGGCAATCACAACTGGATGACAAGATAAAAAAAATCAAAGGTATGAAATAAGTTGGGTTAAAGCCTTAAGTGATTGAACTGAGAAGATGAGACCAGCCTGATAGAAGGCTAAGGAAATATGCACCTCCAGGAGCAATTTTATATTTATTTGCATAGGCATTTGATTAATGCCTATCTCTTCTACTAGAATACGAGCCCCAAAAAGGCAGGGACTGCACTATATTAATTTGCTTACCATGGGAGAGCTTCAGAATGCAGTACTACACTCTTGGTTTATTCACTCAGTGTAGAAAACAGCCTATGAACTTTCTGTGATTTCTCCAGTAGTGCTGCTGAAAACATCGTCATTGAGGTTCCTCATTATAAGAAGCTACCTAAAAAATCCTTGATCTGTGCTGGTTTCAAGGGTGTATTAACTTGCAAAAATTGGTTGAGTTGCCACATGATTTGGACCTATGAGCTAACAGATCCTGCAATGCTAGATGATGTGGAATGTAAGGATGCTGTTGGAGCTTCTGACACACCCCCTGAAGGACAGTCATAGAGCCCCAGGGTTCTGGGGGAGGTCCATCCTTTAGAGAGCTAGCTGATTCTGCCAGTTTATAGGGTTCTAATGTATTGGGAGCTACTTATCATGATATGGGTATTATGAGTTCCCCTTTATCATAATGCTGAGTAAACACAGCAGTGATATATCACATAATGGAAATGGTAAACTCAGGTATGGACTTGTTGAGGTCCAAGGAGCACATAAGCATCTTGAGCAAGTAACACTTGTGCAGTTCACATCTGTGTCCTCACAGGGGTTCCCTATGACCACCTGAGCAAGGAGGAAGAATACTCAGTCTGATTTGCACATGAATTAGTTCAATACAATGGTGATATATGGACTGCTGTTGCATTTTGCTATTAAGGTGACACTAATGGAAAGTAGCCACAGGAAATCTCATCGATGGGTAGAAGCTGCAAGCAGTGAAGTTGGTTATTTACTTTGTATGGAGGGAGAAATGGCCTGAGATTGTGACCTACAATGGTAAATGGCTTGCTTGATTGATTAGAGTCTGAAAGAAACAGGATTGAAAGACTGGAGACAAGAAATTCTGGGACAGAAGCATGTGAATGGGACAACAGAAGTAAGCACAATGCATGTAGATCTTTGTCACCTCACATTAATGCCCACCAGGGAGGAAGCACTCAACACCAGGATGACAGGATCCTTGCCCCATGGGTGTTAGTTACTCCAGTGCTTACAGAGTGAGCATTTGTGATGGAGGCTGGACAGCATAGACTCCATCTTATTTAGAATGATCCAACTACTGCCACAGCTGAGTGCCCAGACTGCCAGCAGCAACACAAACTACCCAAATCCTCACCAGGCATCCCCTGAGGAAACCAGCCATTTAAGGCAGGTTGATTATATCATAGCCATTTTGTGAAACTGATACTAATATTCTGGGTATGGGTTCACACTGTCAGACCTCAGGACCTATGTCAGCACCACACCCAAGCATTTATAGGATGTTAGATTAACCAGCATGGGATCTTATACATTATATCAGACCAAATTTTCAGTAGACAAGTAAAAACAATGGGCACATAATCTCAGGATGCTCTGATGTTACCAGGAAACTAACTCATCACCTGGATTCAGCAACCTACAATGATGAAACGGCCTATACAAGGCACTGGCTCTGGAACAACTCCCCATAGTATTTGGGTGCTTTCTTCCAAGATGCAGTATATGTGTTGAACCACCAATTGACAAAAGGTACTGGGTACCCAATTGCTGAAATTCACAATGTACATGTCACAGAAAATAAAATTTGACCTGTGGAATTTTTGCCTCCCATCCCCATATGATTCTGCCAGATTAGATGCCCTGGCTATTTGGATGGGAGTGGGAAGGGACACTTCCACTAAAAGAGGTTTAAAGATCTCACGTTATGACTCTCATCTGCTCTCTTTAGGCTCCTCATTCTGCTGGAACAACAGACAAAGAAAAGAATATTGGTAAGCATAATTGCTTCAAAGGCTGAGGTCTGTTGCACAAAGGTGACAGGAAATTCAAGATTTTTTAATGTTGAATCTACCGTATTTGCCGGCGTATAAGACGATTTTTTGGCCCTGAAAAATATGCCTCCAAGTGGGGGGTAGTCTTATACGGCGAGTATATAACAAACTCTGTATTTTGAGTGGAAATGTTAGGGGGTCGTCTTATACGCCCAGTCTCTTATACGCCGGCAAAAACGGTATTTTTCAGGGCCAAAAAATCATCTTATATGCCGGCAAATACGGTATGTGCAATGGCTCATGCCCATTTTTGAGAGCTTGTTTGGAGATTCTAGGAGGGGAGTGCAACTACTCATATACCCTTAGACTGGTCCTCTCCTCTGGGGGGAAGGTCATCCTCTTTGGCAGTGTGTGCACATGGATTGATGACAGTGGGTGAAGACACCTGCCTAGCCAGCCAGATCAGCTGAATCAACCCTGGAGATCAACGGGGTGACAAGATGTCACAGCCAAATCTCCCTCACATCCAGTTTACGCCCATTTTTAATAGTAAATGGATAATTGTAGGATCCAAAACCCCAAAATGGTAAGTCAACTTAAGGACTAGTCATTTTGGGGAAAGGTCTAAGTTGCTTGACCTGGCAATGGAACACCACCAGAGGAACTAGGGCTGATGGGGAAGGTCAGCATTGGAGGAAACACTAGTACAACATTGGAACCTGCTGCAGTGGCACTGCTGCAGCTTACTCTGCTAACCCACCTATATTAAGATTCTTTAGAGAATGTGGGTAGCCCCATCACCCTGTTTTCATGTCACCACTGACTCTTAATAAGAGCCATAAAACATGTGATTGGTGGATGGTGTAAAGTGTTAAGTTTTATCAGGTGCCTTTGGTTCACTATCCTTACCTGCTCTTGACTTTACCTTTGATTATAGATACAGGTATGATAATCAGTTCCATGCAGGGTTTGAACCAATGCTTCCTCTCAAATACATACTATGTGGTACATTAAGGGGTGCTTGAGGAAACACTATGGGATTTATTCATGCTCAGTCCAGAAATAGAGACAAGAGGCAACCCTCAACTAATGGGGAGCAGTAGCTACTATATAAAGTCTTTCCCTTTTGTCCCCCAGGTAGACTATTTTGAGACACACTGTATATACTCCTTAGAAGATTCCCCCAGCAGAATCATCATGTAAAAACTAACTTTCCCTGTTCACTCTCCCTAGCCATTCACTCCTATTCCTTAGGATGGAACAAAATAAGCCAAAAATAAACAGTCTAACAGAAGCTCTTGTTTCATGCACTAATTTTCAGGACAAGCCCAGGATAATATACTCCCACCACCACATTCTGGACTCTCCTTTATAGTTTTACCTCTACCAGTCACACAGTTCTGATTTTCTTAATCCCAATGCAATACTCTATAGCTTCTCTACCTTCTATAGCTTCTGCCTTCATATCATCTGTTCTCTCACTTTGTTTCCTGTGCAACACAGACCCATTGTTTATCACTTTAATAATTTATTTATCATTTTCCTTGAAACCCTCACACCTAGATTATTCCTTCACATATCTTCACATTGAAAAAATCCTCAAAGGAAGATATGTGTTATTTTTGCTGCCTCACATCTGTTTACCTTTCTCCAAATGACAGTCCCCCAACTTTCTTCTAGGGAGCCACATCTTCCACCACTTGGTCCATGATGCCACAATTAGAACACATGACTGGGATTTAAAGCAATCAATGTATTTTATTCCCTCAGTGAAAGGTTCAGGGAACCTGACATAAGCCCAATCAGTGTGGACTCCATGGCTTTTGTTGAGTGACCAGGAAGAGTCTAAAGTTTGCTGGAGTTACTATTGTATATTTCAGAATGGAGCCAACCCAGAAGAAGCAGAGTTGCAATACATCTGATCCTAGTGACATCATGTGAGCCCTGGTACCGAATTTTATTGCAAACACCTAATACTTATACCTTTTAATTCTTTAGATAACACATCTTCTGTTTAAGCAAGATTGGTTTGGATTTTATGTCACTTGCAATTGGAATCCTAATTAACTCTTTTGGACCACTCTTACCATTTCATTTTTCTGCTTCCACCACAGTTAATGAAAATCTTGCTCTGAATGCACAGACTCCAGTGCTTTCGTCAATACCACCTCCCATTCTGCAATAAATGGTTGTTTCCAACTTTCACTACTCCTGAAGCATCCTATCACCCTCTCTTCTTTATATTCAGTAAATGACTTGCCTGCTAACTCATTAACCAAATTAAAGTCATCCTTCTTTTCCCATTCCTTCCACCTCTAAGAGTTACCAGAGACTAGTAACAGTTGTACTGTTACTCTGTAAATGTTATTTAAAGGTTTGCTTTTCCCTTTTATCTTAGAAGCTCTATGAATTTTATTTTAGAACCCAAGACAGCACCTGTTATATTGCTACTGCTCATTAAATATTTGTTGAATGAATGAATGATTTTTTTCATATAGGTAGAACTTATATAGAAATATATTTATATGGCAATATTATATATTTATATATTTATACATATGCACACACACATATATACATGTTTTCATTATATGTTAGCAAACACTTTCACATAAAGATAAGCAAGGAAATACATATGAAAGCATTTATCTTTTTTCCCTCCCCACTGTACAAAATGTAATACTAACCACAGAGAGGGTTTTTAATAGACAGCTTCCCTCTGTGTCTTTTGCCCTCTCCTAATGCCCCCTAATCTCTGGCTGAGAGTATATGCTAGAGGCTACCTACATTTCAGAAGAAAGTTAAATGCCACAGTAAATAACCAACAATCAAAGAACCAGGAATTCTCCTAACTTTGGAAAGTACCAAGAAACATAATAGCTGCTTAGAGTTCAACAGAATCCCAGGATTCATCTACTCTAGCTACACTGACAGATAAGTAAAGCAATACTTAGGTAAGCTAGGTGACATTCTCAAGGTCACCTGGCATAGCTGGAACTGGAGTTCAAAGTCCACTCCATGGATTTTCCAATGATATTAGGACTTCCTGCATAATGAGTTAACACCCATTGTGGTTATGGCACAGGCATTTTGTTAACCCCTCTCCTTAGACATCTGCCCACTCAGGTCCCTTGTCAATCAGGACATGAAGACCCCCAAAAGACCATATTTGCTGAGATCCTGTCTATAAAAGCTTTCACTGTGCTTAATCATTTTTGGCACAGCTGTTTATAGTTATTAGGCTATTAGAGGTTGAAACCAGGATAACAATTAGAAGGACCAGTGATGGAGAACTTAGTTGATTAATGAAGTTCATTTCTCCTGCCCCATCACCCTGTTTTCATACCACCACTGACTCTTGGTGGCAAATCAGAAGGAAATGTTTGCTTCAGACAATGGCCCAATTTGTGTATTAAGGTAATAGTTTGAATACCTACTTAACTAGGAAGCTGAACTGCCTCAGCCCATACTTAATAAAAACCAGAGACACATTGAGAATCAAAATGTTTATCTGTTCATGATGTAATGAAAAATGGTCTTTGAAACTAAAAACAAGATTTTAAATAACTGATTGATTTGAAAAACAAATGCCTCTGAACAAAACAGACCATCTGGGGGACAGGATTCAGCCAAGAAGGAGGACCCATTCATCAATCCTGCCCCTAACACATAGACACATGGCTCAGGGGACACAGGCTCTCCTTTTCTGCATTGTACCATCTGCGTTCCCCATGCCTACCTGTGGCTACAGAGGTTGCAGCATCAAAACAATTTCTTAGGATATGCGCATGCCCGATCTTCAGGATAGCCAAGGCCCTTGCAATTCTTTCCACCTGGCTCTGGGCAGGCACAAGCTGGTGCTTTAGCTGACACATGCCTGCCCTTCCCTTCATCCCTTTTCCCTCTGCTCTGAACCCCAGTAATGATTATTTCTGTTGCTGCCAATGACAAGGGAGCAGCTGGGCCGAAGGCTCTGCCAGCCCTGTCAGGGCTTCTGCTATGGCCGCCAACTGTGCAAGGCTGGTTTTTGTGCCAAAGGCCCTGTGCTCCATCTTTACCGTGGAAGATGCTGTTGCTGATGCCAGCAGAGGTAACCGAATCTCATGCATGTTCCCCTGCATCTGCTAACCATCCGCTCCTCATAGCACACCACACCACTTGAGGGACGCTGATGTCAGCCACAAATGCTGTCTCCTATTTCCGCTGGCACTGCTCCGCTGACCCCTTGGGCCCTCAGTAGTCCACGGAGATTTTAGCAAACCAATTGTCTTCACTTTTATCGATTTCAGCTCCCTAAACTCAGGACTCAGCTATAAATTCACATTTGGGTCATTGGACAGCTGAGCAATAAACACTTGAATTTAGAGCCACATTTCCCCTCCGCACTTACCCAGCACGCCCCTTAGCTGAACCCTTGCTGCTCAGTCCTCCGTTTCCTTAGAGTTCTGCCTCTCATGCAAACAGATCTTTGGAAAGCCTGTCCGTCCAATCCTCCGAACATCAGTTCAGGAAAGGCAAGACCCTGACCACACCGTCCATCTGCAATGGCCTAACAGTGCTTCTCCGCCAGTGAGCTGCTGCAGAAGAAAACAGACTGGCAGAGTCACTAATGAGAGCCCTGTTCATTCTTCCAGCCATTTGTTTCTACCGAAGGAGAGCTTTATCCCTAATGACAGCTCGTGGTGACTGTCAGTGACTGACAATTCACGATTGCGCAATTTCTTAGAATTCACTCTCTCATGATTGTAAACAGTCAACATTTCCACAGAATCAGTTCTCAGTGTTGCTTCAGGGCTTCAATACACACCACAAGCCCAACTACACAAACCTGCCTCCTGGTGCCCATTCTGTCAGCTAGATATTTGCAGGAGGACAACCCCCTGTGCTATGTACACATCTTTGAGTTCTGTGATTTTTTTTCAAGGTGCTTAGCCACTATGCTCATTCACATACTGCATTTTCTCCTTCCTAGGGAAATTTAATTTCCCCTAAAGTTTTCCTCAAAAGCTGTATATTTTTCTTTTCTTTCGTGAAGCCCTGTTGCTTATGTAAACCATCCTCACTTGTCTTTGGTCAAGCTGTGGGGAAGCAGCAGATGTCTGTTTCTAATTGTTTTCTTATTCTTGGCTTTGAACTTCACATGCTTTCAGCTGATGCACTCCTTAAATCTCTCCTTGCCCCGGGAGTGCAGCATTGCTAATGCAAACCATGGTCAGCCCCTTGGGCCAGGTTTTATTTGCATGGGAATGTCCTGATCAGAGATTGCAGTTCTTATGTTCTGCTTGTGTGACTTTGGGCATCATTTGATTTGATTCTATTAGATCAAGTTCACGGTAGACTGTCTTCTCTTTCTAGGCTACACTGATTTTATTATGCTTTTCATGTGCCAGTGATTCTCACCACCATCACACTTAACCTTTCCTCTGAGAACATCCCTTCAGTAATTTATCATAAAATTGCACACTGAACTGAGCTTGGCTAGCTTCAGTTCCAGTTTTTCTTTCACACAATGGCTGCTCCAGTCTGCAGACATCCAAATCAAGAGGACAAATCGGAAGGGGAAAGAAAGCACAATGCTAGGAATTAAGATTCTTATATAAATATTGGTTATTAGGAAGAGTTCAGGGTAAATTCAATTTTCCTAGAATTTGTATTTGAATGTACTGTGTGTGAGAACTCATGAATTTTTACATTTCAACCACTTCACTAGTCATGTGTCTTTGAGTAGGCTCTTAATTTTTCTGTGGTTCTGCTTTCTTCTGTGTAACATCAGAATGATATTGTCCATCCTATGATTTCCTAAGAGTTAGAATCTTATGAGATGATTACAAAATGTTTAGAACACCACTCCCCTAGTCACATAAGTTTATAAGCTTATCATTAGAAGAGTAGAAATAACATCTCTAAAAAAAGTAATTTTCTTATTAAATGATTCCCCCTTAATTCTCATTATTGGCCTTTTGATAAACACAACAGACAGCTTCTGTGTGGCAAAATTCAAAGAGACTTGCCACCTAGCTCACTGATATTTGAAATGCAATCAATCCCTAAGGACACATTTGTTAGGGATGAGGCTAGCAAAGAGAAACTTCTGAAGGAGAAAAGTTAACATGGATTTAAAGCTTTGGTGTGAATTAAAAACTGGCTCTGGAACTAGTCCTCGGAGCAGGTTTGGATGTTGGGGGGTAGGCTGGTCCTGTTCGGTGTACTAATCTTCTACAGGCTACATCTCCTGGCTCTCTCCGGCAGCTTCTCACTTCTTGGTCCACCAGTTCATTATAAAAATGGCAGGAAAAGGTGATAAAACAGCATTACCTCCCATGATCACAGGTGGACACTGGTCACAGTGAATGAGCCCACCCCTATGTAGGGGATTGCAGGCTGAGTCTACACATCAACAAGCTGAGCTGGGATATCCAAACCCTCTTTCCAAGATCACCCCGAATCACAGAATGTCAGAAATGGAAGATTATTTGAGAGACTTTAATCACAGGCCCAGTAGCTCAAATATCCACAGAGATTAGATGGGTAATATGAATGTGTAGATCGTGTGGTATAAAATGATAAATAGTGATATGGTAGATTCTGGGGTAAAATGAAGAGGAAATGCATGTACCTTACAGGCATTTTGGTTCAAATTTAATTAAAAGTTGTGTTCATCAAATCAACTATATACACAGGGTGACCATAGTCATCCCCCAGGCTGCCAGTGGGTGATTCCTGAACCAACCCCCTTCTTATAAAGGTGATAACCGGTGAGCACAACTGTGGTTGCAGAAGCAGGTAAGGCACGTGTTACAGTGGCTCAGCTTGACTGTTAAACTTCAAAGGTCTCCCACTGCAAGTGAGCCCACCTGTTTCTCAGATGCATCACATATCGGTGTCCTCAGTCACCATGTGTGATCTGCTCTGCTCATTCCCTGCCTCGCCTACTCGATCTCTTCTTGGGCTGCTGATCTGGTAGCTATTTGAAGGAACCTCACTGTAGCTGGAGGTCCTTCACTGGAATCACCAATGTCTGTTTCAACAGCCTGGGACAATGCCATTCCCCAGGCTACAGAGAAGGGAGAATCACTGTTCAATTCAGTGCCACACTTTGGTACCTGGACTCCAAAGTCCAGAATAGCAGAAGTCCTCTGTGAAAACAGACCTATGACTTATTTTCTCTGTGTTCATCTCTCATGCACAACTCTAAGACAAACACACAGGCACCATCTATCTCTGTCAGAAAGAGTCACAGTACAGGCACAGTGCAAACAGTGCCAAGAAGCATTTTCCCCACCCGCCCTAATGCCAAATAAACAAAAGCAAATCTGCAAAGACATTGCTTTGACTAAAACACACACAGGAGTTTACATTAGCTAATAGAACCCCCGCTTCTCTGTTTAGAGCCTTGGCACCGAGAAAGCTATCAAGTCGGAGCAGTAAGGTAGGACTTGGTTTATAATTGTGCAGCAAAAGGGCCTATTCAGTGGAATCTCCCAGAGTCAAGAAATAGGCTTCCCCAAGAGGGTTATTCAGTTTAACCTCCAGCATGATAGTCAATTTCTAGCAGCTTTCAACTAAAATGGTTTAGCTTCTATCCATAATACCCTAAAAAATCTTAAGGCTGAGTTCCAGTCAGTATGTCTATACATTTCAATGAAGATTTGTTTATTTCAAGAGGAGATGTGTCTGCAAATGACACCATCAAGAAAGTGAAAGGACAACACACAGAATTGGAGAAAATATTTGTAAATTACATATTCCAGAAGGGACTTATATTCAGAATATATAAAGGACTCTTAGCCATAGCCAGTTTGCCTCAGTGGATAGAGAGTTGGCCTGGGGACTGAAGAGTCCTGGGTTCTATTCAGGTCAAGGGCACATACCCAGGTTGCAGGTTCAATCCCCAGAAGGGGGCATGCAGGAGGTGGCTAATGAATGAATCTCATCATAGATCTTTCTATCTCTTTTCCTCTCCCTTACTCTCTGAAATAAAATTTAAAAATAATTTTTAAGAGCTCTTAGAGCTCAGTAATAAAAAGATAGATGATGCAATTTTTAAATGGACACAGAATCTCAATATATATTATTTCAATGAAGATATTCAAATGGTCAATAAGCACATGAAAAGATGCTTAATATCATTAGTAATCAGAAAATAATGAAATAAAAATACATAACAAGATACTACTTTTTATCCATTAGGATGTCTGTAATCAAAAATACAAATAATAGCAAGTAGCAGTGAGGATGTGGAGAAATTGGTAGTCTCATACATTGTTGGTGGAAATGTCAATTGGGGTAGCACTTTCTAAAACAGTCTGCCAGTTCCTCAAAATAGAGTTACCATATGACACAGCAGTGCCACTCCTAGGTATCTGCCCAAGAGAAAGGAAACCATATGCCACACAAACACCTGTGCACAAATATTCATAGAAGCATTTTTATAATAGCCAAACTGTGGAAATGACCCAAATGCACATCAACTAATAAATGGGTAAATAAAATGGGATATAGCCACACAATATTACTCAGCAATAAATAGTAATGAAGTATGATACATACTACAATGTGAATAAACCTTAAAAACCATATACTAAGTAAAAGAAACCAGTCACAAAAGATCACATATTTTATGATTCCATTTTATATGAAATATTTAGAACAGAGTCCATAGTGACAGAAAAATTTGTAATTGTTTAGGAATGGGGGGTGGGTATGTGGGAAGGAAAAGGGAGTGACAGCTAATGGGTACAGGTTTTTTGGGGGGTGGGATGCTGTGGGTATTCTACAAGCCATTTAATTGTACACTTAAAATGGGTGAGTTTTGTGACATGTGAATTATATTTCCCAAAATGTATATTTTAAAAACAGAGAATGTGACGTGAACAATTCAAAACCAGAGTACTTACTGGCACAACAGGTTAGCTCCTCTGATTCCCCATTGTAAGTGAATAGTAAGAAATGCAGTACAATTGATATAGCTATGGATATGAATATAGATACAAAAGTAAACACATGTTTTTAAAACATTCTAAATTATTATTGTGTTGTTACCTCCTACTATGATATGTAAAGTTGACTCACAAAAAGTTGCAGAAATAGACAGAGACTTCACACATACCCTCCTCTCAGCTTCCTCAAAGATAGTATCTCATCTAACCACTGCACTGCACGGTGCAGACACAAGTGTTTGAGTCATCTTCCAGTGCTCCTCCCTGTTCCTTGAAACATTTCTTAGTGGTTGAGAGTTTCCTGTCTGTTTTGTCCCTGCCTTCCAGTATGCCAAAACAGGATGAAACCTCATTCACCACCAATACCACAAACTAAACACTGCCTGAAATTCCCGAGTTTGTCTTGGATGCCCATAAAAGGTAAGTTTTTCACCATCAGCCCAGCCTTTTTGGAGATGGCCCCCAGGACAGCTCAGTCCTGTGGTGGATGCTGCATAACCTCACTGGGGTCCAAGAAGAGAAGTCTCCTGAGCCCACAGCTGACATCTGTGAGGGGGCCTTAAGAGGCAGAGAGAGAGCAAGTGTGAATGAGGGTGTGAAAACTGCACTTCACATTCACCCCAAGAGGGGGAGGTGAGAAAGGAGGCTGATGAAATGTCAAGTGAGGAAATGGTAAACCGGTGACAATGGATGGCCCATGGAAGCCAAACCAGACTGGGGAGCAGCAGGGACAGCATGCGACCCTCAAATGGCTGAAGGCAGAAGGGAGAAAGTTAAAAAGCACTGGCTCAAGGGTAATATCTGAATAATTCTGACTTCAAAGTGAAATGTGTGAAATGCAAGGAAATATTGAGTCAAGCTGATTTAAATAGGAGAATACCAAGTCTGCGTGGCCTCCTCAAAGGGAATTTTCAGGGTTTTCTCTTGCCAAGCAGTCCTGGGGCCCCTGCCCAGCCATCAGCTTATAGATGGGCTTTAAAGTTCAGTTAAAACCCAGGCAATTTAGCATAGTGGTTAAACCAGCCTTTCAAGTCAAACCCACATGTGGCTCATCTATTCCAACTGTGTCATCTTAAGCTGTTCCCGATGTGAACCTCAGTTTGCTCATCTGTAATGTGGAAATATTGGTAATAACAGCACCTATTATGTCAGATAATGATTGGGAAGACCTATGAGACTAAGCATAGAGAGCACTCAGTATAGCACTAGCTAAACAAGGTGCCGAAGTGAAGAACCAAATGCATCCATGGCTTTGGAAGATCTCAGTCCCTCCAGCTGAGGAGGCCCAGTATCCTCCATGGGCCTATCCTGATTGCTCTCTGACAGCGTCACTGAGGCAGGAGGAGGTGCTAGGTTTAGCAGTCTTCACTTCTCCAGCGATCTGTCCCCGGCCATTGATGGACTCTAAAATGCAGTTTAAGAAGGCATTGCAAGTGTAATCTCAACAACTGCCTAGATGAGGACTGCTGGGAGCCAGGAAGAGCAGAGACCTCTTCTGCTTCCCATCTCCCCCAGCCCCTGGGGAGTAGCCACCAGGAAAGGGCGGGGACTGTTTAAAGCCTGCGCAGCCAAGATGCCATTTAAAGTGGCCACAGGAGGGAGGTCCCTGCAAATCACTCTGAGTGCAGAGATTTCAGCTTCAAATGCAAACAGCACAGAGGCTTGAGCTTCTGTTATGTTGCCCTGATCTCTCTTCCATTTCCTCACTTCTGTGCTCCCTACAACAAACAAACAAGCAAGCAAACAAACAAACAAACAACTCTTCAGCTCTGTTTATATGACATACCCTGAAGGGATAAGTCCTATGAGACAGACATAGGTTGATGTTTGCTTATGACTGGGGATTGTGGGGAATAGGAAGAAACTACTTAATGGATCTGAGGTTTATTCTAAGGTGATGGATATATTTTTTAAGTAGCTGGAGGTGATGTTTGCACAATTCAGTAGATGTTCTAAGTACCACTGAATTGTTCCCTCAAAAATGGTTAATTTTATGTCATATAATTCTATCTCAATAAATTATTAGGAATTTGCCAGTTATATTTCTGTTATTGGTGTCTAGTTTAACTTTGTTGTGGTCTGAGAGCATACTTCATGTGTTTCCTATTGTTTTAAATTTGTTAAACTATGTTTTTATAGCTCAGATTTTAGTCTAACTTGTTAAATATTCCATGTGACTTCAAGAAGAATGTATATTCTGCTGTTGTTGAATGAAGTAATCTATAAATGTTAATTAGATCTAGTTGATTTATGGTGCTATTTACTACAAATATATCCTCATTGATTTTCTAACTCCTGTATTATAGTTCAAACACAAACCAATAATACAATAATAGATCAATAATGCGAGAATAAACTGTTTCTCATACTCACAACTCATACTCAGCATCAGGAGTTGGATGGAAGGGATGCAGGAGGAGAGATAAAGGACAGTAAACCTCCTCCTGCCTGCATAGACCTACCCAGGAGATGGCAGATGGCCTGCTAGCTGCTTCTCCCTAGGACACTTTATGGCTTCCTTGGAGACAGTCTTAATGGGATCCTTCCATTGCAAATACCCTGACAAGGAAACTGAGGCTCACAGCAGGTAAAAACTACTCTTCTCAGCCCAACATTATCATGTCTCCTTTCTGGGCATTAGCTGGCCCTATTTGGGTTACATGGCTCCTTAGGAAAACTTCTTGGATGTTCAAAGGGTCTCAAGGTTGAGGTCAACCTGTTCCTAAGAAGAACTCACCCGTCCTCACTCTGCTGGGAGTGGAAGAATTCCCAGTGTAGCCCTCCCCCCTGTCCACTTGTGGCTTTGGTGTAACCTAACCACAGCTTTCACAGCAGCCCTATGCCCCATTCTAGTGGGCACATTTCAAGGAGCTTGAGTTCTTCTCTCGAAGCACCCTCTCTAGCTTAAGGAGAGACAGAGGAATCATTCTCTTTCTCCCCTCCTGGAGGAGGAGTGGTGACAGGAGGTAGAATCCACAGCTCCTCACCATCTCTGTACAGTTCTATTGTATTGGCCTCTACCTTGATCCCTCTCAATGGCTGATGGACTAAGTGTACCCAAAATGAGTTTTGTGCCACTGTCTTTAAAAGTCTCACCTAAGCAATCTAAACACTGTTTTTGGGATCCAGAGGTAGCTGTCATTTTATTCAGGGCCTTTGAAGCTAGAAAGAGGGCCATTTTAATAATCTGTTACTTGACAATCATTGTTATTAGGCAATAGGACAAATAAGTCTAGAAGACAATCTTTGCCTTAATGAGTCTCACTTATAGAAGCATACATTACTCTTCGGTATGGTAGACTCAGGTTTACTCACCTTAACCTACTGTTATGGGAATGCCATACAATCATAGCAGCTGGGAAGGGTGATCATTTGCAGGCAAGAGAAGATTCAGTCTTTTCAGCTTTCCTCATATTGAAGCTCATAATTTTGAACAATTGGTTAGCATTGTGAATTTACAAACTGCTTTATTCTTCTTTATCTCATAGTAACAGTGAACCCTGTGAGTCTGTGTTATTATCCCAGTTTCTTCTTACAGAGTAGTGTGTGTGTGTGTGTGTGTGTGTGTGTGAGAGAGAGAGAGAGAGAGAGAGAGAGAGAGAGAGAGAGAGAGAGAGAGAATGAGAGAGCAGGAATAAAACTGCAATCTGGGTATGTGCCCTGACAGGGAATCAAGCCTGTGACCTTTGGTGCATGGGCCTGAGCCACCCTGGACCAGGACAGAGAACTTGATTCTTGTTTGAGGTTATGCAGCTGGTTTATAGCACAAAGAAACTTGAACTCTTGCCGTCTCTCCAGGACACCACACTGAGTCTTCTGCATATGAGGCTCACAGAGTTATAACTTCTAAATAGCAAGTGAAGAAGGAGTAGGTTTTCAAAAAGCAACGTGTCAAAAAAAAAGCAAGCTGCACACTCAGTCCTGCTAGTCAGCCCCATTATTCAAAAGAAGAAGTTCCACTAGGTAACCACATCTCTATTTGGAACTGTACATGGCAGTCTCCTAGATATACAGTTTTCTAGGAATGCATTTGTCATGGTTAGTGCTCTAGCCTGTTTCTGAGATTAGAGATAAGTCTCAGAAAATATTGTCTAATAAGGAAGAAGCACTAAGCAAAAAGGCTCCAGATAGAGAGTACTCCAATTTGTGTTAGACAACAGTTTTGATTAGCTTGTGATTTATCACATGTTTAATTTTCAAAACAAATTAAAATATTTCCATGGATTTTGTGGCAGCCTCCTCGCTGGCTGGAGCAGTTTGGGAGAAATAAGTGGCCTCCCTCCGGAGTGTGGGAGGGAAGCAGGATGGTATCAACAGTGTGCGATGAGATCACTTGGCTCCCAGATGTGTCCATAAACATGCATGGCAGGCTCCATGGCTAGTTCATTCAGCCTGGACCTTCTAGTGTCACCAGCCCAGCGCAGGAGAGTGACAGCCAGGAATCCTTAGCTAAAACAACAGAGCTTGTAGGTATTTTATTATAATAGCACTACTTGTATTTCATCAGAGAAAAAAAAACACATCAATTTTGCATATCTAATTTAATTCCAGTTAGAGGAAGGGAAACTATAGGGTGAGGCAAAAGTAGGCTTACAGTTGTTCATATGGAAAATAATACGATAGTTAATAAATAACAATACAAGAATACACTTTGTGTTTCATATACTCACAATTATGTAAACCTACTTTTGCCCCACTCTGTGTTTCTAAAAGTTTTAGCTGCCTTACAGTAAAAAGGAAGAATCTCTTCCCCTTTGAGACAGCGTGGAGGGACCTGTAGAGTATCATGCTAAGTGAAATAAGTCAGTCAGAGAAAGACAAGTAACACATGATCACACTCATATGTGGAATCTAAGTAACAAAATAAACTGATGAATGGAGTAAATCCAGAGACATGGAAACATGGAACAGAGTGTGGAATCTCAGAGGGAAGGTGGGGGAGGGTGGGTGGATGGGTTGGAGGAAATCAATCAAAGAACTTGTATGAATATATGCATAAATCATGGACACAGACAATAGGGTGCTGAAGGCCTGGGGCTGGGAAGGAGGGGAGAGCAGAATTGAGAAGTGGAGGGGGTCAATGGAAGGAAAAGGGAGACATATGTAATACTTTCAACAATAAAGAACTATTAAAAATAAAAGTTTTAGCTGCCTTGAAGCAGAATCATTTTTAAAACACCTTGAAGTAAAAATAAGGGAGCAGTTTGATCCTACAGGTAGTCAGGGAGCTGATTCAGGACCAACACACATGAGCTGGAGGCAATGGACTAATTTCTCAGGAAAGTGAGTTTCAGGTATGGAGCCTCACAGTCACACCCTGGGGCTACAGAACCAACTGGGGCTACACCGAAACCCAGCAACCTTTCCCTCTGAGCCTCAGTTATCTCACCTACAAAATGGGGCAAATCTAAAACACAGAAATCAGTCACTATTGTATAAGGTCTATTCAGAAGTGTACACTTATAATCACATGATAGCCTGTCCATTACATTCTTGGTAGTGAAATGAGAGGAAGGGGAAGGTACTGTGTCTTGCAAGAGGCAGTAGGAAATAGGTTTGGGGGAGAACTGCCTGACCCTGTGGCACATGTCAAGCAGCCAGGGAGATCTTGTACCCTCCCTGTTCCTCAGCCTGATCATCAGTAGAACCTCATAGGGTTGTTATGTAAAGATCACGTAAGTTGCAAATATAAATATCAGGACAGAATGTGGCACATGGTAGTACTGAGTGGGTACTAGCTATTATTATTCTCTTTTCATACACAAAGGTGTACCTGGTGGACCTAACCCGAGGGGGCATACTCAAGGTGAGGCATATGAAAGGGACCAGGAAGAATAGTGTTATCTGGGCTATACAAGTGAATTCTGCTTATGGCTAAGTATTCAGGTTAGAAATAATCAGAATTTAGCACCCTGCATTGTGCAGAGGCTATGCTGGGAAACATGTGCATTATTGTTGACCTTCTCAACAGTCCACAAGGTACATAGTAAGTGTTATTTTTCTGCTGGTTTCACAGAGGAGGAAAGTGAAGGTAGAGTCAGTTGTCTAAATCCATGTGGTGACAAAACCTCAAACCCACCTAAGCTTCAAAGACCTGCCGTTGTTATTTAAATGGGCTGCTCTTCCCTGCACACCCTGTGCTGGGCCAGGCATTCTGCTAGCAGGGCTGGGCAAACTATGACCCTCGGGCCGGATCTGGTGAATAAAATTATTGAATCTAAAAAAAAAAAGACTGTACCCTTTTATGTAATGATGTTTATTTTGAATTTATATTAGTTCACACAAACACTACATCCATGCTTCTGTTCCGGTCCAGTTTAAGAACCCATTGTGGCCCTGGAGTCAAAAAGTTTGCCCACCCCTAACACTCTTTTCTACTGTGTCTCTCAGCCTCACTGCCCTGCAGAATGGGCATTATCATTATCACCTCCACTTCTTTCCTCAGAGCTGAGCCAAGTTCCCCTCTACTTCCCACCATACAGTCCTTTCTGGCAACAGTACTGTGGGAAGTATTTGAAAATTTTTGGAGTAGGAGTTGAGATGGCATTGCTGACAAGACTCGGATATATTTATTTCCAACCATGCCAAGTGGCACGCTGGCACCTCGTTTTGAGTAATGAGCCTCATTCTAGCTAGAAGGATGACTCATTGCCTGTCAGTGGAACTAGTGAGGCTTGCTGACTGCAGCCTAAAGCACCTGGAGCTGGTCCAGGGACTCTCTCTCATTAGTGCCAAGGAGACACCCACTCTTCCCTCCCCATATGAATGTATCTCAGAGCTGAGAGTCCTACCATGTCTTCTAACCACCACCTGCCCTGCCTGAGAAGGCAAAGCCCAGGAGAGATGCAGGCAGGGCCTAATTACCTTAACTAATGGCCTGTCACAGCACTAAAGACCGTGAAATCTTTACCTAGGGGTGGGTGCCCAGGCTTGCATATTTATTTTTAATTATGACACCTCATAAAGTTACAAGGAGTTGGAATTTCCTTTGCTGTGACATTTAGGAATCCCAAATCACATTGTACTTTGTTTATTTAGGATAAGTCTTCTCCTTAGTCATGCTCCCCAGTGGGGCTGACCATTTGTGGTCATCACACATCTTGTGTTTGCTTGACTGAATCAAGAAGCAGCCTGGTACAATCAATGTTCGTTTGGATCTGTCTAAAAGATTCAAAAGGAAAGGGTATTCTGGCAGAAGAAGAGGGTGTGGGGATGAGATCTTCAATCAACCTGCCTGGACATCTGCATGGTCCTTTAGTTTGCTGGCTCTTGAGTTTCAAAAGTAGGTAAGTTTTAAACTAAACCTACTATAGATAATTTCTGAGGATTAGGAGATGATCTAATCAACCCTTGGACTCAAGAAACATCCACATGTGAGTCTTGCCAAGAAAAAAACTATTCTGTTTAATACCCTGCAGCGTAAAATGAGTTCCAGCCTCTTCCTTCCTGGCATCCCAGGGAGTTGACAAGCTTTCTCATAATCAAGGTGCTTTCTTGAACATTCTCTTCTTAGTACCTTTTCTACAATATTGTCTGTGGTTTCAGAAAGTCCAAGTCTATTATCAGAAACCTGTCCTTCAGGGTTTTCTTATAGTCAAACTAGTGGTCTGGTGCACAAAAGTCATGCAGGGAATGGGTGTCCCTTAGCCCAGCCTGCATCCTCTTCAATCTGAGATCCCTGTGGGATCAAGCCTAAACTAGCAGTTGGACAACCCCTTTGCAATCCAGGACTGCTGGCTTCTAACTGCTCACCTGCCTGCCTGCTTGGTCACTCCTAACAACCTCTGCCTTGGCATCGCCACCATGACTTTGTCTGGAAGGACATCTGAAAGGTCTCATGGTCTAATTTGCATATTACCCTTTTATTAATATAGATAGTATATGGCATACTGCCTTAACTATACCTACCAGTATTACTCTATGAGAATACATACTTCATGTGCTAGGAAAGCATCTATTATATTACATTGTCTTTGTTATATAAGCAGTAGGAAAATATACACTGTATTTGTAGCAAAATACACACTCTTCATGATTTGGGAATGATTCCCCAGTTCTTTCTACGTTTCCTGGCTCCTAATGTATTTTTTTGTCATTCAGTGTAACTTTATTTACTGTTTAATGCACATGATTTGAGATCTTTAATTTCTAACCACCAAAGATTCAAAGGACTATTTTTTTCCCATGGAGTTTAACATTAACATCTGTGAATTCATGAATTGATGTGTTTTTATTATAAATATCTGAATTATTCACATTGTCATAGATCCTGAACTCATAAACATGGATCATGCACAGGCTGGCAGCAAGCCAGGAAGCCACTCTGCAAGAAAACACATACTCTGCAAAAGGAGAAAAGTATAGCACATTTAATGTCCAACCTGAGTCACCTCAGAATGTTATATATATTGACTTCTTAATTCATATAGTATTGGGAACTCAACTGCTTGGTTGGTGATGGGGTTGACCTGGTTTCAGGAGGATTATTCCTGAAATAATTAAGGAAAGGGGGGGCTCAGTCTTTCTTCTTGGTTGCTTGCTCCTCCCCAGCACCTTCATCTTTCTTCTCATCCTCAGCTTCTTGGGCATCTTCTCCTTCCATCTTTGTACCCTCAAATTCTTCCTTGGCACCTTCTTCCTCTTCCACTCCTTCCTCTTTCTCAGCCTCTTCCTTCTTCTCCTTCTCCTGCTCTTCAGCTTCTCCTTCAGGGGGTGGGAGGTAGGTTCATCCTTAGCTTCTCAGCTTTTGCAGCCTCAATTGTCTCCTCTATCTCGACCTGCTCCTTTTGGATGTGGCTGGTATATTAAGAAGGGAAGGAGTGACTCTGTAAACCATCAGGTAGAAACTAGTCTGTAAACCACCGTAGACCAAAGACCTGGTAACTCTGGGAGTAGCTGCTGGCTATGCTTCCCACGCTGGTGAAACTGAGCAGAGTCTCCTCACCTTTCAAGAATTTCCTGTAAGCTGCAATGTCAATGTCCAAAGCCACATTGAGGAGGTCCTGGTATTCTTTTAAATATCATGCCATTTCACTTTTTAGTTCTCAACTCATCTTCTAATTTGTTGATTGTGTCCTGCATAGCACTAATGTTGGAGTTCTGCTTATCCTCCAGCTCTTGCAGTTGCTTTCCCAGTACTTCTTCGTTCATGCCCTGGCGTGCTTTGATCTCCAGGGTCTTGGCCTTAAGCAGGTGATGGATTTTGGACACCCCTTCCCAGCGCGCACCCCGTAGGTGTTCTTGGCAATGCTCTCGGTCAGCATAGTGAAGCAGCTCTTGTACAGTTCTTCAGCATTCTACATGTTCTTGGCAACCAGCTTCTCATACTTGGTGCAGAGGTCCTTGAGTGTGGCCGAGAGGTCGGACTTGGAGAACCTGTCCATCTCCACAGAGATCTGAGCGTGTTGGATCTGTGCCTCCATCTCAGTGATCTCCTCTTCATGCATCTTCTTCAGAAAGGCGATTTTCATCCATCAGGCTGTCAATGCACTCTTTAGAGCTCAGCTTCAATGAGAGCCACCTCCTCTGCACCTTTGTGCGCCTCTATCAGCCATCCCTCTGCATCCTCATGGTTTAGCACCTCTTCCTTGTAGCATGACTGCAGGTTGCTCCCAGTCCCTTCCAAGCCCCGGTGACTGCTAACTGCCCACTGCCCTTTCCTCACCAGGGATGGGGTGCAGTGGGCCAGGGCACAGGCATCCCATCTTCATTAAAATGTTCAACCCTGACCTGCTCCACCAGTGTCCATAGGCAGCCCAGTGGCAGATACTGGGGCCATTGAGACACTGGCCTTCCCTGCCTTCTGGGGTCCCCAATGGTGGCCTTAACCCTGCATGCAGCATCAGGCGCTGCCCACCCAGCCTATCTGGTTACTGATCACAGCCTGGACCCTGTGGGTATAGAAGAGGTATAGTCAATTAGCATTTTTTCTTTTTTAGTGTAGACTAGAAACCAGGTGCACAAAATGTTTGCAGGGGGGGGGGGAGGAGAGATCTCTCAGCCCTGCCATGCCCTCTTGTAATCTGGGAGCCCCTGGGGGATGTCCCACTGATGTAGAGGTGGGAGAGGTTCCCACCACCACTGCTGCACTCGCCAGCCTTGAGCCTGGCTCTAGGCTGAGTGACATGGAGCACACTGATCACCAGGGGCAGGTCCTGCATTGAGTGTCTGCCCCCTGGTGGTCAGCATGCATCATAACAACTGGTTGATCTAGCTCTCTGACATCCCCTGAGGAGTCTTGGATTGCCAGAGCTTGCAGGCCAGGCTGAGGGACCTCACTCACTGCCAGGGAGGAATGCAAGAAGTTGGCCAGCTGAGGAGGGAATACAGGAGAGCTCCAGGGCATGTCCTGCCCATCCCACTCAGTCCTGATTGGCTGGACCCCAGCAACAAACTAACTTGCTAGTCAGAGTGCCTGCCCCCTGGTGGTCAGTGTATGTCATAGCAAGAGGTTGAGTGGCCTTAGCATTCATTAGCATATTGTGCTTTGATTGGTTGTACAGACACTGATGACCAGACACTTAGCATATTAGGCTTTTATTATATAGGATTCTCTTGACTTGAGCCTTCTTCTGGTCTGTCATCAGTTTTGTTACTTAAGTGTTCTCCTTGGACCAGACAATTCTTAGGCCTTGTTAAAAGGAACTTTTTAATGGAGCTTGGGCTGAGTTAAATGGAACACTAGTTACCACAGATATGAAGTGCTGCAAGAAAGAGCACTATGAAGTGCTGGGCTGAATAAAATGAAGAAGTATCTTTGTCATAGGAGATTGTGATCTCTCCTCCTTACATGTTAGAGCTGCTGGGACTGTGACATAAGGAAACCAGGGAAGATGAATGCCCCATCACTGCATAGTTACCAAAACCCTATAGATAGGAGAGGAAAGGAAGGCAGATACCTTTCTCCATCCCACTCCCAGGGTAGACCCTACCACATGCCAGGGATATTGTGGAGGAGAGAACAAGAACAAAGAATTTAGATGTATACAGACCACCAAGGTTCAGTTGCCAGACCCATACTTTCTACTTGTGTGGTATTCAGTAAATTATCTCTCCAAGCTTTGTATTCTTATCAAAGGAATAAGGATAAAAATATCTGCCTTTTAGATTTGTTGAGAAGAATAACTGAGAAATAGACAGAGTCTATGATCACCCTGACAAGTCCAAACACTCTTGCCCCCCTTATCCATCATCCTACATTCCACAGTTTCAGTTTCCCAAGGACACCATTGGTTCAAAAATATTAAATGGAAAATTCCATAAATAAACAATTCGTTATTTTTTAGTTGTGTGCCATGCTGAGTAGCATGATGAAAACTCATTCTATCTCCTCCCTCCCACTCAGGACTTGATATGCTCCCCTTGTCCAGTATATCCAGGTTTTAAATTCTCCCCACTTAGTAGCTGCTTCAGTTAGTAAATTCATTGTCACACTATTGAAGTACTTGTATTCAAATAAACCTTATTTTACCTAATAATGGCCCCAAAGCCATTCACTTAATTATAATATATTACTATAATTATTTTATTTCATTATTAGCTGTTGTTAATCTCTTACTGTGACTAATTTGTAACAAATTTTATTATAGATATGTATATATAGGAAAAATGTACTATATATATATATATATATATATATATATATATATATATATATATATGGTTTGGTTCTAGTCATAGTTTTAGGAATCCACTGGGGGTCTTAGAATGTGTCCAACATGGATAAGGAGGACTACTGTATTATCAGAACTAAAATCTAAGTCTCCTGATTACCAACCAGGTCTCCTTTCCCCATTTGCAGGTGAGGTTGACCCCTCTCTTCTAATCAGTGGCCCTCCTGTCCTCACTTCCTCCTTAGAAGTGTTGTTGTCCAAGACTCCTGGACAGACATGCCCATTTGACAGACATCAAACATAACATCTGAATTACATTAATAGTGAGTCCTTAACATGGAAAGAAAATTATGTGGCTGGGCAGTTTATCAGCAGATTGAAAATCTATGGAGACACTGGAAATGGAAGATTGTGATGAGCTCTGGAGAGTGGAGAGGGTAGTTCTCCTACTCCTGATGTTGGCAGAAAGACTGGCAGGGGCCATCCTGGCTCTTGGAGAAGTGGGGAGTCATCTGAGACCAGTCAACACTCATTCACCCCCTCCAATCTCTAAAATGAGATGGAAGCTGGCAGCCCTCAGGCATGTTTCCCTTGGCCCACACAACAAATTTAAAAATTCAGAGTGTACACATAAAAATTCAGATTTACAGCTTTATTTCTTTTTAAAATATAAATACCCTTGCATAACAGTAATTTCCCAGGGTAGAATAGATGCAACTCCACTCAGAAGGGCTAGAAGCTCTGTTCCTCAATCTCCACCCCTTCCCATTATTATACCTCATCTTCTTCATGTATTCCTCAATGGCTCTTCCAGGTTCCAGATTCATTCAACAAATTGTGTGCCAGTTACTGTGCTGAGTACTAGATGCATAAAACAGATTACTGAGGAATGGAGAAAGCCCCTAGGAACTCTGACACTTCTGAAAATCCAGAAGTGGGAAGGACTAATTGCCTAATAGCAACACCTATAATTTATTGAGTACTTACTGCGTGGTAAGCATTTTGCCTGCCTGAGAAATTGGGGTTGGATTCTCAGAAAGGTTTCTTTTAAATAATATTAAAATTATCATCTAGAGAAGGGCATTTCAGACAGAACCACATCCTCAAAGGCTTGTGAACAAGCCAAGAGGGTTCAGTGAATTACATGAAAATTATGACTGTGGCCTGAGGTTGCAGACAAGTTTGGGAAGAGAGAAGAGCTACAAATGTAGTCTGGGGGCTTAAGGGAACTGAACTCTATCCTGCAGTCAATAGGATTTGTAAATGAATTGTAACTGACTCCTTCACAGCCCTTCCTGGCTTAGATAGAGGTCAAGGGTCAAGAGTCCTGCAAGGGAGAGACTCAAAGGGATAGAATCACTATTATGTCTAGATGTTTGTTTGGGAAGAGATAGTGGTTCAAATTAGCCGAGGCTGGTGTCCACCACCCCTCACCTAACACTCCTGTAGGATAGATTCAGGAAATTCATATAGACTAGAAGCCCAGTGCATGAAATCGTGGATGGGTGGTGTCCAGCTGGCCCAGCTCCAATTGGGGCCTAACAGGGCTGGGGCTGTTGGGAGGAGGAGATGGTGGGGGATTGGCTGGCCTGCCCACAATAAGGACCCAATCTAGGCTGTGCCTGGCTGGAGGAAGAGACTGCTTGGGGATTGGCCCACAGGCCTTGCCCCCAATTGTGGTGGTGGGGGGGGGGGCTAGTTGGGGTGGGGCCAGCCATGGGAAAGGGCTGTGGATAGTGGGCTGGCTAGCCCTGCCTCCGAATGGGGTGCCAATCAGGGGCCAGTAGACTGGGAGGGGGGACATGGGTGGTTGGCCAGCCAGCCCTGCCCCTGATCAGGGTGGGGCCAGGCAGGGGGAGGAACTGTAGGAGGTTTGCCAGCTGGCCCCAGCCCCCATTGGGGTGGGGGGTGCTATCAGGGGCAGGCTGGCCGGGGGAGGGGCTTCGGATCTATCATTGTGGAATAGGCTGATTGGGGGCAGGGCTGGAAAGGGTAGGGGGATGAGGAGGGGGACATTTGGATGACTGGCCCTGACCTTGATCAGGATGGGACAGTCCCATCAGGGGCAGGCTGGTGGGGAGGGGAGGGCCTGCAGGAGGTTGGCTGGCAGCCCCACCCACTGATGGGGCTGGTTAGGGACTGGTCGCTCTGGTCATTATGGCATTATGGTTGCTGGCTTTTTATAGATTAGTCCAAGTCCAACATGATGATGAAGGTAAAACTGGTGCCAAACATACTAACAACCCATTTGAGACCCAAGGGTGATTAATTTCCCTCTTTCTTGAGCTGATCATACTCTTCTTCTATTAGAACAGAGGGTTGTCTCTTTGTAAATGTCTATAGATGTCCATCTCTCCCCTCAAAGCCATGCTCATAATATCTCTCATAAATATGTACCTACCTAATTGCTTCTTCCAGTACCTTCTCCCTTTTTTGTTAAATCATTAATCTTTGTGATCACTTCATTCTGGACAATACCCATTTACGCTAACATGCCAAGGGGTTATGGGTTAGGTTAGGGGCCACTTTGCCATGCAGATTATTTAGGAAAAGCAACCTGAGAGCCCTTTGGGAAATTCTCGCATGTAGCTAATTCAGAAAGTAATATCCTGTTTTGTCTGCACTCTGTACTAGTCCTCGTGTCTCCTGTAGAGGAATCCTGGGGTTTCTCCTTGCTGGCTGAAAGATCAACAAAGCACTGGCTCCCAGCCCTACCCTAGAGCCATCCTGCAGAATTACCCTAAAACAAAGGGGTCTCAAAAACTGAACCAAAAGCAAAACCTTCAAGGTCTTACTAGCTGCTGCTTTCCAGTCTTGGAGCAGAAATTTCAATTTTTATATGAAGGACAAGTCTTTATATCAAGAGTAGTTAGCTCAAAAAATTTTCCTTTAAAGGGGTCCCCTTTCCAACTTTACTTTCAAGAACTCTTCAGAATCCTGACTACTAGTATCAAGCAATTGAGCAAAAATATGACAAAAGTCCACTAATAGTTCAGTAAGAGTTTTTAAAGGAATTTTAGTGCCGTTAATCGTAACAGTGTGCTTATCTGCAACATTGAAAAATGGCAACATGCATATGTGTGAGGTGTCTCTCTTCTGTTCAGCCTGCACTGCTGTCAGCAATAACTTGGAAAGCATGTTGATCATGGTGGCCTTTGCAGAAATTTTCTTTTCTCCACTCCTTGACAGGTGTCGTCCACCTTCAGATTGCAAATCACTGTGACTCAGAAGAAACAGCCTGGGTACAGTGTCTTATAGTTCTTCTGTGTTTGCTTTTTGTTTTGTCAAAGAACAGAATTCCCTGTGATATATGTAGAAAATTATTGTGATTTGGTGAAAGTTGTGTGACACTGTATCTGCTTCCTTCTGTTTCAATGATCCTGTCTCCTCAAAGAGTGGATCCTTTGAAGGTCTCTTCTGTCATCAAATAATCTTTTTATAGGATCTGCAGCTTAGCACCTCCTAGAGTACTGTAGTTTTTTCTCCTAGAGCTAATACTCCAGTAAAGGAGTTATGTGGACTTAAAAAAGAAAGAAGCAAACAAAAAAAACAGCCCTAGCAGGTTTGCCTCAGAGGATAGACTGTGTCCACGGACTGAATGGTTCCAGGTTTGATTCTATTCAGGACATGTATCTTGGTTGCAGGCTGGATCCCCAACCCTGGCCCAGGCCCGCGTGCAGGAGGCAAGCAATTGTTGTATCTCTCTGTGTGTGTATCTCTCTGTTACTTCTACTCTCTCTAAAAATCATTGGAAAAATATCCTTAGGTTAAGATTAACCAAAATCAACCAACCAACCAAACCAAACCAAACCAAACCAAACCAAACCAAACCAAACAAAACACACACACATAGTAATGACCTTAGAAAGGCATCCCAGGTCAATAAGATACCAAAGTTTCAAAAAGGAATTAGCAATAAACTACATTCATCATACATTGATGAGCACCATGTGTCAGATGATGTGAAGCAAAATAAAAATATTGGCCTCAAGGTGGTGAGACACACAAGGTGGAAGTGTTTTAATCTTATTCCTGAGCTATGGGAGCATAAAAACCTAAGTAAGATAAGTTCCATGACAGGCACCAATAAAGTGTCATTGGAGTTCAGAGAAGAGGAATGGTCTTCTACCCAGATGAGATCTGGGTAGGCTCACAGTAGAAACAATGTTTGAGTTGGGCCTTGAAAGATGAGAGCATGTGGACATTTCTTTAAACTCCATGCCTGCTATGTTTGTGGCTTGGGTCCAGAAATTAGGGTTTGGGGAAAGTAGTAATAAAATGGCTTTCACTTAATCATGGAAGGCTTTTCACTAGAGGATAAGTGAAGAAATCTGTGAAAGAGGGTAAAAGTCACATCCCTTTTACCAGATAAATGAATTACTGTAATAAGCTTCCATAGTGTATATATTAGTCTCAAAGAATGAAGTTCCAGTCGATCTGAATACCCTGACTTCCCCTGGTACAGGTTGACTTGGGTCCCCTCAGATTCATATGGTGAGGCACTAACTCCCAACACCTCAGAATGTGAGCTGGAGGCATGAGCAACTAAAGTTAAATGTGAACGCTATAGGGAGAAAGAGCTTGTCATTTGCTTTTCTGGCAAAGATAAAGAAAAGTTAAAATTTCTCATAAGTTTATATCATTCTGATAAGAAAGACTGAAAACCTGGAGTTGTCTTCAATGGAGCTAATTCATAAGACTACGCTATCAGAATGATGAGCCTAGAAGCAAATGGAAAACTGAATAGACCTTATACTGAAGGTTAAAAGAGACTTTCTAGAAAAAAGAACTGGGGAAATAGAAATCTAAATGTCTAAAAACAATATAAGAGGAGAGCTGATATCAGAGGAAGAACACCAGCTAGAAGATGGACCAGAATCTAGCCAATCCCATGGGACTGAAGCCAAAACAGCTTGAAAGGTACATGAGAAGAGTGATGAACAACCAAAGATAGCATGAAAAAATATGTGAATGAAAATCCTCAAGTTTAGGAAAATATAAAGCTATTTTCATAAGAAGCTGAAGCATGTGAGTGAAAGGAAGAGATAAATGAACAAACAAGAATAGTTGCATAATGTAAGGCATCAAATATCCTACATAATATACCTCACATCAAGCCTAACTGAATGCTTATTAAAGATCACAGATATAGCAAGGCAATTGTTAGTGGGAACTAGACAAAAGAATTAGAGACCACTTAAATGATCATCCAAAAAGGCCTTTGAAGAAACTGTTTTTGCCCCTGAGATTTTTTTCCTTACAAAGTCTTGAAGAAAAAAAGCAACCAAACATACAGTATAATATACCATAATATATATGCTAATATATATGAAGAAGATAATATATGTGAAAAATATTTTTAAAAAGAAATATTTGAAGATCATATCAAAACTATTTCAAAGAAGGAAGTGTCTTGAGAATCAAATGCTGCAAATATTGAAAAGGAACTTTGAAAGCTTAAATTCTATAAAATGACTGACCTGTGACAAGTAAATGTAACAAGGTATCACAAGTAGAGGGGAAAAAAACAGCTTAGAGATAGAGGAGAAATGCCTCAAGAGATGGAAACCTGAGTCATGCTCCTGCGTAAGAAAAATAAGACAACACTGGCAGGAAAAAAAATGTAAAAATATAGGTGTACTTGGAAAGACCAATTTATTTCCACTAATAATGAAGTTCATCATATGTGTTAATAATTCAAATGATAATAATAGATAAAGAAAGTACACACAGTAGACTAATATTAACTGAAGTGAAACATATGTATGCTTTCAGAAAGAGTATTCAAGGATATGGTAATCCAGTTATAGCATTTGGCCAGCCTCAGCAGACCAGTCCTTAGGATCAACAGATCACCAAGGCAGGAGCCATGCTCATCTGGGATGGCTCAGGGATCAAGCATTCAAAGTATTGGGTGTGGACCTGAGGCTCCTTCCATAGGATCCAGATCCCTGAGGATGATCTCCCCATGCTGTCAACCCAATCCTGAACTAGTTCTTCCTCCAGATGGGTAAGACAGAGCTTACCTCACTGCTCATGACTCTAGACATCTCTCTGCACCAGCCTGATGCAAGTTTTAGTGTGTGTCCTGCTGATGGGAGTCCAACATTCTCAAAAGCAGAGTCCAATGGAAAGGATACTAAAATGCTCTTAGAAATGTATGTCCCTCAGGTCCACCCTTCCCACTGGGAATTGGAGTAGCTTACTAGGTTGCCTTCCTTCATATTGGTATTCCATGTTGGGTGCCCCATGTTGGGAATTGATATATGAGGGCAGTTCATGAAGGAAACAGGTTTTTCCCATTCCTCCAGTGAACCCATATGGGGAACATACATTCTGGATGACTCCATCATCTAGTAGCATCAAGGAAAGCCTTTTATGGAGGTGCCCTTGTCATGGTTCCACCATTTCCTCCTGAAAGAAGGAGTGAGAATATGCTTTGCTGATTCCATTTTCAAGTGAGATTAAAAACATATATTACTAGAGGCCAGAAATTTGTGCATGTGGTCGGGGGTGTTGTTCCTCAGCCCAGCCTGCACCCTCTCCAATCTGGGACATCCTTCTCACAATCCAGACTGCTACTCCCAACCACTTTCCTGCCTGCCTGCCTGATTGCCCCTAACTGCTTCTTCCTGCCAGCCTGATTGATACCTAACTGCTCCCTTGCCAACCCAATTGCCCCTAACTGCCCTCCCCTGCCAGCCTGGCCAACCCCAACTGCTTTCCCCTACTGACCCGGTCACTCCTAACTGCCCTCCCTGCCAGCCTCATTACTCCTAACTGTTTTCCCCTGTTGGTCTTTCCCTCCCCCCAACTGCCCTCCCTGCAGGCCTGGTCTCCCCCATCTGCCCTTTTCTGCAGGCCTGGTCCCCCCAACTGCCCTCCCCTGAAGGCCTGGTCCCTCCCAACTGCCATCCCCTGCTGGCTTGATTGCCCACAACTGCCCTGCCTTGCTGGCCATTTTGTGGTGGCTATCTTGTGTCCACATTGGGGGCAGCCATCTTGTGTGTTGGAGTGAGGGCCAATTTGCATATTACTCTTTTATTGAGTAGGATTGATTTCAGAAAAGGACGGAGAGGAAAAGAGAGATAGAAACATCAATGATGAGAGTGAATCATTGATTGGCTGCCTTCTGCATGTCCCACACTGGGATTGAACCTGCAACCCAGGCATATGTCCTGACCAGGAATTGAACCCTGATCTCCTGATTTATAGGTCAATGCTCAACCAGATAGCCATGCAGGCCAAGCTCAAGTGAGATTTCTTATAAAAATCTAGGAGTAGGGAAGAAAGTTTCTGTCTTCTTCTAGGATTATTTTGAACTCTTCTTTTGTTAGTTTTAGTATATTTAAGTGATTGCACCTTTGTTCAAATTGAAACAATGGAATTATAAATCACAGGGTAATATTTCTGTGAGTGTATTATTCATAAATCATGATCTTATGTATAAATTATTTTTGTTTTACTGTACTTCTTAAGTAATGTAAATATTGTATTTGTTTGAATAATCAGTCCACCATAACATAAGTGATAAGAATTTTATGTGGGCAGTTCAGAAATTAGACACATTTGACACTATAAAGACTATTTTTGTTTGCCAAGAACTGTATTTAATAAATATATGGGGGAAAATGGAAAAGTAGCTTGAAGTTTACATAGATAAATTATAATTGGTTTTACATAAACAAATATTAATTCTATCCTTCTCCCCTTAACAATAGAGTAAAGAACAAGGATTGTCCTTTCATATCTTTAGCATTCATGTATTTCACAGTAGATACTAGGACCTCAAAAACTATCCAATGAATGGAAAAAAAAATGAATAAAATGATAAATGAATTTTGCTTAGTTGTTCTTGGTTTTGTCATCTCTATCTCTCTTTATCTAATTGTAAAAATATTATAAAAACAATTTCCTAAGTTCTAGGTCAACCATTCTGAGATGCAACACTTAGAATTTTCCTGGAAGATTTGTGAGCAAGACCAGTTTCTTCATTCTGAGTTTCTCAGTCTTAAACTTTGCTGCTGGGAGCATATGATGGTTGACACTACTAATCTGTTTTAAGACTGCTGGGTAATAATTACAAGGGCTACCATTTAATAAATGTTAGTACCAGACTCTGTGTGCCAGACACTGTACTAACCATCTTACATGTATTAACTTATTAACTTTCATAAGCTCTAAAACAGTGTTTCCCAAACTTTTGACATATGTGTACCCCTTCTATAATTTTTGTAACACTGAGTACCCCTTGTCAAAATAAAATTGATGTATTTTAATAAAAATCAAAATATATTTATTTATTTTTGGTACATATACAAAATAATAATAAATGAAAAATAAAATTATTCATAATAAAATATAAATAAAAGTTATATTATAAATGACATTTATTTGCACACCGGACCATCTCACGCCTCACAAAGACTGTCTTGACTTGACTCATGAGAACATAGAATTAGGTGCAGCTAAGCCCAGTGCAGTGCATATCCCCACCAAACCCCGGTGCAACTCTTCCCCCCATCAAACTCTTCCCATACCTCTGGGGGTATGCATGCCACACTTTGGGAAACACTGCTCTAGAAGATAAGTGCTTTTATTTTTCTCTTTTCTAATCTTATGAACAAAAATGTTAAATTACTGGACAGTAAGCAAACAAGTCTTGTTTTCTCTTTTTCTTTCTCTTTCTCTCACACACACATCTTTAAAGCTTAAGCTCTTGCCCATTGTGTTATTTCCATCTCTGTAACAAGGGAAGACACAGGTTCAAAGAACATAATGTCCTGTGCATACAAAGAACATGTATGTAATCACCAAACAAAAGACCTACATGTTCAATATAATTATTTAATAGCACTTATGGCCATTGACCAAGTCATTTATTCACCTTTGTCTTAATTTCCATTCTGACTCATGGTCCTAGTCATTTATTAAAATGAACATAATTCTGCCCTATAAAGCTCAATAATATGCTAACTCAAACTCTGAGTTCTTCAGGATGAGTCACTAACTTGTCTAACCCTAAAAACTATACCTTCCAAAAGGATTGCCAAACCCCATCACCAAGGATATCTTGTAGTTTAAAGCCATTATTGATTAATTATAGAAAATATTCAAGAAATTCAAACCAAAATTCCCTAGAAAAACAATGAATCATTGCCACATCTCTTAAGGGTATCATAAATTTTAATGTGGAACATTTCAATATTGCATTCTTACTCGATCCCACACCAAATAAGAAATTCCAGATGATTTTCCAGGTGTCATGTAAGGAAAGCCTTACAAAACCTGCAGAAGTGTTTTCTCTTCCTCAGCATTATGTGTTTTTACATGTAGCAGACACAGTTGAATAAGCTTAATTGTTATTGTAAAGTTGTTCTCATCGTTAATTAATTATAATTTCTCTGGAAGTGTTAAGTTCTAGAATTTAGATAGAGAATATGTTAATTTTAAATAGAGAAGTACAAATCACAGGGGAAGTCGGTTGTTTGCAGTTTTCTCTAATCAATTTCTCTTTGCTAAGAGCAAACTACCAGCAATCAAGAAGTCTACAGCTTTAGATCCTAACACTTTCCCAAATAAAATTAACTCCTGGTCTACAAGGTGATGGACAATAAAATGTTCTAAGCAGGACATTTATTTTTAATGAAAGAAAAAAGGAACTGGAATATCAGCAAAGCAGAACAATTTGTTTGTTCTAATTAAGAATTAACTGCCACAAAACAACAAGAATTGAATATTAGAGTTAGAAGTTTTGGAAATTAACATTAGCTCTTCTGAAAGGGCTAAGATTGAGTCTTACAGATCACATGCTTCTTTCTAGAAATCTTTTGAAAGCAAGAGAGAGGTAGGATTAATGTTAAAGTAGCTTAATATTAGCACTGTCATTTCTGCTCAGATTAATTCTTTCTTCAACACATTGTTGTATAAGATCCAGGAAACTGCCTGTCCAGGCAGTATCCACATGCAGCAATAGCTTGAGGCTGGATCTCTGGGTACAATTACTTGCTCTCTTTCCAAGTGCTGGAGGGAGGCAGGACCTGAACTGAAACAGAGGCTGCCAAGCCATGCAGAGCCCAGGGTACTGAGTCTGCCATGAAGCCACCAGAGAGACAGGGAAATGGATGCCCTGTCAGAATGCTGATAACCTCAGCCTGTTTCATGGATGCTGGTAGAAGGCAAGACCCTGGCCATCTTCCATTTCTCTTCCTCCTTGCTAAAATCCTTTCATCTAACTGTTACTGCTTATCCCCTGGGGGTGGGGGGAGAAGATGCATACAATTAGGAAATGTGGGAAAAATTAAAAACATCCTAGAAATTATATCAAGTTCCATTTTTAAAATTCTGAACTTCCACTTGAAAGAATACTCAGTAACCTTTTTCAGACCCTTAAATGCCAACCTATAGATTTAAGCACAGCTATAGACACATAGCTTTTGGCAGACAATTCTCCATGGGGCTCTTGCTTGCCTATACATCTTGCACTTAGAGGCATTGACCATCTTTAGATCTGGACTATCTTTTAAAGGGTATGTATATAGCAAGCTGCCTGTGAAAAATGTCTCCCTTCAAAGGGCAGGAATGCTTACTGCCCATTAAAAAAATTACAATTATGTATGCTGATGATGTTAACTAGACTTACTGTGGTGATCATTTTAAAATATATACAGCTATCAAATAATTATATTGCACACCTGAAACTGTTATGCCCAGAATTCGTGATCCCCAAGGACCACCAGGGAGCTGAGTCCAATGCAATTGCAGAAAGCCTGAATTCCATGCCAGCATGGACTCTGTCTCACCCATGCAGTCAGTGTGGCGAAAGAAGCAAGCTTCCACAGGTCAAAAGGTTTTATAGGGGTGGTGATGTCACTGCTTTGGCTGACCCTGATTGGTTGGGTGAGGGCTAGGGTCCAGTTACACAAAATGGAGGATAGCTCTGCCCTGCTCCGCCCTACCCCACAGTACAAAATGGAGTCAGGAGTTAGCCCCTCCCCCCACCCCCTCCCCGTCCTGCTCTTTCAAAACTAATGTAATATTACATTTCAATTATAATCTCAATTTATAAAATGTGTGAGAAAACTAAATTCTCTAGAAGATTAGTTGATGAAACAGGAATTTTAGGGGTAAAATAGGACAGGTTTAGAAAATTTTAGAAATTTGGAAATTAAAGGGACCATGTTGGAAGTACAGGGCTGCAGAACTGCTTAAAGTATATTTCCTTAGAATAGGGGAGCTGAAAAGCTGCAACAGGTACATTTTCATAGGATGGGAGAGCAGAGAACAGCGAAAGGTCTATATTTACAAAATAAAGGGAAGGAAGCCCTTCATCCAGAAGGAGAAGGAGAAACCCCAAAGGGAATAGGAACACAATGAGGGACGAGGGAAGGAAAACTTCACTTGTCCCATGTGAGGTTCAAGGAAAACTTCACTTGTCCCATGTGAGGTTCAACCTTTGAGCTCAGAAATTACTATAGTAACCAGTCTAAAGGAATAGTGACCAATCAGAGGGGATATCAGGGCACCAGGATCTGCAGCCTTTATAAGCCATAGGGAAAAGGCACTCAGTGGGACCTTTCTCCTTCCCCTCGTGTGAGTCTTTGATGTGAGATTCTTTCCCCTCTTCCCATGTGGGAATCTGTACTTGTTCTTTGATAAATCTCCACCTTTGCCATGCCATCTTCTGTCAATGGATTCTTTCTTTGACTCTGATGGACAAAGAGCCTGGGAACCATCCTGCCCAGGGAAAGACAGCATGTTCCAGTCCAAAAGTCCCGCTTCAGGTAGAAAAGCCATTCTACCTGACCCTAGGTGAGTGCAGGCTTGGGAGCATGGTAACACAGGTGAGGAGGATTTCTTTTGAAGCATCCATCTTATATAAAAACTGCTGTTTGAAATTTTAACCCTTCTATTTGGCTTCTGCAAGTTCTTGCTTGCTAAGATTACTCCCACTTCAGAGAGGCCATTAAACCTTCCCCAGACAAGGTTATCAGTGCTGGCGCCAGGCTAGGCCTCTGATTGAGGTCTCAAGGCCCCAGCACATATGGGCTCTTTAAGAACTTGCAAAAGGGGCAGGAAACACCCCATATTTGGGAGACAAAGAAGGTAAAATCATATAAATAGAGAAATTCCTGCATGTTGGGGCCCAGAATTTTGAGAGACATTTTCCTCTGGACCCACGTAATAAATGTAACTCCATCTCTATAAGCATTACTATGTTCTTCTTTGGTTTTCTGTAACACTAGGAGCCTGCATTTTGCAAATGTTAGTCACATGCTATGTCTTTTAGTCACTAATACTATCAAAAAGAGATACAGGTTCCCTTAAGTCCAGGTTTCTCCCATGCAGTGAAACATATAGGCATCTGCTTGGTCCCAACTGCATTACTCCCATGGGGCTTGAGCAAAGGAAAGTGGTGCAAATATGCAGATGCTCATGCCACTGACCATGTCCTCTCCAACCCAGAAGTTTCATGTCTTCTACCAGCATCCATGAAACTTGCAGGTTAACCTGTTAGAGTAAAATTTCAGACCATTCCTAGTTCTTGGCAATAGTGCGGTGGCTGGTACCCAGAAGCACATAGCTTTTGTTGCCCTCCAGCAAGCACTGGCATTGTCTGCTATTTCTAAGGTCACTCCCTAGTCAGCCTCCCTATGTGGTCCCTTCCTCTCCTTCTTGCTCTACAGGCTGGTCTTTTGGGTCATTCCAGTTAAGGAAGTCACCCGCTTCTTCAGCCCTCCAGCTTCCTCCACTCTGCAGGATGTCTTGCCCTCCTCCAGGTGCCTCAGGCTTCACTTAAGAGAAATCCTATGATTATGGTTAATGCCATCCATATCTGGCCCCTGAAGGATCTTTCTTCTAGTTTTCAGATTCGATATTCCCAGCTCTTTCGCCCCCAAATCCAGGGGAACATTTCATGCAGCTACTGCACCACGCCTTCTCTGCCATGACGTCACCATTCTTGTCAGAGACACAGAGCTGTTCTCCCCAGGCTACAGCTTCAGTGTTATTCACCCCTCCTTTCTTTGTCGGTGATATTATTTGTTTAGTAGTAAGTCTTTCCCATTAGCCTTTAAGCAATTTGGGGAGCAGGGCATCATACTCCTTTTCCCACACCCTTTATAATCTAGTGCAGTTACAAATAATAGACAATCACTAATTAAAATGAATTTTAACTTTACCTATCATAGTGCTGCCATATAAAATCACGTATGCCTTTCACCCTCACAAGAGAAAGAGGAGGACCATTTTGTCACCTCGGCCATTCCCTCTCCCTTGCCGTCACTGTTGCTATTTTTAAATACCCTATCGCACAGGCTGCTTTGGTCAGAGCTAGAAAAGATGGTTTTGCAAACTCAGTGCTACTCTGAGGGGGACTCTGACAGTAGTGAAGTCCCCAGATGAAAGGTCCTGAGAGCTGAGTGGCACTGGAAGAAGTGCATTGGTCATTGGAGAAAGGAGTTAGCCAAGGTCATCTAGGAGCTCACAGTGAGGAGCTTTAAAATACAATATTTCTGGGAATGCAGACAGTAGAACAAGATTTCAAGAACGGGGAAGGTTCTAGGGTCAAGTTAATTTCTATAGGACATGGACAATAGGGATAGTGCAACTGAAGAAGGCCTTATTTCATGTAGCTTTTAGAAAGTTTCTCTAGAGTGGCAGGGAAATGATCCCAGAGCAGGAGGGTACTTTAGGGCAGCGGTCGGCAAACTGCGGCTCGCGAGCCACATGTGGCTCTTTGGCCCCTTGCGATTTTAGCAAAGGTCAGCTTAGGAGTATCCTAATTAAGTTAATAACAATGTACCTACCTATATAGTTTAAGTTAAAAAAAATTTGGCCCTCAAAATAAATTTTAATTGTTCTACTGTTGATATTTGGCTCTGTTGACTAATGAGTTTGCCGACCACTGCTTTAGGGAATCCAAATGCCCTCCAATATGCTCTCACCCTTCCCCACTCTTTCCATTCAAAATGGAAGATTCACCAGGCCCACCGAGTCCAACACCTGCTACTCCAGACTTCCTCACTAAGAGAGTTTCAGTCCGCAGGAGAGAGGGAATCAGGCCTTGGGAGAACAGCTGTTCCTTCCACGGCACTCCTTTCCACATGTTGGACATGAACACAGGGCGTGCGCAGCATCTTCATTTTATTTTCTGATGTGCCTGGCACAAATGCCAAAGACAGCTACAAGTAATTGCTCTCCAAGCTCCAGTGAACTAGAACATCTTCATTTAAGTCATGCATAGCCTGGAATTTTTTTTTTTTTTTTTTTTTTTTTTTTTTTAAGGAGAGAAAGATGACTTTATGTGGTCGTTGCTAGGCAGCCAGGCTCTCGGGGAGCTTCAACATACATGCAGCTCTGCTGAATCTCAGCAGGAAGCCACGCTGTGCTCTTTAAAAAGCTCTCCTTATGCAACCCTTGCCATCTTGAACAGCATCCAAAAATGTAAGCCTCTCTTATTTGTTTTTAACTACCCCCATTCCCACAGCCCATTAACCAGTGATAAACCAGGAGATGATTTGTGTTACCAAATCTCCTGCCTCGTGGAGGACCTTAATGCGGCCTAATCTCTGGGCAGAACTCCAATGGAGCTGTTCCTTGTAAAGCTGTACATTTATTGCTTTACATGTACATAGGGAAATTTGGGCAAGTGTGGAGAACTATAAGGCAATTAATAAAAATATAACAATCCCACACTCAATCAATGGTAATTATGGTACTATTTTCTCCTATAAAGATATATAACAAAATTAGGATTACCACATACTCAGGATTTAATGCAATGCATAATAAATAGTAGTCACTTACATGCAATAAGTAATTTTAATGAGTACATGAGCATATTCCATTTCATGTCAATTTTTTTCAATGAATATTGCATATATATTTTCACATTATTAAAGATGTTCCAATGTTTAATATTTCATAACATACATATTATAAATCATGTGTCTATTTCTAGCTAACCTACTACTATTAGCTATTTTTTTCCCTAATTTTAACTAGTTTAAACAATGCTGTCATGTAGAGCCTTTACATAATTCTATGGTCATTTTCCATATTTTTTTAGAATAAATTCCTAAAAGTAGAGTGATTTGAGCAAAAGGTATAAATTCTATTAAATTTCTTAATAGTTATTATCAAAGTGCTTTAAAAATATGAATAATAATTTACATTTCCATCACAGGCTACAATTCCTATCTCACTGCACCTTAATTAGCATAATAGGTTGTCATTTTTTTTAACTGTTAATTTTGTTGACATTTTACTTTACAAAGATAATTTGTTGTTGGACATTGACATCTTATTTTGATTTTGTATTAAATATTTATTTACATTTAGTGGCCTTTTACACTCACTCCTTTGTGAATTGTGAATTACTGGCCTTTGGATTTTGGATTTTTTTCCCCTCATAGGGTGGTGACTACACAAAGACATGGACACTACGAGGCAGGGCCACGAAGCCACTTTCAAATCTGTCACAATCAGCTCGGCTGGAGACTCTTTGAGACTTTACTATCACCTACCTCAAGGGTATAAAAATACTGAAACGGAGAAAGCCCAAAGTATTTCCTTTTAGAGATTTGCCAAGGCATTTTGTGTCCCCCATTCCACCACCTTGGTGGAGATGGCAGCGATGGGTTTTCCCACCATTCAGCCCAATGAGAGTGAGGGTTCCATGAACACTACTCAGACAGTCTGACATGTGTCCCCGGGAGTTTGACGAACACAGGTTCTGAGAAGCTGAGCCTACAAGCTGCCTGAGGAGACAAAAGAGAGGAGACCAGCCTCACCTGACTATATCACCTCCTATTAGGAAAAACCTTGCATCTCTCTGACTAGATGGGGGTCACTGGGCGGTATCTGACTCCTCCCCAAGATGACCGCTTGGACAGGTGATGTGCAGACAATGGAAGGGGTAGGCTACCAGGTACCCAGAAGCTGAGGGAAGAATGAAAAGTGGCTTGCAGAAGAAAATTATGGTGCATGTTAAGAAACTAGCATCTGAGAGCTCCCCAGGAAAGATACAATCAGCTTTAGAAAGGAAGAGCAGCACCTGATGGCCCATCACTTGGTTCTCTTTCTCCGCTGTCTGTAGCAGTGAAGGAACAGGGTCCCTAACAGCTAAGAAGCTGATGGGGTTTCTTTGTCCCATTACTTAGGTTTTTTTTTTTTTTGTGTGTGTGTGTGTGTTAATTTCACACTACACTGGACATTATAATCACAAAAAATGGAAGTGTTCTTATCATTAAAGTAACCAAGATGCATTTTTAAAAATCCAGTGTAACTGGAAACTTATAAAACCTTTCCATTCTTTGTTTTCATCCGAAGAATGGGAAAGAACTAGCCCACCAAGCCAGGGGCAAGGAGGAAGAATAAGGTTATTTTCTGCCTGTACTGTCATGAACTCAGGCAAATAGCTGGGAGAAGCATCTCATTTCTCTACCATTTTAAAAAACGTTCTTAGCTATTCTAATCTGTTTCTTTTTCTAGATTAACCCTAAATTTCTTAGAAAATTTCTAATTGGGATTTTTATTGGAGTAGGCATGAACTTTTAATTTAGAGAGATTTTGCTTCACAATATATACAGTATGTCACCCTTTGGAACATGGTACCTCTCCTTTTATTCAATGTTTTTTGAATTTGTGCCTGGGTGGAAGCCCCTCCCCATGCCACTGCCAGTGGTCGCCATCTGCATGGTGATTGATCAGGTGATTGGTCCCCTAATTGCAACTTCCTTGGCCTGGCGTGGCCTGCTCACCTGTTCCACCATTTCACCACAGTCCCACTCTTATTGGGATCTGTTGGGGTCAGCAGGGCCTCCACTGTTGCCAGCTGCCAGAGCCATGCTGCCGATACCTGCCATGTTTCACACCTCCTCCTGGTAGTCAGCATATGTCATAGTGAGTGGTTGAACTCCCAGTTGAACTCCTGGTGGAACAACTACCCAAGGGAACAATTTGCATATTAGGCTTTCAGTATATAGGATCCCAGTAAACTTTAATAATAGCCATCCTTATTATATCATATGTAATTATTGTTTTAATCCTGTGAATTTTATGGTTTGTTTTTAAGGATGTTTCTGTTGTTGCTACTATAAATAAAATATTTTTTCTTTCATGTCTTAAAACTGGCTATTGAGTTTTAAATTAAATATACTAGTAGTAATTTGTGTGCTTAAATTTTAATCAATGACTTTACTAAATTTTTATTAATTTTAAGAATCCATTGGTTACCTATCTTCTATTTCATAGGTTTTTAGTTAAATTGTCTGCAAATAATAGTGTGTATGTCTTTTCATGTTATAGCTTTTGTTTCTGCTTTGCATTTTACAGCATTGTGAAAAATAGGAAACATTATCAATGTTGATATAGATCAGATAGGTCTTGTTCTTTATTTTAACAGGAATTTTTTTCTAGTGTTTCAACCTTGAGAATTATATTGGCTATTATCTTTAGAAGATGTCCTTTGTATGTTAAGGAAATAATTTGTTATTCCTTCTTTTACCAAAATTGGGTAAAAAATTGGTATCTACACCTTTCTATTAAAGGCCTTCAGTTAAAAATATTTGAAAGCTTCTAGTGAATGACATTTTGATACCCAAAGTAGCATCTCTTTTTAGTGCTTAAACATTCTGGTTAAGCATAATTTAAATTTATGTTATAAATTAAGCCAATATGTTTATGTTTTGCCTAAAATAAAGAAACAAACCATTGTCAATTCTTACAGATGTTAAGGTTCATATAGAATTAATACATTAACCAATAGGACTTGTCATCATAGAGTTGTATATTTTTTAGAATAGGAGATATAATAGATGTTTAGAAATTTCATAATTATAATTATAGCATTCAACATTTTCTGCACTTGTGCTTTTAGGAGCTAATATATACTCACTGAGAATAACATGTCATATTAACCAACCTAATTTTTTATAAAGTTATTAAGTTTACTAAAGGCTTGGTGCACAGATTCATGCACTGGTAGGGTCCCTGGGCCTGGCCTGCACCCTCTCACAATCTGGGACCCCTCAGGGGATTTTGGAAGCCCAGTGCATGGATTTGGCCTTATCCCGAGGAGGCCAGGCTGAGGAACCCCACTGGTGCACGAATCTGTACATCAGGCCTCTAGTATGCATATAAGATCTTTGGTTAATCTCTAATCACCCTTCCCCCTGCCCCTTACCTCTGAGATTTATGTCTCCCTACCTGTGCATTGAGCATCTGCCCCCTGGTGGTTAGTGTGTGTCATAGCTACTGGTGGAACAGTAAAATGGTTGGGCTGGTCACTTAGGTTTCTATATATTAGAAGTAGGTGAATTTGGTAGAGAGAGTGATCCTTGGTTTCATGACTTTAATTATTTAATAAGGCTTCTCATGATGTCTGTCTAGGTAAGGTAATAAAAATAGTTTGTAGTATAGAATTGTAATTATATGAAATTAGTATCTGTATAATTGTTCTGTGATCCTCAGAGGAATTATCCTCAGAAGATTAGGAGAGGCTCTTAATCCTTTCTATTAAATATTTTTATCACTTATTGGGATAAAGGTATAAGAGGCATGAATGCCAAACTCCAAAATGTCATAAATCTATGAAAGAAAAGAGATCACGTGACAAAAGAAAGAAAATTCTTAAAACATAAGGTAGAAAGCTAAAAAAGGAAAAAAAAGAAAAAAAGAAAACAAATGAACAAAAAACCCTTAGGAAAATGAGTAAAGACTTACATAAATGTATCACACAAATAAAATATAGGATGAGGTTTCTGGCTAGGCAGCTGTTCATATCAACATCATCAACAACAAAATTTTCTAAATGCCTTCACATATGATATTTCTGGTCATTATAAAGTTGCCTGATACAGTGTCACAGGTTGGCTCCAGGAAGCAGATGTGGATCTTAGAAGACCAGATGTTTATCAGGCTTGCCCTTGGAATCTACAGCTGTGGAAGGGCAGGAATGAAGCAAGAGCAAGCAAAGGACAAAGGAAAACTGATACAGTCTTATAACTGCCTTGACTAAACACTGTAGAACTAGAATAGCTCTTCAGAAAAGTCCTGAGCTGGGCCAAAATGGCCCAGCCTTTATACTCCCTCCTTAATCAGACTGGGGCTGTGGGCTGCCCAGGGAAGAGGGTATGACCTTGGACCAGCGTTTCTGTGCAGCTGAGGCAATTCCTGAAGAGGTTGACAGCTGAAGGCCATTGAAAGATAGAACGTCTAACAGCTGGGTCAACAAATCCTTCAGGGAAGGGGTTTCTGGGCCACCTATCACAGTGTCCACCACAGTGGGAAACCCCAGTGCCTGTTCCAAGGCCATAGACATGCTGGAGAGAATATATTTTTTCATGTTTTTAATACATGGTTAAGCTTAAAAAAGCAAAGAAGTATGCCAAAAGTGAAGAAAGACCTGTCAGGCAAAGCATAAGGACCAAATATATGCCTTCAGTAAAATGGTTTTAAGAAAATGGTTTTAATTTTATTATGAGAAGAAAATTAAAGCTTGAGGCTCTATTCAGCATCATCCACCAGAAGAGAGAACTGCAGGGTCATACCTTCAGTGTGTGGTCCACATTTGTGATATACTTGAGGTTGAAAGAACACTAAAGGAAGATATTAACATGCAAATTGGTATGAAATGGTTCTATGATAGAGCCTCCATCAGGCAAATTCAGAAACACCCCATTGATGATCCCATCCTCAGTGCCACTGAAGCTTCTGTGGGGAACAGAGCCAGCCAGAGGCGAGCTCCCATGTACAGTGGGGATGATACAGGTGAGAACTTTCAAATGCAGAATCTATAAACTTAGAGCATCTGAAAGAGATGTAGAGATAAATGTCTTTCAATAATAGTCAGAGAAATAAATGAAGGAACAAAAAACAAAAGGCAAATCAAGTGGGGGAAATAAATATAAATTATAGAAGTTAAAAAAGACAGACATTGAATTAAAAAAAAAGTTCAGCAAATGACCCACTCAACAAGTTAAAGAGAAAAAAATATTAAATTGGTAGACTTATATACAGAGATCATCTGGAATTCAGCCTAGAAAAATAAGAAAAGGTAAAATATGGAAGTGTCTACTCTTCCAAGGAATCCTTTAAGATGCTGAAAAACTCTGTTCATTCATTAAATACTAATGAATACCTACTGTCTACCAGGCATTGTGCTGGACATGGGGGGGGTGGAAATAATGAACAAGGAAAAACATTTGCTCGGGAGATTTATGTTGGCTTCACTAAAACATGGTTCACACTTTTCTAATTTGTGACACCTATAAAATTAAGAGAAATAAATAAATGATAAAAAGTAAGAACTATCTGCTAAGGTAGTCTTGGGCTATTTCAAGTCATGAGAAAATATTTGTGCCACTATGCTCTTTACTGGATAGCTGTATCTGGAATAACGTGATCCTTTCTGGACATCACAATTTAAAGTTGAGTGTTGACAAATTATAGACAGTCCAGACTCAGAAAACAAAAATACAGAATAGTCTAAAACATATATCATTTAAGAATTTGTTAAGGGTTTCTTGAGCTGGGGATGAGAATAAATAAGTACAAAACGTTCTAACCCTAACTTTCCAACCCTAAATTATTATGACTCAGCTTAAGCTTTCTGTTGCAGAAATTATCTCTTTGCCTCTTTTTCTTCTTCTAAGTTACACAACCAAATTGTATTTCTAAGCTTTTCTCATAGTTAGGTGAGGTGATAAGGCTGATTCTGGCTAATGGCATAGAATAAAAAGTGCGGTGGGCCACTTCTAAGCCAGGATCATAAAGAGCCTCACACATGCATCTGTACTCTTTATCTGTGGACTTGGTATGAAACACAATGACCTTGAAAATTAGTGCTTGAGGTAGAAAACCCCTAAGAACGAAGGAGCCTTAATCCCTGAGTTACTACTTGGAAGAAAGCTTCCACCATTTAGCTACATTTATTTTGGACTTTACATGGTTGAAAATATGCTTTTGTACTATTTGAACAAGTACACATCTTGCTTTTATTTTTTTTTTCAGTAGGGTCTATCATTACTAATATAATTTCTTTAAACAATGTTCCCTTCCAATTTTCACTCTGGCTTATTTAATTCATTCTCCTGGAATTCTAGTTACCACAGTTCTATGGCCTCCAGGGAGACACTCTTGCTCCAAGTGAAAAGCTTTCTCCCTACCTTGAATGCCATTTGTCACAGAGGTTAGTATATGATCTTGTCACTGATCCAATTTTTCTCAAGGTAAAGTCATTTCTTACTTATTCGTCTCTTCCGGAAATTAATTTGGATATCTGTTCCTCCACCAAACCGAATTACTTGATGACTGGGACTCGCTCATGCTCATGTTTATTCCCTCAAGACCTATCACAGTGCTAGACAGAGAGCAGGTCATTGTTGATTGAATCAAACTGTAGAGGTGAGTTGCAAATATGAAGCCATTCCTCTGATCTCCTTTGTTCTTAATGAAAAAACCAAACAGAGAAATATCTACCAAAAATAGCACAGAGAGCTATATAGACAAACATATAAAATTATTTCAGTGAAGGTTCTGTGTACATGTTTATATTGAGGAAAACAGGTAGGTGTTTTTGAAATTGGTTATTTTTGGGTATAAAGCCAACAGTTGTTGGATTTTTTAAGGTTTTTTTTTCTGTTGTTCTCTTTACAAGATCAAGGGAACCTGAGTGTGTAGCTATTTTTAATGTGTGGGGCTCCCCCAGGCAAATGGTCTCTCACTAAACTGGTAAGTGAGTAATGGTAATGAGATTACCCTGGGAAGAACACGTGTCAGAAAATTGCACTGCTCACTAACACAACACAAGTCACAAGCCTTTCAGGAAATCTTACTCAGCCATTGCACAAACATATCCGTCCAGCTCAAGGCCGAAAATCCAATAAATCCCTGCTTTCTATGAACAGAGGTAAAAATATAGACAATGCTCAAGGGCAATGCATTCTTACCTTTCTCTGGGATCTGCACTGGAAACAGAAATAAGAGAAAGAGAAGAAAGTATGCTCTTCCTTGTTATTTTGAAAGACTAGAAGGAAAAGCCAGTGCTTGCTAAATAAATAAAAATAAAAAACACATACCATTATGGTGCTCCTCAATCAGTGCTCCAGAAATCTATCCCTGCTCCTCCCTGGGCATCCTGCCTTTCTCCTGCAGGCATCATACTGGGCAGTATCTATGTGCTTCCATGTCTGCCTTGGCTCCTTCCATAGGATTTGTGAGTATGGGAATCATTGTTCACTACACACTTGGCATCTGGCACAATCTGAGGCTTTTGTAAATGTCTACCAAGTGCTTGTCAAATAACCTTGGACTAGATTGAGTTCTATAAAACCAGACCATGGTCTTATCTGCGGAAGTATCCCCAGCCTACACTCCTTAGTCAGTGCTTGTTGAGTAGATGCATGACCTCCCTCACGGAACCTTGTAAGAGCATTCCATTCAATAACATAGCCTTATCATGATGAATCCTTGATATCACTCCCCAATTCCCTTTGCCTACTCACAACTCAACCCACTGGCTTATCACATTCATTTTTTAATTGATGCTGCAACAATTACTGTAAATTCAGCAACTTAAAAGAATCCTCGCTTTTTATGTCACAGCTCTGCATGTCATAGGCTCAAAAATCACTGTCAGCCAGGCTGGGCTCTCGTCTGGAGCTCTGTGGGAGAATCAACTTTCAGACTCAGTGAGATCATTGGCAGAATTCAGTTCCATATTGTGATAAAACTGGCTTTTCATTTTCTTGTTGGCCATTGACAAGGGCTCATACTTAGATTCTAAAGCCACCCAGATTCCCTGCCTCATGACCCCATTTTCTTTAAAGCCAGCAGTGTTGATCTGAGTACTTCTCCCATTTTGAATTTCTTTGATATCCCCTCCTGTCTCATGCTCCCTTGCCTTCTTTTGTCACAGCTCTGCTTCAGTCTTTTATTGTTGTTAATCTTCACTGGAGGATGTCTTTTTCCCATTGATTTTTAGAGAGAGTGGAAGAGAGGGTAGGAGGAGGAAAGAGAGAGAAGGAGAGAGAGATACACTGATGTCTGGGATACATCAATTGTTTGCCTCCTGCACATGCCCTGACTGGGGTGGGGCATCAAACTTAACAACCCAGGTACATGCCCCTGATCAGGAATAGAACCTGCAACCTTTGGCACAAAGGCGGACCCTCTAGCCACTGAACCATGCCTCCCAGGGCTCTGCTTTGTTCTTATGCTTTAAGGGTTCATGTGATTACAGTGACCTATCTGGATGACAAGTGGTAATCTCCCTATCTTAGTCTGCATGGGCTATTATAACAAAACTACCATAGACTGGATAGCTTAAACAACAAGCATTTACTTCTCACAGCTCTGGAGGCTGGGAAGTTCAAGATCAAGGTGTTAGGAGATTCCATGTCTGGGGAGAATCCGTTTCCTGGTTCTGAGGCAGTGGTCTCTTACTGTGTCCTCACATGGCAGGAGGAGTAAGAGAGCTCTCAGAGGTTCCAAGAGCTCTACCCTCATGACCTAATTACCTCCAGAAGGCCTTACCTCCTAATACCATCACATTGGACATTAGGTTTTCTACACATGAATTTGGGGAAGAGAGACATTTAGTTCCTAACAATTTCTGATTTAAGGTCAACTGATTAGGAACCTTATTTCCAAAGTCCCTTTGCAGCAGTACCAATATTCGTGTTTAAGTGACTAACTAGGAAATTGGAAACTAGGGGAATATCTACAGAACTCTACCAAAATCAGAGGGAGCACACAAAAGAAGGTGTTCACAATAGAATCTGGTCTTTATGTAATCTCATCTCAGAAGTAACATCATCATATTCCATTTGTTAGAAGCAAGTCAATAAGCTCAGCTCACATTCAAGGGGAGAGGCATACACAAGGCCTTGAACACTGGTAGGCAGGGATCACTTAGGCTGCTTACCACAGAAGGCAGAAGGGAAAAGTAATTTTATTTAATTGTATGGCTCAGCTGTTAAAAAGCATTTATATAATAACGGTAATGTGAATATTTAACATTGATCTAAGTAAAATTATCACAACATTACACTAGAAGGAAAAGGGGATAAAATAGATATATGCTTAGTGGGACAAGAGGAAAAATACTCATAGTCACTTGTGAGTAATCAATATAAAATATCTAAAAATTGAGAGAATTAAGAAGTAGCAATATGTATGTCATTTAGACACATTAAGGGAAAGTATCAAATAATCAGGTAAAATGTTAAAGTTCTTCTGGGATGGGGAAATGGGAGGCTACTAATGGGTATGGGTGTTGCTATAACAAATTGTATATACTTTTTTGACTCTTTAATTCTATCTATCTATCTATCTATCTATCTATCTATCTATCTGTCTGTCTATCTATCTAACTATCCAGCATTGATTAAAATAATGGGTAAAAATAACAAAAGAAAAGTAAACAGTTTTTCCACAAAAAAGTATTAAATTATTTGTATTCAGTTAAAATAATTTATGCATCTCTAGCTGAAATAGAAAACTTTGGCACAAGAAATACTAAACAGAATGCAGAAAAAAAGAGACACGTCTGTCCCGTATTGCTCTGTGCTTGAGCACTGCCCTTCAAACCAGGTCATAGTTCAACCCCTGGTCAGGGCACATGCCCAGGTTACAGGCGTGATTCCTCATAGAGGGCATGCAAAAGGCAACCAATCCATGATTCTCTCATAGTTGATGTTTCTATCTCTCTCTCCCTCTCCCTTCCTCTCTCTGAAATCAGTAAAAACATTTAAAAAAAGAGTGACAGTATCCAATTCATGAAAGAGCAGCTGTATGATCATCTGTATATATAAGCCAGATTGACCCACCCTGAGGACTATGACAAGTGACCAAGGCCAGTCCAGAACCTGCCTATCTTTGCAGCCACCCCTGTTTTCTAGTCTGGCTCGGCTACTGGTTTTATTTCTAGATATCATCCCAGCTTCTAGCATTCAGTATTGTTTATAATGTTAATCATGCAGCTTTTGGTATGGGAAAGACACTTGGTGATGTGAAAGTCTTTCCTAGGCACAGGAACATTCCACTGTGGGCTGTGGATGTTCTTCTGCAGGAAGGAACCTTGGCTGCACCATCCTCTGGTGGCACCACCCTCTGGCTGTCTTTTTTTTGTCATGTGCATCTCATTCAAATGGTGCTTCCCAGGGGATTCTTCCTGACCACCCAAATTCAAGTTCACTCTTCCACAGCCCCCACTATTGTTTCTCACATCGTGCCATCCTGTTTTATTCACAGCATTTGTCAGAATGTGAAATTATCTTGATTATTTATTTTTGCCTTCTTACAAAAAAACAACACAACAATATATTTTTATTCATTTCAGGGAGAAAAGAAGAGGGAGGAATAGAAACCATCAATGATGAGAAAGAAGCATTGATTGGCTGTCTCCTGCACGCCCCACACTGGGGATCAAGATGGCAACCCAGTCATGTGCCTTTACCGGGAATCGAACTGTGACCTGGTTCATAGGTCTGCAGTCAACCATTGAGCCATGTCTGTTGGGCATTTTTTACTTTCTTTATTGTATTCACCGTGGTATCCCCAAGGCCAACAAGTGTCTGGTGAATATTAGTTATCCAATAAATAATCAGCACTACTGCATTCAACCATTGATGGAATGTTCATTGCAGGCCATGAAAAAACGTTCCTAGTTCCCAGCAGATTATTGTGTAATCAATAAATATGCAAAATGAGTTAATGACTAGAGAAAGGACTTTGTCAGATTTAAAACTAAAAACTAAAGCATGTATTCATGCAAATGTAACCTTTCCATCTCATCTGACTGCATCAAATGTCATTGCAATTTAATTTTCTAATAAATTACAGACATATACAGTGTCTAAATGCAAAGTTTAATGAAGTCAATAAAATATGGGCAGGGCATAAAGCAGTAGACTGTAAATTCCATTCCTGTCCTTTTCTAGCTAATTGAGAGATAAATGTCATTTACTTTGAGACAATATTTTCAAAAAAGCTCTAGAGGCATTTCAGCTCTAATATTCCAAAAAGATCACTGCCTACCACTATTTTTATGATAATGATACTAAATTTAAAACACATATAGAATAGATAACACATAAGTGTTTAAAACACGTATTAAAACACATAAGTGCTGTTAATTAAATATTTAAGTATGAGTGCCCCGGAATGCTAAAACTATAAAGAACTTTGCTCTGGTCCAACCACCTTATTCACAGATGACAAAAAAAGAAAGGAAATGAAGTAAATTACTTTAAAGGGAATACACAACAAATTAATAGTGTAGCAGAAAATAAGTCCTGCATCTTCGGATTCTCACTCCAGTCATTCCATTGCACCAATTAGGCACTAATTCCATACATGAGGATTTCACCCTCATGACCTGACAGGACCCACCTCCTAATAGTGCCCTGGATGCTGGATTTCATTCATATGTGAATTATAAGCAGACACAAATATTCAAACATAGCACCTCTCAAAAGACATAGTCCACAGTAATATTGGATTTCTGACATTTTAGACTGCTTGTCCCCTGATTTCTTCTCCACATATTTATTATTCCCATCTATAGTTTTTAGGGAGGTTCAGGGAGCAGTCTCTCCTTAAGCTTCCACTGGCTTCCCCTTGTAATGCCTGGATAATAAATATCTCCTTAACTTGAATTCTAATGCTGCCATATTACACCCCTTTGCTCTCCTGAAATCTGTCTTTATTTCTATGTAATTTTCAATATAACTACACTGGAATCCTGTTTATTTGGCCGAAATAGGAAGCACAAGCCTTTTTAAAATACACAATTCAGTGCAGAAGTTAAAATTATCACTGAGTGATGCCGCTGAGTTCAATAAAGGCTGCCAGTTTGCACTGGGATGAGAGGTCCAGGCAAAACTGGTACAGTGTGTAGCCATGAATAAGGACACCTTTTTGCATGTATAGCTCACTTCATGTCTATCTCAGCTGTTATAATAGGTGACTTTTTGGCATTTAAGAAATGTCTGACTTGTGCATACACTCGCATACATTAATCCAGTTAGTCCTGACACAAACCAGGAGCTAGTTGTTTATTACCCAAACTGACAGCTCAGGAATTTGACAGGTGGAGAGTCAAGGCCACTGGCTCAGGTCACAGAGGCGCTATGACCTGACCCACCCAGGTCTTCAGGCCTCCAAAGCCTATTTCCTCAACCATTCACCTATTCCACCAGCCCAATAAATCTCTTTACCCCAATTCAAATCATCTCAACAAATGTGATTTTTTAAAAAGTACCTGATCGATCGGGGCCACAGTCCATGAAAATGTATTTCTAATTCAGGAAAAGGAGGTGGAGAGGGGATTCTCTCCCAGCCACTACAGGCAATCTGTTCAGTCCCCAAAGCCTGAAACTTGATTTTCTTTTTATCTGGCTTCTAGGTTCAAAGGAATATGTCAGGAATCAAGAATTCCCTCTGGACGGTGGAGTAATAAATAACTTTCATGTCATTTTGCACAGATGCTGAGACTAAATTGAGACCAGGAAAGATATAGACAACTATGACAACAAACTGATGATGAATCTATTTTTAGGAGCAACTGTTAAATTAGGAAGATTTGGAAAATTAAAAACAAAAATAAATTGGGCACCAATTCTAAGAAATTCAAAGAAGATTCGGAGCTAGAGTAAATAAGCAATCCAACCAGCCCAGAAAGGGTAGAGATAATGATTACTTCCCAGTTTTAACACAAAATTCTGAATGTTCTAAAGCAAAAAGAAAGTTTTATACCTTGGAAGACTTAAAATATCACTGGAAATAGAAGAAAATATTTCTGAAAAAAACAAAAAACCTTTATACTTGAAATAAAGTGCTACATGATAAAAGGCTAATATATAAATCTACCCAATGGCAGAAAGAACGGTCGCTATGATGCGCACTGACCGGGGGGCATATGCTCAACACAGGAGCTGCCCCTTGGTGGTCAGTGTGCTCTCACAGGGGGAATACCACTCAGCCAGAAGCTCTGAGAAGGGCTCATGGCTGGCAAACACAGTGGCAGTGGCAGCGGCAGCGCTAAGGATGTCCAACTTCTGGGAAGCAGGCCTAAGCCATCAGTCAACATCCTTCAGGGGCTCCTGGATTGCAAGAGGGTGCCCACAGGGCTCAGGGATTCCACCCTGAGTTCACAAATTTCATGTACCAGGCCTCTAGTATAATATTAAGAATAATCTATCTTTAGGGAAATTCATACTTATAAACAAGATATGAATATTTATCCTAAATTCATTCAGTTTTATTAATTTAACAAATATTTTTAACCAATACAACATAGTAATGCCACTCCTTGGCATTTGTCTTAAAGTAAATAATACAAAAATGTCAACAAAAACAAATATTCAAAAAAGTACTATTTTGTAATAGTTATATATTAGAAATAGAACATAATAATTTTCTGAGTAACAATAATTTGCCAAATAATAGTTGTCAGTAATAATCTAGATACTCTTTTTCTAATGAAGAATTGAACTAAAAAATGTTGTTACCTTGAAAAGTTAAACATCTGCTTAATGAAAGAGAAAAATATAATCTCAATGACTGAATAGAAGAATAGTTAATCGATGATGAATGTCAGTTTAATATTTTTCATATAACCATTAAAACTAATAGTTCTGAAAACCTTGGGCAAGTAGATGTATGACATATGAAATTTAATTTAATTTATATAATTCCTTCTATGCTAAAATGAAATACATAAAATCCTATATAATAAAGAGGTAATATACAAATTGACCATCACTCCAACACTCAAGATGACTGTCCCCATGTGGACACAAGATGGCCACCACAAGATGGCCTGCAGAGGAGGGAAGTTATGGCAATCAGGCCAGCAGGGGAGAGTAGTTGGGAGGGACCAGGCCTGCAAGGGAGGGCAGTTGGGGGTGATAAGTCCTGAGTGGAGGACAATTAGAGGTGACTGGGCCAGCAGAGGAGGGAAGTTGGGGGCGACCAGACCTGCAAGGGAGGGCAGTTAGGCAATCGGGTCAGCAGGAGAGGATAGTTAAGAACAACCAGACTGGCAAGGGAGGGAAGTTAGGGGTGACTGGGCCAGCAGGGGAGGGCAGTTGAGGGCAACCAGGCCTGCAGGGCAGGACAGTTAGGGGCAACCAGGCTGGCAAGGGAGGGCAGTTAGAGGTGACCGGGCTAACAGGGGAGTTTAGTTAGGGGCAATCAGGCTGGCAGGGGAGCAGTTAGGCATTGATCAGGATGGCAGGGGAGTGAGTGGTTAAGGGGTAATCAGGCCGGCAGGCAAGCAAGCAGTTGGGGGCCAGCAGTCCTGGATTGTGAGAGGGATATCCGACTCCCATTTAGGCCCTCGAGGGGTCCCAGACTGGATAGGGTGCAGGATGGGCTGAAGGACACACACATACCCATGCATGAATTTTTTGCACTGGGCCTCTAGTGTATTTATAAGTGGGCAATGAGGAGAGCTCATATTGGATATGGTAGTAGATAGTGAATAACTTTCCTTAATTTTATAATTTGTACCTTTCATTCATTCATTCATTCATTCAGGGCATACTGAATACCTACATGCATGAGAAAAATGCAGGTCCTGTCTTCATGGAGACTAAATTCCAGTAGGAAATACAAATAATAAATATATTACATGAAATTAATTAGTGATGAATTCTTCAAAGAAAATGAAGTAGGACATGAGGATCAAGAATGATAGTGTGCTCCTTTAGAAACAATGACAAAGGAAGTCCTCCTCTATGACATGGCGTTTGTATAGTGAAGTAAGAGGGAGTAAAACCATATGGAGATAAGGAAGAGCACTACAGGCAGGGGATATAGCATGTGCAAAGGCCCTGAGACTGAAATGAGATGTCATGCAAACATTTTAAAGATGTAAAGAAAGGTTCATGTAGTAATGTTAAGTAGAAATAGTAGATTTTAAAAAAGGCTGCAAAATTATGCATGTAATCTAACAATTAGGTTTAAAAAGGACAAAAAATAGAAGTTAAAGTTAAAAACATCAACAATATGTTGATGGTGAGTTATCTTGATATAAATGTAGTTTTTAAAGGAAGGGCTCCTGAACCAGAGTGCCTGGGTTCAAACCTCAGTTTTGTGAAGTCATGGGGCTTACATAGCTTCTTTGTAACTTATCTGTACATTCAAAGTAATAATAACAGCAGTACCTTAGGTATTAAAGGGTTGTTGGCAGGTATGGTAGGCAGAAAACATGCTGTAGCAATCATGTTCTAATCCCTACAAACTGTATGCTACTTAACACAGTAAGGTGTGGTGGAATTAAGGTTGTCAATTCGCTGACCTTAAAATAGGTAGAAGAGAGGTGGAGGAAGGGAGCCAGAGGAAGAGATATGAATATGAAAGCAGTCTCAGAGACATGCTGAAAAGGTGGCTTTTACATGGAGGAAGGGGCCATGAGCTAAGGAAAGTGGTGGCTTCCAGAAGGTGTAAAAGGAAAGAAAATATTCTTTCCTTGAGTCTCTAGAAAAAAAGAAAGAAAGAAAAAATCTTGCTGACTTTAACCTGTGAGGACTTTTAAACTATAGAACTGTAATATAATAATAAATTTGTGTTCTTAAGTCCACTAAATTTGTGGCAATTTGATACAGAAGCAATAAAAAACAAGAGAACAAAGTGAGCTTTTATGATAAAATATTTACAACTTGGCGAGTATTGTATAAGCTACTATAATAATTTGAGTGGTGTTTCCTACCACATTTTCCAATAAACAATAAGTATGTACAGTAGCCCCCCCCCATCTATGATTTCAGTTTCCACAGTTTCAGTTATCCAGGGTCAATCATCATGGTTCAATGATCCATGACCTTCCAAAGCAGATGGTCCTCCTTCTGATATAACTACAGAAGGCAAATGGTAGCTACATTAAAATGCCTACATCATTTCACCTCACTTCACCTCATCATATAGGCATGTATCATTTCACATTATCACAAGAAGGGAAATACAGTGCAATACTATATTTTTGAGAGATCAAATTCACATAATATTATAGTATAATATTTCTGTTTTATTATTATTGTTAATCTCTTATTTTGTCTAATTTCTAAATTAAACTTTATAATACATATGTATAAGAAAAAGCATAGTATACATAGGGTTTGGTACTATCCATGGTTTCAGAAATCCACTAGGGGATCTTGAAACACATCCCCTATGGATAAAAGGGACTACTGTATTGGTTAAATATTTACCTTAAAAGTAAGTAGGAAAATAATAACTAAAAGGAGCAAATTTTATCATTATCATTACTAATTAATAGATGGAAAATAAAATTTTAAATGCAGAGAACAAAATTAATTCAAATATAAAGTAAATTAAGGAAACAAAAAAAATCCCTAATTTAAAAAAGACCTTTTATTTGACATGTTCTACACTTGCTAACAAAATATTGACAAGTGGCTTCAGCTTGAGTAGATTAAGAAAGGTTTTATTTTGAATGCATGATTTATAAACTATGAGAAAAACCATGGATCCATCTAGAACCCAGATGCAGGTTAGTAATATAAGGCATGGAGTCCAGTAAGTTCCTGTACAGACAAGGATCATAAAAGCTTGGAATTTCACCCCTAGTAAAGGCCTCTAGGAATTTGTGAATTTCATTTTCATTCCAACAGAAAAGTGAGAAATCAAATCATAGCAAGTCAATTGAGAGCACTCTCCTCCCTTAATTCTTGGCTCCGTCAAGTCTCTAGGGCACTCAAATATTTCAATTCCATGCAAACACTTAGCAAGCATCTCCCATATGTATGGCCAGATCCTGTGTTAAGTAGCATTGAATTTAAATACAGACAGCACATATCTGTAACTTTTATAGTTGAAAAAAATACAGCCTCATTATTTTAAAAAGTTGAAACATTTAATGTTTATGCTCAATTTTGTATTCAAAAATATTTCTCAGATGTTCTTCTGAATGTATTTGTACTAGTGGCCCAGTGCATGAAATTGGTGCATGGGGGATAGGGGGATTCCTCAGACTGGCCTACATCCTCTCTAATCTGGGACCACTCAGGGGATGTCAGACTGCCAGATTAGACCTGATCCCTGTGGGGCCGGGCCTAAACCGGCAGTCGGACATCCCTCTCGTAATCCTGGACTGCTGGCTCCTAACCTCTCACCTGCCTGGAAGCCGGATTGCCCCCAAATGCCCCCCACTGGCCTGGTTGCCCCCAACTGCCCTCCCCTGCTGGCCTGATCACCTCCACCTGTCCCCCTGCTAGCCTGCTTGCCCTCAACTGGCCTCCCCTGCCAGACTGATTGCCCCTAACTACCTCTGTCTTGGCCCTGCCATCATGGCTTTGTCTGGAAGGACTTCCAAAAGGTTTCCTGAAACATCTCCCAGTCTAATTAGCATATTATTAGTATAGATATTACAAAATACTTTCAAATAGAATACATAATGATTTTCAAATAATTTGTAGAAAAAGAACAAGAAACTTTATAACTTTTCTTCTTTACTACTTTGAAATTACTTTCAGATATCTCCTCACTTAAATGTTTAACAAAAACAGATTATATACATAAGAATTAAATAACAAGGTGTTTATAAAAATAGTTTTTTAAGATGGAACTTTTTAAAAAAATCTTTACTCTTGTTAATTAAAATAATGCACACAAAAGCAGATCCCTGAATCATCTACTTTTCCTATTCCAATTCCCGGAAAACAACCACTTTCAATATTTTTTTACTTTTTATTTGGCTGTTAATATAGTTAATTTAATATTCATTAATAGCTTAGTTATACTACTCTTTTATGATTTTTAAAATTAAATCTTAACTACCATATTTGCCGGCGTATAAGATGATTTTTTGGCCCTGAAAAATACATATTTGCCGGCGTATAAGACGACTGGGCGTATAAGACGACCCCCTAACATTTCCACTAAAAATACAGAGTTTGTTATATACTCGCCGTATAAGACTACCCCTCACTTGGAGGCATATTTTTCAGGGCCAAAAAATCATCTTATATGCCGGCAAATACGGTATTAATTCATACTCTGTAAATGAGAATTTTACTCTCATAGTCAACCCTCTCACCCTCTCTCATGCAAACATATTAACTCATATTTTTTCTAAAAATTCATTATTGTTTAAAGTATTGTACACAGTATTTCATATGTCTCCTTTTTCCCCCATTGACCTCTTCCTGGCCACCCCCACCTCAGACACATGCCCTCACCCCCTTCCGTCTGTGTCCATTAGTTATGCTTATATGAAAGCATACAAGTCCTTTGGTTGATTTCTTACTCACACCCCCACCTCCACTACCTTCCCTCTGGGGTTTGACAATGTGTTCCATGATTCTTTCTCTGGATCTATTTTTATTGATTAGTTTATATTGTTCAATAAATCCCATAAATGAGTAAGATCAAGTGATATTTATCTTTCTCGGACTGGTTTATTCACTTAGCATAATGCTTTCCAGGACCATCCATGCTGTTGCAAATGGTACAAATTCTTTCTTTTTTACAGCAGCATAGTATTCCACTGTGTAGATGTACCACTGTTTTGTTTCAATTTATTGACCACCCCTCCCCCCCAACCCAGTCATTCTCACCCTGGGCAAGTCCCCGCTGCCCCAATGTCTCTGTCCATTGGTTATGCTAATATGCATGCATACAAGTCCTTTGGTTGCTCTGTAACCCACCCCCACCTCCCCTGCCATTTGTCTCTGGATCTATTCTTGTTCATCAAATTGTGTTGATCATTATATCCCACATATGAGTGAGATCATGTGATATCTATCTTTCTCCATCTGGCGTATTTCGCTTAGCATAATGCTCTCCAGTTCCATCCATGCTGTTGCAAATGGTAAAAGTTCCTTCTTTTTTATACTGGTGTAGTATTCCATTATGTAGATGTACCACAGTTTTCTAATCCACTCTTCTGTTGATGGGCACTTAGGCTGTTTCCAAATCTCAGCTATTGTAAATTGCGCTGCTATGAACATAGGGGTGCATATGTCCTTTCTGAATGGTGTTTCTGGTTTCTTGGGATATATTCCAAAAGTGGGATTACTGGGTCAAATGAGAGTTCCATTTTTAATTTTTTTGAGGAAACTCCATACTGTTTTCCACACTGGCTGCACCAGTCTGCATTCCCACCAGCAGTGCATGAGGGCTCTTGTCCTTTGTTGATTTGTTGATGATAGCCATTCTACAGGTGTAAATGGTACCTCATTGTTCTTGAATAATTAATGACTTAAAACATGTTTTCATGTCTCTTGGTCTTCTGTATGTCCACTTGCAAAAAGTGTCTATTTAAATCCTTTACCCATCTTTTGATTGGACTGTTTATCTTCCTTTTGTTAAGTTGTATGAATTCCCTATAAATTTTGGAGATGAGGCCCTTATCAGAGATAACATTGGCAAATATGTTCTCCCCTGCAGTGGGCTCTTGCTGTTTTGTTGATGGTCTCTTTTGCTGTGCAGAAGCATTTTATTTTGATGTAGTCTAATTTGTTAATTTTCTCCTTAGTTTCTATTGCCCTAGGAGCTGTATTGGTAAAGCTATTGCTATGAGATATGTCTGACATTTTGCTGCCTATGGAGTCATATAAGATTTTTACGGTTTCCCGACTTACGCGTCTAAGTCCTTACTCTATTTTAAGTTTATTTTTGTATATGGTGTAAGTTGGTGGTCTATTTTCTTTCTTTCTGACCAATTTTCCCAACACCATTTATTGAAAAGACTGTCTTGACTCCACTGTATGTTCTTGCCTCTTTTGTCAATTTCTGGGTTCCCTGTGCTGTTCCATTGGACTATGTGTCTGTTCTTGTGCCAGTACCAGGCAGTTTTGAGAACAGTGGCTATGTAATATGACTTGATATCTGGTATTGTGATTCCTCCACCTTTGTTCTTCTTCCTCAGGATTGATGCAGCTTTTTGGAGATTTTTTTGTTCCATATGAATTTTTGGAGAGTTTGTTCTAGGTCTATGAAATATGCCATTGATATTTTGATGGAGAGTGCATAAAATCTATAGATTGCTTTGGGTAGTATGGACATTTTAATGATGTTGATGCTACAAATCCATGAACATGGTGTATTATTCCATCTGTTTATGTCTTCCTCTATCTCTTTCTTCAATGTCCTGTAGTTTTCTGAGTACAGGTCTTATACCTCCTTAATTGTTTATTTCTAGGTATCTTAATTTTTTTGTGTGCAGTGGTAAATGGTATTGTTGTTTCTTTGTTTGTTTGTTTCTTTTTCTGTGAGTTCATTAATGGTGTAGAAAAAATGCCATATATTTCTGTGTGTTAATTTTGTATCCTATTAACTCATCTTTACCAGTTATTCTAAAATATCTGTATCAGCCTTTCTTATTTTTAAAAAATATTTTATTGATTTTTTACAGAGAGGAAGAGAGAGGGATAGAGAGTTAGAAACATTGATGAGAGAAAATCATAGATCAGCTGCCTCATGCACACCCCCCAATGGGGATGTGCCCGCAACCAAGGCACATGCCCTTGACCAGAATCAAACTTGGGACCTTTCAGTCCAAAGGCCGACGCTCTATCCACTGAGTCAAACCAGTTTCGGCTCAGCCTTTCTTATTTAATTAGAGTTTATTATTTATACTTCATGACTATGTAAACATAATGTAGAGTAGATCCATATGATATCTTATGGTTTCCTTTCCTTTCTCCTATAATATTTTGTTAGCTGGAATTAATAACTTCCTCATTTAGTCCAATTGTTTTATTTACTATGTAACTGTCACAAATTCATTCCCCAACTTTTTGACAGAGCTGAACTCCAGAACAACAGAAAACCTGTAAGTTTATCCTGTTTGTCCTTGTAAATATCCTTGCTGGAGCCTTCTGTCCTCTTGTTCTGAACTGGCCTGGTTGCCTGAGATCTGCCATACTTCAATTGTCCTAAGATTTTTTTTCTGGGTCATCCTGGGAATTTCCTGCACCTCATCTGGATGTTACAAACCCTGTTTCAAAGACATCTTGCTTTCTCCATTATAAGCTTCTATTTCAGATTTTTCAAGTCAGTTCCTCCAAACTCCTGCTTCATAATTTTTGAAATGAGTTATCTGATATAAATTTATGCCTTAATGTTATTGTGAATTTGTAGCTTTTAAAAATGTTCGTTAGCCTGGTCAGTCTGATCCAGTGGTTGAGTGTTGATCTATGAATTAGGAAGTCATGGTTAGATTCCAGGTCAGGGCATATGCCCAGGCAGGTTGTGGGCTCAATCCCCAGTAAGGAGTGTACACTAGCAACCTATCAATGATTCTCTCTCATATTGATATTTTTCTCTCTCTCTTCCTTACTCTATGAAATCAATACACATATATTTTAAAAGTCTTTTATTTTTATTCTAGTGAGACTTAGAGAAGAAGCAGAGGCAAATATATGTGTTTATTCTGCCATATTTATCTGGAACAATTTCTGTCATTTTATAAAGCAATTCAATATTCTTTTTTAATTTTCATGATTTTATTTTAAGAGTGTGTTAATATAAAGCAGTTTCTTAAAGGACTATATTATAATTATAAACAAAGACCTTCTTAAATTTTCTTCTTCTTAATTTTCAAAATGTAGTGGTTTAGGAAATTGAAAAATGTAGAGATTAGGAAGTTGCTTTAGTTATTTTATTCTTGAGAAATAAACTGAAACCGAGGTAATAACATCAACAGTGTAAAGACATGACATAAAGAAGCTTCCAAAAGGCAAATTTGACAGAACTTAGTAACCCACTATAGACCGGGAAAGAAGGAGTCAAAAATGCTTCTTGGTTTCAGGCTTTAGGAAGCTGGGTGGAGAGTGGGAAGCAAGGTGATAGGAAGGTTTGGGAAGGAATCATCATGTGTTAGGGGCCTCAAAAACATTTAAGTGACCATATCTACTAAGTAGTTGTATATTTAGGCCTATAGATAAAAATAAAGGTCTAAAATAGAGTTATCAAATTACATTCTAAAACCTATTCAAGTAATAGAGAGGCTAGAAGTCAGGATTCTCTTTGTGGATACAATGAAATAGCAAAATAAAATAGTAAAGTGTTTAAAAAATAAATAGATACATGCTTATATAATATTGAACAAGTGGTATCAGATACAAAATATATACATGGGAGAAAATGTATTATTCTACCTATAGTTTCATTTTTCTCATAAAATCTGGGAAGACTTCAACATTATTTGATTTTAATCTGGGAAGACTTCAACATTATTTGAAGAACTACTGCATGAGCTCATATGAGATCATTATACTAAAAGTATTGGATTATAATATGGACAAATTTTCCCTTAATTAAATTAAAGAAACTTTTTTTAAAGTATACAGATGTTAAGAGTGCCTGTCCTTGTTTTTAGTTGGTTAAAGATAACATCTTACCTTCTGAGCACCTTAAAAAAATTCTTCATTGGGTTTGTTTATTCTCTATGATCTATATTTAGTAATTCTAAAATTTCAATTATTGCTTCTTTTGACCTCTGGTGTTGAAGTTTAAAAATGGACAAAGGACCTGAATTTTCTCAAAGAAGACATACAAATGGTTAACAGGTACATGATAAGATGCTATCTTAGGGCAAACATGAGTGAAGGCAAACATCATTAATCATCAGGAGAATACAAATCAAAACCAGAATAAGATGTCACCTTGCACCTGTTAGGATGGCTATTATGAAAAAGACAAGAGATAGCATATTGACATGGATGTGGGGGAATGTAAATTGGTGCAACCACTATGGAAAACAGTATGATAATTCTGCAACAAATTAAAAATTAAACCAGTATTTTGATCCAGAAATTTGATTCTTAGGTATGTAACCTAAGAACTTGAAATCATAATATCCTATAGATATCTATATACCCATGTTCTTTGTAGTGTTATTCACAAAAGTCAAAATATGGAAGTAACTTATATATTCTTTAAGGGATGGATGAATAAAGGAAATATGGCACCTACATACAATGGAATATTACTCAACCATAAAAAAGAAAATTATGGATAAATCTGGAAGGCATTATGCTAAGTGAAATAAACCAGAAAGAGAAAAAAATAGTGTGCAGTATTATTTATATGTGGAATGTAAGAGGGGGAGCAGATTTCATAGAAACAAGTAGAATGGTGGTTGCCAGGGGCTGGGAGAGAGAAATTGAGGGGATGTAGATCAAAGGTACAAATTTTCAATTATACTAACAACAAGAATAAGTTCTGAAAATCTAATGTACAGTGTGATGACTATAATTAATAATATGGTATTATATATTTGAAAAGTTGCTGAAAGTAGATTTTAAGCATTCTTACCACACACACACACACACACACACACACACACACACACACACAGTTAATAGTGAGTTGATGGATATGTTAATTCATTTGATTGTAGTAAACATTCTACAACATTGTGCATATCGTATCATCACATTATATATTTTATATATATATATACAATTATATTTGTCAAGTATTCCTCACTAAATTTTTTAAAAATTGCTGCCCAGTTGGTGTTGCTCAGTGGTTAAGCATCACCCCATAAATCAGAATGTTGGGGTTTAATTTCCAGTCAGGCACATGCCCATGTTGCAGGCTTGAGCCCCAGTTGGGAGTGTGCAGGAGGCAGCCGATTGATGACTCTCTCTCATTATTGATGATTCTCTCCCTCTCCCTTTGGAATATGCACTCTGGAGAAGGACTGCACATAAATGGAAATAAAAATGCATAATAATAGTAATAAAGAATGCTAAAATGCTTCTATTTTAGTGGCCACTTATTCTTTTTGTATTCCTCAAGAAAAGATTTAATAAGACCATGATTTAAAGACAACCTAACTCTCCTATGTATAGTAGTGGACATAAATCTTGCCAATCACGACAACTTATCAAAAAGCACTCCCCCAAAATTGACTAAGTCAGGTGTGAAACATGTATGCAAAAAGCTGAGGTGCCTTATCAGTCTCCTCTGCTTGTACTTGATATAAATGTGCTATTTGGAAAGGACACAGATCTCAGGGTGCTCAGCTGTGACTGTGGTTCCCTAAGGTCTGCAAAAGAATAGCCTCTTTTAAACTTTTTTTTGGGGGGGGGATTCTTAAAGCAATGCGCTTACAACCCAAGTAATCTTTCTCTGCTAGTCTTAACTAGTTGGGCCCAAGATCATAGTCCTATGCCAAGGGCAGCCCATTACTGATGCTCTGTTACAGCTGGAAGCCAACCAACCCCAAATAAGAGCAATAAATGCCTTAAAATATAAAATGTCAGATAGCAGATGATTGAATTAAAATATGAGTAAGATTCTAACCATAAAACTACCTTAGAACAAGGAAAAAATATGGAGCAGATTCTTGGGATTAAATCTATTTCTTATCAATAGCCTAGGATATGGAAAACTCCTAACTCTTCCTTTTGTGACAGCAACAAATACTTCTAATTGGAGGACTGCACTGTTCATATTATTGCATAGAAGGCAAACACACTGAGATGCCTCTGGTACTCACCCATAAACTTACACTCTGTTCCTTCCCCCTTAGGACCATGATGTGCATGAGAAAGCTCTGTCTTGGCTGGCATCAGATAACTCAGTGATCACCCATTGCCCTGTTCTTGGGGTCTTTCCGAAGCAAGGGTTCAGGAATCTGGAGAAGGACTGCATGTAAATGAATAAACAAGACATGGAATATAAATTTGGGAGGCGAGGGGGAGCCAGGTGAGGCTCCACTTTCTAGTGAAGTAGGTTTTCTGAATCTCCACACCCAGGGCTTTTTATTCACACATTTTCCTTTAGCAAAGCAGATATACATATCAAAGGTAAGGTTTGATAAACAATAAAGAATTATTAGGTTGGGGGAATTGCCCTCAGCTATCTGGCAGCTGGCAATACCATGTAGATCCTCAGCCTTGATGAAGGTGTCCATCAGCCTTCTGAGGAACTTCTCGAATTTTATCATGCCCTGCTGGAATTAGCCTCCAGCACCCTGTGAACTCAAGCAAGTTGAATCTTCCCTGAACTGGTCTGTTTTGTTTTTTTTTTTTTCATTTATAAGAGAATAAACTTGAATGGAATGATTTCTAAGTTTCTCTCTGGGTCTATTTGATGAGAATACCAGTTTAAGGTCTTCCCCCTGTCTAAAGAGTAGTGTAATAGGTGGAATGTGCACTCCCTGTACACTCCAAAGATGTCCACTTCCTAATTACTGAAACCTGTGAATATGTTTACCTTATATGGCAAAGGGGACTTTGAAAAGGTGATTAGGATCTTGAGATGGGAGATAATCCTGGATTACTTGTGTGGTCCGTGTCACCACAAGAATCCTCATAGGAGACAAGTCAGGAGAGTCAGAGTCAGAGGAAAGCAATCAGCAGAAATGGAGATTGGAGCAATATGACCATGAGCCAAAGAATGCTGGCAACCCCTAGAAACTGGAAAAGGCAAGGAACGATTTTCCCCTAGAGCCTCCAGAAGGAATGCAGCCCTACTGACATCTTGATTTTAGTCCCTGATGAGATCCATTTTGGACTTCCCCCCTCTAGAAATGTAAGATAACAGATTTATGTCAAGTTAAATCACTAAATGTGTAGTAATTTGGTATAGCAACAATAGGAAACTGATATATGAGGCAATCTGTGAAGGAAAGGAAAATACTTTTGCCTGTTTCAGTTAGAAGAATAAGATAAGAATAAGATGAGAGGCCACTAAAAATAGTTTTGCCTATAAAAAATATTCAAGGCTGGAAAAAAGCAGTTGATGCTTTTTGGAAGATGGCAGGAATGTGATATTGTTATATAAACTGACATGGGGCAGAAAGAAAAAAGGCAGGTGATATTCCATACCCACTGCAGTTTTGCTTAACAACCATACATTATATTGCAATTAATCTAAATAATACTTTTAAAAATGTACAACTACCCACTTTTCTTTAAATTCAAAGATGATGAAGATCCAAAAGAGAACTCTGTTTAAATATCACCCCCATCATACACATACAAATGCTATATCACTAAATGAAGCATTATTTATGTTTTTTATTCTGTTATTCCACAATACTTATTAAGCACTACTATGTATATTATGCTAGGTACAGAGAAATTCGGATAAAGTAATTATGATGATAATAAGAAGAATGATAACTTTATGGTTCTTACAAAGTGGTATAGAAGAAACTATTAAAAGGGGAAGGGAATGGAGGAAAAAAGGCTTTATGGTTTTACCAAACCCTTTATGAAGAGAGCAAGAGAGATGAGAAAAAAGAGAAAGGAGAGAATAGGAAAGTGAGAAGATAGAGAGATAAATTATCAAAGCCATCAGAGTCCCACAATTAGGAGACAACACAATTTACATTTTGATCTTAGTTTCATCATTTTCATTCCAGTGTTGTTGTTTTTATGGATACATGCATGTGTATACTAGTATATTATGTAGAATATATACCATTTTTTCATACAAAGTATGGAATTACAGGAGCATATAATATGGGGAGGGTCAGCTAACTTATGGGGAACCAAAGAAAGCTCTGCAAAGGCTGCTCACTTGGAGGCAATTCGTAAGCAAGATGAGTAGAAGCTGGAAAGATAAAAAAGGGATGGGGGAGGGAGGGATGTTATATATGGAGAGAATAGCACAAGCAAAAGTCCTAAGACAGAGGCAACATGAAGCCTTAAAAGGAAATTGATCTCTTATCAACCTAAGGAATGGTATGCATGCATATGAGTACAACCAATGGACACAAAACTCTGGGGAGGGAGGGCATGTATGGGGGGGGGAGCAATGGTAAGCTACGTACACATATAATACCTTAATAAATTATAAAAAATTAAAATAAATAAATAAATAAATAAAATATTTTTAAAAGGAAATTGAGTAGAACAGAATGGCTGGAGTTCGGGGGGGGGGGGGGGGGGGAAGGGAGATGCATGAAGAGGAAAAGGCCTGGTAGAGGAAGGCTAAGTTAGCCAGCATCACAATGAAAATGATCCTACAGGAGTGTGAAGCCACTGAAGCCTTCAACTAGGAAGGTAACATGATCAGGTTTATGTTTTTACTGTGTAGAGACTGGAATGCAGCATGCTCACAAGAAAGTTGAGAAGAGAAACCTAGTGGTGAACATCAAATTCAGGGAATCAAGAGGCTTGTTATCAAGTTCCAACTCACCTACTAGGTCGTACTAATAGTTATCATATATCAAGATGCTACTGTGTGCCAGGCACCCTTTTAGTGTTTTACCTATAGTAACACATTTACTCTCTCCAAAACTCTATGAGGTAGGAATCATTACTATCTCCATCTTGAAGAAAAGAAAGCAGAGGCATAGAAAGATTATGTATCTAGCCTCACTTAGCTAGCAAGTTACAGCCATTCTGTTCTACTCAATTTCCTTTGAAGGCTCTATGTTGCCTTTGTCTTGAAACTTCTGCTTGTACTATTCTCTCCATCTAGAACATTCCTCTCTCCCCTATCACTTTTTATCTTGCCAGTTTCTACTCATCTTGCTTACAAATTGCCTCCATGTGAGCAGCCTTTGCAGGGCTTTCTTTGATTCCCCATAAGTTAGCTGCCCCTCTCCACATTATATGCTCCTGTAATTCTATACTTTGTATGAAAAAAATGGTATGTATTCTACATAATGTACTAGTATAAACATGCATGAGATATTGCTCAGACAACCTGGCTTCAGAGTCTGTGCTCTATACCACCATATTACATTGCCTCTTGTGACTGACTGCATGTCCCAGGGAAGTCACAAATACACTGCTTCCCCTGCCAGACTAAGCAGTGGTGATTCACTGAGCCAGATCTGTAATCCAAGGGGGCTGACCTGAATCCACACCATCTCAAGTCCTTCTGGTTCTAGTATTACAATTTTGTCTGGAGAACCAAGATTCTGCATCCTATTCTTTACCCACCATGAGTCTTTACCTTTGGAGCCTAAGCGGAATAGCCAGTCTTTGAGTCCCTGAAGGTACAAAAATATGACTACACTTTCTATGTTTTTCATTCTATTCTCAAGACCTGCTCTATTACACCCACTCCAGCCTACTTCCATGCCCCAGACAACTCATTACACAGCCATCCTCCAAGACTCAAATATTCTCCTTCATAAAAGCAAATGTAAATAAATCCTGGCCATTTCTAAGTCATGGGACTATAAGTGACTTCATAATCTCTCTTTTCATATTTTTTATTCACATAAGGAGCATGTCTTAACTATTTAACCATAATGAACACATACTTCTTCAGATTTGTTCTTATCAGACATCTATTTTTTTTTTGCATTCTACTGGATAGTTTTGGAAGATTTAATTCAGCAATTATTGGAATTTAACTCCTCCAATTAGGATTTAATTTACAAAAGATACAAAGAGAAAATAGGCCAAGAAAATGTATCTCTTATAAATGAGTCAATAAAATTATGGAATGTTAAGAGCTGTAAAGATCTTCAGCATCATCTAGTTCACTGGTTTTCAAATTGTATCTTCATGAATGTTGGGGTCTGTAGATAAGTCTTGGGGCTACAGTGGAGGGCAAGAGGGAGACAAACTGGGTATGGATCTGGATCCTCTATCTCTTCCTCAATCAAAATAGTTTTTCTTTATATTCTTTTTTTTTTTTTTTTTTTTTTTTTTTACAAAAAAAGGGTGTTCCCTACCCTGGAATATATTTACAGCCTCTTTACTTCTCCCATCTAAATTGCCTTCACTCTAATTCAAATATCTTCATCTCTAAACTAGATTATTATAATATCCTTATTACCTACTGTCCTTATTTCCAACCTTGCCTCTTTCCCCAATTTTATCCTACCATTCCCCACTCTACACTTCACTTACTATACTCAAATCATATATTTATTTACTCGTCAAACACATCTTTATTAGCCCAAATAGGTTAGGATATGCTGAGCTAACAAACTAAAATATCAGTGATTTTATAAAATGATTATTTTTCACTCATATCAGGGTCTGATATACTCTCCTCCAAGAATTGACTCAAGGATCCCATTATATTTGGGGACATCATCATATTCAACACAGGGCATTCATGATTGCCATGAAAAGAAAATGGGGAGGGGTTCCCAGCCCTGGAAATGGAACAAAGGCCATTGATCAGAATGCAGTCACAAGACCTCAACATAATTATAAGGAATGCTGGGAGGCATCATCTTTTATAATGCCCAGAAAAAGGAAAATGACATAGGAGTTGGTGAACAATTGGTGAGCATATAACATGAACTCTCATACCCACTCAGAGTAACTGAATTTTCTATTACCCTTTAATAAAATTTCCTTCTCATAGCTTTTTGTATAACTGAATTATTTTCATTTTTCTAGTTTAAGCTTGGTTTTACTCTCCTCTGAGAGGTTTCTCTAATCATCTTAACCAAAATAGTTCACTGTGGTAGAACTAGTTACCTCTCATTATCTTTTCTACCTTCACTTTTGGCAGTGAGAACTCTTATGCTTGGCTGAATATATAATTGGCCAGCTTAAAACAAACAAACAAAACAAAAATAAACAAACTATATTTCCCATCTTTCTCTGTACCACATTTGGTCATGTGACTAAATTTTGGCAAAGAGATGTAAAAATTATGTGAAACCTATCAGAAGTTTCCCTACAGAGATGAGGATAGTCTTCCATCACACCTTGCTCCCTTCTGTTTCCTTAATTGATGAGGTTCAGATTGATTTAAGCAGTCACCTTGGACTATAAGGCAGCACTTTGGCAGGGTGGAGCATTCTTTGGAATAAAGTTAAGTCCCTAGTTACTTCATGGTGCTACCATTGCAGACCTAGACTCTTATCTCAGGATTCCTTAAGTGAAAGAGATAAATTAACTTCTACTTTGTTTAAGACAATGTTAATTTTTATAAATCACTGATTTAGTACAACCTCTTTAGTATACAGATAAGAAAAGTGAGACCATATGATTATGTGGCTATAAAGATGAAAGGATAGGATAGAGTTGGTTCTCTGATTTCCAGTATAGTATTCATCACATAGTGACAGTCATTACATAAGATTTTTAGGAAAAAGAAAAACCAAATATAATGAATCACTACTGTGTATGAGACATAGATGGTTCCTGCCCTTATCATGATGACAGGTGAATAATTATGATATATCATGTTAAGCAGATATGTACATATGCATGGTAGCACAGAAAAATGAAGGAAGGGGGTGGTTTAATTATGCCTTGCATTATCGGGAAGGTAAGAAGCAACATAGAAGTGGGGACTTGAAAAGTAAGAGTTTTCCAGGTATAAGGATAGAAGGTATGGAATGAGAGAATTATTCTGGGGAGATAAAACCAGCACACAAAAGCGTGTAAGAATGTCCTGTGCAAAGAACAATCAAAGCAGAAAGAGTGAAAAATTAACAAATTAACCTAAACATTTAGAAGTTTAGGCTCAAGACTGACTTTAAAGGTCCTTGTATACTAGTATAAACAATCCCTGGACTAAATCTATAGGGAAGGAAAGTTTATGATATGATAGTGACTGTATTGAATTTGTGTTAATTTTGAAGAGCTATCTATTTCTGCTTTCTAATAAATGCCCGATTTCTTTCATAGAGATTGACTCTTTGAGAATACATATAGACTGAGGACCAAACCAGGGCTCCACCACCCTTGCCCATGAAGAGCCATGCAACCAAAGCTAAGGCACTCAGATGCTCCTGCTTTGGACCCCGGCTCTTCAACAGAAAAACAAAGAAACCACAAATTACTGCCATTTTAGTCAAGAAGAGGTCAGGGTTCTCATCATAACATTGCTCCCATGAGTCTGTCTTGGGGCCTGTTCAACCCAACCCAGTCCCCAGATGGGCTGCTAGGCTCTTATCCTCTAAATCCCTGTTATTCTTCTGAGAGATTTATTTTGCTTAAGTTTAACAGAATGGTTTCTGCAGCTTGAAGCAAAGAAATCTAACACATAAAGTATCACAGTCTATGAGTCACTAACATTAGAAGGCAATGTCTCTACAACTCCATGTAGTTTCAGGGTTGAGAATAGAGTCTCAAGAGTCAGCACACTAATTTTGGCTCTTACACTGAGCTATAGCCACCAATGTAACATTTGTTAGTAGAAGTTTATTGAGTCTTTTTATCTTATTTCTCAGTTGGTTTAGCAGGGGTGGATAACCTTTACTCTGCCAAGGGTCATTTGGATATTTATAACATCATTTGTGGGCCACACAAAATTATCAACTTAAATGAGCCTGCTATATTTGGTCAAACATTTAATTAACTCATCCTTAATGCCTTGGCAGGGCCAGACCAAATGATTTTGAGGGCCTTAGAGGGTCCGAGGGCCAGAATCCCTCCCCCCCCCCCTCTGCTTTCAAGTTTAACCAGGGAAGATGGAGCTGTTTATTGAGCTCCCTCAAAGTTCCCAACAACCTATATTACCAGTTAATCCATAGGACATCTAATGGGGAAAGTATGTCCCTAAACAGCAGAAAACTGTGCCCAAGTAGCAGAGTCTAGGCCAGAACTCTTATTGCCTAACTCAAGATTCCTTTTTTTTTCTTTTTTTCCCTGAAAGATATGGTCCAGCTGGCTTTTTAATCCCTCCTGCTGCAATCCCAAAACGTCTATTTTACAAATTTGGAGGAGTTGGCAATCATTTTGTCTTTGTCAAAGCTGAAAAGTCATGCTTCCCGTAAGGAGTCTTAGGCCTGGCCCAGATAAAGCCACATGGTCTTTATGTGGATTCCTACATTCCTCTGGATTCACAGGTCAGCAGCAAATGCCAGAAGGAGGTGTGCTTCAGCACAGGGTACAATGGACTTCTGAATCTTCCTTAATTAAAAAGGGATTTAGGGAGTTTATTTTTATCAAGGTCCTCAGATGAGTCAAAGAATACATTTCTTTGAGATAAATGATCAGATTACCAAGAGTAATAGGAGATATTATTAAGGGTTCCATAAATACTTGGAGAATGACAAAGAATTTAAATGATGCAGGGTAGAAAAATTTCTTTCCCCTAAAAAATAAAAGTTAAAACTAAGGAATAACTTGAAAGACATCTCAGCTATTTCATTCCAGTCTTTGTACAAAAATGATAAATAAATACACAGGTGGGTTCTGAGATGGGACTATGAAACGAAGAGAAAATTATCAGCCTCTCTCATACTACAATCCTGATTTTAAATGCTAAATGGAATTCAAGTGAGATAAACTATAAAGCATCTTCCCAGAGTTATCTTTCCAGATTCATAGATACAATCCCAAGAGAAGATGCCAGGGTTTGTATCTTCAGCCTTTAGGCCATACACTCCTTTGTTAGTAAAGCTTTGATCTTGTTCAGGGATTCTCTACTGGTTGCTATCTCTGTAAATCATAAAATCACGCATTTAAACACAAGAACTGACTTTATAAAGCATCTATTTCAACTAATGCACTCAACCAGCAGATAAACTTAAACCTGAAGAAGTAATAACTCACCCAAAGCCAAGCAGGGGCAAAACCAGGACCTATCTTGTACCTACACATGATACCAAAGGGGGGATTGGATGATTTTATTTTATTTTATTATTATTTTTTAACATTTGTAAATTGGGAAGGAGATTAGTGAAAAAAAATCAACTATCCTAATCATAATAAGAAAATTACTTTTGGTGACTGGTGGGGGAGAAACTGCCTTTATTTTGGAAAACACCTGCCTTAGTCAGTGCAGGCTACCATAACAAAATATCATAGATGGATTAAATAGCAGAAATTTTCTGGCTCGTTTGGTTCAGTGGATAGAGCATCAGCCTTTGAACTGAAAGGTCCCAGTTTTGATTCAGGTCTAGGGCACATGACCCGATTGTGGGCTAGATCCCCAGTAGGGGGCATGCAGGAGGCAGTCTATTAATGATTCTCTCTAATCATTGATGTTTCTATATCTCTCTCCCTTTCCCTTCCTCTCTGAAATCAATAAAAATATATTTGTTTATTTGTTTGTCTGTTTGTTTGTTAAAATAAAGGGCAGATTTTTTTTCCGCACAGTTCTGGAGGCTGTAAATCTGAGATCCGGATGACAGGATGCTGGGATCCTGATGAGAGTTCTCTTCCTGCCTTACAGATGGCGGCCTTCTTGCTATGTCCTCATGTGGCAGAGAGAGCAGCTAGCTTTCTATGTCTCTTCTTATAAGGACACTAATCCCATCATGAGGGCCCACCTTTATAAACTCAGGAAACCCAATTACCTCCCACAGGCCCCACCTTCAAATGTTATCACATGTGGCTTAGGATTTCAACATGAGTTGGGGGGAAAAACACAAACCTTTCAGTCCATAGCAATACCTTAATAGGGCAGATGGGGGAAAACGGAGAGTATAAGCATATTGTGGCCTGAGGCATCAAATGTGGTCATTAAACTGTTTGAAAAGAACTGTTTCCATGAGAAAGAATACCAACTTGGTGGTGGAGGAGGTGTGTTTGTGAAGGGTGTAAGAAAGAAACATCAGAAAAATCTGAGGAGCCAGCAGACGGGGCCACCAGACTGAGTGTGAGGTGATCAGGGGAACATGCCTTAGAGGACTTTAAGGTATGGGTTGTTCAGCGTTCAGTTTTAAGTCTGTTTTTGTTTGTTTTGGTGAGCCTTTTACTGGAAAGGGATCTGGCCATTTGTCGGTCTGCCTAGGGCCCAAAGGTGTGTGTGGGTTCATGACTTCATGTAGGAAAGGTTTCAAACACAAGTCCAGGTGATTTTTAGAGGATATTTACTAAAGCTAGGGACAGTGAAACAAGGAAAGGCCCAAGATAAAAGAAGCAACAGGAGAGGGAGTAGGTGGGGAAATGAGCCTAGGCTGGTCTGCTTTGGCTCACTAGGAAGTCAAAGAAAAGGAGGCCTTGGGAAAAAGTTATCCTGGAATGAGTTGCTGCTCCAGTTGCAAATCTGTGGGAACCTTTAAAATTTAGGAGATGTTAGTGGAGGAAGAAGAAGGTGAAGGGCACAGGCATGTTCCTGGGAGGGAGAGACCACACTGGGGAATTTTTTTTTTGGGGGGGGGGGTTTACAGACTGGGGGTTTAGGGAGGTTTTGGGAAGGATCTTAATAGAATATTCATCAACTTTATGTTAATGAGCTAAAATGAGATGTATTCCCTTCACTTCCTCAGTTTCTTGGGTGTGGTTGGCATAAATGGCACTAATTGGATCTCTGTTATCTGTCTCACTGAGTGGAGTGATTTAAGCTATTTACCCTCTGGTTGGGGAGATGTGTAAACCACTTACTCTTTTTTAAAATATATTTATTGATTTCAGAGAGGAAAAGAGAGGGAGAGAGTGATAGAAACATCAATGGTGAGAGAGAATCATTGATCCCCGCCTCTTGCAGGCCCCCCAATTGGGATCAAGCCCACAACCGAGGCATGTGCCCAGGACCCTTTAGTCCACAGGCTGATGCTCTATCCACTGAGCCAAACCAGCTAGGGCTAAACTTACTCTTAAGTGTCCTTAGTTATAGAATATAGAATTTTTCAATTTACTAGGTGCCTATAAATTGCTTGGCCATTTAACTACGGTTCAGTTTCCCTATTGTGCTTGTCCTGGCTTACTAGCCTGTCTCAGTAACTCCTCTAACTTTCAAAGTTCCTAGCTCATTTCACTACACACACACTATGTCTTATGAAGTGTGACTTTTGGAATCAAGGAATCAAGGAAGAAGCCTGGTTTTATAGATCAGCGTTCTCTACACCAGGGATGGATATGCAGGCTGATGAAAAGATCCCCAAACTGAGGACAACCCAAAGGTGACCAGAAGGATGCAACCTTCTCATTGATCAGCAGAGGAGTGAAGCCAACTTTATCTGACTTCCTGGAAGCAGGGAAACCCCAGCTAACTTGGGCTAAGCAGGTAAAAACTAGTGCAGGTATGTACTCAGTGTGGGGTTTATTTGGAGGTTATCTAAGCGCCTCTTTAGAAGCTGTTACATGAGAATCTCTCCCTGAAAGTCTGAAGGTTAGGTGAAGGCTCCCAGTTCCCTGCGGAGCACTTCCTGGCAAAGCTGCCTTTGAACCTGATGTATCAGCTGCCCCTCTTTCTCTTAGTCAGCAAGAAAGGCTGGGGTTGCTTTTCTTTTCTTTTTTTAAGGTTAACATAGGCATGGAGTGTTTTCTTAGCTTGAGGGTTGGGAAAGAGGGAAAACTTTTAAGTGCGCCTTTTCTTTCCCGTAAGTGATCAAATAGTCTAGTCTAGTATTTTCAAAATGGTTACACTTCTGAGACCTGAGTGTCCTTCCCCTCCCAACCCTGGTGAAAGATGACTCCGAATGTAATAAAGTGGACTCCAGAGATATCCGTTTATTTATTCCAAATATTTCAGCTAATGAGAAAACGAGGTTGAACTCCCCATCCTGGGGACTCTGCAGCCAAGCTCTCTGGCAGTGTTCTTGGCATGGACACTGCACTCTCTGATCTGTTCCTTCTGCCTCAGAGGTTCTGTGGGGCCCACTCTCTCTCCAGGTTTCTCATTAGTAGAAACCCCATCACTCATGTGGGAGGCACAGGCCTCACTCCTGCTGATGCCTTTATTATGCTTGCCCTGCCAGCCTCCCCATCATCTCTCCCTGCCTCTAGCCAGCGCCCTCCTCTCTGCAGGGTTGCCTCCTGCCCTCTCATCCTTCTGGGTGGCTCCTGGCAAGAAGCTTCCTCTGATGGATTCCATAGAACCCTGACCTCACTTTGAAGTTAAACACACCTCACCTTCAGACTCAACTCTGCCCCCTTTAACTGGATTTCTACACTCGTTAGCCATTCCCAGAAGCCCAGTGTGCCTCTGGTGCGACACAGTAAGAAGTCGATTTAGGGACAAGGTAAGGAATTGAGTGCTGTATTCTTAGACACACACCACTAAGAGAGCCAGTGGAGAGAGCCATCCCTCCCCCAGGTTCCCTGGGGTGGCAGAGTTCAGGCCCTGAGTTAGACAGCTCGACCTGGCCGAGATGGACTTGGGCAGGTCACTTTGAGTTATGTGGTCATTGGTGAAAATTAATTTATTCAAGGACTTGACACAGTTTGTGGTAGATGTAAAAAGTGTGATCTCAAAAAGGTAAACAGTTATTGCTATTTCCAATGGTCAACCTCGGTGAAAAGTGAAGGGCTCACTGGATGGCCCAAGGATATGGACTGTTGTATTCTCACGGAGGTCACTGAGGAGGAACAATTCATGCTGTTTTAGATGCTACTGCATCCCAGCCAGTGTGGCTCAGCAGTTGAGCATCGATCCAGGAACCAAGAGGTCACTAGTTCAATTCCTGGTTAGAGCCCTCTGTCCTCAGTAGGAGGCATGCAGGAGGCAGCCAATCCAAGTCTCTCTCTCTCTCTCTCTCTCTCTCTCTCTCTCTCTCTCTCTCCCTCCCTCCCTCTCCCTTCTCTCTCAATTACAAAAAAAATCAATAAGGACATATTTTTTAAAGATGATACTACATAATCACATACCATTGATAATCAGATTGAAGCAGCCAATTTTTGGACTGGTACACGTGGTGTTCCCTGGGGCAGGATGTCCCAGATTCTTTGTCCACTGGAGTAGAAGAATGAATCCATGGACAGAAGGTGGTACAGCAAAGGTGGAAATTTATTAAAGAACAAATACAGACTCCCACACGGGGAAGGGGAAAGAGTTTCTTTTCCCTGTGGCTTAATAAAGGCTGCAGATCCTTGTGCGTTGATATCATCTCTGATTGGTCACTATTCCCTTGGACTGGTTACTATAGAAACTCCTGGGCTCCTTCCTTATTGCTTTCCTGTTCCTTTTGGGCTTTCTTCTTCTCCTGAATGAAGGGTTTCCTTCTCTTCATTTTATAAATATAGACCTTTTGCTGTTCCCAGCTCTGTCATTCTATGGAAATGTTCCTGTTGCAGCTTACCAGCTTCCCCATTCTATGGAAATATAACTTCTGCTGCTCTGCAGCCCTGTGCTTCCTCCATGGTCCCCTCAATTACCAAAATTTCTAAAATTTCCTAAAACCTGTCTTTTTCACCCACAAAAATTCCTGTTTCAACATCAGTCAGACTTGAGAGTTAGACTGGTCCAAATCCTGGCTCTGCAGCCTCCTGGTGATACTACTGCTTTAATTAACCTGTCTGTGCCTCCATTTCTCCTCTGTCCAGCAGGATAATGATAAGAACATCTATCTTACAGAGATGCTATGATATACCAGTGCCTTAATCCATGTAAAATAGTAGAGTTACCCAGCACTTAATAAGAGCTCAGTAAATGAAAGTGTTGGTTGTTTTTACTAAAGTGCTCTTCTGGTAGGGTGGGAGCAGGATGAGGTTTACGTTCATGGTGTTTGATTCTTTTCTCTCTTGAGCACTCAGGCCAAGACTCAAAGCTTTATCCTTTCACTGTTTTCCACAAGGATGCCAAGAACACAGCATTTCAAACATTTGGCATTTTTCTGAAGTCCTGGATGCAGATGGGGATTGTATTACATAGGCTCAGCCATGTCGCTGTCTCCCTCCTCTCTGCACCCCTTTTGCTCAGTACCTTGTTCTGGGATTATTATTCTGACCCCTTGTTCTGAGGTTTATGCTAAGCAGCTGAGGACTGCAGGCCACTATGTCACTGGCAGGTGCTTTGGGGAGTTGGTAAACAGTCCTTGCTGCCCACCAGCTTCATCCCCCCACATGTCCACACAGCATACTTCTGGTGAATAATATATTTTTCACCTGGTGACAGAGCACTCAGAAGAGTCAAAAAACACTTATCAAGCTGAGTGAAATAAGCCAGTCAATGAAAGAGAAACACCACATGACTTCACTCATTTATGGATATTAAAGAACAGTATAAACTAATGAATAGAAGGAAAGATATAGAGACAGTAAAACAACAAGCAGACTGTCAAATGACAGTGGGGGAGGAGGGAGGGAGATCTGGGGGAGATAAGAGATCAACTGAAGGACTAGTATGCATGCATATAAGTACAACCAATGGACACAAAACTCTGGGGAGGGAGGGCATGTATGGGGGGGGCACAATGGTAAGCTATGTACACATATAATACCTTAATAAATTTTTAAAAAAGTTTAAAAAAGAACACTCATCATGTGCTAGAAACTGTAAGGTTTGAGGCGCAGGAAACTGACCACCAAGACATTTTAAAGTAAAGTTAATTCCCCAGTAATGAGCAGGACTCGTCACAGAGGTAGAAAAATCAGAATTGAAGGAGTTGGGAGGGGAGAGGGGACCCAGCCGGGCTGTCTCCTGGACATGGAGGACAAGCAGCACGTGGGCTGGTCTGGGGGTCTTTTTAAGGGCAGGAACAGGAGAGGGTTAGACCCAGGGTGGAACAGGAAGGGGTGGGCTCCAGGACACTTTGGCATGTGCTGATTGGTGGTTCAATGTCTTGGGGATATCTCTGTGACAGATGCCAGTAATGTCATAACTCTGCCCACCAGTTGGGAGGAGGGAGAATCTTATAGAAACTCTGGTAGGTAATGGAGATACAGCAGTGGAAAAGTAGGCCATAATTTCTGCCCATATGGAGCTTGCATTCTAGTGTGAGGAGCAAATGGTACACAGGAGAACTAAGCAAAACATGTGATATGTTAGAATATGACAAGGGCCATGGAGAAAAAAAGTAAGGAAGGATAATAAAGACTTATAGTATGAGGGCTGCTTGCCATTTTATTTATTTATTTTAAAATATATTTTATTGATTTTTAGAGAGGAATGGAGGGATAGAGAGTTAGAAACAATGATGAGCAAGAAACATTGAACAGCTGGCTCCTGCACACCCCCTCCCGGGGATGTTCCCACAACCAAGGTATATGCCCTTGACCGGAATTGAACCTGGGACCCTTCAGTCTGCAAGCCTACACTCTGTCCACTGAGCCAAACCAGTCAGGACACTGCTTGCGGTTTTAAATAGGGTGGTCAAAGAATGCTTCCCAAAGAAGTTGAAAAAATATGGTTCACAGATTGTGTCATAAATGCCAGGCATTATTATTGGTCCAAGAAACTCAATTGTTTTCTCACCGCAGATGCCAGAGGCATGTAGCTGGAAAAGTTTGAGAATAGCCACCTAGATATCAGGGAGGGTTATTGCAAGGACGCAAGAAATATAGAGCAACACGGGGCAGCACATGCTTCTCTGCTCAGGTGCCCTCAGGCTCACCCTTCCCAAGGCTGAGATGTGGAGCTGCTCTCATGGAGCAATCGCTATCACCTTTAGGAATACAAATTCTATGTTCACATGGTTCATCTTACTTGTGTGTATTTAGAAAGTATGTGTTAGTGGAGTTGGGTTGCTAATGTCCAGTATGGACTGCCTTGTTGGGGAAAGCTTTGAAATAAGTCATTTCAGAAGCAATCATTTCTCTTATGCTCCCACTTAGTTGGATTTTTGGTTTGGGGCCAGGTCATAATGGGCCAGATTACACTGTGGCAGCAAATTAACTGAAATTCCAAAAGTGTGTTTCTTACTCACACAACATCCATTATGGGCCCTGTTGACCCTCTTGGACAAGTATTCCCCCACAAGGTGCCTCAGGGACCTAGGATACCTCAACCTATGGCTCCACCAACTCAACACAAGACTTCCGTCTTGATGGCAGGAGAAAAGAATGCTTGGAGCTTTCATCTGATCTTCTGTGATTCAGCCTGGAGGTGATGGGCATTGCTTCTGCTCACAGATTCATTGGCCAGAGCTAGTCAATGGCCTCACCTTCTAAAGATGAAGTCATGTAATTATTTTCCTATTAGGCAGGAAAGAGCCGGATGTTGGGAAGCATTAGTGGGGTCCACCAGAATCACTTGTCCTTATTGCAGGCAACGGGGCCAAGGCAATAAAAATGTCTCAACTCTCCTGGCACATAGTACCGGCCTAGCAAATTTTATGCAGAAAAAAAACAAAAACAGCTTAGAACTATTACTTAGAACTATTTCTCCTGGTAAGTGATTGTTAGAGCTTCCTGGGCAACTTTTCAGTTCATAGCCCAAATAAAATATACCTATAAACTTCCTGATAATTGTCTTCAAACTTACTGAGAAGAGTGTTCTTTCTTTAAGTGGCTATAAAAATTACCACACAAAAATACCCTGGCTGGGTAGCTCAGTTGGTTAGAGCATTGTCCCAATACACCAAGGTTGCAGGTTTGATCCCTGATCAGGACACATATAAGAATCAACCAATGAAAGCATGAATGGGTGGAGCAACAAATTGATGTTTCTCTCTGTATCTCTAAGACTCTCTCTCTCGCTCTCTCTCTCTCTCTCTCTCTCTCTCTCTCTCTCTCTCTCAGGTTAATAATTAAAATTTATCACTAAAACCACATAGCTGTAGTTTGTCAACTGCTTGCCTGCCTGCCTTCCTAATTGCCCCTAACCACTTCTGCCTGCCAGCTTGATCACCCCCTAACCATTCCCCTGTCAGCCTGATTGATGCCTAACTGCTCCCCTGCCAGCCTGATTGCCCCTAACTGCCCTCCCCTACAGACCCAGTCACCCCTAACTGCCCTCCCCTGCAGGCCTGGTTGTCCCCAACTCTCCTCCCTTGTAGGCCTGATCCCTTAACTGCCCTTCCCTGCTGGCCTGATTGCCACAACTGTCCTCCCCTGCCAGTCATCTTATTGCAGCCATCTTGTGTTCACATGGGGGTGGCCATCTTGTGTGTTGGAGTGATGGTCAATTTGCATATTACATCTTCATTATATAAGATCTACATACTGACATTAGTATGTGTCTAGGGTAGGGGTGGGAAAACTTTTGATTCAAGGGCCACAATGGGTTCTTAAATTGGACCGGAGGGCCGGAACAAAAGCAACCTGACCATGCTGGCATTCTCATCTTGGACTGCTGGTGAAGGAGTGGAGGGGAGAGCAAGAGAACCCTCCGCTATTTCAGCCGTTTGCCCACGGCTGGTCTAGGGATTAGTGGGACTGAAAAAGTGTAATCCCTGCTTATCAACAAACAGCAAGGAGCTAAAGAAGATTTTTTCAGACAGCAGTAAATGCCATGAAAAATAAGATTAGGTAATGTGCTACATAGAAATTAGAAGGTAGGTATGTTACACAGGGTGGATAGGAAAGGCCTTTCTAAGGTGGGAGCATTTCTAAGGTGGGTGCTGAGGGCCCAGGAGTGATGCAAAGATCAGAAGAAGGTTGTTCAGGCAGAAGTGAGGTGAATGCAGAGACCCTGAGAAAGGCGTGAGCTGCAGGAAGGAAACTAATGTGAAAGTGTGCAGGGCCACCAGCAGAAAGGTATCAGAGAGGGTGGGAGAGGGAGAGACTAGCTGATACCTGATGTTCATGTAAGAAATTTGACTTTTATTTTCAAATCCATAGGAAGCCATTGGAAGGTTTTGAGCAGAATAGTGACATGATCTGATTTGCCTACTTTTAAAGAGCCTCCGGTTGTTGTGAGGAAAAGGAATTTCAGGGGAAGGAGTAAGAGGAGGGCGTGCCTCCAGGTGCAGGCAGCAGAGCTGGAGCAAAGTGGACACGCAGCAGGACCTGGTGTTGGGAGGGAAGGAAAGAGAATGCTTGGGGTGATTCTGCAGTTAATTGCATTCTACATGACTGGCTCGCTTATGAGACAGAAGTGGTTGCTGGTAGAAGAACATCTCTTCATCCATTTATCTTCACCAAATAGAACAGGGTTTGGCATATGGCTCTTCCTAATAAATAGTTTTTGGGTGGTAAATGGATAAGTGAATGTAAGAAAAAATTTTTCTTTGTTCCTAAACAAAGAAAAAAAAAGGACACACAATGCTTAACCTGTCAGGCCAGGTTATACAAACATAATTCCAGAGCTCTGGTCTTAGGAAGACAGGACGTAGAATGTATTTCTTGTGCAGACATAAGAAAGAATGAATTTGTGGTGTGTTTTGGGTTTTTGTTTATTTGTTTGTTTTGTTTGTTCTTATTTTAGGCCAGAGGAGAACCACAGGGGAGTTGGGATAAGCACAGGCTTACTAGGAAGTAGCAAACTTCACTCCATACCTGTCTGTGCACAGGATCCTCTGATGTCCTAGTTCATGTTTTTAATAGCTCAGAGGTGAGTTTTTATGATGTTTCCCCTCTCTTTCTCTTGTCTTCCCTTTGAGAGATTCTTGCATATTTATATATGTTTACATATGGTTCTTACTAATAAATATTTGTTCGAACCAAATATATCACATGGATTCTTTCCCTGCAACGATGTCATCTAATTAGTATTCTTTGACATTTTCCTTGAAATTTGAAAAGAAAACACTTCCTCTATTCTGTCTGTAGACTCTAGTCAAAATTAAAAAAAATTTGCTGCATTGATTTATCTAATTCCTACATGTTTTAAAACCTGATAGCTTAAAATCAAATGAAGAGATTTTTACATATCTTCAGGGAAGTTTTTTCATTAATATTTTCTTGTATTACAACAGAGGTAGTGTTGTGTTATAATTATGGCAGGGAGTAGTGCTTCATACCTCAACAGGTCAACTCCTCAGCACAAATGAATTATCCTTATAATACTTAAATCATGCCCAGTGCTTTGCACATAGTAGGAGTGCTGTGAAATGCTCATTGGATAGTAGAATGAATTAATTAATCAAAGCACAAAGAAATTTTTTTTGCACAGTGCATACTTAATTAGGGCTGCAGAAATCTTTTGAATTGATTATGAATAAAACTGTTGAAAGCAGAGTTTCTGGAATTCTCACTGTGGATTCAGGCCAGTGTAGGACTTTAATTGCCCTTTTTCTGGCTCTGCTATCTGTCAAGGACAAGTTCTCAGTAATGTTCCTCACGAACCAATCACATTGGTCAAGATTATTAAGTTTGAGAATATATAGTCACTTCATGAGCTCCCAACTCCTACGCACCAATTAGGCCCCATCTAACTTTTGGCAGCTACTCTTTTCATGGCAGAATATTCTCCATATCTGTCTGTTAATGTGTCATGACGCACAGAACAGATAACACAGAGGTGAGGGGTAAAGTGTACAAGTACACACAGCACAATGAAATTAGTGATTGAGGCAGCACGCCTTGGACATGGCAGCCCACACTGCCATGTGTGATCATGCAAGAGATAAGGCCAGTGTAGGACTTAATTGACTTCTTTCTGGCTCTGCTATCTGAGAACTTATCAAGGACAAGTTCTCAGTAGTGTTACATTGCCTCTCCACAGAATTTCCTGGAATAAAAAAAAATTTTTTTAATTAAAATCTTTGAGGAAACTTACATATTTCTAGCACTATAAAAGTTTTTTAAGTTCATTGTAATAAAGTAAACAACAAAACATATATCAAATGCAAATTAAAAGCCCTCAGCTACTCCCCTCCCCCAAACCCCAATTCAAATCGCCACAAAGATTATCATTGTTGGCTGATAAATAGTATTCTCTTATACATTTTTATGCAAACATGTTCTTTTTACACAAGTAGACCACACTACACACTTCCTGCAATTTTCCATATTTAGTTAACAGACATTTTTCCAAATCAGTGCAGAGATATACTTTATTCTTTTTAATGGACTTCACTTATGCCATTATAGGTTAATTCTTTTTTTCTATTAAAAATAGTATTTTGTCACAATTTTATACATATATATTTGTGCATTCAAGTGTGAAATAAATTTCTAGCATTGGAATGGCTAGATTAATCAGTAGGCCACACCTCAAATTTCGATTGACATTGCCAATCGCCCGTACAAAATTGTTATACAAATTTATACTCTTGGAAACTCTGCTGATTGATAATTTTCCTGAAAATGAATGTGGAAAAGATGGAGAATGAACAATGGGGACCTTGATAGGGGTGGTAAAGAAGCAGCAAAATCAAAGGCCAGTCACCTCACCCTCTTGCCTCTGGTGGGGCCTGCTGAGCTTGCTGAATGGCAGGAGAAATGGACAGAGCCCCTGAGCCAGTGCCTTCCAGCAGTCAGGACTTGAGAAGCCGGTGTCTCTGCAACAGATACACACACACACACACACACACACACACACACACACACATACTTACCTGTCTGGTTTAGTCAAGGATCTCTATACTTCACTCCAGGAGATGATAGGCCTCTTGCACAAGGCTTTCTTTCGAAGGCAACAAGTACAAAATGTTTGAGTGGTGGTGATTTAATTCTAACGCCCCTCAGGATTCCCAGAAGAAATAAGAGCCAGTGTAATAGGTGATTGAACTATTCAGGCAAAATGGGTTAAGAAGGCTGACATGGATGAATGGGCTCTTTCTGGCCTTCCTGAGTTATATTAATCAAAATCTCATGGAACATCTTAACCCTGTGCTTGTCAAATGCTGAAGCAACCCAATGCTATTTCTCTGCTTGGATTTTCTAAGAATGGAACAAAAAGACATATGATCTGAGATAAAGTCCTATAAATTCATCAACTGCTGCCAAAAAACACACAACTAATTTTGAAAAGCAGAACTAAAAATTATGTTGCGAAGGAAAGATGAATGCCAGAAGCAGGAAAGATTGCTGCTAGTAATTTCTTTCCTTTTTAAATTTTTATTTATTGATGAGAGAGAGAGAGACATTGGTTTGTTATTCCACTTATTCGTGTATTCATGGTTGAACCTTGTATGTGCCCTGACAGGGATCAAGCCTTCAACCTTGGTGTGTCAGGAGGATGTTCTAACCCCATGGTCAGCAAACTGTGGCCCTTAGGCCCCTTGAATGTGGCTCTTCCACAAAATACCACAGCCTGCTCAAGTCTATTTTGAAGAAGTGGTGTTAGAAGAAGTTTAAGTTTAAAAAATGTGGTTCTCAAAAGAAATTTCAATCGTACTATTGATACTTGGCTCTGTTGACAACCACTGCTCTAACCAATTGAACTACATGACCAGGGCCTGGCATTTTCTTGAAAGGAGTATCTTCAATGTGTGGGGGGAAAAGCAAATCTATTGTTATTCCCTCACCCATTCTAACTGCATAGTCTCCAGGTTTTCTCTCATCTGAGAAAAGTGTTTCAGTGAATCTGCTTACATGACCTCCAAGTTGTTCATACTAGCATGATCAAGCCAGAAGGTACAGGTTGATTATCATTATTTGTGGTACTTGTGTTCTATAAAGTGGCCAAAAATATTAGATAATGCTGAATCCTTGCTCCTAGGTGAGGTTCCTGTGAACCTATGAACCTATCACAACATTTTCATCAACAGGTCAATACGTAATCTTGTTTTGTGTTTCTGTTTAAAGAAGCATGTGTGTGTGTGTGTGTGTGTGTGTGTGTATGTGTGTGTGTGTGTGTGTGTGTGTGTGTGTGTATCATTGATTCATTAACATTGAAGTCAAAGCATGACTAATTCTTGACTGAGCAAAGCTTATCTAAAGCACGTGCTTTCTCTGTAAGGCTTAGGAACACTCAACAGCACTTCAGCACTGTACTTCTGGGCCATTTTAAAGAGCAAAATCACATCCAGAAAAGCACAAAAATTGTTTAGAAATGGCACCTAATACACTGTGAAAGAACACATGTTTACAGTCTGAGCCGAAACAAGAAGGCAGAGCATGGCCTCATTCTTCCTCATCTGGGAATACAAACATGCTGCCTTGTGCATGCCCTTTATGATGAGGAAAGAGCGCAAGGGTTGATATTGGCTTACAGACAAATGATAGTGAGTAGCAACTTGGCAAATATGGAATCTGTGGTGAGGAGGTTAGAGTGCATTCTCCCTCAGGCCAATCAGACCTCCCCACCTTGCATTCACCCCCTTGTCCTTCCCACCTCCTCTGGGTTGGCCCTGCTGGGCTTGGAAGGCTCCCCCAGAAAGAGCCTGTGGTGAAGGCTCTGGGGAGAGACGGGAAAAGGACATGCAAAGCCCCCTCTCCACTCAGCTGCTTAGCACCTACTGGCGGAGAAACAGGCCCACCAGCAATGATGGTGTAAGATCAAGTTCGGTAAGCGGCTTTATAGACAATGAGGTGAAAGAGATGGTAGGCTAAGAAGGTGTACAAATACTCCCTACAATTTCCCTTTGTATTCTTTATCTTCAGTGAAATTCTCTTACATCACAGCACAAAAATAAAAGTTGTTTCAGAAGAGATGCCAAGAATGGGATTGTCAGATTCAGCACACAGGACAGCCAGTTAAGTTTTAATTTCAGATAAACAACACATTGTTTTTTAATATGAGTATGCCCCATGTTTATGCTGAATCCTTTAAGGACACTTACTCTAGCTACTGTGTAGAAAGTAGAGGCCTGGGGCGATTCTAAACTTGAGACATTAATTAGGTAGTGGGTGACATGACACTAAGTCAGCTTGGCCACTGCCCCCCTGGTTTCTTACATTCCTTTGTCTAAGAAATACCAGGGGCAGGGCAGTACCACTGCAGGTGGGGACAAACAACCCTCACTGTGGGAGAAATAGGCCAGGAAGGTGGGTGGCTCTTAACCCCAGTTTCACACACATCAACTCAGGGAGCTTTTAAACATATGATGCAAGACCCATTTAATTGTTCTTGGATGACGTGTTTTTATTGAGCAATCAGATGATTCTGATGTGCAACCAGAGCTGAGAACCACTGAAGGAGCCTCTGCAAATGGACACTATAAAGAGCAGGTGGTCATATATCCACTCATCACACATTTCTTAGATATGCCTCGCAGAGAGCTAGCACATAGAAAGTGTGCAGGAGAAGTTACATGCAGGAGGCAACTGATCAATGATTCTCTCTCATCATTGATGTTTCTATCTTTCTCTCCTTCTCCCTCCCTCTCTAAAATCAATATATACTATCTAATAAAAGAGAAGCATGCAAACTGACCATACCTATGCTATGCCCACAAGCCACGGCCACCAGCCAATCAGGGCCAGTATGCAAATTAACCCAACCAAGATGGCAGTTAATTTGCATACCCAGAGCTAAGACTGAAGACAGCTTAGAAAGAAGCTCTGCAGAAGCAAGGGAAGTTGAGGAGAAACAAGCAAGTGGGATGGGAGAGAAGGGAGAAAAGCAGGCGGAGCAGTGGCCACAGTAGGAAGCCCTATTGCAGGAATCTTCCTCTAACAGGCCTCTAATATATATATATATATATATTGTTAACAATATAACCATGGTTTGAAATTTTATGACAGTGGCAAGTAGAATAACTGTGTTCTGGAAGAGGAACTGGTTCAAGCGAGAATAGGTTAAAACATTTCTCAATTACCAGCATGTGTCCAAATCACCTGGAGCACCTATTACACCAGAGCTCCCTGGGCTCCACTCCCAGACTATCTGATTCAGGAGGTCTGGGGAGAGGCCTGAGAATTTGCACTTCTAACAAGTCCCCAGGTGATGCTGATGCTGCTGCTGGTCTAAAGACCACACTTCGAGACTTACACTATGTTAACCTTGGCTGTGGCAAATGGTCAGATAAGATGTGGGGAATGCCTCACCCAGGTGAGAAGTAATGGAGAGGAGGGAACACGCTGGGAGATTCTGTGCAGGTAAATTCAGTAAGAACAGTGCAATTGATTGGCTGAAGAGAGGACAGGGGTAGGTCCAGAAGAGGAAGAAATCCACATTGATGCTTGAGGTCAAGATATGGAGAAGTGGCCAAAATAGTGAGCAGCCTCTTTCTAAAGCATTTATTTTAGTTCTTCTGTTAAAAGCAAAAGAGGTTCTTTGTTCATTTATATTATTTAGTGTACAGTTTTGTACAGGTTCCCCCTCCCTCCACTAAATAATATAATGAATTCCACTGCCTTATTTGTTTTATCAAATAAAAGAATGACTGCCAATATCTGTTAAGTTAATATTATAGCTCTATTCCAGAACATCTTGTAGTGGTTATTTCTAACATGTTCTGGAATCTGTACATAGGGTACTCAGTTCTTTAACCAACCCACATTCAAAATGAATTGCTAGTGTGCAAGCTTACCAAGGTTATTATGCTTGCACAATATTTTATAGCAGATGCAAACCAGGGGGTCCATCTCTGATACTGTAGTTATTTTAGTAATCTATAAAATCAAAGACTGCTGATGGAGCAATAAATGCTGTGAAAGTGTTTCTATTTCTAGTTGACTTTTCTGGTAGATGAAACAATGCAAATGGTTTAACATTTGTTCCTCATGAAGGGATATGATGTTGAAAGATCCATGCCTGTAATTTGAAAAGCTGCTACAGTGTTGAGGATCTGTTTAGTAGATTTAAGCCTATTTAATAAAAAGCTAATATGCAAATTGGCCTAATGGTGGAATGACCAGTCACTATGATGCACACTGACCACTAGGGAGGGAGCAGACGCTCAACACAGGAGCTTCCACCTGGTGGTCAGTGCACTCCCATAGGGAGAATGCTGATCAGTCAGAAGCCGGGCTCACGGTGGTGGGAGCCTCTCCTGCCTCCACAATAATGCTAAGGATGTCCACCTGCTGGCTTAGCTGTCAGCCGGACATCCTCTGAAGGCTCCCAGACTGTGGACTATGAGAGGGTAAGGCCAGGCTGAGGGACACACACGCTTCTCCCCACCCCAGCCCCACTGCCACCAGAGTGCACTAATTTCATGCACCAGGTCTCTAGTAGTTTATAATTTGAAGAAGTGATATGGATGAGGTACCCTTTATATTACCTGGCTAGAGAATAAAGCCTGGTGTTCAGATCTCTGCATCACATCACCTATTTATAAAATCCATATTCCTGGTTCTGGCCTCAGATTTTCTAAAGACTTAGGCTATGGCCTCAGAATGTGCACATAAAATAGGGACCACAGGTTTAAGAGCCAACATACTTTTCATCAAAACAACAGGCAATCTATGTTAGAAATTACAGCAAAGAAGTTTCACAGGAATGAGGGTTTTCTCACATGGCTACTTCTATGTTCAGTTACTATACGTAATCATCAAATTTCAGAGGATAAACCAGGCTCACTCACTTGTCAATAATCATGTCAGAGGGGGCTGCAACTACAAGTCAGCTCTTCTTTCTCTCAAGTCAGTGCTATTTTTATCAACTGTGGCAATCTTATTTTTTTTAGTCATTTGCTTTTGTGGCTATCACCATTCCAGAGCTTTTATGGGTAACATACAATGTGCTTTTCTTGCCAGCAAATTGTACGTTTGTTAGCTAGAAACACAAGTGAAATCAATTTTAGCAGGGATCATAAAATCCTTATGTTCCCTTGTCTGCATGTACTCTTAGGCCACCTATGCATCTTACTGACATGCATTCTGTCTTTTCCAAGAGCTAGTGGTGAAAGCCTGTGGTACATTTTTTCAACTTTTTGTTCACCTTTATTGGGGCATAGCTGACTTACAATAACTGCACATATTTAAAGTTTGCAATATGATGATGAGTGACACATGTATACACTCTTGAAACCATTGTCATAATCAAAACATATCTATCACCTCAAAAGTTTCCTGTGTCCCTTTGTCATTTCTCCCTGCCATCCCGTCACTAGAAACCATTGAACTGTTTTCTGTCACAATAGCTTTGCTTGATTATTCTAGAGTGTTAAATAAAGCAAGTAATAAATTGAATATTCTTTTTATTTCCTGGTTCTTTCATTCAGCAATTTGGAGATTCACTCATGTAGTTGCATGTATCATAGTTCTTTTGTTTTCTTGCTACATAGTACAGTAGCCCTCTCCTTATCTGTGATTTTGTTTCCATGGTTTCAGTTACCCACAATCAATGGTGATCCAAAAAATTGAATGAAAAATTTAATTTATAAAAACAATTAATGTTTTAAATTGCACACTCTTCTGAGTAGTGTGATGAAATCTTGAACCATCCTGTTCTATCCAACCCAGGACATAAATCATCACTTTGTCCAGTGTATTCATAGTACATACTTTGCCCAACCATTAGTCACTTTATATCAGATTGACTGTCAAGGTATTGCAGTTCTTAGTTCAAGTAATCCTTATCTATAATAATAAGAGCATAATATGCTAATTAGACTAGAAAGCTGAATGACCTTCCGGATGTCCTTCTGAGGAAGCTGCCATGACGGGGGCAGAGGCAGAGGAGGTTAGGGGCAATCAAGCAGGCAGGTGAGTGGTTAGGAGAGATCAGGCAGAAAGGCAAGTGATTAAGGGCTATCAGGCAGGCAGGCAGGCAGGTGAGCAGTTAAAAGCCAGAGGTCCTAGATTGCAAGAGGGATGTCCAACTGCTGGTTTAGGCCTGGTTCCCTAAACCAGCAGTTAGAAAACCCCTGAAGGGTCCCAGATTGTGAGAGGGTGCTGGCCAGGTTGAGAGATCCCCCTCCACTTTTGATGTGCACAAATTTCCATGCACCAGACCTCTAGTTTTACTCAATAATGGCCCCAAAGTGCAAGCATAGAGATGCTGGCATTTTGGATGTTCCACAGAGAAGCAGTCAAGTGCCTCTTTTAAGTGAAATGTTGTGAATGTATAGGAAAAAAACAGTGCATAGAGGTCTCAGTACTGTCCTCCATTTCTGGCATTCACTAGGGATGTGTCCCTTGTGGGTAGTGGGACTACTGCATTCACTGCACAGTCACATCATAACTTGTTTGTCCACTCATTTAGTGATGGGCATTAGGATTGTCTCTAGTTTCTGGCAGTTACAACTAAAGCTGCTAGAAACATTTTCACGTAAGTCTTATGTATACATATTTTCAGTTATTTGGGGGTAAATATCAAGGATGCTGGATCATATGGTGAGTGTATATTTAACATTTCAATATGCTGCCAAACTGTTTTTCAAAGTGATTTTAATCATTTTACATCTCCACCAGCAGTGTCCGAGTTTCCATCACTCAACAATACTTAAAATGGTCAATCTTTCTAATTTTAGCCATTCTAAGATGTGTCAGTGCTATCACATCATGATTTTAATACCCATTTTCCAATAACCAGAACTTAAGACTGGAAAATGTTATTCAGGTTATCAACCAGAAGGAAAGAATGGAATATGAAAATGGGAAGAGAAACAAGTCAGCACCAGTCCCTGTCAAAATTCTAGAACAATTAATCAACCAAATAGTTAATAAATATTTAGAAAAGGCTGGCAGTATCACTGGCTGCCAATGTAGGCTTAATATCAACAACTCACGCTGAGCAAAGATTATTACTTTTTTTATAAGGCATTATTACATCGGCAGATGAGAGAGACAATATGGGCTCTGATCACTAAGTAGACATCCAAATATGATAGCTGCTTGTCATTATGGGAAATACCTGCGCGTTCCTAGATTTTCAGTTTTGAGCACCTTTGTGTCCTCTGTTCTCCAGTCTGTGTGTGTGCACTCATTCTGTCCCCAAGGGGTCCCTTCAGTTGCTGCTGGGTGAAATCCAAGTCCTCCAGCAGCCTCACGTCCAATGGCAGGGCGAGTTCTTACATTCACAAGGGCCCTCTGCCAAGAGTCTACATTTTTCTCCTCTTAATCTAGTTGTCAGTTTAGGATTCTTAATGAAAAATCACTTGTATGTTGCTTGCTCATAAAGTTTTATAATTTTCTAATGGTTGGCTTAAACATAATGGCCTATTATATATGTGTGTCCGTTACATTATCTATTGAAATGTTCAGTGTGTGGCGATCTTGTTATCCTAGTGTAAAGGTCCATATCTGCTGATACAGAATGGTTATCTTTATCCATTTAAGACCATGGATATTAAATGCGGTTCAGTTTTAGCCTAATTTTCAGTTTTACTTCTGCCTCTTAATCCTAAAAGTTTTTAATTTAAGCAGGTCTTAATCTGCATGGAGTCTCTTATTATTAAAGTTGAATAGTTTCCCAAACCTGCTTCAGTTGTCAGCGGAAAGCAATTTAGACGGAGTTTTCCTAAGTGGGGTTCGGGGAGAAAGAATAATCTCCTTATGGATAAGGGTGTTATGGGATTTTGCCTGGAATGGCCCCAAGATGCCTCCAGAAATCAAATGGCACTTGGCCTTGCTGAGTATAACTAATGGTTTCCAGAAGAGAAAATAAGATTTTGGCAGGGTCAAAATGAGAAAATTTCCATCTTCTCACCTAGTAAGGAAAACTAGAAAGATTGCTCACTACTCTCTCTTTTGTAAATCAGGGAATTATCAATAGAATGGTCCTTTCTGCAGAGGAGGGAGCTGGTGAGGGCTCTGTGAGCTGCTGAGCCTTAGATTACTCAAGAAAGGATCTCCAGGAGTAAAAAAAAAAAAAAAAAAAAAAAAGCCTCTATGCAAGTATAACAATATGACAGGTTGGAGACTATCTGTATACCTAGAAATACAAGAAAAATATGTTTTTCATATTTTTCTATGCTTATTACCCTTAGGTTATTATACATTACAAAAAATGTTATAAATGTATGTAAGAAGCAAAATTGCCATACCTGGAAAACAAGATCATATACAAATAAGCCTACAGATATGCCAATTGTTAGTTCCCAGCCTGGGGATCTGGGAGTGGAGGGGTGGGGGTTTATTAACATCCTATAATCCATTAGTAGAGTTTACATACAGCAGCATTTCTCAAAATACATTTTTCGTATCATCATAATAAGCTGCAGAGCTTGTTACATGTAGACCTTGGGTTCACTCAAGAACTCCTTAATTTCTGAGGTTGTGTGTTTTTATCAAGCACCCAAGTAATTCGTATGCTAACTGAAGTTTGAAAATGACTATTTTAAATCTTGAAAGAACATGTATAAAAGGCACAGTCTGAGTCCGGTGCTAACAGATAAGATCATTACAGATACCAGAGTAGATTGAGTACTTTTCACTTTGTAATCAACTCATCATTTGTAAATTGTGCTAATTTATTATGGCAACTCCACATTTAGCCAGAGAATTCCCTGATGACGACTGGAGATTTTGCTGAGCTGAACTTCCAAGATGCACTATGTAAATCCCACCACAGTTCATTTTTTTTCATATAAATATTTACATTATTATTGTCTTTACACATTTATGTTTTTCGAGCAAACCTGTGATAGCGTTATGAAATGAATTTATCTTAAACTACCCTGAAAACTTTCTGTAAAAATATGCCTACTATAGCCCCTGGCATATGATAAGCACTCAATAAATATTTACACAGAGAGGAAATAAACGAATGAACAAATGTTTTTGCTCATCTCATGTTTTGTACCCTTTGCTGGCCTTAAAATCTTCTGTGTCTTATTACAATAATTAATAATATAATCCAGCAAAATTTCCAAGCCAAAAACTGAAGTTATTCATAAAGCCATCTTTTCATTCACATATGATTGGCCACTAAATCCTCTCATGTTTGTACTATCTATAATTTTCTCACTTCCCTGGTATCTTCAAAGTTGGGTTGTATGAGATGTTGTATATTAATAAAAGTAATAATAAGTCAAAAGATGAAAAATAATGAGCATGTATGTATCTAATGATATATTCTATAAATATATAAACATCCTACAGAGTGAAAAATCAATAATTGGAGATTTTAGCCCAGCAGGCATGTCTCAGTGGTTGAGTGGGGGCATGCAAGAGTGGAGCGTGCAGGAGGCAGCCAATCAATGATTTTCTCTCATAATTGTTTTTTCTATCTTTCCCTCCCTCTCCTCTCCTCTCTGAAATCAATATATATACATATATATATATATATATATATATATATATACACATATATATATATTCATATTTCAAATTGTTTGGCCTTGTTAAGTTAAAAAATAATTGGAGATAACATAACCCTTTCAGACATTTTAAATCAAGTAAAATAAAAGATTATAGGAGATTTGAATAACATGATTAATGAGATCAAGCCAATAAATGTATAGAACTTTATACCCAACAGATAATACACATTGTTTTTAAGAAAATATAAAATATTTCATAAAACTATTTTTGTGCTAAATTTCCCAAAAGCTTAACATCATATAGACTATATATTCTGTTCACCAAGCAATAAAATTAGTGACCAGCAAGTATTCTTTTTTAATGGCATATGCCTGTAAACTAAGTACCATATTATGAAGTGCCCTGAATTAAAATGAATATCCTAAAAAAAATACAAAATACTCAGAATTGAGAGAAAAGGAAAGACTACTACATGACAAAGTTTTTGGAGCACAGTTAAACAAGCGCTTAGAGGAAAATTTCTAGTTGGGAATACATTTGCCAGCAAACAAGAAAGATGGAAAACAAGTGCTAAGCATTCAACTTAAGAATCTGGGAAAATGAACAAGCACACACCCAATGGAACAAGAAAAGGCCACAGTGGATATAGGAGGGAGGAATTAGTGAAAGACAGAACAGAGAAAAAGTAGAGATGGTTGCCTAACCTGGTGTGGTTCATTTGGTTGGAGAGTCCTCCCCTGCACAGAAAGGTTGAGGGCACCAGCCCTGGTTCAGGTCCCATCCCCAGAAGGGGACATGCAGGAGGCAGCCAATCTATGTTTTGCACTCACATTAAAGTTTGTGGTGTGTGTTTTTTCTTTCTCTCTCCCTTCCTCTCTCTCAAAAATCAATAAAAGTTTGTTTTTTTTTTGTTTGTTTAAGAAAGAAAAGTAGAGCCCAAGCCTGTTTGGCTTAGTGAATAGATGCTGGCCAGAGAACCAAAGGGTCCCAGGTTTGATTCCAGTCAAGGGCATGAAGCTTGGTTGCAGGCTCCTTCCCAGCTCAGGCCCTGGTCAGGGCTCATACAGGAGACAAACAATCAATGTGTTTCTCTCACATGGATATTTATGATATTTCTCTATGTCTTTTCCTCTCTCTTCCACTATCCCTAAAAATCAGTGAAAAAATAATCTCAGATGAGGGTTAACAAAACAAAACAAAAAAAGAAGAAACATATAGATAATTAATCATGCCTAAAACTGATTTTATGCAAAAATGTTTAACATAAACTACTGTTAAAGAGCTGGAGGTGGGGGATAAAGAGATAAATAAATACAGAATGAAAACAATTCTGAACAATATAACTACATAATATATATAACAACCTTTAACTTTCACTTATACTACATAATTATGAGCATAATGCAAATGTAGTATATATATTATGCATATAATTCTATTACATATTATACTAATGTATTGTAATTGAACATGTATATCAAAATATATAATATATGATACAATATTATTTGTTTATATCACATATTGTATCTTATTCATATATAATAAATAAGGTAGTTTTATATAGTATTATGTATACATGTTATATAATATTCTCTGATTCATAAATTTATGTAATATATATATGTATATAATGTAAGTAGACATATAACAAATTATTAGACTATAAAAAATATTTCCCTAAAGTTCAATTATATTATTTAATCTGAATTCCTATTTTCTGATAATTTGACAGGCTAAACTAAAAAGCAGAAGTGAGAAGAATAATTCATGACTGACTTATGCCTTAGCTTCATTTCCTATTATTTCACCAACTCCTAAAACAAGAATTCTATCCTATTCTTGACAGGAAGAATATAATATTCTTACAATTAAATAACCACAAACAAATACTGGACTCAAAGTCAGTTTGGAATATTTAATATTTATTGGATGTGTTATTTTTCTGCTGCCACCGAAGCTAATTTTCATTTTTCCAAAGAGAAGGAAATAGGATTTCCTCTAAATGTTGCTACAGTTATATAAAGCCTCAAGTGAGATTAATTCAAATGTCATCACCCCCTAATCATGCACATTCTTTTTGGTCTTTATCCTCTGGTTTGTTTGCCCAGAGAGCTTGGAATCATGCCTGTAGGGTGACTTTTCACACCTGATGCTCACTGATTTCAACTTCTGCTCACGGTGGCTTTGATCATAGGCCAAAGGTGAGGCTCTGTGTGTGTACTTGCAGGATGGGACACTTTTCCAGACACTATTACTTAAGAGAAGTTACACAGACTTTGCCAATTCCTGGATGGCACTGCCTGACCTCTTGTTTCTTAAAATCCCAGAACAAAGCTGAAAATGGCACCATTTAGCCTCTAGCTAACATTCATTTTTCTGAAAACCATGACCTAATATGTTCTTATAGCCAAAATGGGTGACTTATTGCTGTACATATTAATAAAGACAACACTTTTTGGGGGTTTAAAATGATAGAAATATAGCCTAAACTAGTTTAATGAGATATAGAGAGATTATTGTCTCTAAATCCAGGAAAGATTAAGATATAGGTATATCTTTGAAGCATTAGATATACAATTGGCTTCAAGGATTATTGGAACTATAAACTCTGTTGATATTGCAGCTTCTCTGCATCCCTCATCTCTCTTTCTTTCTACATGTAAGGTTTTTTGTTTGTTGTTTTTCTTCACCTGAAGATTATTTTCATTGACTTTAGATAGACTGGAAGAGATGGGGACACATTGATTGGTTATCTCCTTCATGCTCCCTGACCAGCTCTGAGAATCAAACCTGCAACTCTAAGTTTGATTCTCAAGTCAATTCATGCACTTGACCTAGAATTGAACTCATGATCTTTAAGTGTGGGTAAGGTGAGGAGAAGGGGGAGTGATACTCTAACCACTTAGCAACACCAGCCAGGGCTCTACAGGCAAGTTTTATTTGCTTTCACTAATTACAGCTTCTTTTACATCACAAATTTCATAGGAAACATGATAAACATGATAAAAATCTCTTATTACTTCTTACAACTTCTAACACAGAATAACACTGTCAGTAGTCAAAATCTAGAAAAAAAATGGTGCTGGTTTACTTTGGCTCAGATGCTCACTCACAGACATGAGGTCACGTGAGAACAAGGCAGCTCATACAATAGCCACATAATTAAGGGCACAGAGCAGAAAATATCACAGCTGCTCCCAAAGCATCAACGGTAAATGTGCTGGAATAAAATAAGGTATACCCTACCCTCTCTGATTCTTATTGCCTCTCCTGCTGAAATATCACAAATTATTTTTAGTTCAACTCAAGAAAAACCAAAAAATCTAGAGAATCTGTAGAGAAAAGTAATGACTTGAAGTCAAAAAGCATTGCTATAGATTGCAGGTCATTTGGCAATGGCAAAAGGTTTTCTTCACTAGGAAGATATAAAAATTGTTGTTTTATATACCTAGTAAGTTTGACATCCAAATATAGTTATATAGAAAAGTTGACATAATGAAAAATAAACAAGTCCCATATTTAAAATTATCTTCCTGAAATATGCCAGTTTGGTCCAAATCACCTAGACCAGCACTGCCAGAGCGACCATTTCACAGGAGACTTCTTAAGAAGTTAGGCTTCTGCAAGTCTAGACCCAGGTAGTAGACAGTTTAGGGAAAGCCTATCCCTGGATGGAGCAAATTACACCACGTTCAACCATCAGTAACACTATTACTGGGTATCACATGGCTCCTAGATGATTATAAAGCAATGGGGCAAAGAGATCTTTCCCTTAAGTTTCTGATAGATAAAAGGAATCCAAGCAATTCTGTGTAATTCATGTATAAGAGCATATCTTCTTAAGCCTGATTGTTTACTACCTGGGTCTTAATTACATATTATCTTATGTACATACAATCATAGTAATTGCATTAAATGTACTAGTTTGTTAAATATCTACCTATGTAAAAGCCCAGTGACTAGAATGTTGGAACGACCAGTTGCTATGACATGCACTGCAGCTGCCTACCAGCCCAGATTGCCCCCCCACACACACTAGCCCCACCTCTGATTGCCCCCCAATCTGGAGCAGGGCCAATGGCCAACTACGGGCAGTCCTCCCACTTGCTGGCCACCTCTCCACCCCCATAGGCGTCGATTACTGGCCAGACCAAGGGAACCCACCCATGCATGAATTCATGCACCAAGCCTCTAGTAATATATAAAGTATGATTCCACAAATTTTGTAATTATTTTGCAATCATGTTTTAAAAATATTAGATCTTCAAAAACTATAAGTGGCTTGCTTTTCTCTCAATATTTGAAAGGCCTACCTGCTCTGTGAAACAACTTTTATGCTCATGTGACCAACTTTTCCACAGAAGATATGCCCTTGTACATAGATCACACAGAATTGCTTGTATTCCTTTTACCTCTCAGAACTTAAGGCAAAGATCTCTTTGCCACATTGCTTTTGAACCATCTAGGCACTAAGTGATATCCAGTAGGAGCATTATTAATGGTTGAGCCCGGTGCAAAATCAAGTGTTCTCAACACATTGCACTACTATATTTAGTCCCTTTTATCCAGGGACAGGATTTCCCTGAACTGTCTACTACCTGGGTTTTGACGAGCAGAAGCCTAATTTCTTAAGACAGTATGTATGTAAAGCAATTCGTAAGACCCAGTAAAACTATAAATTGGTGGATCTTGGCTAATTCAAGGTTCAGGCTGAATGGCCCCTTGTCCACCCCTTCATTCACACCCCACATACTGGAACCAACCATCCAGGGATCTCAAGACATGTGTACGCTCCACTTTGATTTAAATTCAACAGACCTAATACATTCACCTTGGGAATTAAGCTCAGTGGGGTCATATCTTCTTCAGATTAATATCCACATTGTTTGTTGTTTGTTTGTTTGTTTGTTCTTTTTGTGTTTTTAAAAGAACATTTAATTTCAGAGAGAAAGGGAAAGATAGAAACATCAGTGATGAGAATCATTGATCGGCTGCCTCCTGCACGCCCCCTACTGGGAATTGAACCTGCAACCTAGTAGGTGCCAACTGGGAATCTAACTGTGACCTCCTGGTTTATGGATTGATGCTCAACCACTGAGTCCAACCTCCCGGGAGCTTTCTTAAAATATTAAATTACTTGTCTAGAATCAAATAATCCCCACAAAACTAAAAATGGAATGCTTACTAAGAGGTAGCTTCCTAATCAATATACTTTTTTTAAACATGTAATTTGAACCTATAGTGAAACTTCCCTGGGAAGATGCTAGCTTTGAATATTCATGATGCTGAAAGGGGATAGGATTAACAAGCAATAAAGGATAATTAGCAGAGGCCAAGGAACCAGCTCTGATAATCAAACTGCATTCTTAGGAAAATGTTTCACTGATGGAGAAATCAGCTGTCAGCAGGTCTGTCATTTGTCCATATTTCCTCACCTAGTAAGTAGTCCACTATCTGCCTGTCTGTCTGGTTTCAAGACCCACATAATTTTTCACTTATACTCATTTACTTCATTTAAATATGTTTACTACATTCATTTATTTATCCCATTCTTTTGCTCCTTAAATCTTACATTTAATAAGTTTTTATAAGTACTTAACCACAAAGACATTGTTCTAGGTCTAAAAATGTAGCTGGGGGGAAAAAGGTCACTGCCCTCATGAACATACTAAAGTCTAATGTATAATGGAGAAGACATAATACATGTAAAACTAATATGTTTATGAAAACAAGACTTGAGGGGGTAGTAAACAATATAGGCATTGCACAGTGTACCAAAATAAGTTTCTTAAACAATAGAAACTAAACAAATGTTGGTGTCTGAGACAAGCCTGAACTATTTTCTATATATAATCTTATTACATTCATATAACTTTGCAAATGCTTTCATCCAACTTCATTTAGTAGATACATAATCAGTAGATGATAAATAATAGATGATAGATGATAGATAGATAGATAGGTAGATAGATAGATAGATAGATGATAGATAGGGGCAGATAGATAGATAAATAAATGATATATATTTGAAGGGGTGGAAAAAGAAGAAAAGGCAACCACCCATAACTTAGAGGCAAAAAGCAAAACCAACATTTTTCCTAGCATGTCCCAAATTTGCTTTTGTAGGGTTAACAGAAACTGTTACTACATTGACTTAGGGCTTCATCATCTCAGCCCATGATGTTCTTTGCTAACCCTAAGCCACTCCTGTGTGATCCCTCTGAAGGCCTATGTTGCTGTTATACATTATCAAGTGCAATTGTAAGCAGTACTGTAAGCAACCCTCTGCCAAAACTAGGATATAACAACAATACAAATAGTCATGGATGCCAGAGCTGCTACTTGTTTGTGTGCTTTGTTTTTTATGTTCTGCACTTAAGCTTTGCCATGTGTTCACACGGACCTTCTGACCATTGATCTAAATTAGTGAAACTGAGTATCCTATAAGTAGTCAAATGGAACCCATCATCCCTTAACACACACCAATTTCTTAAGCACATCGGGTGAGGTGCATTTAGATGAGCAGATGATGCCCTAATCGGTTTGGCTCAGTGGATAGATGAGCAGATGGCAGGACAGAGCATGGCTGGGGGAGCAGAGACTACTTTCCCTCTGAAGGCCACTTTCTGGTCTTGCCTTCAGAGGGCAGAAACCTTGACCCAAATACAGCAGCTGTTCTCGTCATCCTCTGACACCCCAAGAGAATATATACTCAAGAAATAGATTCGTACACCCCAAATTAGTATAATATTGTATGTTAACTGTAATTGAAAATTGAAAATTATGGAAAAAAAGAAATAGATCTACATCCCCAGGCTTCTTGATCCTGATTATTTTTTAACTTCAAAGAAACATTATTTTTATTTCTCCCTTAATTCCCTCATAAATCCAACCAGTCAGCACTGGTTAGACAGTTATTATGTTCAAATTACTAGTGAATAGCTGGAGAAACAAAGATCAACGAACCCCTGGCCCTGACCTGGAAAAAGTACTGTTCATTAGTCAACTCCCGGCTGAGCCCAGGCAGAAAGACCAGTCTGTCCAAGTATTTATAACAGTCCTACCCTTCTAAGCAAAGCTGTTTGTTTAACTTCCTTACATAGCTGTATATTCCAAGTCTCTAGTTGTATCCAGGCTTGGGTTTCCAAAATTCACATACATTTTCATAGTTTTAAATTTATATAACTACCCAAGTGTAGAGCTGTCTTGTAAAAAAATGAAACATAGAAGCACTGAGAAAAAGAAGGTCAATAGGCCACATCTTTGAAACGTGTAAGAAAGTACAATAGCAGTAGGGGGTAAATGGGCTTTTAATGCCAATTTTATTATTTCAGGTCTATTTAAATAAGTAGAAATGGAAAATAGGGAGTAAACTTGGCTTTCTAAAACAGATGTTCTTCTCATTTGGGTACTCATGTTTGACAACTGCTTTGTAATGTAACCAAACAATGACATCTAATTTCTTCATGAAGCCTACACTTATTTTCTTTTGTAATCCTTACCCAAGGATATATTTTGATTGATTTTGAGGAAGAGGAAGAGAGAGAGAGAGAGAGAGAGAGAGAGAGAGAGAGAGAGAGAGAGAGAAAGCATTGATTAGTTGCCTCCCATATGCATTCCGACCAAGGATTAAACCCACAACCTGGGTATGTGCCCTGACCAGGACTCAAACCCACAACCTTTTGGTGTATAGGATGATGATCTAACCAACTGAGTCACCCAACCAGACCAAGCCAACATTTCTTTATTATTATGCTCCAGGAACTATGACAGGCACCAGCAAGTCCTAGATAAATATGAATTAGTTCTTTATTCAAATAATCTGCTAAGTGAAACCTAGAGTCCTTATGGCTTTCTCTGAATTGAACTGGATAATATGAAAAAAGAAATTGGTCTCATCAGATGTTGTTGGGATGGTAATGCATCTCTATTCTGAACCCAGGACCAAAATAATTCAGAGTGCACAAAATCTGGGAATAATTATAAACAAGCAGGTAAGGGCATCCCACGGTAGGTGCTAATTGAGTTGATACAAAATGTGTAGCCTGCTTCTTAATTTGGAAACCAAACACATTGGAAACTCTTAAGACAAAAAGAGAAATGCCTTTTGAAAGCTTATAAAGGAAAATGATGAACAGAATGTGACTCTGAGGGTAGTGAAAAGGCTGGGAAGTGGCAGGTCACATTGTCCTCACAAGATGTTAGGACACCCAGATCTTACAAGTCTAACTCATCTCCCCCTAGGAAGCCTAGAGAACAGAGTGGGATCACTCAATTTCATCAGCGCTGTGTGCTTAGCATTTAATAAGCTTTCTATCATCCTCAAACAACCCTTGTCAGAGACCCCGTGGCATTATGAGTAATGGAGAAGAGTATTGGTAGCATACTGTCTATCCTAAACACTCAGATCAGTTACTTAAGCTCCTATGTCCTCAGTTTCCTGAGCTATGAAATGGGGATAATTTCATTGTGGGTTGAATTTTAGCATAAGTGTTGAGTATGTAGATTATGTATGTAGGCTACATTAATAAGCATTGGCTTCTGGAGAAAAATAATTTAGGAAATCCCTATAGCACATGCCTGCAGGTGTATTTGTAACAATGGTTATACTTATAGCAGCCAGGATATTCCTGCCAACAATGAGTAAAGAACACATTTTAAAGCCTCAGTAGTAAACATTGGATTACAAGCTAAGAGTTTGGGAGATAGGCAAAGGTCCAGCAGAAAGAACTGTACTGAACTCATTGTCCTTCCCCCACCCCCCGAAGAGGGCTCTGTATTTCCTTAGAAGACGGTAAACTAATCAAAACAAGCAGACATTCCGTTTACTCATCAAACACAAATTGAGTGCCTACGCTGTGCCTACACCAAGTGGCTTTCTGTTAAGAAATGGGAAAAGAGAAGTTACACCAGCAAAACATGCAACAAACCCACAAGAAAGGTCAGTGAACCACAGAACCACAGAACCACAGATAAACCACAAGATATCCTGACCAGTGGCATGTATCTCCTCTCCTCACTGAGACCACATCAAAATGAATGCCAGGCACCCCCAGGAGAGAAGTGAGAATCAGGAGCCGGGAAATAGCCGCTCTGAGTGATGAAAAGGGCAGTTGACTGCATAACTAGCTATGGACAAGTTTGGGCGCTGTGCCTTCCACTTCTGAAACTTTAGCAGCTCAAATTCCAGGCATGTGAGTGGTACAATATGCTCTGGACTCTGGAAGAGGGAGAGTTTGATTTCAGGTGAACACATGTGACCTCACTGTAAGAACAATTAAAAAGATACATGTTGTTGTCATGAGCTTGATCTCACAAAGCAGTGTGGAATGTAACTGGAGTAAAAAACCACACAAGTATATATTATGGATAATATTATATCAAGTGCTGGGTTCTGAATATAATGCAATTCTGACCATTGAATTACAATAAGGAATCCTTAAAAGTCTTTAAAAGCTAACAAAGAAATGTTAAATAGCTCACAAGTCATACCACCTGCCAATGAAATAAATTGGTTTTGAAATGCTGCTGTAATAGAGAAAAAATAATAAGTGGGATTTTATTGTAAGCTCACAGCTCAGTTTGTTCCCTGCAATGCTAACTTTGAGCCATAATGACATGTTCTGGTTAGTTACTAGCTGTAACTCTACCCCAACCAGGTCTTTTTGCTGGATAGGACAACTGCAGTTATCAGCACAAATTAAAATCAGCTGCACAAAAGGAACTAGAACTTGAAGTACCATTTCTTAAAAGATAAGAAGGAAACAGGAATGGTAGGGATTAGGTTGCTACTTCCCTTAGGAAAATCATTCTGAACAAGAAGTGAGCGGGGGAAAATATAAATGTAACGATCATGCCAAATGCAGGCATATTCAAAGAAACTCTGGGGTACTTTGTAGAAAGTGTATGTTTCAATGCTATAGACATTCTTATAAAAAAAATGTAGGTGTTTCTAGACCCTGAACTTCCAATTTCTCTTCAGAAGGCTTTCCAATATATGAATTGGCTTGTTAAACAAACTCATAATGTGCTTCCTTTGATTGACCTAGACATTAGCCAGGTGAGTAAAAGAGCTTAGGCTCCCGGGGAGATGGTTCTGGTCCTGGACCTGGAAGAACATATGCTTTCCATTAAGACAGTCAGCCCCCCACACCCTAGCATGATTGCCCTTGCATCCACACAGCTTGTGAAATGCAAACAGGGTCCCACTCCTGGGAATTTTGATGCTTCCTCACTTTAGGTATCCATACTGACTTAGACACCTCGCTGAAAACAGCCATTTCTTCTGGTCTCTGTCAAGTGGAACAGGAAACAGCTGGGCTCTTCTGCCTCTACCCTAGTAGCTCTACTTAGTTCGTTATGGGTGCAATAGGTTCCAGCAGTTTTCAAACAGATGGTCTGATGCAGCTAAGTCATGCAGATAGCAATCCACACAACATTTTACATCACATCAAAAATACAGCTAAACTCCAGAACAGCCATTATTCAGAACTGCCTGAAAGCTAACCAAATAGAAGTTCCATAACTAGGGGTTTAAAGAAGCAGCCGCCTTGAGACTAGTAGGAGAAATGGAGACATGAAATGAGCTGGTCCCACACCTGCATAAGGTGGTTGGAAATTGGAAAGGATGTGTCAGTTACAGAGATCCGTCCCCACCCCCAGGAGCAATGAGTCCCCCACAACACCAGGGAGCCCAGCCTGGGGTTTTAATTCTGGGTAGAGAAGTCCCCAAAACTTCTTGCTGTAAATTCCAGCAGGATTGTGGCTGAGTGAGATGGACAGCTTCTGGATCCCAGGAAGTTCCTCTTAAAGGACCCATGCACAGGTTTACTCAGAATCACTCCCTCTGAGCTCCAGCACTGGGGCAGCAGCTTCAAAGACAGCAAAGACATACAGGGAGGACCTGAAGTGTCTGACATCAGGGCAAGAGCTGGAGGGGCAGCTTTCTCCCAGAAGGGCTGGTAGAGGCCATTATTCCTTTTCTGAACACTTGCCCAAGAGAGCCCACAGATGGGTGCCATAGATGATTCTCTATCAATGTGGTTCACATGGTTTGCCCTGTCCTGGTGATTAACTAGAGCTAGGCATTCCAGGTGTGCCTCAGATCCTGCCCATCAAGCTGTCTCTAGTACAGAGGTGGGCAAACTTTTGACTCGAGGGCCACAATGGGTTCTTAAACTGGACTGGAGGGCCAGAATAAAAGCATGGATGGAGCCAAAACCGGTTTGGTTCAGTGGTAGAGCATCGGTCTGCGGACTGGAAGGTCCCGGGTTCGATTCCGGTCAGGGGCATGTACATTGGTTGTGGGCACATCCCCGGTGGGGGGTGTGCAGGAGGCGGCTGGTTGATGTTTCTCTCTCATTGACATTTCTGGCTCTCTCTCTCCCTTCCTCTCTGTAATAAAATCAATAAAATATATTTTTTAAAAAAGCATGGATGGAGTGTTTGTGTGAACTAATATATATTCAAAGTAAACATCATTACATAAAAGGGTAAGGTCTTTTTTTTTTTTTTTAATTCAATAATTTTATTCACCATATCCAGCCCGCGGGCTGTAGTTTGCCCAGCCCTGCTCTAGTAGCTTTTCCATACAAACTATTTAACTTTGCTCATGCTTCAGACTTTCCTAAAATCTCTCAAATAAGCAGCATCTGGCCTCAACATTCCCTGTACTTCTCACTAAGTGGCTCCAGGCCCAGAAATAGAAACAGCCAGCCTTATTTCATGGCTTGGCCTCTCCTGGGCAACTCTGCGCCTAGCACAAGTAAGAGTTATTTGCAGATCACTTTGTAGCTCATGCCAGGTGGCCCCAGGCAGAATACACATGGTAACTGACCTTGATCTATACCTCCTGGGAGGCTCCAGATCCAGCATACCCAGTGGATAGCTTCAGACCACAGTGAAACACCACCAAATCACCTCCACCAGCAACGCACTCAAGGGGTGGACCCACTGAAGTAAATCCTGTTCCATAGAGTGAGCCCCTGCATAGCTGATCCTCCACAGCGGACACAGTCAGTCCTTGTATCTGAATGGCCTGAGGTAAATCCCTCCCTTTGATATACCAACAGCAATCAAGGCTCAACTACAAAAGGAAGGGCACACCTGGAATGCCTAGCTCAGGTGAACAAAGAGGCCATACAGGATACCTACCACATTAGGCCACTCTACCAAGCCCAGGAGACATAGCAGCTCTACCTAATACCTAGAAACAAACACAGGGAAGCTGCCAAAATGAGGAGACAAAGAAACCCACCCCAAATAAAAAACAGAACAAAATTCCATAAAAAGAGCTAAACAAAATGGAGACAAGCAATCTACTAGATGCAGAGTTCAAAACATTGGTTAAATGATGCTCAGTGGACTTAGGGGGAAGGGTATATGAATTTAATTTAAAAAATGACCATAAAAAAGAACCATAAAAAAGAACCATTAAAAAATGAGGGCTATACAAAGTAAACTGAAGAATAGTAGAGTAGATGAAGCCAAGAATCAAAACAGCAATTTGAAATATAAGGAAAACAAACAAACAAACACTGGATCAGAACAGGAAAAAGAAAATAATAATTTTGAAAAAATGAGAATAGCATAAAGAGCCTCTGGGACACCTCTAATCATACCAACATTTGCATCATGGGATTGCTGGAAAGCGAAGAGAGCAAGAAATTGAAAAATCTACTTTAAAAAATAATGATAGAAAACTTCCTAACCTGGTAAAAGGAATAGACCTGCAAGTCCAGGAAGCACAGAGAGCCCCAAACATGAACTTAAAGAAGCCCTGCACCAAGACACATTATAATTAAAATGCCAAAGTTTAAAGACAAAGGTGGAGTCTTAAAAGCAGCAAGAGAAAAGCAGTTAGTTACCTATGAGGGAGCTCTCATAGGACTGTCAGCTGATTTATCAACAGAAATGTTGTAGGACAGAAGGGATTAGTATAAAATATTCAAAGTAATGAAAAGAAAGGACCTACAGCCAAGATTAGTCTAAGCAGCAAAACTATCATTTAGAATTGAAGGACATATAAAAACTTCTCAGACAAGAAAAAGCTAAAGGGGTTCATCATCACCAAACCAGTATTACATTGATGTCTTAATGACAACAATGAAAAAGAAGAGGAAGAAAACAAGCTAAAAAATTATGAACAATAAAATGGCGATGAATATATATCTATTAACAACTGAATCTGAAAAACAAATAGGCAGAACAGAAACAGACTCACAGATACAGAAAACATTTTGATGGTTGCCAGATGGAAGTGAAGTTTTGAAGTTGGGTGAAAAAGGTAAAGGGGTTAAAAAATAAAAATTGGTGGCAACAGGATAGTCTTGGCGATATAAAGGACAGCATAAGGAATATAGTCAATAATATTCTCATAGCTACTATGGTGTCAAATGGATATGAGATTTATCAGGATGATCACTTAGTAAGTTATATAATGTCTAATCCCTGGGGTGTACAACTGAAACAAATATAATATTGTGAGTAATAAATGTTATATTTTGTCAACTATTTTTTTCTATATCTATTTAGATAATCATGCAGCTTTTCTTTTTCTTTTTTGTTTTAATATGCCCAGGTTGATTACATTGATTAATTTGTAGAGGTTTCATGAACCTTGAATTTTTGTGATAAGCCTCACTTGGCTATGATGTATTCTTTTTTTATGCATAATGCTGTGATTAGATTTTATACAGTTTTGTTAAGAAATTTTCATCTTTGTAGTTTTTTTGTTTGTTTAAGCTTTCTTTTGGCATCAGAGTAATGCTAGCCCTATAGAATGAATTGGGATGTATTCCCTTCTTTTCAATATTCTTGAAGGTTTTATGTAGACTTGGTATAATTTCATCCTTAAATTATTTTGGTATAATTCACCAGTGAAGCAATTTGGACCTGGATTTTTTATGTGTATGTGTAAAGTTTTTAACCACAAATTTCATTTCTTTAATAGATACTGTGTGGTTAGGTTATCTATTTCCTCTTGAATAAACCTTAATAATATGTATCTATTATGAAATTGGTCCTTTTTATTTCAGTGTTCAAATTTCTTGGCATTAAGTTGTTTATAATATTTTTCATTATGTTTTTTTAATATTAACAGAATCTTTACTTATATCACCTCTTTCATTTCTGATATTGGTAATTTGTGGATTTTTAATTTTTTATTGATTTTTAGAGAGAGAAACATTGATGTGAAAGAGAAACATCAGTCAGCTGCCTCCCACATGTGCCCAGACTGGGTTCTAACTCACAACCTAGGCATGCACTCCAACTGGAAATAGAACCTGCCACCCTCTGGTGCATGGGACTACACTCCAAGCAATGAAGCCACACTAGCCAAGGCTGATATTGGTAACTTGTGCTTTTTCTCCCTTATTCATAAGAGGTCTGGTTCGAGCTTAATCAGTTATGTTGATCTTTTTAAAGAACTAATGTTTTGGTTTCATTGATTTTCTCCATTGTTTTTATGTTTCAATTTTATTTATTTCTGCTCTAAACTTTATTATTTCATTTCTTCTCCATACCTTGGATTTCATTTTCCTTCCCGCTCCCCCACCCCACCTCCCGGCATGTCACTAACAGTGACCACACTGTTAAACTCCCCAAGAGAAGATCACAGTCGATATTCATGAAGGAGTCTGGCTACCTCAGAGGTCATGGGATCTCTTCTTCAGTATATATGGGAGAGCCCTTCTTAGGTGAGTGCAGCCAGTGTCTTCTCTACTCTCTGGTGGCCAGGGAATCAGGCTGCCATGATAGGAAGGAAAAGAATCCACATAACAGAAAATGTCTTTAGCTGTTTCCTTGAGAAGACTGACTGAGGGGAAGGTGGGTCTTAGCCTCTTTTTCCTCCTTGCTGGTACAATTATGGAGGTGACATCTCCTTGTTCACATGAGCCTCCAGGAGGTCAGGCAACTCTACATGTACCAGGTTCCTCTTAGAGGCAGGGGCACCCAGGAGGACACTTTAGCTTTTTTCTGTTGCAGAACAGCAGGCAGCGACTGACACTTTGCTAAGCTATTTCCAAAGCACAAATGGCTCTCAGGCACAATATATTACCCGAACAGAAAACGTTACTATATTCTCCCTGTTGTCAACTCCTAAATTGCAGAAAAGGTTAACAGTATAATATGTCTGCAGATCTTACCTCATACAAATGTGTGATGATGAACGGGGAAGGAGAATCATTTGAAAAAGTAGATTATGCTCACTTTTCTGGTAAAATAAGGACTTCTCCATCATCTCAGCTATTTTCTCTCAGGCCCAGGAACAACATAACCCATGTGTTTGTTTTAGCTCTTTGAGCATCTGCTTTTGCCAGAAACTCCTTGCTCCTTCTTGGTTCTGCTTGTCCTACTGGCCATTTCTACATAAAATATTAAGAGCCCATTAAAGAGGGGAGAGATGGAAGCTCGAATGTTTATTATTTTTAAGCTCACTCTTGTCCTTCTGAAATGTGATGCACACGTACATAAAAGGACAGACACAGGAGATGGACATTCTAACCCAAAATGGCTCTCCAACACAAAGGACCTAAAATTTCCAGTAATTCTTATTGTCACTCTTCTATCATCTCTTTGTCTCATTTCAAAGAGATTCTTTTTCAAGGACTATTCCAGAACCAGAAATGTGATGTGCAGTGGACATTACAAAGTGAGGGGGAAAGATGGAGTTGGGAAATGTGAACAAACGTAAATCAAATAAGCTTGTGGCCTGACAGCAAAGACTTGATGGGTTTGCACAGTGGTTAAGTGTAGACTTCACAGCTTACAAACAACATAAATTTATTTCTAGAGTCCTGGAGGCTGAAGTCTGAGATCAGGGTGTCAACATAGCTGGGTGAGGGCTCTCTTCTGAGCCACAGACTTCTCTTTGGGTCCTCACATAGAGAAGGGCAAAGGAACTCTGTCAGGACTCTTATAGGAGCACTAATCCCATTCATGAGTACTCTGCCCTCATGGTCTAATCTCCTCTCAAAGGCTCCACCTCCTAATACCATCTCCTTGAGTGTTAAATTTTCAAACATATGAAATTTGGGTGAATACATTCAGACCATAGCAAAGGCAGTCACTGAAAACCAGGCAACTTCACTGTACACATACACATGTGCACACACACACACTACAAGACAGAACTCAAAGGTGGGAAAATGTACTGAATTTAAAATCATCTGACCAAGGCCATGAGGCCATGTCTTGGCCTTGTCATTTACCAGGTCTAAGCATGTCTTTTCAAACACTGAATTGAAATTTCCTCATAACACCTGACCCACTTATTTCCCAAGATTAGTGTAAGGATGGCATTATGTATAGAAAAAGCAGTTACTGAATGCTATTATGTTTTTCCACTAAAATAACACTCTGTAGGATAGCAAAGGTCTTTAAATAAAGGAGAAAATTTTCTAATTTATTAACTCAACAACTAATTTATTAATTCTATTATATGCTAGACATTCCTACTTCTCCTTTATAATTGTCTTTTTTAGTCTTTCTTATCTCAGTGTGACTTTCTATTTGGAAATGAGGGCTTTTTTGCTTCTACATCTTCTGTGTAACTTCTTTATATAAACTTTTACATATAACAAAGAGATATGTATACATTACAGAGAGAGAGAGAGAGAGAGAGAGAGAGAGAGAGAGAGAGAGAGAATGTCAATGTTGTCAAGAAAAGTGCCAATCAAACTAAGATTAAAAAATAAAATTTTATAACAATAGCCGAAACCGGTTTGGCTCAGTGGGTAGAGTGTCAGCCTGCGGACTGAAAGGTCCCAGTTTCGATTCCGGTCAAGGGCATATACCTTGGTTGCGGACACATCCCCAGTAGTGGGTGTACAGAAGGCAGCTGATCAGTGTTTCTCTCTCATCAATGTTTCTAACTCTCTCTGTCCCTCTCTTCCTCTCTGTAAAAAATCAATAAAATATATATTTTTAAAAATAAATAAAATAAAATTTTATAACAATAACAATGGATTCTTCTTAAATACATTAACCTTAAGTATTTTAGAAAAAGAAATTGCAGATAGTTGTGCCTAGCAACTTCATAATCTGTGCTCTAACAAGGGACAATATTGTCCTCAGCTTTCATCATCATCATCTCATCAGAGTTTTCAAGCTATTGAAATTCATCATCTCACGCTTTTAATTACATCCTGATTTTTTATATTCTGATGTAGTTTCTAGTTTCATGATCTTCATCCTTCAAATGTTTTAACATGATACTAATGTCAATTTTCTCTATCACTATGCTGTTTCTTAGTGCAAAGTTAGTACCTAAGCTTAAGAAGACAAAATCTAGAGGCTAGAACCAGAATTTATGTTCACACCTCCTACTCTGCTTATCTTTGACTTTAATTTATTTCAATAGTTCAATAAAACTGTGGGTGCCTTGCTGAAATTGCTTCATGAATAAACAGTAAGAAATTCACCCTGAAATTGGAAGATGATTTAAGCTCCACATCCCCCCCCCCCCGCATAATTCAGAGTTTGAATAAATAGACAAATTAAGTTTAATTCAAAACAAAATAATCATTGCTTTAGCTTGACATATTCATTAGATGACTTCAAGTAAAATTTTTGAATAAAATGTGTATTATAAAAATGTTGTTGCTTTTTTATGTACCTCATTAAAATGTCTGAGAAATAGCATATTTCCATTTTATGTGCTTTAGAGCACCTATTGTTTATATTTTTACTGTCTCTTTTGGTTTCCAAATTAGAAAAATAATAAAGGAATAAAATATCTTAAATGGAATTTGCTAAGGCAGGTCCACAAAGCACACAGTCTGACTTTTCAGACCTGCGAGGGATGATGTCAGCTGTCACGAGCCTGTGTTATGTTGACAGAGTTGAAGCTGCATCTTCTACTCTCTCTTCTTTTTGCCAAGAGCACAGGATACTCTAATTCACACACCACCCAGTATGTGCACATGGCCAACACTCCCTCCCGCATACGCTCGCCATCCTTCTACTATCTCATCCCCACTGCAACTGGGACTCTCCTCTCACTAGGATGCATCCGACCCAGGAAAAGACATGGCTTCACAGACAGCCCTAAATCTGAGGGCTTGGATAAGTGGGTAGCTCTCCACTTCAGCTGGGCTTCGGCTGGCTTCGAATGGAAAACTCACCAGTGATGCTGGAAAAATGTTTTGCTTCTCCACCACCCAGGATGTTCTTTGAATACCTCCAAGAGTAGCAAGAAAGACTGGGTTAATTAAACATATGCTTGAATGAAACAGGGAAATGGCTCCTATTTTAGTGTGATTGTTATGGGTATATAGCCAGTCACTACTGTGCCCAATCTCCTCCATACAAAATCAACTCCAGACACACCTGCTTCCACCCAGCACTAACCATCCCACAAGTCTCTCTAGAAACTTACATCCTCCACAGCGCAGTGGGGCACAGAGGCATGCCCCCAACCAATATCATTCTTTCTCCATTTTGGTAAAAGCTACTGCTCTCAGTTATTTGTAAAACAGTCATCACTGTGTCCTCTTTTTATACAGAAGGGGAAGGGAGGTTATAAAACCACAAAGTGGGGAGGGAGGTTATAGTTACATCAACTGGCTGAGCAGAACCAGTTGTTTGTTATAGGAACAAACTATGTGGGAGGAAGGAGGAGAGAAGGCAAAAAGTATACAGCATTTTTGCTAAGTCTGAATTCTTTGTTATTAGTCTAAATAAACAATGCTAGGAAAATGGTTCTTGGATATCTGGGTACCATGAATGCTTTTAAACTGACTTTTGATGGATTACAAATAAATATTAAGAAAATGGGTAACTATATCACGGAAGTGCTCCAAAGAATCACTGGATTGAAATCCAATGTTTCCTCATTAAGTCATTGGAGATAACACTCCATGTGCTTTAAATCCCAGAGTCTGTTCATAGTTTTGAGCTTTGAGCCTCTCACTTTAAAAATGGCAAGTGAAAGCTTATGCCAACATAGCTTATACAAGAAAATATCAGATTATTTCTTCTCTGTGTTATCCGCCTTTATCTTGAGCAGATCCTTCTTTAAATTAGAGCACCCTGTACTGACCTCCCATTATTTATCAGAGAATACCAAGAAGTAACAAAACTATTTTCTAGGATGATGACTATGAGTTGTTTTTTATAATGAGCCCAGAGAAATCTGACTCTGTTTGGGGTTCTAAAGATGAAAATCTTTTTTTTTTTTTTAAGCCAAAAATTCCTTGAATTGTGAATCTTGTTCTCAAGAATTGCTTGCTTGGGGAGAATCCTTTAAATGTTTCATTTGAAGCATAATTTGCATCTCATGCTGTCCTTTAAAAGCATTCCAGAAGTTATACCACTGATACTATGAGTGGCTTTAATCCTGGAGGACAAAATTACTCATAGTAGCTATAAACACAGATACTTGGTGCCCACCTTATGGCCTATGAGACCGCACAGATTCCTGGAAAGTCCCCCAAATAAAAAGAAATTGTTCCTATGAAAGATATATTTAATTAAAAATCTTCGCAACACTGTTACACTGGATTTATAGTCAATTCCATCCTCTGAAAAACAGTAAAATGAAAAAAAATATATTCAAAGTAGAGTCTATTAATTGTTTTCCCACTATACATTCCCTCCTTTATCCTTTGTATGAAACAGAGCCCTGCATTAGTGGGTGTGGTAATTAGACAAAATATAAAACTACTGGAGGCTCAATGCATGAAATTCATGCAAGAGTAGGCCTTCCTTCCCCTAGCTGCCAGCACCGGCTTCCCTCTGGCATCCAGGACCTGGGCTTCCCTTGCAGCACCAGCTTCTTTTTGGAAGGAAGTTGTCTAATTAGCATATTATCCTTTTATTATTATAGATATTTCTAAGTATAGTTTCTTATAGATAGAAATGGCCAAAGAGATATGAATGAAAGTCATTGAGTATGATTTCTTCAAAAGTCATTGAGTGTGATTTCTCTTTATGTTTGCTGTGCATCTTCCTGCAAGATAGCCTGAATATTTGAGTCTTGACTTCTTTGGGAAACAAGACTCATAACAAATGAATTTTCCCAAATATACAGAAAGATTTTTCAAAATATTATGGGAAGCTATGAAGAGGATAAGTGTGTATCACATAGTACTAAAAATGAAGAATTTTAGAAGTTTTGTTAAAACTCAGAGAGAAAACAACTGGTTAAAGAATTCAGACAACTGGTAAAAGTCCGTTTCATCCTGAAATTAGGGCCATCTCTGGGACAGAGCTAAGAAGGTCATGGTGTCTGTGTTCCACGATGCATGTGCTCTCCTGGTCAGCAAATGGTTCCTGAGTGTGAATACATGCAGGCTCTGTTGTGTAGCACTGGAGATTCAGCAGTGATCTGATAGAAGCTGGTAAAAGTCCTTGTCCCCATGGAGCATACAATTCACTGATGAAACAATTAGAACCTGAAAAGCCAGACAGAAGAGTAAACCATTGCATACCTGCAATTTATCCAGGCTTATTGAATTGTATTTCCTCATTCTATTCCCAGTACCTCTCAAAGTATGTTTTATAAGTTGATGAAATGTGCTAGGAGAATGAAAGGGGATCAGTAATCAAATACATTAAGGAAATGATAAGGAAACAAGAATAAACAGGTTTGACAAAGGCAGGATTTCTTAGAGGCTTTAATATCCTATATAATAAAGAGGTAATATGCAGATTGACCCTCAAACCCTCATATCACAAGATGGCTGCCCCACTTTATCACAAGATGGCCACCCCATGTCATCATAAGATGGCCACCCACATTATCACAAGATGGCCACCACAAGATGGCCACTCCCACATTGTCACAAGATGGCTGCCCTCACATTGTCACAAGATGGCTGGCAGGGTAGGACAGTTGGGAGGGACCAGGCCTGCATTGGAAGGCAGTTGGGGGGGGGGGGGGAGAGACCAAGCCTGCATGGGAAGGCAGTTGGGGGGGGGGGGGACCAAGCCTGCATGGGAAGGCAGTTGGGAGGACCAGGCCTGCAGGGGAGGGCAGTTGGGGGCAACCAGGCCTGCAGGGGAGGACAGTTGGGGTGTTTGGATCGGCAGGGGAGCAGGTAGGTGTCAATCAAGCTGGCAGGAGAGTGATTAGGGGGCTATCAGGCTGGTAGGTAGAGTGGTTAGGGGCAATCAGGCAGCCAGGCAGGTGAGTGGTTAGGATCCAGCAATCCTGGATTTAAGGTCATGTCTAGCAGTCGACAGCTCCTGAGGGGTCCCAGATTGGAGAAGGTGCAGGCTGGACTGAGGGACACCCCACATCCCCCCAGTGCACGAATTTTGTATACTGGGCCTCTAGTATTTAATATATTCCAATATTTGCATTGGAAATCTCTAAGAAGGGGTTAGAGTATGTATGCTATGTGTCCAAACTAACATCACCACAGAGCCTTTTTCATGTAGTATCTTGGTGAATTCGAATATCCAGGAACACTTTTGAAAATACTTCCTTACTTTGTCAACAAAGTTGTCTTTAGGCTCTTGCAAAAAATGCTAGGAAAAGTGGAGGGTGTGGCCCATAGAACAGCAAGGAAGTTTTAGATTCAGTTCCAAGACTACTCCTTGCTCTCTGGGTGAAAACAGTGTGGGGATGAAGCAGTACGTCTGAAACGCCATATTTGAGGAGACCCTGGGCAGTTTTCATATAAGCAAATTAAGTTAAGGAGAGAAAGAAAGAGATAAAGAACATCATGGTTGAGTTGAGAAGGGAACCCAACAATAGAGAAATATATAAAATGTGAATAATGAATCATCTTATATTCTAGTAAGGGGCCCTTTTCACAGGAAAAAAATTAAGAATTATATATAAAAGAAACTTTTTCTCTCTTACTGGGAAAATAAAATGTATAATTCATATGCTTTTCAAGTTACCAACAGGGAACACTGCATTGAAAGCAGTAATTTGACTCCTTTCCTTCAGCAAACCTTTTATTACATCCATGAAAAAAAATGTATCAAATAGCTCTAATTTTATTCTGACCTGTCCATACCCTTATGGGGCGCTGAAGATAAGTGAAAAGTCAGAGCACAGCTTGCACGCGCATGCACACGCGTGAGAAGATGAAACATAAGGGAAATTAATCACCTCTACAAGGAGGAGGAAGAAGGGCTGAAATAATTGACAAGTCACAGAAATGCTTGAAGGAATAATGAGAAAGAAGCCTTGAGCACAGAAGGCACCAAACAGGGATATATTATGAAAGGTTCTGTGATTCCTACCTCCTTTCCCCAAGAGGTCAAAGTCAAACAAAGGGAACAGCATTTTTTTTACTCTGAGCTGTTCTCCACCTTTCAAGAGTCCTAACTTCAAATATCAAAGGTTGGGGACATTTTTCATTCCATTCTTTCTGTGTCAGTTGATGATGAAACACCACATTATTTTTGACGGTCTGCTCAAAATGGACACAGTGTGAAAACCACCGGGCATGTGAGATTAGATAGCTTATTTTCTAAAACTAAGAGGTATTTTTACAGGGACAAATGGAAAATAATCAGCCTGAAAATCCATAAGCAAAATAATTTCTGACTGGAAAATCTCTGCAGACCACCCCTCTCCACATGATTGGCTTTCATCTGATTCTGTAAGCGTGATGAGATATGTAAATATAGAGACCATGCTGACAAGACTACATTTTCAAAATAACTGTGGAGCAACTTCTATGACCTCAGATTTATGGTGATTTTAATGAGAGATGTGTTAAGGAAGTCAATGGCATAGTCCTGCCCTCAGGAGCTGATAATTCTTTTGAGGAGGTACTATTATACCTGGGAAGCAGAGGCCCCAATCCTAGCCTGGAGCAATGGGGAAAAGGCCAGCTTCACCAAAAAAAAGAGTCAGCTTCCACGTGGCTCTGGAATGTGCTTCAGGGAGGACACAGGGACAGGGACTCAGCAGACCGGGAGGAGCCCTTTCCAAGAGCCAAAGCTCTGGAGAATCAGGAAGAGGGAGAGATAATTGAGAAATGGCCCAAAGCCAATGGGAGGGAGCCATTGCTGGGCAGATGGAGATGTTCCTCCACGTGGGTGGAGCAGTCATGTCTGTTGTCCTTCAATCACCCACTCTTCTGCTCTTACAGTTTTTGTAGATTTCTCTACTCATAACAAAGCATTAAAATTAGTCCTAGCTGGTTTGGCTCAGTGGATACAGCATCAGCCTTCTGACTGAAGTGTCCCAGGTTCAATTCCAGTGAAGGGCACATGCCCAGGTTGTGGGCTCAAAACCCAGTGGGGGGCATGTAGGAGGCAGCCAATCAATGATTCTCTCTCATTTTTCTCTCATCATTGAAGTTTATATCTCTCTCTTCCTCTCTGAAATCAATAAAAATATATTTTAAAATAATAATATTAAAAACAATAATAATGCCGAAACCGGTTTGGCTCAGTGGATTGAGCGTCGGCCTGCGGACTGAAAGGTCCCGGGTTCTATTCCGGTCAAGGGCATGTACCTTAGTTGCGGGCACATACCCAGTAGGGGGGTGTACAAGAGGCGGCTGATCGATGTTTCTCCCTCATCGATGTTTCTGACTTTCTATCCCTCTCCCTTCCTCTCTGTAAAAAAGCACACAAAAAAACAAACAAAAAACACACACAATAATAATAGTATTAAAATCACTTTACTTACGTGTCTTTTCCTTAACAGACAACAAACCCCTTTAGGTCAGGGGCCAGGTCACATTCAACTTTGGAGCACAGAGCATAATAGTAGAGTCTAATCTACTGTGATATTCTCACTGCTCACAGGGGCAGGGGCACGGAGGAGCTGCCCAGCAGCCTGGCTCATAGAAGAAAAGAGTCTGGCAGCTTCCAGGAATCAGATTATAGAAAGTCTAAAGTCTATAGGAGACAAGGCTGAGACGAAAAATCCTGAAGCCTAACCCAGGTTCCATTTTATCTCTATTCCCATTTCTCCCCTAAAATTAATGTTTCTGTCAAATTTCCTCCTTTAAAGGGTAAGGGAAATGCCTTAAAAATGCAGCCTTCTTTGGGCACCAGCCAGAATTTTCCCAACAAATATATTTAAATCTTTGTCCAACAGGACTAACAGAAGTATTTGGATTTACTGAATAGATCACCAATTGTTTTCAGTTCTTGCCAAAATAGAAAAGAGAAAGAAAGTGACTCATTTGTTATCTGACCATAAAATCTTGATCCAAACCACAACTATTAGTTAGGATTGGTTTGGTTAAGCAATGATCCAGTGGAATGGGAAGCCCTGAGGCTGCTCACTCTGTGTGCCAGTGCCTTCCTTGCCTTGCATGGCACAGTACCTGTGTGTGGAGTTAGCACCCAAGCATTGCTATCTGTGTGCATCGGACAGCCAGCTTTCTGGCAGCTTTATGGGCTCTGCCCATGTCAGTGCTGCCTTCTCATATCATGTGCTGGCAACTTTGCAAGGCAGTGCCTGTACAACTCTCTTATTACAAGACCCAAGAAAGCCATGTTCCTCTTGAAGCTTAGCAATGCATGTTAGTGGTAAAAATGTAAACCATTGTCTTGATATTTACCAAAGCCAATGTTCGTTTTTATAGTTGATCAGTAAGCTAAAGAGATAGAAAGAGATGAAGATAGAGATGGAAATGGAGATGGAGATACAGATACAGATACAAATACAGAATAGCGCACTAATGCTACCACAGCCCCCCACCCTGAGTCTAGCAGAGAAATCTCATTAAAAGGCAGAGAAAACGAACTATATTTATTTGAGATATTTTTTTCATTCTTTCTATACTCTAAACTCATTTATTTATAATTTGTTTTTTAAATCCAACTTGCATAAATCTATACATAGTTTAATATGTACTCTACCTGCTAATTCTAAAGCAGGTCTATACAGTATTTTCTATATTTATACTTTAAGTAAATGGTATGGTATAATGCAAGTAAAAATTTATTCCAACTTTATTTACAGTGCACTCATGAATTATGGAGATCTATTCTTCTTCATGCCATGGTGTGCGGGGAGGAGGGGAGTGGCATTAGTGGTCAGGATGAATCAGCAGGGATCATAGGACAAAGACCTATGGACAAAACCAGCTGAGCCACTAATTGGTGTGGCAGAGTTCAAAATAAGAACTACCTGGGCCCTGGGCACAGGTTAGACACTCCTTGGGGAAGCTCAGACATACTTGAGGGAAGTGTTTTAACATCAGCAAGGGTTCAGATTGAGAATGTATGAATGGCCCTAACTGGTTTAGCTCAGTGGACAGAGCATTGGCCTGTGAACTCAAGGGTCCCAGGTTTGATTCCAGTCAAGGGCATGTACCTTGGTTGCAGGCACATACCCAGTACGGAGTGTGCAGGAGGTACCTGATCAATGTTTCTTTCTCATCAATGTTTCTGATTCTGTATCCCTCTCCCTTCCTCTCTGTAAAAAATAAATAAAATATATATTTTAAAAGAGAGAGAGAGAGAATATGTGAATGTGCACAAGCATGTGTACATCTGTGTGTACACACATGTATATGTAGCAAGTGAAAGTGGGCAGTAACATATCCTCCTTGCTTCAAGTTTCTTTCTCTGGTCCAAACTCCTTCTCCCAGTTTCTTATTGCCTGCAACCTTGGACCATCTGTGTTTGCTGAAAGAAACAGGCTCATGGGTAGGGGGTTTTAGTCCTGGCTCTACCACATGAAGCAGTGATTTTAGGGGATTGTTTCCACTTTTCTGTGCTTCGGTATCCAAGTATTGTGGTTAGAATGATCCCATTTAAACAAATCTGATCTTAAGACTTAGAGCATTCAAGTTATATATGTAAGGAAAATGGTCACTGCTATATTATAAGTGACTAAATCATTTTCTCTGTGAATTAACTCCTCTAACCCCTTCCCCCATGTCCCATTACTCAAGAGAGTCTGCACTAACAATCCTACTGAGTAGGCAGCCAGATGACCTAGCCACAGCTACCCTGTTTCCCCAAAAATACAACAGTGTCTTATATTAATTTTTGCTCCCAAAGATGCACTAGTTCTTATTTTCAGGGGATGCCTTATTTTTCCATGAAGAATACGGTACACATTTATTGTTAAATGAAAATAAAGGAAATTTATTACCTCTATATGGTACGGTAGTATGGTAGTTGCCAACACAAACCAGACAAACTGTGAATCCTGGGGGCCTTATTTTCGGGGTGGGGGAGATACCTTATATTTCACTCAGAAGGAAACCTGTAAGTAGGTCTTACTTTCGAAGAATGTCTTATTTTCGGGGAAACACGGTACCTAGCCACAGCTGGTTGAACCAAGAGTGCCCACCTCACCCAGCATCAGATTCTCTTCTGTGATTCTGAATTGAGATTTAGAGTCAGGTCAGACTCTGGTATGAACCCAAGATGACATAAAGCTACCATCAGAGCAAATATGGACAAAGAAGAAAGAGTCATTTTGCAAAAATAGAGAATAATAATGTAGACAGAGAGAGGAGCAGCGCTATGACAACACATAGCCTGTGAGAGGGAGAGGGAAGAGGAAGCTGGCTATACTTCTCACCTGGGTTCAGTGAACAACTCTTATATTCTTCCGCTGAGGTCCCCATAATTGCCTAATTAAGCTTGCCGATGGCATTCTGATCCTTGGCAACTGTCTTAGTTCCTACAAAAATAGTGTATAGTGGATGGCTTAAACAACCAACACTTATTTCTCACAGTCCTGAAGACTGGGAAGTCCAAGATCAAGGCACTGGTGGACTCAGTGTCTAGTGAGAGCCCACTTCCTGTTCATAGAGGGCCATCTTCCCGCGATGTTTTCACGTGGCAGAAAGAGGGTCAAGAGCTCCCTTTGGGCTCTTTTGTAAGGACACTGATCCCATTAATGATGGCCCCACTCTCATTACCTAATAACTTCCAAAGGCCCCACCTCCTAAAGCCATCACATTGGAGTTTAGGGTTTTAACACATGCATTTTGGGAGGACACAGAAATTCTGTCCATAATGGCACCAAACAAGCCCAACGAAGGCAACTGCTCCCCATAGCCGGGGAGACAGGTTAGTACCTCTCTAAGTGTGGTCCTTAAACAAGGTGTGGCGACAAGTAAGACCAAAAGCCAGATCCGATCCACCCAGCTTTTCCACAGCTGTTGCTATTGGAACAGTACAAGGTATTGAGTTCCAGACTGCCTCAGAGGGCAGTAGGTGAAAATAATAATGTTCTCTAATTCAGACCAAAAAGCCTCTGCACTTCCTCTGATGTGATCCTGTACATCATCAGACCAAATTACCTACCAAATTCTCCCATTAGCTTTGTCTTTTAAAAGTACCTTTAATTATCTGTTTCAAAGTGAATTATAAATAGCTAAGACAAAAATTACCACATTTCAGAACTCTCATTCTTAACCTATATTTAGCTTTAAGGAAAAAAAAACACCATTATTCATAAGTGAGAGAAAAATATAAAAGCAACTGTGATGACACATTCTTCCTATTTTACTTGCTGTAGTAACATTCATATGCTGTTACTAGAAATCATGTGAGTTCTTCAAATACAAAACCCAGGTGTCCCCTTTACTGTCTCTATGTATGTAGGTACATCTCTACAGTGCGGGGGCATGTGTACAAGTGTGTATATGTGTGTATGTGTACATGCATGCAGCAAATCACAAGTGGGCAGTCACAAATCCTCTGCACCATAGGCTCTCTCTCTGATCCAGACTCCCCTTCCTGATTTCATTCCTGCTTTCATCTCTGACCAAGATGCTTAGGAGAACATGCTCAGGGGCAGAATGCTGGGTTCTAATCCTGGCTCTGCCACATGGGACTGTGACTCTAGGCAACTGATTATAACATTTCTGCGCCTCAATTTTTTTCATCTGCATAAAGAGCCTAATAATAGTAACCTTTTTTTGTAATTTTGTAAAGATTAAATGATTATATTTAAAACTCCTAGAATCATGTTGAGCCACCAAATAAATACACAGAAATACTAAGTGTTGTTATTAATTATACCCCTTGGGGGAGAAAATGTTTCTTCTTTGCCTGAATCCCAGAGCCATCCCTCAATTTCAGGCTGGAGCTGTTCTGCTTACTGGTGAAACCTTGATTTGTTAACTCCAGAATCTAACAAGGGTTTCTGGCATTAATCTCTGCTATAGGGGTCCCTTTGCTCCTTGGGGGTCATCACCTCAGGGCTGCTCTCTCTATTAAGATTGTATAACCTGACCTCTGCTTCACACAGACCCCAGAGTTGTAGATTCGGGTTTCCTAATACAGCATAATGCAGTCTCTTCAGATAAGCAGGGTGTTTCTTAGACAGATGGTTTAGATCAGTTATTTTATTATTCAAAAGTCTGCCCCTCAACAGGAATCCCTACAAGTTTAACCTGAAGATGAGTGGTCATTCTCTGCCAGATTCATCCCCGTCTTGAAAAATACCTCTTCCCTTATGTTTTGCTTACACTTTCCTTTGATGGACAAACAGCTCCAGCTGTTGAGCCCTTGAAGTGCCTCAAGCCTTCCTGGGTAGCCTTTCTATCCCCACTTCCTGCAGAGCAAGGGGGTCGACATGCAGCCCCTGAGGAGTTGAGAGTGGAGAGGGTTTCCCTCTGAATGCGGCTAATTCGTTTTAGTAAGTATGAATACATCCTTGGTTTGGTTTGTTTTTATTTTAGAGAGAGGAAGGAAGAGGGAGAGAGAGAGAGAGAGAGAGAGAGAGAGAGAGAGAGAGAGAGAGAGAGAGAGAGAAACATTGTTCGGTTGCCTCCCATACATACCCCAACTAGGGATCAAACCTGCAACCTAGGTATGTGCCCTGACCAGGAATCCAGCCCACAATCTTTTGGTGTATAGGACAAGGCTCCACCCCACTGTGCCACCAGCTTAGGCTGTACTGAGTACAATTTTGAACACACACACACAAAAAAAATTAATACACCAATTATTGGATATACAAATGCTGTTGAATCTACAGGAGAAAGTTTATTGATAGAGCTGGGACTCTTCCTAAGTTCACACTGACAAAGAGTCCATGATATCACCAAAACATTATTGTTGATTTCATTTGAGTTTCTTTCATATACACAGATATGGTGTTTCTTAAGGTATAGTTTCACTTTTTAAAAAACTTTCTGACATTCATTTATTTAAGAACACAGCCAGTTTGCACTCCAACAACCAGATGGTAATTGACCCACTTCTTGTTGGAAGACAATGTTTGGAACATCATAATAAAGACAGATCTGGTGTCACAAACACCAAGACAACTTTTTTTTTTCAAATGAAAAGACACACATTTCCCATTCTATCAACTGTGGTAGCTTTCATTTTGTAGCTATATCACTATATTTTATTCATCTCTTCTATGTTTAAGATTGAAAAACTTCAGACGAAAATTCTACTGTCACCTGCCCTGAACCTGATAGATCATCTTCCTTTTATTCAAGTGAACCTGTGTGCTGTCTCTGAAGACAATCAACAGCAAGTCTGAACCACATTGGTGACATCCCTAGAGAAAAGATCATTTTTCTTGCAACAGTAATTCTACTGGGAATAGCTTGCTGGCGTAGGTAAAAATAGCTGTGTTCATTAGTCATCCCACTTCCTGTTCAGCTTTTATATACACTTTTTTACAAAAGAAAAGAACATGGGGGAGTGGGGCTTTAAATGTTATCAAATTCATAGGCTGCATTTGTATTGAAATATAAAGTACAGTTGAACTTATAAAGAAATAAAAAGAGCAAGAACCTTTTCCATATCAAAAAGTCGAATAATTACAGATACTTCCTCTGCTTGATAAGATAGTCCTCACCAGAAGAGACCAACACTCACAGGCAAAGTGAAACATATAAACCCCAGCTCATCCCTACATTGTGAACCAGACCAAACACAAAGGCATTACTCTCAGGGGAAGCAGAGCTGTTGAAATAAAGTGTGTTGAAGTATGATAGCTACTTTCAGAGGAGAGTAAAAATCAAAGTAAAAAGTCTGAGAGGTAATCATTCAATGCTTATTCCCCTCACCATGGAAAACACTTTTATATTGAAGATGTTTCTCCTTGATATATTCTATACATTTATCAAGGTGTCTGTTTTTAATGTCCTAGGGATTATCTAGATATATAATAAAGATAATAAAGGTGGTTTACTCATATCTGAAACACCAACTTCCTTACTACCTACCTCACTTTTCAGCAACTAGACTTTTTAAAAATCGGGAAAACGAGCAAACTAGTTGTGCATTTATCAAAAATCTCTTATTGCTCCCCAATTCTTTAGGCCCGATATTACAAGTGTGGAGATGGAAAGGACTTCAAAAACAATGGGGTTCTTGAGGTTTAAAGAAACTTAAGGCTTGAGAAGCACTGTGTGATTCCATCATGCATCCAAGATTGAGAAAGTGTTCTAAATCAGTGCTTCTCAAATCTTAAAGGGCAAACCAGTCATGGAGAGTCTTGTTGAATGGCAGTTCTGGGGAGGGCGGATTGAGACTCGGCATCTCTAATAGGTTCCTAGGTGACATTGATATCTGAGGTCACAGTTGCAAAGTCTCAGAAATATCCTAGCCCTGTGGCTATCAAATCATCCTTTGGGAACTTGGATTCTCTGGACAATGCTGACGGGTCCTGCAATCCTAGATTTATCTTTGCTAGAAATGAGGCTCATCTGAGCCTGCTTTCATCACCTACACTCCTCCATCACAGCTTCTCCCAATTTAAATTTGGTATTTATTAAAACTGAATTCATTATTTTTATTGACTGACTTTATAATGTGTAAACATTATCAATGTAAACTGAAAAAAATATAACATCTTGACAATAGGGTACATTGCTAAAAACAATTCTCTCTCCCCCTCCATTTTACAGATGAGGAAACTGAGACACCAAGAAGATAATTGACTTTATGAAAATCACCATCATTCTTGTTCATAGGCCAACACAATTCTCTTTCACAACACCAAGTTTCCTTGCATAATTCAAGAGGAATCAAGCAAACTGAGGTCAAGTAAATGGAAATGCAATTTGGATTGCAGATCTGCTCATTTATATGCCACTATTTGAACTAAAAGGGCAATGAGGCTGAGAAATGCTGACATAACTCCTGGGCATGCTGGGTATGGTCACACTATTTTGGAAGTTGATCCTCATGGAGAATTTGTTGAAAATGAGAGAAACCCAGTTTAGAAGCTCCAAGAAAAAGGGGGGGAAAGAAATTGTGATTTGTAGAGAAAGTCTTGAACTCTAGAGAGGTAAAGATCAGAAAGCAAAAAATGAAAGCGAGAGAGACTGCAGAGGGACAGATGGGAACAACCAAGAAGACTAGGGCTGATGGCTCAGGAGGCGGCAGAGATAACAGCTTTGACCTGGATCCGGGGTAAACTTGGTAGCAAGGCTTTGATTCACTGGGATTAGAACACGGAGGGAAATACTCTAGCATTCACCTTCGGAAGGTAATAAAGGTGAATCACGGGTAAAGTGTCAGCAGACACAGTTAAAAATCTAATGGTTATATTCACTGGAGCTGATTGTGCCATGATTACACTGTTTATCTTTATGCTCCTTTATCCTAGGATCTTCCTCAAGTTAGTTTTTGCATTCTAGTGCTGAGTGTGAGTGAGCTACAGCAGAAGACTCCTGTGGGCAGCACAGTGTCAAGAGGTGAACAGCAAAAGGCACAGATCGAGGGAGTTGAATTCTAACAGGCTCCCCTGTTATGTTGTTGTCATGATGGCAGCAAGAGTCAGTCAGGGAACCTTCTGTTCTGAAGCTCCTCACATTCTGGTTGTTCTTACCTTGTTAAACAGTGAGCCTAATAAAGCACTTCTTAAAGTCAAAGAATGACACATACACACACACACACACACACACACACACACACACACACACGCTGAGTGGCTAGGCCGGATTATTATGTGTTCAGAGATCTTAATAATCTGGCCACTCAGTGTATGTAATGAGTTGTATGTGTTTGTATACAGTAAAACCTTGACATACCTGACTAATTTGGGCTGGGTGTATACATTAAAAATGGGGGGGGGGGGGGAATGAAAGTCCCTTATACAATAAAGTGGGTTTTCTGAATGCATATGTTAATATATTGACAAATTAGTTTACCTGTTTTAATTTATGTAGACACGATTATTGTGGAGAGTGCAGATGTCCCCCTCCTCCCCCCTTCAAACCTGTCCACCCAGTTCCCACCCTGCCCCAGGCCTTCAGCACCCTATTGTCTGCTTCCGTAAGTAATGCATATCTACACTATAAAAGGCCAGGGTCCACAACATCTAAAATGACCGAATGGCTGACCGAACACCAGGAAGTGCATGGGGCACCTCTAGGTTCCCCCCCCCCACCCCTGCCCCCAAACTCCCATCACTGGATGGCCAACGAGGAACTAAGGGGAACCCGGCTGGGTGGCACCGTAGCGGGACTGGGGACTGGCAGTCAGCCACAAGGCAGACCTCCTAGTCCCTCCCCACAGTCGGCAGGCTCCAATGGATTCTCAGTTTCTTCTAAAAGGAACATGGCGCCTCCACTGCGCAGCTTCCTGGGATGCGGACTAACCATTGTGAGAGGCTACAGAGTGGAGACTTCAACAAGGACTTCAGCGCCTGCATGACCCTCAGCCTTCACTGCTGGGAGGTGGACGTCAGAGCATCAGCTTTAAAGCACAAACACCCTTCGTTGGGGGAAAAACTGCCACCTTCCTACTCCATAGCTGTTTCAGTGTCTGTAAGAAAATGCGCATGCTCCTCCCAGCAGGAATGGGGGAGCCAGAACGTGAGTTGAGTGGTTCTGCGACGGGGGAGGGGTGAAGCCAGGAGGCTGGGCCACTGCAGGGATGGAGGGAGGGAGGGTTGGGCAGGAGCAAGGGGACAGCCCTGGTTCCCTGCACCCCTCCCACAGGCATAGCCCTTCCTGGTGTTATGATAAAAGGGGTTGTGTTTTCCTAACTTGCTTATTTATTTACACCTGTCCTGGTAAAGGAAACAAGTGCCTATTGACTTCCGATCTTACTCTCCCCACAGTCAGTTAATCCCTCTGGATGCATCATATCCAACCTCCAAAGGATCCTAGGGGCAGGTCCAACCTTTGTTCCATAGTTGAGGAAACTGACCAATAAACACATGTGTCTCAGGCTTCAGTGTTAACTCCTGCAGGTAATAACTCAGATTGTACACCTAAGGGTATATTTTCTAATGTTTTTGTGTTTAATTCAACCCCAGGAATCAAATAATACAATAAAGAATAAAATGAGTTCAGGGGGCTCAGCATTATATTCCCAGAGCCTTTGGTTCCAGGCAAACTGCAGAGATCAGTTATCCTGAGATGAAAGAAAAGGAAAGAGAAACGTGAAAGGTTTCCCAGCTCAGTCACAGAGACATCTAGTAGCCACATACTAAGGACATGACATTAACTTAGGGGAGGTTGGGTGGGTGGGAAGAGATCAACCAATGGACTTATGTGCATATATGCATCTCCCCAGGATACAGACAATGAGGTGGTGACAGCCTGGTGGGGGGTAGTAGGCTGGAAAAGGTTAATGGGGCCGGGGGCGGGGGGTAGGGGGAGGGACCTATGTTATCCATTCAATGATAAAGTTTTAATAAAAAGAGTAAAAAATATAAGAAAATAAAAAAGTAAAATAAAAGCCAAGAATAACTGCCCTGGCTGGGTGGCTCCACTGGTTGGAGCTTCATCCTATACATTGAAAGGTTGTGGGTTTGAACCCAGGTCAGGGTGTATGCAAGAGGCCACTGAGCAAGTGGTGCCTGGAGGACGGAGGCTCCTCAGACATAAATACAGTCTAGGCCTCGCCCATGATCCAGACCCGTCCTCTGCTGAGTGAGAAAGGATCTCCCAGCTTCCTGTCAAGTCCCTGGTTTCTGAGTCATAGGGACCACCCCATGTTCCCCAGAATGCACTGCTCAGTAACCATCTATACTAATATGCTAATTTTGACTGGACATCCCTCCAGACAAAAACATGGTGGCGGGGGCTGAGACAGAGACAGTTAGGGGAAACCAGACTTGCAGGGAAGGGAGGTTAGGGGAGATCAGGCTGACAGGGGAGGGTGGTTAGGAGTGATCAGGCAGGCAGGGGAGCAGTTAAGGGCATCAGGTAGGAAGGCTGGTGAGCAGTTAAGGGCCAGCAGTCCTGGATTGCGAGAGGGGTGTCTGACTGCTGGTTTAGGCCCAATACCGCAGGGATTAGGCAATCGGATCTAAACCAGCAGTCAGACATCCCACAAGGGGTCATGGGTTGGAGAGTGTGCAGGCCAGGCTGAGGGTCCCTCCAACCAGGCATGAATTTCATTCACTGGGCCTCTAGTCATAATAATAAAAGGCCAAGAGGTGTCATGACCAAAATGACCAAACTACTGGTCATCAGGAGGTTGCATGGAGCACCTCTTGTCCTGGTGCCCAGTGGGGCACCTCCTCCCATGGAAGAGGGTGGGAGGTGGGGGTGCCTCCTTTTTTTTAAAATATATTTTATTGATTTTTTTACAGAGAGGAAGAGAGAGGGATAGAGAGTTAAAAATATGGATGAGAAAGAATCATTGATCAGCCGCCTCCTGAACACCTCCCACTGGGGATATGCCGGAAACCAAGGTACATGCCCTTGACTGGAATTGAACCTGGGACCCTTCAGTCTGCAGGCCGACGCTCTATCCACTGAGCCAAACCAGTTTCAGCGAGTGGGGTGCCTCCTTGCATAAAATCACATGCTAGACCTCTAGTATGCATATAAGATCTTTGCTTAATCCCTTCCTGCCCTCTTCTACCCTATTCTCTCTGACATTTGTAAGTCAGTCTGCCTCTGATTCTAATTTATACATCAGTTTGTTTTCTTCATTAGATTTCTTGTTTATTTATTTTAATGTTTATATTCAATTGTTGATAGATATGTATTTATTGCTATTTTATTGTTCATATATTTTTCTCTCCTCCTCCTCCTTCTTCTCCTTCTCCTTTTCTTCTCCTTCTTTTTCTCCTTCTCTTTCTCATTCACATTCTTATTCTTATTCTTATTCTTCTTAAAGAACACCCTCCAACATTTCATGTAATATTCATCTGGTGGTGATGAACTCCTTAGTTTTTTGTTTGCTTTTTATGTTTGCTTGTTTTGTCTGAGAAGCTCTTTATCTAGCCTTCAATTCTAAATGATAGCTTTGGTAGGTAGAATAATCTTGGTTGTAGGTCCTTGCTATTCATCCCTTTAAATAGTTCTTGCCACTCCCTTCTTGTCTTCAAAGTTTCTATTGAGAAACCAGCTGACAGTCACATGGGTTCTCCCTTGTATGTAACTAACTGCTTTTCTCTTGCTGCATTTAAGATTCTCTCTTTGCATTTAACCCTTGGCATTTTAATTATGATGTGTCATTTTGGGTTCCTCTTGTTTGGGACTCTCTTCACTTCCTGGACTTGTAAGTCTGCTTCTTTCACCAGGTAGGGGGAGTTTTATGTCCTTGTTTCTTCAAATAGGATTTCAATATCTTGCTTTCTCTCTTCTCTTCTGGAACTCCCTGTAATGCAAATGTTGGTATGCTTAAAGTTGTCCCAGAGTCTCCTTATACTATCTTCATATTTTTTTAATTCTTTTTTATTTTTTGCTCTTCTGATTGGGTATTTCTTGCCTCCTCCTATTCCAAATTGTTGTTTTCATTCTGGCATTCTCTACTCTACTGTTTAATCCCTGTAGATTATTCTTTATTTCAGTTAGAGTGTGTTTCATTTATGATTGATCTTTTTTTAATGTCTTTGAAGTTCTCAATTAGATCCTTGAAAGTCTCATCAAGTCCCTTAAAGCTTTCATTAAGTCCCTTGAAACTTTCATTCACATCCTTGTACAACATTATAAGAATTGTTTTGAACTCTGTATCCAGTGGTTTGCTTTCTTTCATTTCTTTCATTTGTGACATGTTTCTTTATCTCCACATTTTTTTTGCTTCCCTGTGTTTGTTTCTATGTATTAGGTAGAACTGCTATGTATTCTGGAATTGGTAGTAGGTGTCCTGTAGGGCCCAGTCTTCCTAGTCTCCTGAGCTGGGCACTGTAGGTGTACCCCTATGTGGGCTTTGTGCACAGTTTTGTTATAGCTGAGCCTTGATTGCTATTGGCATCTCTGGTAGGAATTGATCTCCAACCCAATTGGCTGTGAGGACCAACTGAGACTACAATGGAAGAGCTACTATGCAAGAGACACCCCTACAGAGCAGGACTTGCTTCAGTGCTCATTGAGTATTCCCCTTGAGTATATTGTTTGTTGGTGTATAGAATTGTAATCTACTATGTTCTGAAGCTGTCCACTGGATGCACTGGCTCTGTTGCCTCCCAGGAGATGCAAAGTCAGCCACTGCTTGGAGCCACCCAGCAGGAGCTACAGAGAGGTCTGCAAATGGCTGCTTATATTGTGTTTAGAAGTTCTCATGTGAGGCCCAGCTGTGAAGCAAGGTAGGCTGAAGCTAGCACTAGGTCTCAGACCTTTTATTGATGAGTTTGGGGTATGCTTATGCCAGCTTCTGTTTGTTTGAGAGATTTTAGAAAAGTCTGAAGCATGTGCCAGGACAGGCCATTCATATGGAGAAGCTACTGCAAATAGCTCCGGTGGGGCTACAAATTGGATAAGCCCGCACTGAGTGAACAATGTAAGCCAGGCTGATGGAGACTCAGATATGGCTGCCAGTCAGCTCTATGATTGGGGAGGTCTTAGCATAGAAATAAAAACCCCTATGAGTGCCCCTGTCTGTGAGAAAGCCACCCCAAGTTCCTGTCCTATGCCAGACAATCCAAGTTCTCCCCATATGTCCCTGGATTCTCCAAAGCTGACCCCTAGCACTGGATCTCAGAGGAAGTGGAACCATGTAAGTTCATGTGCTGACCCTTTATTTTAGTTGTAATTTTGATTGGTTGTAAGAGGTGGCAAGAACCAGCATTTATATTTGCCACCATCTTGGTTCTCCCATCTTCTACTTTGAGACCTGTGACATTCAGGGCTACCCTCCCTTTCTCTATTATCACCACCTGAAAATCATAGAGGACATGGGTCCCCTTTTATCCCAACTCTTGCCATTATCTTGGATATATTCAATATTTGTACAGTTGAATCAACTACCATCCTGACCCTGGGGTTCTGTGCACTTGCATTCCAATGACTTTTTCGTCTTTCCTTCCAATGACTTTCTCATCCTCTTTATTTCAGCCAGCTGCTCCCATGGCCATACCTGGAGATGGCTGGTTAATCTACAAAACAGACTTTAATTGTAATTATAATAAGCTATTTTCCCCATAATCTTCTACCTGTGCTCCCTGGAGTCCTCTCAGTCACAAGGTCTCTTGGAGTCTTTGATCCTCTTGATGGATTTCATGGGGTATATGAATAGTCAGCTATATGCAGATTATCTAGCTGCAATTTCTTCTGGGTCGATTATTTATGCCTCCACTCACCCCACAATAAGTGTACAAGCCTCACCAACTTGTTAAAGGTCACCAAATCACCATTATCATCTTTCTTTCCAATAACCTTGTCTGCTTCTTCACTACCTCTTTGAACTTGTGTATTAATGTGTCCAAACTTCCTTCCTCATCTTCCATCTCTGGGAAAGAAACATTACACCTCTCTGCAGTAGGAAGAGAAGAAAGACCCCTGGTGGTGATGGTCATCTTCTAGACAATGTAATACCAATTGTTATGGTTACCATAGAGGAGAGTGGATTGACTTACCCAACATTGATTCAAATGTCCAGACTGATGTGGCCACATATACATCAACACAATATGATAAGATTTATTACTCACATAATGGGACTTTCAGGGCCGAGTAGGGCAAGCTTTCAAGAAAGTCCAAAAATGGCTTGAGAGAGGATAGAGAGGGGACTTGCTTAACTGTTATTGTGACTGGGGTTGGGGCAATGTAATTGCTTTCTGCATGAGCTGAGGCTTTTGTGGTTTGGATGTCTCAGCAGTACTGAGAAGGGAGCACCCAGAAGTTCCTATCAAATTTCCCAGGTAAGAGCAGAGAGTGGGTGGGGAATAGTAGGGCTTAAAAACTGCCAGCAGTCAAACATCAAAAATAAAGTCAGACTATTACACTCTTCACGAAGAACTAGATTTTCATCCTAAATCTATTAGAATTAAAAATCATTTAATCACCTGAGCCTAACCTCCACACCAATTATAAGATGTTAATAACATCTTCCCACTATGTTGTTATAAGAATTAAATGAGATAACATATACTCAGTGCCTACTGAATGCTGAATACTTAATAATGCTAGAACCTTATCCTCTCCAAGGGCAGCCCTTTATCATGTCTCTAGATCATTGCCTCTAATGCCATGTTTTATCACATATCTCTTTTTTCTGTATCTTCAGTTTCTTTCCTTCTACTTACTTTTTCTCTAACTATTGCACACATGCAGTGCCCAACAGGCACATCCGTCAATATATTCCAAACACAGACCCTTAACCACCCCAAGTGTTATCATACCATCAACTATAATGATACTCCAGAAATTTTAGTGTTCATATGCCAAATATCTAATTGGTTGACTAATTTTATAGATACCAGCTCAGAAATGTCCCCCAAACCATTTTGTGCTTTGTCACTATCTCATAGACTCCTTATTGGTCTCTGTCCAAGTTTCTCAAGATCTCAGATTGACTTCCTTAACCTTTGTGTTTTAAAGGTACTTTTGACTTTTTAATTATATGAAAGGCTTCTTAAAGTATAATAAAAAGTGGGGAAAAGAGTACAAAAGCCTTATAAACAGGAGAAAACAGGAAAGAAATAAACAAAAAATGTTAACCAGTAAGAAAAGTATTTTTTCTTTGTACTTCTGTATATTTTCCAAGTTTTCTACATATATCACTTTCATATAAATGTTATTTAAAATATCAAACTCTGCTAAATGCCTCACGATTATTTTTTTTTAAATCCAACCCCTGAGCTATACATACAAGGCATTCCACAGCATAGCCCTCTGATAGCCAGCTTCTAAGACAACCTTCATGATGCTTACCTTCTGTATTATGCCCTTGTGTAGTCCGCTCCTGTATGGACTAGGACTGACCTGTGTAATCATTCAGATATTGTAGAAGTGATGATGTGTGACTTCAAAGGCCCGGTCACAGAGAGCACTTGCTCTGGGGAAGCCAGCTGATGTGCTATGAGGACGTTGAAACAGCTTCTAGAATGGTCTCTGACATGAAAAATGGAAGTCTGCCCAAACCAGCACTATCTGCCCGGCATGGGGGTGAGCCGCCTGAGGAGCAGATCCCCTGGCCCCATTCACAGGTTTGGTGACCACAGCCCAAGCTGGCACCTTCATGCACCCTCAGGAGAGGCCCTGAGCCAGAACCACAAAGCTAAGCTGCTCCCTAATTCTTGACTCCAGAAACTGTGAAATAAGTTCTGGTTTTTTAAACTACTGGATTTTGAGATAATTTTTACACACCGATAAATAATTAATATAGTTCCCAAAATACCTTTCTAGTTTCATCTTCCAAAACTTCCCCCATGCTATATACTCCTACCATATTGAACCTCTGAGCATGATTGAATGTTAGCAAGTTGGAGTCTTTTAGAAGCATACTACCTTGTCTCTGGGTTACTAGCCAGGCCTTCAGGAATGACTCCCTGACTTGACCTAAGGTGTGAGCTAGATACATGCTTATTTCAATAGAAATTTTCATTTCTTTGAAATGTTGTGAACTGAAAAACCAGTTGCAGACTGTAAATATAGGGAAATGAAAGGGCAGAATTAAAGATAAACTGGAGTAAGGCTTACTCTGATGGTTCTCTAATTCCTTAAAATACATTTTTATTAAACCAAAATTTTGAATAATCAAGTAAATATTTAAACACACATATAGGTATTTAAATAGATGCTGTTATACAAAATGTGTTATTTTAATCTGAGCAAAGGCAGCAGAGACTCAAGACAAGAGGCCACATGCTGACAGGCAAAACCCGGGAGCAGAATATGCCTTCCTGTCAGCTGATGGGACATGAGGCACTGGACCAAGTAGGTTCCAGTCTTAATTCTTTTTTCTAAACTCATCGCTGACACTTGGTAAATTTAAAAAGTTTTCACGAATTTCCAATAAATTACAATAGTATATTAATTAAATTACTTATGATTTTGGTATTTTCCCATGCTGCAATTGCTTTTCTGTTATAAATTGGATGCAACACGACAAAAGAAAATTAATTTTTTTCACTAGCATCAAGTTTTAGTAAAATGTATAAAATTTGATTTTTATAAGAATCAAAAACACTCCTAATAACAAAAGTTCTTTAACTGTATATAAATGTGCCTAAACACATTAATGTATGCAGGAGATAGTTAAACAACCCGCAACTCACTCAGAATTGATGTTTGCATGGTATATAATTCCAGTTTAAATAATAAAAAATATTTCCCTGTGAACCTATTAATAAAGACTAAACCAAAAAAAAAATATCATATTTATATAGTTAAAACAAATATTTTAAAAATATTTTTAGGATAGCTCCTTGGTGAATTTTATTTATAATTTTTCAATTATTTTCCTGGAAGTAGAAATTATCAACTTCAAACTCTAGGTCCTTGTTGCATGTAGGTGGGCTTCTTAAAGGACAGGAAGCCTAGGAAACTATTAACTCAGGCGAAGGCACCACATTAGATTGTTGGGACAAACAAATGAGTTAAGAACAATTAGCCCAGTCTCTCTCCCTGGAGCTGTCAGGCCATCAAGCTCACAGGGTTCTGAACTCCTCTGAACAAATCTCAGAGCCAATCTGGCTGTCTCACATCCGCTCTCATCTCCATACTCCTCCCTCTGTGCCTAAATCCTTCAGCGGGGTGCTTAGACCTCCCAATCTATATTCAGCAAACTCTCCTGTATCTTCCACTGCTTCTCATGCCTCAAATTAAAAGCTGCCTCTCTCCTGAGGAAATCATCTAGCCCGCTGTTCTCTTAGCCCCCTGGAAGCTGTTCGGCATTCTTCAGGTATGGGTCTTCTGGGTCCTGGTGCCACTTCCAAACTGTTGTTCACATGTTCTTGATCCCGAGAATTCTGTTTTTCTTTTATCTTTTTCAAATTGATTTCAGAAAGGAAGGGATAGGGAGAGAGATATATAAACATCAATGATTGGCTGCCTCCTACACACCCCCTACTGGGGATAAAGCTCACAATCCCCCATGTGCCCATGACTGAAATTGAACTTGAGACCCTTTATTACACAGGTCAGTCTTCTTTCTATCCATGAAGCAAAATTGGCTAGGGTGATTCTGAGAATTCTTGACATCCTCTCCCTCTCCTCACAGTTGATAGTGCCACAATTGGTAATCACCTCCCTCATTTTTTGAGAAATTTGACTCCTAGATATGGAAAACTTTGGCACCCCAACACATTATCATTCTCTATTGTCTTATATGATCTTTAACAAACATGAAGGAAGCAAAAATATATGGGAAGATGTTCAATGTAACTATCGATCACCAAATGCAAATTAACACAGAACACATAATTTTCAATACTATCAGGTTGGCAACATTTTTAAAATTGTAAGCCTAATGTTGAGTTTGTTAAAGATGTGGATACATGAGAATCTTCACACACTGATGGGATTGTCAGTTGGTACAGCCACAGGAAAGAGCAATTTTGCGTGCATACACACACACACACACACACACACGAACAGTTAGGTTGGAGACAAAGATGCCCAGAAATACTACTTCTATATACGTGTACAGAGAAAGAAACATTGCAAAGTTGGTTTCATTATTGTTTATGCCAGTATAAAAACCCAAATCAACAAATAATTGGAGAATGAATTAAAATATGGCTTATTAATACACTAAAATTGGATATAACAATTAAAATACATCTACAAAAAATAAAAACACAAATTTAGATAAAGCTTATTTATGAGGTAAGAAAGAGGATAGTGGGGCTAGGGATGGGTAGAAATTGGTCTTCATCTGTGTCTTTTATTTAATACATTAAAAGGGAGAGAGAAACATAAAACAAGGCAAAAGAGCTAAACCTAGTAAAATATACATTTTTTAAAACTGAAAAAAATATGTTTAGACAATTCTTAGCAAAAAGGTGAAAAACCTTAGGTAACCTAAAATTTTACAATAATCTCCTTGCATTATAAATGTTTACATAGGAAAAAAAGAAAGCTGTTTGGCAGTTATTCAGTTAATTGTATCAGTATTAGAAATCTAAACTTAAAATTTGCATGAAAGTAAATTCATACACAGAATAAATTATTCCTGGGAATTTAAAATTGGTCATTATTACCAAATAGTAGTCAAGTCCACACTTCACTTTGTACTATATGAAAACAATCTTATGCAAGTACAAATCTCCAAAATGTTCCAAAACAAAAAAAAGTAATTTGTTTCTACACCTGGTCTTACTTAAGGAAAGTAATGCTTTATTTATTCAACATCATTGTGAAATGAAGTGTTTCAAATAATTTTACGCCTTTATGTGCCAAGAATTTTTTTATTAATAATTTTAACCAGTTGGATTGGAATCATTTTTTGGAAAGCTATTACACATTTGGATGCTTTTCTTTCCTTTCTTACCATACTAGACAGAATATGGTTAAGGTTTCCATATTGACCTGGGGTCAATTAGGCTCCTGATCTTGTTTTTTCTTATAATTCCAAAGGACCCTTGTTCCTTGTCTTCTGGAAATATATATAGCAGTAGTAGTTTTCCATATACTTTGGGCTACTAAACAATTTGTGACTGTTTCTCCAGAAAAATTACTTATTTTCATATCTATTTAATCCACTACCTGGGTCAATTTCACTGAGCTTGAGCACCATCTATTCATAAGCACACATATGCCAATCCCCCTTTATTTCCACCATGCTGCTGATGGATCTGGTCCATGTTGCATAATCATCTTCCCCAAAATCAATAGTGGTTCCCCACACATAAGGACTGTTCATCCCAGCAGCAAATGACTACAAGGCTGAGGGCTTTGACGGTCATGTCTGCTTTAAGCCTATGTCCTCCTTGACTGGTGGGTGTCAGCCTCCAGCATCATTTCTTACCACTTCCCCTTACCAACTTGCTGATCATGATTCTTCTAGGAAATTAGGTAATTCATGTTAAAGTAAGAATTACTATATTGTTGCAGACAGGAAGGAAGTGTGTGAGCCTGAGAGTATATATCACCTTTTCAAAGCTCTGCATGTGGGTCTATTTCTTGCCCCAAACATTGGCAGTTCCCTCCGAGAGGGTGAGCCTTTGCTAAGCCTGAAGCCACTGTGCCAGTCAGCAGTGAGTGGATTCCAGTAGCTTATTGGCGCTTCTTTTGATTCCTCCTCTGGACAGACAGGGTGGCATTTGATACTAGTTTGTTTGTTTTTTTCTTATTCTTTAAAAAATTCTGACAAAAATTTTTATCAGAAAGTTATCTCAATGATAACTTCTTAGGAAGTTATCTTTCCTCTTTTTTATATTTTTATTTAATTTATGGAGGTGACTTATTAACAAAAGTGTACAGGATTCAAGTGCACCATTCTACCACACATTATCTGTACACTGTATTGTGTGTTCACCACCCCAGGATTTGGAAAGTGTTCTTAAAGGATTCCTGACAAACAAATAACAAAAGCATCCATTTTCATTACTACTCCATGCTAGATTTTATAATTTGCCTATTAGCATTTAATTAAGTTCACTTACTTTCAAATAAAGAAAAGAGATCAGCAAACTGCAGCCTGCAGGCCAAATGCTGGAAGCTTTTATAAATAAAATTTTATTAGAATTAGGCTTATTAGCTTACATATAATCTGTGATTGCCTTCAGGCTACCATGGCAGATTGAATGGCCACAAAACCTAAAATATTATTTTAAGAAGTTTAACCTACCCATGATCTAAGCTAAGTAGTTACTTTCACTTTAAAAATATCACAAAACCAAGGAACCAAGATGGCAGCATAGATAAACACCTGTACTCGTCACTTCCCACAACCACATCAGAATTGCAACTAAAATACAGAACAACCATCACTCAGAACCTCCTGAAAGCTGGCTGAATGAAGTCCTACAACTAGAGAAGTAAATTAGAAAGCACATTGAGAGTGGTAGGAGGGGCTGAGGTATGGAATGGGATGGTCTGACACCCATATGGACCATTTTTTCAAATCAGGAGGGATATCTTGGCTGCAGAGGCCCCTCTTGGGGAACAAGGAGTCCCAGCCCCACACAAGGTCCAGGGTTGCAGAGCTGGGAAGAGAAGTCCCCATAACTACAGGCTGTAAAAATCAGCATGGGTGGGGGCTGAGTGACATAGAGACTGATGGAGACCCAGGTGTCCCTCTTAAAGGGCTGGTCATGAACTTACTTGGACTCTATTATATGGGATCCAGCACTGGGGCAACAACTTCAAAGAAACCAGGAACAAAAAGGGAGGAACTGGATTGTCTGGCATTAGTGCAAGAACTTGGGGTTGGCTTTCTCCCAAACAAGGATGTTCCCAGGGGTCATTGTTCATGTGCTGAGGTCTCCCTGATGCAGAACAGACTGGCAGACATATCTGAGTCTCCATCAGCTTGGCTAGCCCTGATTATTCCCAGAGACTCTGCCCTATCCATTTGCATCCCATCCAAGCTGTTTGTAGTAGTTTTCCTATATTAATGGCCCATCCCAGCTCAGGCTTTAGACTTCACTAAAATATTTCAAACAAAAAAAGCTGGTGTAAGCATATCCAAAACTTATCAATAAAATGCCCCAAACCCAGCACTAGCATCAGCCTACTTTGTTTCACAGCTGGGCCTTGCCTGGGAACTTCGAAGCCCAAGTAGCAGCCATCTGCAAATCTCTCTATAGCTCCTGCAAAGGTGACCCCAAGCAGTGGCTGACTTTGCATCTCTCAGGAAGCCCCAGAACCATACACCTAGAGGACAGCTTAGACCATAGCAGATTACATCTCTAAACATTCACAAGTAACACATTCAAGGGGCAGACTCAGTGAGCACCAAAGCCCCACTGAAGCAAGTCCTGCTCCATATGGGTGTCTCCTGGACAGCAGCCCTTCCACTATAGTTGCAGCTGTTCCTCACAGTCAATTGTCCTGGAGGTCAATTTCTCCCAGGGATTCCAACAGCAATCAATGCTCAACTACAACAAGACTATGCACACAGCCCACACAGGGATGCACCAAGAGTGCCCACCTCAGGTGACTGGGGAGGCTAAGTCACTAAGCTCTACTGGTCACCGACTACACAAGACCACTCTACCAATTCCAGGAGACATAGCAGTTCTACCTAATACGTAGAAACAAACACAGAGAAGCAGCCAAAATGTGGAGATAAAGAAACATGTTATAAATAAAAGAAATGGAAGAAAGAAAATAGAAGATGCAGAGTTCAGAACAGTAGTTATAATGTTGCTTGAGGATGTGAATAAGAGCTTCAAGGGACTTAATGAGAGCTTTAAGGGACTTAGTGAGACTTTCAAGGATCTTAGTGAGAATTTCAACCATTATAACAGAATAGAGAGCCCAGAAAAATAGAAGCAATTCAATGGGAAAAGAATAGCCTTTTTTAAGATGTGAATAGATAAACAACCTTTGGAACGTCAATACAATAGAATGTTATTCAATGATAAAAAGAAATGAGCTAATAAAGACATTAAAAAACATGGGTGAATCTTAAATGAATATTGCTAAGTGAAAGAAGCCAGTCTAAAAGAGCTGTACATACTGTATGATTTCAATGTTATTTTTTTCTCTTATCTCATTTTGGTAGACAGCATCTTTTGCATCTTAATGCCTCATTTGAGACTTCAACTTTAATGTCTTACTTCAAATGTATATAGATACTTATTCGGAGACTAAGAAATACCTAGCCATAAGAAACAATTCTAAATATAAACCTACTAACTTTATGTTATTTCTCTGATTAGATTATAAGTTCCTCAAGTGCTATAATCATATATTTTACTCTTTTGTAACACACACACACACACACACACACACACACACACTTTCTATCCGAAGACTGACTCAATAAGCACTGGTAGCTCGCTGATGATTTATCTGTGTACACTTAATTCTCTAAAAGTAATCAAGCATGAATCTGAGGTCAAAACACATCATTTGGAGCCAGAACTTGGACTGCGGCATCTCCAGTTAAATATCTGGTTGGCCAATTGCAAAGCTACCATCATCAGCTAAAAAAAAATTCAGATTAGGCAGTCAACCCCAAAGATCAATGGAATAACCGAGGTTGCATCCAGAGAAAACTGAACATCTAAATCACTATCAAAATACAGCGTGCAGGTAAAATGCTGTTTTGTACCTGGTGATTTATTTGAATCTGTAAAATGAACAGCACTTTCGATTGAAAGTTTACCCCTTCTAGAATTAGCAGACACAGAACTTGATGTGCTTTTTTTACTGACAAACTCGCAACCCAGCTCAGTTCACACCTAAGGAAACTTTAGGTTGGAGCATGCCTAAGGTTTCCTTGCTTCAAAGGGAAATCCCACCAGTTCTGAATAGTTTCTCCTTGGCTAGGGATGGATTTTTTTCTTTTGTAACTCCTTCCTCACATAAGATGTTTCACATCCCTCCCCCTCTGTCCAGGGGCTTGCAGGGATCCAGGACTGTGAGGTCACAGGCTGTGAACTGTGGTAGATGAGTTGGTGGGTCTTGGGACTAAGCACTGGCTCCAACCCTTATCCTCACTAAGCCTGGCTTCTTCCCCACTTCAAACACCCCAGCCAGCTTTGCCCCTCCATTTCCTTTTCTTTTCCCCTGCATCCATGCTTACCACGCTTTCAGAGATGGAAGACTTCAGCTAAGAATAAGCTTGCATCAGAATCTTCTCTTCTGGGTCAGCCAAGAGCTCCTTTAAGTCTTTGCTTCTGCTTCTGTGTGGTCGGGGGTGGGGGGACAGCCCCTAGGGCTCTAGTGAGAGAGCAGAGGAGAAACATATACCGAACGAATGTCAGAAAACACAGAGATTTAATACTATGACATATAGCCCTGCCATAAATGCCTTCCAACCGGTACCCTTTCTTCTTTGCAAAAACGGTTGCCCTTATTCCCCTCCCATGTGCTATTCTTTTAAAGCAAAAATGGTTTGAAAACAGAAAGGGACCCAATTTGAAAATGTTTGACCACTGTAGGCAACAGAGCTTAATAGGCAGAGCAAGGGTCATGGCCTAACAAGAGCATTTACTCAGGCTAAGTTGAGGACACAGTCAGGGGCAATGAGAAGGGAATGTTAGGCAGAGTTAAGGTCACAGTTGATGGCAAGGAAAGTAACCATAGGCTGAGAGAAGCCACCCTGGTGTCCAGGCCAGAGTGGGGACTCACACCAGGGAGCTGCATTTCCCCTTTGGTTGTAAGAGAATGAATTGGAGCTTCTAGAGGCTGAGTATTGGAACTCAATCAGTCAGGACAGATATGGTTTCTAGAATAGCTCCGCAGATATTCCAATATGAAGCCTGCTCTGACAAAGTTTTAATCAGCATGAGTCTTAGAATCCTTGGCGGACTTTGAGTCTACTCTAAGAAGGCTAGCAAGGGGGAGTTTAGGCCAATCTTACTCATCCACTCTCACCTCATACTGAGTAGAAACCTATTAAGACCTAATGCCAAGTGGCTTTTCATAAACTGCTTTTGATTAAAATACTGCTTTTGGGAGAAAGTTGTGCTTTATTCCAGAAACGTTCATAACTTCCCAGTAATAAAGGTATATCCAATTTATACTATAAACATTTCTTTCAGAGAGGCCTGTGCCCCTTTTGGGGCAAATTATTTTTAAGAGGCTTATAAGGAGTATATTTTTTTTGTCTCGGTGGTATATGAACATGACGTAGTTTTATTTCTTTCTAATTACTACCGTCAACCAAGTTCAATCCAATCTGCTCTTTGTATTCCTTTGTGGCATCCTAGGTAGATTCAAAACTTTTCTGTTATTTTGTAGTATTAAAACTCAGTGCAGGTGAGACTCCATTTACATAGCACATCCCCTCCTCCCATTAACTCTGCTTTGGAGTTGAGAGAGGAAGGTGTCACAGGAAGCTCTGAGCTGCCTTCCCTCTCCTCCCTTCAAGGCCCAGTCTCTCCAATATGTTAGCAAGAAGAGGCAGACGGAGGTGTCTGCTATTTAACTGGCCCTTGTGGTTCCTCTCCCATTGGCTGTCACTTCTCGGGGTAACACTAACTAAAGACACCCCCCCACGTGATTGGAATTCAGATACCTGCCCTCAGTGAGTCCCTATGGGTGCTGTTGTTGGGGCCCAGTACACTCCCTGACTCCGGAGATCTAACTCTGGTTCTAGCTCTGCCACCTCTCCCACAACTTCCACCTTCAGAGGACCACGAACAGTGCTGTGGCCACTCATTCCCAAATACCCTCTCCTCCACAGAAAGCTCTTTTTAAAAACATATATTTTATTGATTTTTTACAGAGAGAAAGGGAGAGGGATAGAGAGTTAGAAACATCGATCAGCTGCCTCCTGCACACCCCTTACTGGGGTTGTACCCGCAACCAAGGTACATGCCATTGACTGGAATCGAACCTGGGACCTTTCAGTCTGCAGGCTGACACTCTATCCACTGAGCCAAGCTGGTTAGAGCCAGAGAAAGCTCTTTTAAGTGAAACAAACCAGCTACATCCCACTGTGTTCTCTGGGCCTAGAGGAGACACATGTATCCTCACCAGGATCACCCCTCTGTCCATCCCACCATCTCCCAGCCCTCCTTTGCCTGCTCAGCTGGGATCCAATGGGATCTGCAAATCATCCAGTTAGAGATCTAGTTCCTATCTCCGCACTTCTGGTTTCTACAGGTCATTTTCCTGAGGCCTCCCTGACCTTGGCTTTGGGGTGAGGAAGGGACCACATATAACTCACTCCTCTCCCAGGGGGTGGAGAAGAAATCACTTCTCAACACAAATACTGCACACCCAGGGGTTTTCCCCACACTGCCTTCACTCCCTCTGTAGTTTTTCTGTGTACACTTGGGGAAAGGGGGACGGTGGCAAGTATCTGAAGGTGACTTCCAGGGACCCCCACGAATCTCCCCTGGGGATCTGGACACAAGGACAGGTAACTCCTGCCGGTTGTTTTAGCTGGGGGCACTACAGTTCATTTTGAGACCACCCAACATCCATTAGCAGACATCAACAGAAAAATGCACATGCTTTAAGATATGAAACAAGAGAGACAATATTTTCACCACAGAATCAAAGGCACAGATCTGTCTGTCACGGATGAGTGAGACTGCGTGTCTTGTGTAGGCACAGAAATCCTCTCCCATCCAAAAACTGCGTCTCTCTCGTGAGCCAGTCAGGAAGAGAGGACCATTCTCCAGCCCAGGAAACCAGCAGTTGCTTTCCTAATGGGGAGGGAACAGACCCTCGAGACTGTAGAACCCTCGGGTGCCTCCTGACACAGGAGCCCAGAGTTTCCCATTTATTTCCCCTCATTCTCAAATTAGCCCCACTAAATTCCCACTTAGCCCCAAAAGTCAGTCCCAAAGCTCCCGACTGGGGGGACAACACTGAAGTACACAAACACAGACAACAGAGAGAAAACTAATCAGTAAAGAGAGATGTGGGCAACAGAGTCCAGGTTACTCCCTCTGTGATTTTCGGGTAGACCCCTGAGTAGATGTGAATTTTATTTTACAACTTGACACAGAGAACTGAGGACTAGTGTATCCAGGGGACCCTTCACAGTTCTGCACCCCCATAGTTACTCAGTGAGTTGATACCTTCACAGTCCCTTCTGTCTATGAGGAGAGAGCTGGTTCCTACCAGCTGCTAGAACTGAAGGCACACACTAGAGCAGTGGTCAACAAACTTCGGCTCGAGAGCCACATGTGGTTCATGAGTCACAGTTTGCTGCTCTGTTGACTAATGACTTTGCCAACCACTGACCTAGACTCTTGATTCCAATAATTACAGGCTGTTGTTTTTCCTTGTGATTAAGCCCCAAGCCCAGTGGTCGGCAAACTCATTAGTCAACAGAGAGGCAAACCACGGCTCGAGAGCTGCATGTGGCTCGCAAGCCACAGTTTTCCAACCACTGCACTGGAGTAAGGATACCCTGCAGATACAAAACACGCTACCGCAGGATCTGGACATAAGAGACACTGATTAATATCTTTTAAATCAAACTGATTTCAAAGTATTATATCTAGCAAAGTCCCCAGACATGGAAAGAAAAAAAAATGCCCCAAAGATGATGGGTACAAAGGGAGGAAATGCCCACAGCAGGCTGATGGGGGCAGGGAATGGGAAGGGAATCAAGCAGGAACAAAGGGAAGCAGCCAGCATTGAGCTGACACACTGGTGTACGGTCTGGAGTCTGTGTCCAAGGACATGGTCAACTGGGAGAAGTTCAAGACCAGAAGAGCAGGCCAACAGCCTTCTCCCAGCTTTGTGGCCAGAGGTAGAGCCCTCCTTGGGAGCAGGAGGCACACCAAGAGAAACGAGTAGAAAAGACATAAACTGATATTTTCTCACCAGGCTGGTGAGATGGCAGATTGATACTACCAAGGACTAAAATTTTCCTGGCTTAATCTAGTATCTAACCTGAACAGGCCCAATAGGTAATAGCTATGCTACCACAGTGTAACAACCCCGAAGCAGGGCTCTTCGGTTATCCCCATTTTATAGGATGAGGAAACTGAGTCTGTGTCTTGTCTAAATTTGCATCGTTTTTAAAGTGAAACCAGTCTCAAACCAATAGATCCAGAGCTTGTGCACGTAACCACTTGGCTTTGCTGCCTCACATGAACGAGAGTGGAGTCCCCACCCCAGGATTCCCCAAAGAATGTGTGGCTAGAAGCTCCAGGGAAATAGAGAAAGACTTGGAGCGTGGTTACTCTCCTCCAATTAGCAGCTAAGGGCAGGGGGAAAGAGGCAGAGGAACAGGCAGGGAAGTTAGAGTAATGAACGCCTTCTTTGCCCGCAACCACGAAAAGAACTGAGTCCCAAGATTTTCAGAAAGAAAAGAGTCCATTCCTTCCATGTCACTGCAGTTCCCCCCAAAATCCTTGCTCTTAATCCAGCTAAACTACTGCTAGGCTTGAGGCGCCACCTAGTGTCTTAAACTGAAAATACTCCCAAAGGACGTCCAGGGAGGGAGAATCAGAGACACGGAAGAAAACCTACTGTATCTGTCCAAGGCAGGAAGAGAAAACAGAAAGCTAAGGTTACCCACACTCCAAGCCTTTCTCCTTCTACCTGGAGCCTCTAGCGTCCCATGAAAATACGTCTTTGTTGATGCAGGCTTGTTCAAGGGTTTACCCAGAGTATCAGAAACAAAGCAAGAGATAGAATCCAGGAAAGACCTCAACTCCAGACCTCAGTCACTTACTTTCCAAATCATGACTCCTAAATCTTTTCCCAAACTGAAAGCCATGCTAGTTATCTGTGCACCTTACTCCACGTCTGAGATAACTCAAAAAAGTTATTAGTGATAATGAGGGATTAGAGAAAAACCAAGGAAAAAGAAGGTTTTTCCTTCTCGTGGATCAGTTTCCAAGGAACTTAGACAAAAATCTCAGAGTGATCAAGGGGAGGGCCCGTAGCATGCAGTGTTCAGGGCCTGCCCCTCCTCCTGTGTGGCTTCAGGAGTTATCAGTGATGGTTATCCCTGTCCCGAACTTGGCACGTGTTTAGGGGGGTTGGAGGGTATCTGATCAAGAGCAAGGCAGCTGACCTGAGACAAGTGTCATAGGACTCTAAGGAGGAGGGATGGGCAGGTCAGGTCAAGTCCCTTAACAGAACTCTGATCTAGACGAGGCATGTGACAGTGGAGAGTCATGAGAATGGGGACAGCGAGGAGGTGCAGCTTGAGGGCATGGGATGGAAGTCCAGCTCCCAGAATTCTGAGCAATGTTCTGTGCTCTGGTTCTGGTGCACCTGAGGCTGTGAACTGGTCACACAAGTCAGGGTGGCTGGTGAGAGGGTTTGTGGTAGGAGCCAGCCCCAGGAAACGGGACAGCTGCCTGGGCTCTCCCACCTCGCCTCTGAAAATCTAGGGAGGAGGAGAAATGCCAGGCATTGAAGGGATCAGACAGGAGAGGTGTAAACAGACCAAAAAAAGTAGGTTTGGGAAGCAGCCAGATGTAGCGACAGACCTGGACCCTAAAGGCACCAGGTTTTTTTCCCTAAGAATGAGCCTCCAGATGTGCCTCTCTGTCCTTTGGCTTCACTACATCCACTCGGCAAGCACTCCTGCTCCTGTAAAACAGAGCATTCAGACCAAGGCAAAGAATGGCATTTCTCCTATTTTATTTTATTTTATTATTTTATGTATTGATTTGAGAGACACATCAATTTTTTGTTCCACTTATTTGTGTTTTTTTAATATATATATATTTTTTATTGATTTTACAAAGTGGAAAGGAGAAGGAGAGAGATTTAGAAACATTGATCAGCTGCCTCCTACCCACCTCCTACTGGGGATGTGCCCACAACCAAGATCCATGACCAGAATTGAACCTGGGACCTTTCAGTCCACAAGCTGATGCTTCATCCACTGAGCCACACCAGTTAGGGTTTGTTCCACTTATTTGTTATTACACTTATGTGCCCTCTGGAGATGGAACCCAGAACTTTGGAATATCCAGACAATGCTCTAGCCCTGAGCTACACAGCCAAGGCAAACATTTCTCCTATTTTAGCCTCAAGAATCCCTGTACACAGATCCATCTGGACTGGCTTTCAGTCCACTCCTTCACCTTTGTAATTAGTCTCCATGCTCAGGTCCCTAAAGCTCCCATCTTCCCTGGCTCTGGTCTCTCTCTGTCTATTCCGGCTCACCTTTTCCCCCCTTTTCAAGGTTGGTTCTGTCCTTGGTGAAGTGCAGCTTCTTCACCTGTGTTTCTAAGCTGGCTCAGTGTTTAGTCTCCCAGTGGCCAGATGGCCTCACTGGTCAGGGTCATCACATCAGGGGCCAACCCGCTGCACGTCAGGTCCCTGCCACAGCTGCCACACCACTGTCTCTCCTTCCTGCAAAGGCTCTGGCCACTGAGGAGCTGGCTCCCAGCACCACTGAGGGTGGAGGGGTCACTCCTAGGTCTTCATCTGCTTGTCACACAGAGCTGATGAGCATCCCTGAGGTCAGTAAGTGAATGAGCCTTCCTCTGTAGCTGTGAAGGGTACCCCCTACTTATGTGTTTTCCTCATTGTGTTTGTTTGAAAAGCTAACCTGCTGTCACAAAGAGACCTTGAATTACAGTGGCTTAAACATAAGGTTTCCTTCTTGCTCATGTTACAGTTCAGAAAAGTTACCAGCTGTTTGCTGGGTGGAGTCATTCAAGGTCTCATCGATTTTATCTCCCCACCGTGTTTTAGAGAACTCTCCTACGTTCAGTAGATATTTGAGCACTTACTATTTAAAAAGGTGCTGGGTCACATTTCATGAGAGATACAGTCTCCGCCTCCTCAGAGTCCTAATCTAATGGGAAGGCAGACAAGTACATGAGTAAGTATGCGGGGAGAAGAAAAACAAGCACAACAGAAGGTCTGTAGGGGTGAAAAGAGGGAGGCATCACCTTCAATTCAAGGGCAACAGCAGAGCCTTCACAGAGGAAGTTGTATGTGAGATGGAATCTGAAGGATAAGTAAAATGTTAGTAGATAAAGAAGAGGATAAAATGTTTCTAGTGGAGAAAACAATATGAACCAAAGCTTAGAAACAGTGAAATGTAGAAAGTATAGGAAGCAGTGAGCATAAGCTCATAGTGTATCAGCAGAACAAGGCTCGGGGGCGAGGGCAGAGCCTCATTGTAGAGGGTGGATGAGGAACCAAGCCTTCAGGTATTGGGGGGGCAAAGGGATGGGGGTCTTTTGGGGTTTCAAGTTGAAGAGTGAATGGTCCAAGCTCTGAATTTGTTGAGAGGTAGACTAAAGGGGGAGGTTGGAAGTGAAGGAACTAAAAGGAAACCACCTCTCAGTCAGGAGGAGACAACACTGTCTGCAACCAGGTTACACGTCAGAGAGAGGAGCCGGGAGGGAAGCCCTCAATGGAGACAACACAGATGAGATCTGACAACAGTTTGAATGTCGGAAGTGAAAGGAGAAAAACAACACAACTCAGCGGGCACAGTTCAGCTCTCAAAAAATGGTGCTGCTGCCCTAGCCAGTTTGGCTCAGTGGATAAACCGTCAGCCTACGGATTTGAAGGGTCCCAGGTTCGATTCCAGTCAGGGGCACATGTCTGGGTTTCGAGCTCAATCCATGCAGAAGGCAGCCAATCAATGATTCTCTCTCATCATTGATGTTTCTACCTCTCTCTCCCTCTCTTCCTTCCTCTCTGAAATCAATGGGGGGGAATATATATATGGTGCTGCTTCTAAGATACACATGCCCATCATTCACTTACTCTCATCTTCCCCAATAAGCCACGAGCCCCCTAAGAGACTGGACTTGTAGTTGCCTCGCACACAGTAGGGATCCATTTGAAGACCCGAATGAGAATGGATTTGTATTCCTTACTGGAGGAAAAGGTTGGCAGCTTGGAAAAATGAATACTCAGACACACAAAATTTATGAGTTCTTTCTTATTTCATGGTTTCTGAGATACTCACACTTTCATGTTTCAGAGTCTCTGAAATGGAGTGATCCCAGACATCCAAGCAGGAGTAATGGCTGGTTGTCACTGCCTGACAGGCAACTGAGTCATAGCTGTTCCTGCTGCCACCTCCGTGGAGGTTAGTGTCAGGTGACCACAGAATTTAATCCTCCAAACCAAGACTGTTGTGAGAGTGAAAGGGGACGCTAGCCAGATGGGGTGTCATGACCAGAGTAAACAGGGACTGCCCCACGTGGGCACGAGCAGGGGGACACCTCGGCGAGGCACCTTGTTGGTACCACATATATTAGGTCTACATGTCATTCAAAGTGTCTTCAAATAGAGGACCCTGTGATGGCCTTGACGTTCACACTGTCTTGTCCACGAAAAGCCCAGAAACAGTGGTGGGACATGAATTAGATATTAGTAAAACAAATCTTCATTTTTATAGAAATGTTCCCATTCCATATTTTCTTACAAAATAAAAACTAAGTAGATACTTCAAGTCCAGAGGTGTGTTACATTTGGGGGGTTAGGAGTGGGAAGTACATTGCAAAAACATATTTTAATAACTTTATTTACATGCCAAACAGTGTGACTAAAAACAGGAAAAATCATCACATCCCCCAAAATGGAAGACAGAAATGTCAAACCAAGGAGAGGGTCTGTGACCAGCTCACATACCAGGACTGTTGTCACCGACAGCTTAAATGGCAGCTTCTTGCTTTCTTTCTCAGTGACACACAAAATCATGGTGTGTTTTGCAATCCTTGGCACCGTAACTTCGAAAGACACAATACTTTCTCCAGATAAATGCAAAGACCATCCTCGTCATCGGAAACCAGGCTGAACCTGACGGTAAGTGTGATCAGGGTGCTGTATCAGGGCCCTCAGGTCCTCCTGAGGTGTGCTTTGGCCAGCTTCAGGCCAGCTCCGGCCAGGAGCAAGACTCTCTGAGTGGGCTTGCCTGCCTCTCATACCTAATAAAGGTGAAGGAAACCCCTAGCCAGTGGTCGGCAAACTGTGGCTCGAGAGCCACATGCAGCTCTTTGGCCCCTTGAGTTTTTAACAAAGGCCAGCTTAGGAGTACCCTAATTAAGTTAATAACAACGTACCTACCTATATAGTTTAAGTTTAAAAAAATTTGACTCTCAAAAGAAATTTTATTCGTACTGTTGATATTTGGTTCTGTTGACTTAATGAGTTTGCCGACCACTGCCCTAGGCAGATAAAACCTACTGTCTACTTCTTAATGTGTACCCTCAAGTTCTCTCCTTCAACAGTCACAGTCAGGATGCCTAAGGATATGGGAACTTTATGATCCTAAATCTTGGCATTTTGCTAACCAAGGATTCTGTTTAGAAAGAGGGTTTATTTCATCTCTCCCACCAGTGCTTCTTCCCCTCCCCACACCATAGTTAAGGGACTCAGAACCACTCCCACTAAAGAAAAGGCATGAGAGTCAGAGGTGGGAGTGGACGGGCATCCACCAGCTGCTCCACCATACCTGCTCACTCAGCAGTTTCCCTGATCCTTAGTTCTTTCTCTAATGGATGCAGGGAATGGGCTCATGAAATTGACTGGTATCTGTAAGTGCAAGATTCAGGGTCCAAGAACCTTCTTCAGGCCCTGTGCACTGCTGCTCAGCAAATAAACCCATCTACTTCCCTGCCCCAAAGAGCAATCTCATTGCTTCCTGGAGGGGCCAGTGGGTGTCACTGAAAGGTGTGAGAAATCAAGTAAAATCTCTGAAGGCTTCCTTATATCATCTCACTCATCCTCTCCCAGGGCTAGGGGTCAGCCTACCCCCAGCATGCCCTGCCAAAGGCAGCCCCTGGGGCAGACCTCCAGACCCCTCTCATCTATAAATAACTCCATTGTGCCTGTGATACCAAACAAATGCCATGGTGGAGCCTGGCCAGGTGGCTCAGTTGGTTGCAGCAACATCCCACACACCAAAGGGTTGAGGGTTCAATCCCAGATGGGGAGTATGTGGGAGGCTGCAGATGGATGTATTTCTCTCACATCAATGTTTCTCTCTCTCTATCTCTCCCCTCCTCTCTCTCTAAAATCAATCAAAATATTCTGGAGTGAGGATTTTTTTTAATATATAAAAAAGTCATGGTACATTTAATCATTTTTCCAGGGGTGGTAATCTAGGATCTAGGTCTGGCATAGTGATTTTTCCCATGCAAATTAAGGAAGATAGGCTGCCTAATCTCCAATGTTCTTTCCAGTGGAAACTCTGTATTATGGACATTTAATTCTTCACCTGAGTGTCCACATGTTAAAATGCCTGAGTATTTGCAGAACAACTATTTTGGGATTCAAGGGAAAGCTTGTAGCTATGAGACTGGCTGCATGTGGAAGAATCGTAAAAGTGGCCGGGATGCCCTGCTATCAAAGCCAGACAAGCCCCTCCAGGTGACAGGTCAGCTGATTTCAAGTGGCCACATCTGGCATCTTCCTGACCTTCACAGTGCCTCAGGGCAGCCTCTGGCTCTGTTCTCCAGCCATCTTCACCCTCACATGGAAATCTCTAGTGGTCAAGACCCTCCTCCCTGCTTAGTCTTCATCAGGGTGACTATTACCTCCCCCTAATCCCTCCCCGGGCCCTCAAATGAACTATGAAGCTGATGGAGAGATCCAGAAACAAGCCACTCCCTTAAGGGTTTCCTGAGTTTGTCACAATTTCATTCTTTTCTGATGTAAGAGGCATCACATGTGCTACTAGCACTTGGCTCCCCTGCCTCCCAGTATGATGCTCTCCCTTCCCCTCCTCCCTGCAGTAAGGTGTCCCTGAGCCCCTGTGCACCGTGTGAACGGAGCCTGGCACTGCCCAAGCCACTGAGCCGCTTATTGCTCCCTTCAGCTCTCCCTCAGAGATAGACCTCAGGGACAGAAAGCCCCGGAACAAAGGCAGGGTGGGGGAAACAGACGTGCCTGCTTCGGGGTCCCTCACACTGGCCTCCACAACCTCCCCTCCAGCATGTCTGCCAAGCTGTCAGGAGCTGCCAACCCACAGCCATGGAGTGAAGGAGGAAGCCGACACAGAACCTTTGTGGTTGGGAGTATCTGAGGGTTGTTCCTGATACAAGGGGAAGGAGAGGAATACTAATCCTGCCTGTGCTCTGCGGCTTTGTGTTTACTCTAGCCAGACCTGCCTTGTTTTCCCCTCAACACGCCGCCCAGGCCGTCACCATCCCCACTGAGACCCGCAGCCCGCCTGCCTGCACATGTGCCCTGTTTCTGAACCCACCAGCCACCAAAGCCGAACAGACAACACCCACCGCCAACCCACATCCATCCAGCAACAACCAGCCACTCAAATCCGCAGAAAGCGTGTTTCCTTGGTATAGGAAAACAACCTTTCCTGGGATTGTTTAAAAATATGTTTAACTCTGTGTAAACAACTCTGGAGTTCTATGCAAATGGAGCTAGTGTACTGGGGGTATTTTCAACACAAGCCCTTGGATCTTTTTGCAAATCAACTTTCAGCTTCCATGCATCAGCTCTTCTGATGACCTTTAATATCTGCCATGCTTCTGCAGGGTACTAGACATTTCTGCATCAAACTTCCTCTAGGAAATCATTAATCTTCGAGTTTGGAGTGCAGAAACCATCTACAAGGCAGTGGTTACAAAGTCTTCAGTGTTTTGTTCATTTTGTGGGAAGAGAAAGGGGTTACACTTATAACATTTCTTTACAAGGAAGACTGGTGGAATGTCCTCAGCTCTGTTTTATCTGCTGGGTTCTAGGGCAGGGTTCAGTATGGCTGGCCCTCACAGGGCACCCACTATGTGAACATCCCTGTAAGGACACTTAAATGCCATGGGCATACAGAGGAGAAGAAAGAGACTATCTGGTTGGGGATGGTGGATGGATATGCAAACCACTGACCAGAATGGAAAGCAGCATGAAATCAGCATCATTTCAAGTAAGAAGCTCCATGAAATGGTCCATTGAATCTATCCTGGTGCAAACTACATGGAGAAGGCAGCATTCATAGTGAATCTGGAAAACCACTGAGTTATCAGGTAGAACCAGAGTATTTATTAACCTTCAGTATTTATTAACAATCACTCAACCTTCAATATTTATTAACAATCACTTCTGGGAATATGTCACAAGAAACTCAAACCACTAATTCCAAAGAACATGTACGCGATTTGTTCATTGCAGCATTATTTGTAATAGCCAAGGTCATGAAACAGACCAAGTGTCCATCAGTAAATGAGTGAGTACAAAAGCTGTGGTACCTTCACACAATGGAATATTACTCAGATATTTTTTTAAAAGATAATCTTAGCTTTTGTGACAGCATGGATGGGCCTTGAGATGATTGTGCTAAGAGGAGTAAGCCAGTCAGAGAAAGACAAATACCATATTTCACTTATATGTGGAATCCAATGAACAAACACTAGCAAACAAAATAGAAACAGACTCACAAATACAGAGAACAGACTGATGGCTATCAGAGGAGAAGGGGTTCGGGGGTCTGTGTAAAAAAAGTGAAGAGATTAAGCAAAAACAGCAGCACGCAGACATAGACACAGACAACAGTATGGTGATTACCAGAGGGAAGAGGAGATGAGGGAAGAGAGTAGAGGTATAGGGGGGGAGGGTAAATGGTGATGGAAGGAGACTTACTTGGGTAGTGAAGACAAAATACAATATACAGATGTTATATTACAGAATTGTACACCTGAAAACCATATAATTTTTATTAACCAATGCCATCCCAATAAATTAAATTTAAAAAAGAATCGCATGGGTTGGAAGGGCAAAGATTTCCTTTAGAAATATAGCAACTATAAGAGATGGATTCTATCAGTCAGAGAAGTGCCTACACAAAGCTCTCAAATCTGCCTGGCATTAGAGCACCCCAGAAACTCATCCAAACTGCAGATGTCTTTCCCGATGAGCAAATGAGCAGATCTCAAACATTTTGCTCTTAGAACCCCTTTACTTTCTTTTTTTTTTTTAATATATTTTATTGATTTTTTTACAGAGAGGAAAAGAGAGGGAGTTAAAAACATCGATGAGAGAAAATCATCAATCAGCTGCCTCTTGCACACCCCCTACTGGGGATGTGCCTGCAACCAAGGTACATGCCCTTGACCGGAATCGAACCTGGACCTTTCAGTCCACAGGCCAACTCTCTATCCATTGAGCCAAACTGGTTTCGGCAACCCCTTTATTTTATTATAAATTATTGAGGACCTCAAAAAGCTTTCTTTTAATATGACTTATTGAAGTGTGAATAAATTAAAGTAGTTAATTATAATGTACTTATTATATTAGAAATTAAAACTAAGACATTTTAAAATATTTACTAGTCATTTAAAATAACAATAATGCATCATTACATATCCACAGAGATAATCTTATAATAAAAAAATAATAGTGCTTTCCAAACTGAGAAAGTTACTGAAAAGGTTGGCACTATTTTACAAATTTGTGAACCTCCTGAATGTTTGGCTTTGTGGAAAACAGCTGAATTTTCTGCTCCTCCAGTCAATCTGTCAGTCCCATGGTCGAAAAACTGTGTCTCTCGAGCCACATGCGGCTCTTTGGCCCCTTGAGTGTGGCTCTTCCACAAAATACCACAGCTTGGGTGAATCTATTTGAAGAAGTGGCGTTAGAAGAAGTTTAAGTTAAAAAAAATTGGCTCTCAAAAGAAATTTCAATTGTTGTACTGTTGATATTTGGCTCTATTGACTAATGACTTTGCTGACCACTGTGTTAGTCCATCACAAGTCAGATAGCCTCTAGAGACCTTCTCTGTACATTCCTGAGAGGATGAAAGAGTAAAAGGCAAACTAATTTGTTATGAAATTAGTTTGCACTTTGAAGATCTCCTGAATCAGTCTTTGGGACCTCTGAGTTCTTCTGGAATACACTTTGAGAAACAAGGTTCTCTAGATTTCATGCTCTGAAATGCGGTTGGGCCATGAGATTCAGAGCCAAGGTTGGAGGACCAAGAGATGATACCCATCCGAAGCCCTGAAATACCAAGTGTTATACAAATCCAGAAAGACTAGAAACATGTCCAGGAACTCATTCTATTTAGGACCAGGAGACAGAATCAAAATTAGGTTATACAGCAATTGTGGGTAAAGATGAAAGAGAAAAATGTCAGAAAATACCTAAAATGTGATTTCTTTACTTTTTGCTATAGAGAAGTTCACAACACTGACTGCACATCAATATAGACCCTTTTGCCCTATTTTCAAATCATTTTTTACTTTTCAGTTACAGTTGACATACATTATTATATTAGTTTCAGGTGTACACCCTGCGACTGAACATTACATAACTTACTAAGTGATCAACCCAAAAAGGATCTCACTCATCTGACACCATACATAGTTATTACAATATTATTGACTATATTCCCTATTCTGTGTCTGTTTTGTAACAACCAATTTGTACTTCTTAATCTTTTCACCCATCCCTCAACCCCCTCCCATCTGGCACCTGTCAAAATGTTCTCTGTAACCATGAAACTGTTTCTGTTATGCCTGTTCATTTATTTTGTTTTTTAAATTAAACTGTTGATAGGCATCTATTTATTGCCATTTTATTCATAATTTTTATCAAAAAATACCCTCTTTTAAAAGATCAGAAAGTGTGGTTTAAAATACAGTTATCTTGGCCCTCCCTTTAAAAGATTCTGAATTAGAATGGGATGAAGGCTAGGCCAGTGGTCTGCAAAGTGCTGCACATGAGTCACATGTTGCTCTTTGGCCCTGGAGTGTGGCTCTTCCACAAAATACCATGTACGAGCGCATACGGACAGTGCTATTGAAACTTCCTGGCCCATGCGCAGAAGTCGGTTTTCAGCTCTCAAAATAAATTTCAATCCAGCGATTGAAATTGCACTGTTATATTTGGCTCTGTTGACTAATGAGTTTGCCAATCACTGGGCTAGGCAAAGGTATTTCTAACCAGCTCCACTGGTGGTTCTGCTATAGGGAATATATAAATATGTATTATATAGTTTATACATAATGAAAGGGCTAGTTAATTATATTAAAATGGCATTCAATTTTATTCTTATTCCCAAACAAAAATCTTTTCTTAGGATTCTGCCCATATCTGAAAGATACCTAGCTTTTAAAAATCATGTACCCATAATCTAAGTATTATGGGCACAATATCTACATTTTGAACAGGGAAATATGGGCTTTTCATACATTTTATATCTGTAAAACCTAACTAAATTAAAGGGATAGGAAATGCCACTGCTATTCATAGACAAATAATGGATTCCTTGTTTACATAATAAACTTTTAAAAGCCTGTGCTCCTAATGGAAACTCATTGTTACTGAATAAAAATCCTCTTAGGGAGGAAAAAAGTACCTTCATATATAATCTACAGTGGGGATGCAAATTGTAGAGAAACAGACTCCAAGGATTTGCATTTAATAAAATCTCAAGCAAGTCATTTCAGAAGCATCACTACCGTGTACAGAGGCCGTTTCCTTCAGGATCAGGCTGAGTCTGTAGGAGGCCAGGACCTTTACCCAGGAGAGCGCGCTGCTCACTCCCCAGAAACCCTGCATCCCGTCGAAGGAAATTCACCAGAACCATCAAGAATGGAAGGTGGTGAGTCAGCGTTGATTTTTACATTTTGTATAAAGCTCTTAATAAACCTTATGTTTATTTTTGTCATCATAAAGTCATAAATGAAGCTAAGACCCAGAAGATATATTTTTTAGCCCTGGCTAGAACATATACAAATATGAAAACATACACCAGATACCAACAATTTAGAACTCTTGGTAACATTTTCATAATTCTAGTCGCATATAATTCTTAATTGTTAGATTTCCTTTTGCTGTCTAGAGTTTAGGTTGGCATTTATTCTGAAAGATCAACGCTGTTGAACATTATTTTTATGAAATGAGGACTTGGATATGAAAGCATTCTTTTTCAGTCTATTGAAATTTTATGTTAAATGTAACCATTTCCAGTAAGCCCTTTGCTATAAGGAGAGTGCAAGAGAAAGAGCCACATATATACAGAACTTGAAATATCTTTTACTCATGCATCTTGCTTTGAGCTCTTAAGCTAAGGATGAAGGTCTTCCCACATACACGAAAGGGAAAACCTGAGCCGTTATTTCATGAATTTAAACTTTATACAGATCTTTCTCAGCTTGTTCACTCTGAAGACACAGATGCTAGTGTCAGCACAGAGGAAAACCCAACCAAATTTGAGATGAAAAAGTGAGCATTTTAAATGTCAGTAACTACAAGAACTATTTCAAATATGCCTTGGGTAGTACCCTGTTTCCCCGAAACTAAGAGAGTGCCTTATATTAACGTTTGCTCCCAAAGATGCGCTAGGTCTTATTTTCAGGGGATGCATTATGTTTCCATGAAGTAGGCCTTATTTTCGGAGGATGTCTTATTTTTGGGGAAAGACGGGTACCTTGGAAGAAAAACTAATATTATTTTAAGGCACCACAGCTCTTCAAAGTCTGATCTCAAAAGATAAGGAGTCAGCCAGAGCCACACAAGCTCCTATGACCTGCAGCATGGAACTGGTTATTGACAGAATTGCTAAATTTCTGGGTCCAGCTATGAGGTTCTAAAGGTGCTGAGGGGGGGCTGGTGGGGTATTGGGAGGGGCTGTGATGGGTGCCTGCTAGGTGGGCTAGCCAAACTGACAAAATCCTAACAGGTTAACTAATTTGGCTTCACTTCTTTAAAAGTTTTGGTCTTTATTTCAAAGGCAATATATATTATTTTGTGCTCAATAATTAATATTTGGGACATTTCTAGAGAAGTTGCTGAATGTGCCTTTCCTTGTGTCCTCCTGAAGGTTCTCTGTAATAGCACTAAAATGACCCAGATCAGATGTGGAAGCACAGATGCTGAGACTTGCAAAGGTAGACCTAGCACTGTTATTCCTGGGTGGCATCTGCCTCCCTATGAGGGATCTGCCCCTCACCAAAGCAAGCAGAGCTGGGCTAGTGGCCCGAGAGAGCCCCACAGTGCCAGGGCTGCTCCTGAGCCAGGCTCTGCACCAGACACTCTGCATTGCCCCTCGATTGTCTAGACCTCCTTCTGGGTACTTTCCTTGCAGACGGAGAAATAAAACCAACATGGGTGCTGTTCACCAGTAACTCATCACCTAGGATTTTTATGCTGCTCTGTCTTGAGTGAGAGAGTACCTATATTCTGTACCTTGAGAGTCTACGGTGCAGGAAGAATTTGTCTACTGTCTTTTTTTAATTCTCACCTGAGGGTATTTTTATTGATTTTAGAGAGAAAGAAAGGGAGAGAGAGGGAAACATTGATGTGAGAGAGAAACATCAATTGGTTGCCTCCCATATACACCCCAACCTGGATGGAACCTGAAACCTAGGTATATGCCCTGACCAGAAGTCAAGCCAACCCCCTTTTCTGTGAATGGGGTGATACTCCATGCATTGAGCCACCTGGCCAAGATCACCTACTATTTTATTCTGGCATTGTCTAATGATGTAACTCAAAATATAAGTCATTATTTTCTAAAGTTATGAGATCAATTTTTGTTCCATTCTTTTTCTGTTTTGAACTATCTCTTTATTCTCTTCCTATGTAACAAGCACCTACGTAGATACTCTAAAATTTTGAAAGAAAGAAAATGTATTTGAGAATGTCATAAAAAAATAGAAAAATAGGGATGTACTTCAACAAATACCATAAATGTCTTCAATATTTAATAACAAAAATGGTTTAGGAATCACATACATTTAAAATATTAAACTTCAAAATATATGAATCTTATTTGATTGCTGCTTCACATCAATGTTTCAAATTTTTAAAAATTAACTTTAATTTAAAAAATAATATTAAGGTAACCACACCATCATATTTACTATGAGCCAAATTATTCAGCAAAATAAATGAGAATAAGGAGAGGATGTGACTTAGACAATTGGGTGCATATACCTATCACAACACCACAGTACATTTTTCCCCCAAATTCTAAAGAACAAATAGACTCTTATTGATAAATTTGTGTTGTTTTTTTTCTCCGGAAACTTGTCTTTGTTTTCTCAACAACTGATCTGAATGCGAGCTTGTACCTAAAGTATTTGAATAACAACTCAAGTGTCTCCAGGTTTATACAGGTGTGTAGTCTTTAAATAGACACAACACACAAGGAAAATACTGTTTGGGAGTAGGAATACTGGTAACATTTTTAAACTAAATATCACTGCGTTCCCCAAAAAAAGGAGGGCAAGGTAGTTAAGCCACTTTGAGAATTCTCAAAAACATGAAGACTATTCCAGATGATAGTTGAAAGAATTTGTACTAGGTCCCATTGCTAAGTTAAACTTTATGTTAATTCACCTTAGGTGCTGTGAGAAATGTTGGCATTTGCTTTTTTGTACCACTGCTTCAGAACATGATGATTTATCCCCACTACCACTGTTTGCTCACAACCAGAGAAAGGGTTTCGTTGCCACCTCTCACCAAACTGCTCCCCTGTACATTCAAAAAGATCTGCACCTTTGCAAATCTATGGTCTTTCTGGGCCTTCATTTTCCTCAGCTTCTCTAAAACATTTCATTTACTCCACCAGTTTTTATTGAGCACCTACTAGTTATTTCTCTTTCCCTATGGGCCCTCTTTCTTTCATTTACCTGATTCTATACTGATGGTACATTACTTATGTTTCTAAACCCCCCTTAACCTCCCTGCCTTCCCCTGACAACCAGAACTGTAGCTTTTCCCCATTCTCATTGATTGGATTTCTATTCCCTCTGTTGCTACAAAGTCTCCCTTGGAGAATTTCATTTTCATAGCTTTCATTACCATACATTTAATGGTGTTTCTTAGATGTACAGTTCTAATCCTTGTCAAAGTTCCTGTCCTATATATTTTATTTTATTAAGCCACCACAATTACACCAGTTCTTCATCCTTTCTGCACAGGCCTTACTCCTTCCTGCCTCTGCTTTTGCTCATGCCATTCCTGATGTCTAAAACACCTTTCTTCCTCCTCCTATCCCATCCATATCCTTCTAAATCCAACCCAAGTCCCACCCATTCCCACAAAATGTTTATCAACAATCCAGAGTGTACTCTTCCGCTACCTTTCACGTGTGAATGTCTTTATTTCTCTCACTAAAATAGGATCTCTTTGAGGACATCTGTTCTATGTTCTAAACTTATTTTGCATCCCCTGTGGCATATAGCCCCATACAACAAGTCGGTGCCAACTGGTACTTAAGACTGATTGTTTTATGATAAAACTTCAGAAGTGTTGATCTGGTTGTTTACCATCCCATGAACTTTATCCCTCTATTCATTGCTATGTGGTTATTTGTTAAATTTATTTAGAATAGGTGTAATTCCCCTAGGCTTTTTGGCATACACATAAAGCATAAGTAGATCATTCAGATTGGAATCAGCAATTAAAAAGCTGTCAGAAAAAAGTGAAGCGGAGACTCTGCAAACACACAAAGGATCCAGCCTGGACCTCTTCAGCTTCCACCTCCTCCTCTCAGACCTTAGGCCACACCTGCCATCAACCAGTCAGGTGTTCGTTCCCCTTTCTGCTTAGCCAGGATGCCCCCATTAGAGTTGGCCCCCACCTCAGCTGGAACCTTATCCAAAGTCCTCACTCTTATGTATGCCTGTGGTTCTCATCAGAATCACCAGAAAGACTCATTAAAAATGGATTTCTGGGTCCCCACTGCTAGAGTTTCTGATTCGGTTCATCTGGAGGAGAGCCTGAGAACCTGCACGCTGTCCCAGCTTCGGGCTGATGCCCTTGCTGCTGGTGCGGAGATCACACTTGGAGGATCACTGTGGTGTATTCTCACATAGGCTTGTCTATCTGGCTTTGACCCTGCCTTTTTGTGACATTCAGTACTTGACTTGTTCTCCTACACCAGGCTGCTTCCAGGGGCACTAGAGCAGAGGTGCCTTGGTCATTGAGCCCCTCCCCCTTTCTTTACTCCAGTCTCAGAGGTTGGGAACCAACTTGCACCTTTGACATCAATTTCTTGCTTCTTTTGCAAAATGTTCTTCCATCATTTTTTCCCTCTTTTCCTAAATCTTTAGTTCTTTCCTCTGTCCTAATTTAATATTATCTAATCTCTGTCACTCACCTATAATAATAAAAGTATAATATGTAATATGCTAATTAGACTGGATGTCCTTCTGGATGACCTTCCGGAAGAAGCCGAGGTCCTGGGTGCCAGAGGGAAGTCGGTTTGGGCACCGGGGGAAGGAAGGCTTACTCTTGCACGAATTTTGTGCATTGGGCCTCTAGTAAGTACATAAATGGATATAAAAACATAAAAAAATGTCTCCTTGACCCTGTAGTTTTCTCCAGTTACCATCCAATCTCTTGCTCCCTTTCTCATTCAAACTTCAAGAAGTCATTTCCCTCCCTGTCTCCACTTCTTCCCTTAACATTATTATCTGTAAGGAGGAGAGTATTAGGAGATGAGATCAGAGGTATCATGGAACAAAGTTCTAGCTACCCTACTCTCCCAAAATTGCCATTGGGAAAATCTAGCACCAACCACTGCATTGAAAATATGCTTTGCTGTCTCCATCTTCCTGGATCACTCCAATGCATTTCATACCTTTTCCTTCTTACTTAAAATCTCCTCCCCTAAATTCTGTGGTACCTTATTCCCTTGGTTTGACCTGGTTCTTCTCCAAACATTTCTTCTTTATTGGGTTTTCTCCTCCTCTAATAACCCTTCAAATGAGATGTTCCACAGGACCATCTCTAAGCATGTATTCATTCATTCATTCATTCATTCATTCATTCATTTTAGGCATTAGCAGTGTTGTCTGCACTAGATGTTCATTGGACAGTAGTGCAATCCCAAGAGAAGGCTGGTTTCATCTTTAACCATTTAATCCTGTATTTTAAGAATTGGTGTTATGGGAATTCCCAGGATGTTGATCTTCTCAACCCTCAGCAATAGCCTGACCTGTTTATTCCCATATGCCAGACCCATATTGTTTCTATGTGTGCCATCATGTGACTTTAACTTTTAAACACTCCCCCTAAGAGATTTCATCCTCTTTCCTGGTTTCATTTTCATCAACATCATGATGACTCTGAGCCTTCTGTACCTAGACCAACCCTATGACGGAAACTTGAGAATCACCTTTGGATCTTCCCTCTCTTTTCCCTCCCACATACAAATAATTGCCAAATCTATCTGCTGCTTGCCCTCCTATCTACCGCTGCTCAGACCGCGTTACCTCTTGCCTAAATTATTCTAGAACCCCCTGCCTGGTTTCCCTGCGGTTTTGTGATTCTTAAGTCCATGCTTCACACAGCTGACAGAAAAGTCCATCTAAAATGCAAATCTAACCGCAATACACCCATGCTTAAAAGCCTGCAATGGCTCCGTGTCGAATAGGATGAAGCTCGAACTCGTTCACATATAAGAAACTTCATGACTGAGCCCTACTCATTAGTCCCCCAGGCTCAGTTCTTACCACATCCTCCCACACACACGACTGTGTTCTTGCCTCCAGGTTATTGCCCATGCTGTCTCTTATGCCTGAATGTTCTTGCCCATTTTGCCATCACCACACACCCCTTACCTCAGCTCAAGTGTCACCTTGCTTTCCCTAGCACCCTCCCAAACTCATAAGGAAGTGACACATTCTGTGTTTTTCTGAATATCTTAGGCATATTTTTCTTGTTGTACTTAGCATATTTGCATTATAATTACTTTTTTAGTATTTTTCTCCTCCCACTGGATAGCATGTTCTTTTGTATCCCCTGTTCTGATATGGAAAATATTCAATAAATAATTGATGAGTAAATACAGCCTTAGGCTTTTCTAAAAGAAAAGTCATCACATATAACTCTAGGAACAACACTTAGAACAACTATGGAAAAAGCCCTAAGATCATTAAGCTTTAAATTTGGAGCTGATTTGAAAGATATACTTTATGCCTCTTTATCCATGCTGTTGCAAATAGTAAGAATTATTTCTTTTTTACAGCAGTGTAGAATTCCATTGTGCAGATGTACCACAGTTTTCTAATCCACTCATCTGCTGCTGGGCACTTAGGCTGTTTCCAAATCTTAGCTAGTGTAAATTGTGCTGCTATGAACATAAGGGTGCATATATCCTTTCTGTTTGGTGTTTCTATTTTCCTGAGATACGTTCCAAGAAGTGGGATCACTGGGTCAAATGGGAGTTCCACTTTTTATTTTTTGTGGGAAAGCCATACTGTTCTCCACAATGGCTACACCAGTCTGCATTCCCACCAGCAGTGCAAGAGGGTTCCTTTTTTTCCACACTCTCTCCAGCATTTGTCATTTGTTGATTTGTTTATGATAGCCATCCTGGCAGGTGTAAAATGGTACCTCATTGTTTTGATTTGCATCTCTAGGATGAATAGTAACTTTGAGCATGTTTTCATATGTCTCTTAGCCTTCTGTATGTCCTCTTTCGAAAAGTGTCTATTTAGGTCAGCTGTGGGCAAACTACGGCCTGTGGGCTGGATCCGGCTCATTCGGCTATTCTATCTAGTCCGAGGAGCCGAAAGAGCGCAGGGTTCTCTTGCTCTCTCCTCTGCTCTTTCACCAGCAGCCCAAGATGAGAGTGCCAGCATGGTCAGGTTGCTTTTGTTCTGGCCCTCCGGTCCAGTTTAAGAACCCATTGTGGCCCTCGAGTCAAAAAGTTTCCCTGATTTAGGTCCTTTGCCATATTTTGATTGGATTGATTATCTTCCTTTTAAGTTGTATGAGTTCCCCGTAAATTTTGGAGATTAAATCCTTATCAGAAGTAACATTGACAAATATGTTCTCCCATGCAATGGGCTTTCTTGTTGTTTTGTTGATGTTTTCTTTTGCTGTGAAAAAGCTTTTTATTATAATGTAGTTCCATTTGTTTATTTTCTCTATTTCCAAGAGCGTGGATGGAACTAGAGAGCATTAGGCTAAGCAAAATAAGCCAGTCAGAGAAAGATAAATATCACATGATCTCACTCATTTATGGAATATAATGAACAACATAAACTGATGAACAGAAATAGAACCAGAGACATAGAAGCATCAAACAGACTGTACTACCTAGGAGGGAAGGTGAGGAGTGAGGGGGTAAGAGATCAACCAAAGGACTTCTGTGCATGCTATGAGCATAACCAATGGACACAGACAATAGACGGGGTGAGGGCTTATGCTTGGGGGATGGGGTGGCGGGAGAGGGGTCAATGGGGGGAGAAGGAGACTCGTGTAATACTTTAAACAATAAAGAATTTTTAAAAAGATATATAGTCCAACTCCTGTCAAAATTAGACCCAAGGTACCTTTAAAATAACTTTGTTTTGCTGATACCAGACTGTATGTGCTTTTATTTGTAATAAACAATACATTGTCTTGGAACTTATATGTTATTTCTTCTTCATGAGGCCAAGAGATGGTGATTTTCCCAAGTCAGTGACTAGTGTGTGGTTGTATAGCACTGACTCATAGGCCAGCAGCCTTTGTACCAATGCATCATTCTGCCCCTGGTTTGGGTTTGGTTTCCTCCTTCCTTTCTTTCCTCTTCTTTGAGATGAGATTTTACTTATAAGTCAAATATATGCTAGATTATTTACAAGTTCAACCAGATTGGAGGATATTTCTGGCTATATACCTAATACAAATATATGTTAGTATGTTCTGCCATATACACTCATGCTGAATTCTAAGCCAGCTGAAATTGCTGATAAGCCAGCAACAACTCAATGAATCAAAGCCACCCAACCTTCTACAGAACAATTTTAGAGTTTAAAAATGTCTTGTAATTCCTCTAGTTAACCACCAGTTAAGAGCTTAAATACTTCTATAATCATCCAAGCAAAAGGTCCTCCTGTCTTTGTTTGATGACCTTTAGTGACAAGGAACTCACAGTCCCCAAAAGCAATGTTCCCAGTTTCAGAACCTTGAGGGAATATTTCCTCTAAACCTGTTATCTCTCTGTCATTTCATCAGGGTAAAATAGCAAAATTTCTGGTTGTTATAGCTACAATCTGATCTCAGTCTAAATCCTAGCCACTAATTCTGCTGATTAGTAGCTATGAGGAGAACTTGGCACATCACTTAGCCCCAGACCGCAGCTTCTTCACCTATAAAATGGATCAAATGAAATAATACATGCACATTGTCCAGCACCATAATCTGGTTGATAAGGACATGTGGTAAGTGCTCAATAAATATTTTTAAATGAATGAACAACACTTCCCTAACCCTTGGCCTATTTTCAAAGCAACAACTCCTGATGTATCACTGTATATTCAAAAATAAAAAAATGCATAAATTAGTACTCTAAAGAGAAATAAATGACTTTCTCCTTAATAACATAATCTTCCTGCCCTAGCTTGGTGTTTCTCTGTAGCTGGAGCATAGGTCTGCTCATCAGATGATCACTGTTTTTATTCCCAGTCAAGGACACGTACCTGGGTTGCAGTCTCTGATCAGTGTGTGTGCATAGGAGGCAACCAATTGATGTGGCTTTCTCTCTCCCTCCTCCCTTCCACTGTCTCTAAAAATCAATTGGAATAATATCCTGGGGTGACGATTAACAACAACAAAAGAAGAACATAATCTTCCTGAAACAGTCCAATTGATCTGCTCCCCCACAGCAAGTAGGAATGTGAGCCAGCAGGAATATTTTCCCTCTGTAATCTGAATCATGCAAATCCAACTTTGCACCATGTAGTTGTATCTAACCCTTGATCTTCCTATTAAAGCATAAATGTTAAGTCTTCCTTAAGTAGATCTTGGCAAACCAGAGTACAAATAAGGAGACACTTTGAAGAGTTGTTGTGTAGAAATTGGAATAGTGTTTCTTCCACTTAATCAGAGCTTAGCTGGGTTTCCATTCAGGGCCAGGAGATGGGACCAGATGACCTCTGTGAAGCCACTTAAAATTCAATTTATCACTCTAACAAGAAAACAGCATTACAATCATCGGCTCTGAATACATCCCTCTAGTTGTTAACCTGATTATTCCCCCCATATTTGATTGTTACTATTCCATTTGTTTAAGTCTCAGGAGACTACAGCAAACGAGTGTATCAAGGCGTGAGAGTGAAGCACACAGTCAAAGATCTGCTGGCAGAAAAACGATCCAAGCAGACAAGTAACTCAAGATTTAATGTAAGTCTCATACATTCTGAAGTCCTTTTTGGGGGGATGGGAGTAAGTCTTATATTAAGATTAGTTATCTTCCCTCTTCCTTTATTTACACAGCAACCTCTTACCTCTTGAGTCTGATATTTTCCATTGAAAATCTTTCCTTCTATTGACACTTACAGTATAATTACTATTATTAACACCATGGCACATCTGTCAAGCTATTTCAAGAGCTCTGCTCACTGTTTGGCTGACTACTGCAGCTGGCGGCAGTGAGAGGAAACTGTGCTCTGCCTTTTCAACCCCCTGCCCAGCCTGTCATGAATCAACAAAGGCTCAGTTGGTGAAAAAGAATCACATGTTATTCTAAGCCTGATAGAGACAACTTAGACGAATCCGCTCTGTAACATGCAAAGTCAGATTTTAAAATCCTAGTAGGACTCAGCCATGAGAAAAGATGAAATACTGCTGTTTGCAACAGTATAGATGCATCTTAAGAATATCATATTAATAGAAATAAATCATACAGAAAAAGTCAAGAACCATATGATTTCATTCAAATGTGGGATATAAAACTGAAAGCAACAAGTCAACACATAAACAAAAACTCATAGACACAGACAACAGTACAGTAGTTACCAGAGAGAATGGGGATGAGGGGGTAATAAAAGATAAAGGGGATCAAACAGATGCTAACTGAAGAGTTCTGAGGTTGGATGGTAAAGACTCACTATAATATATAAATGATGTATTATAGAATTCTACATTAAAACCTATGTAAGTTTATTAACCAATTCACCCCAATACATTTAATAAAATGTTTAAAGAAAAATCCTACAGAAGACATCTTAAATCTAACACCCTTACCTGCCAACTGTGTCTCCATAAATAGCTCTGCTCTGTGTCTTCAATGTTTAAGTAGTGGCACTAATTAAAAAGGAAAAAAAAAAGACTCAAGAATGGAAAAGTATTTGGCTATCAAGACAGTATATAATCATTATCTATTAGGTAAAATACAACAACATAAATATCAAGATCTGTCAGGGATTGCTGGGTACAGGACACAGAGCAGATGACCAAGAATAACTGAGAAAGCATGGACAGCACCTCACTCAGGGGCTGGCACACAGTGGGTGCTGGTCTCCCAGTGTGTCTGCTCTGAATGTCAGCACCATGCCAACACTGCTCCAAAATCAAATCTCTAGGGCATGTCATAAATGAGCAACCTGAGATTCTATTTCCTCCCATCCACATTTTCTGCCTCCCTTTCTTTTAAACCATCTCCACTCTTCTAGTTCAACAAATGGAGCTTAGCTGACAAAGAGAAATCGAAATAACTGGCTTCTTGTTTTCTCCTAGTGCAATATTTCTCATAGTGCCTGCTTAAAATCATCTGGGGTATGTGGGGGGGGATGTTAAAGCTATCCATACCAATCTAGAGCGAAGAGAGAGAGAGAGAGAGAGAGAGAGAGAGAGAGAGAGAGAGAGAGAGAGAGAGAATTCAGCATCTACTTTAAATGAACCACAGCTTCATGGAAGTACTGTAAATTGTTTGGTCACAACTCTAGCTAAAATTGTGCAACATGATAAAAGTTATAGGCAACCTGTCAATTGGGAAGATAAAAATTACAGTGAAGATAACACCATAGTCAAGGAGCAGATATTGTACCTTCCCAGTGTGAGTGAGGAGGTAACTCACTCCTTGGCATTGTCATCAAACTATAATAATAAAAGCATAATATGCTAATTAGACTGGACAGCTGAACAACCTTCCAGACATCATTCCTAATGTCCTTCCAGATGAAGCCACAGGGGCTGAGGCATAGGTGGTTAGGGGTGATCAAGCAGGTAGGCAAGTGGTTGGGGCGATCAGGTAGACAGGCAAAATGGTTAGGGGGTGATAAGGCAGGCAGGCAGAGTAGTTAGGGGTGATCAGGTAGGCAGGTGAGCAGATAGGGGCAATAAGGCAGGCAGGCAGAGGCAGTTAGGGGCAATCAGGTAGGCAGGTGAGCAGATAGGGGCAATCAAGCAGGCAGGCAGAGGCAGTTACGGGTGATCAGCTAGGCAGGCAGGTGAGCAGTTAGGAGCCAGCAGTCCTGGATTGCAAGAGGGTACAGGCCTGGCTGAGGGACCCCTCAAATTTTGTGCACTGGGCCTGTATTATTATATACAAATGTAAAGGCCCTGTACCCAACAGAGTTACATAAAAAGACCAAATGGTAATATATTTTTTCTTTTAAAAAATGTCCTAACATGACTTCTTGTTCAATATCTGTGACTAACAAATAGTGTTTTCTTTATTTGTTGATGTTACTTTTTAAGAGCTATAACAATATAAACATAACTAATAATAAACTATATTATTTTATGAGAATGAAGATTCCTGGTCCTTTTACCATGTCTACTAACATAGAGTTATTTGGCTGGAGCCAAGGAATCATCATTGTTAACAAGTTCCTTGGGTGCATCTTTACACATCAGACCTTGAAAACTTTACCAAGGAGCAAAGAGAAAGCAGTGAAGCCTCACACACCACAGCTAAGAACTTGTTGAACTATTGCTATTGGGCCAGTGACATTTAAAATGTTACAGTGAAAATGGCTATAATAAATTCATAATACATGGTCTGTGCCATTAAACAGGAAATAACCTGGTGGAAAAGAAAAATACTTATCCACTTAAAAATATACCAGACAGCCGAAACCGGTTTGGCTTAGTGGATAGAGCATCGGTCTGCGGACTGAAGGGTCCCAGGTTCAATTCTGGTCAAGGGCATGTACATTGGTTGTGGGCACAACCCCAGTAGGGGGTGTGCAGGAGGCAGCTGGTCGATGTTTCTCTCTCATCGGTATTTCTAGCTCTCTATCCCTCTCTCTTCCTCTCTGTAAAAAACCAATAAAATATATTTTTTTAAATATACGAGACAATATAACCAAGCACTGGACTGAATGCTAAAAACAAAGACCAGGCAGCATGGGCATGTGATATAAAGACTATAACACCGTTTACATAAGGTCTTTTTAAAGTACATTTCTTTATGTGTTATCTCATTTGATAGACACATTAATTCTGTGATATTGAGATTTACATGGTTTCCCATTTTCGAGATTAAAAAGATGAGAACAAGAGAAGGGAATTGATTATTTTTATGTTACAGTTAGCAAGTGACTTCTAGTTCCATATTCCTTTTAAGGGAGAGATCGATGTGGAGAAAAGAAAAATCTCTGACTCATGCTGTTTTTGTCTATTTCAGCTGCTATAACAAGATACCACAAACTGTGTAGCTTAAACAGCAAACATTTCTTATAGTTTGAAGGCTGCAAGTCTAAGATCATTGTCTCATTTTGGTGAAGGCCCTCTTCTGGGGAGTAGATGTCTCCCTGTATTCTCACATGGGGCCGGGGAAGCTCTTGGGTCTCTTATAAAGGCACTACTCCCATTCCTGGGGGCTCTGTCTTCATGATCTAATCACCCCAAAGGCTCCCACCTCATAATATCATCTTATTGGGCATTAGGGTTTCAACATATGAATTTGGGGAGGACATAAACTTTCAAGCCATAGCACATGCAAACAAATGTAATGGAAACTCAAGAAAGTATATTTATGCAAAAAGAACTTCTAGGACTAGAAAAGTGCAAACCAGCTCTGACTATGCACTTATTCTTAGGCATAATCGAGGGGCCGTATGAACTCAGCCTTAACCTCATTTATATACATTCCCAATGTCTCAATGCTAGTGTCTTATTCTTATCTTCACTTCAATGGCCTTTTAAATTGGTAATTAAATGCATATAAACTTGAAATGTGGTTATTTGCACTTTAGGTGTCTTCATGTATTGATTTCATTGTCTACTTGCTCATTTTTCATCTTCACCACCACTATTCTAGAACATCTGTATATTTATTCCCAAAGGGATGCTGTATTCAGTAATAATCCACCTTGATGACCTGTTCTGCCCCTGTTGCAAATGAAACCCAAGAGCAGGAATCATGGGGAATCACATTACTGGCAGGCATTTGGGGGCTCTGATTGGATGGGGAATACTAAGACTACCTCCTGCTTCTCTTACCAATGCACTTGGTGACAAGGAGTCAGGTATCCTGCATCATTTCAGGTAGGGAAGCCTCCCTTACACAAGTTCAAAATTTGCTACTGACAAGATAGATTATAACCAGTCAAAGGTTTAACTTAAGGAGATGGGAGGTCCTACCACACATATTATGTTAGGCCAGAGATGGTCCCCAAAATACCCCACGTCATATCCCTGTCACCTGTGAATGTTGCCTCAAAATAAGTAATTAAGGATCTTGAAAGGTGAAACCCTGGATTACCAGGTGAGCCCTAAATGCAATCACATAAGAATGAGTTTGAGAGACACACACACGTGAAGGAGGAGACGCACAAAAGAGACAGAGGGTATGTGATAACAAAGGCAGAGGTTGGAGTCATGCAGCCACAAGTCAAAGAATGCAGACAGCCATCAAAATCTGAATGATTCTTCCCTAGAGCCCTGTAGGGAGGACAGCGCTGTTGACACCTTCGTTTGGACTTCTGTCCTCCAGGACTGGGAAAGAATAGCTTTCAGTCTTTTTAAACCACCCAGTTTGTGGCAATTTTTTTACCAGTAGCCCGAGGAAGCTAGTACACATTTATTATGGAACTGTGTCCCCTGATAAATATCCTTTAGAAGTTCCGACTTAATGTCCAAATTGCTGCTCTGCTCTTCGGGCCAGCACTTTGACAAGTTTACACAGGTTATATTGATCCGGCTTTACCGCAATTTCCCTAAGAGCATCTGTTTGTGATACCTTACATCTTTGCAGGAGGAACCAAAGGGGGGGTGGGAAATCCCTCCCATAAAAAAATAAAAAAATAATAAAAAAACACAAAACACTTTCACCAAAGACTGTACTTAAAACCACTGCCATACACTGCAATCACAATCATGTGGTTTCACACTGTTACCAGGGATATCTGCTTCTAAATAATGACTTTTCTCTTACTCCAACTTTTCTGTTATTCCTTACTACATTGCTAACCTTTTACCAGAATATTTAAAATGTGAGCCATTCACCAACATGTAATATCAAAAAGTATATATATATATATATATATATATATATATATATATATATATTAGAATTTTGATGTAGGTTCAGGTTGCATTTCCTTTTCAATTAAAAACTATTGAGGTCCATAAAGGCTAATCATTGAGAGACTTTAATAATGTCACAAAATTCAGTGAACTCTCAGTTACTTATAGTAAGAGGGGAAAGGGATAACAAGAACGAGAGGCACTCAGCCTTATCACCACCACTTTGGTTTGAAACTCAGTGAACAACTTCCAGGCTATTGCGCTTTCTAATCAAGTTTTTCACGAAGTATCAAAAGACTTGTTTAAAACCATTGGATATACAACAGCTGGCAGGAGGTGAAACTTTTTAAACTTGCTGAGCAGAGAATTAAAATCAGTTTGGAATTAAAAATATGTCATGGAAAGGAGAAATATAATGCAGCTGGGTGAGATTAAAATGTGCCTGGGGGCCCAGGCAGCATGCTCAGTGGTTAGAGCATTGGCCCATGTCTTGGGTTTGATTTCTGGTTGAGGCCACCCACTTGGGTTGCTGGTTCAATCCCTGGCCCTAGTCAGGGCACATGCAAGATGCAACCAATCTATGTGCTTCTCTCACATTGATGTTTCTCTCTCTCTTTTTCTTTCTTTCTCTCTTCTCTCTCTCTCTCTCAAAAAAAAATCAATGGAAAAAATATCCTCAAGTGAGGATTAACAGAAAATAAATGAGCCTGAGAATCATGAGCTAATGTTCAATTTTGATTTATTTTTGTTTATGGACACACTAATAGCTTATTCTCTGCTCATTTATCAGAATGTTATAGTAAGGAACAATAAGGAAATAGCTATGAGAGTTATTTTCACTTAATATATTCTTCATAAACTTAAGGAAAAATAAGTGAAGATTTCTAGTTGTTTTGGAATGTCTGAACTGAGGAAAATATTGAAGAAATATATCCCAAGTGGAAAATATATTTTTTTGTATAATTCAAGGTTATGTTCTATCAACCTTGAATTATACATATTATACATTTACAGGCCAAACTTTAACTATCTCCACTTGACATGGTTCTTTTATACCAGTATCAAGTGTTTACTTTCCAAATCACAATTACTAATAATTATTTCCTTTTTCTATATTTTCCCAAATCCTTACATTTATATGAGCTGCTAAAATCTCCCCATCAAGAACATATAAGATCAGGCCATATTGTCGGCTGGGCACTTGGATTAAAATTTTTCCTATTTTTGGAAGGAAATCAATGCACACACAGAAGTGCATATTGGTGGGGAAATTTGGAGGAACAGACGGCAAATGGGTGCCGTATACTGCATTTATGGCATAGAGCAATTGAAAGTGTTTGCTCTTGTTGAGAAGTGGATAAACTCTAACTGTGGAACAGATGTGCATTGCCTTGCTCCATGCCTAATAACTGTCTGTCTTTCTATCAGGGCTTCTAATGGAGGTTTGTTTAATTTAATATCCAGCTGCTGTTTTATGGCACCAATCACAGGCACACTTCAATCACCACCGAGTGTAAACATTGCGATGTGCGTATCTGTGATTTGCATTTGGACTTCTTGAGAAATGTAAAAAATAAAAAATACACAATTGGGAACTGTATATTGTAGCATCCCAAAGTTTCTTTTATTTCCCTAAAGCTTTGGAAAATACACTCAAGACATGAGAAATTACCTCTTCCTCAATCGGTTTGAACCACTCCTCTGGCTATTGTGGTCTCACGCAACTTTTTTCTTCTCTCTGAGTTTATCTCTAAAAGTTGACAGTCGCATCTCTCCCATTTCAGTATTCAATTGTTTAATATATTTTATTGATTTTTTACAGAAAGGAAGGGAAAGGGATAGCGAGTTAGAAACATCGATGAGAGAGAAATATTGATCAGCTGTTTCCTACACACTCCCTACTGGGTATGTGTCCACAACCAAGGTACATGGTGTTGACCAGAATCAAACCTGGAACCCTTGAGTTTGAAGGCTGATGCTCTATCCACTGAGTCAAACCAATTAGGGCACAGTATTCAATTTTAATACTCAAACTTTTAAGAGTTTGTCCCATTTCTTTATCTTCTTTATTATTGTTATCCATGATTCAAATGTTCCCATTTCACTGTTTAGGATTTTCAATAGAGCTGAGTTTCTGAGAACTAACTCATAGCCAAGTTGATGCATCTTTGAGATGACACTTGAGATCACTATTTTGTTTTGGACCCTACAGCACTCAGGGTGCCTGAAGTTCTCCATATATGACATAGACAGCACAGTTGGGAGAAGAGTTTGGGCCCAGGATCCAGATGATCTGAATTCAAATCCCAAATCTGCCATTTGCCAGCTGTGCAATGACTTGATCTGGCTGTTGAAGGAAGGCAATATTTGCCTTGCAAGGTTATCATAAGAGTTATATTTAATTTTTGTTATGAGGTTGGCACATGGTATGTGTTCTAATCCATACTTTTGCTATTAATTACTGCAAAGAACATTAGGATTCAAAGTGATGCAAGATTGGAGAAATGAACAGTCCAGTGTGGGAGAAGGAATTATACATGAAAAATACTTCTTAGAGGAAGATGAACCTTGACCTAGGCTTTGAAAAAAGGAGATAGCTCAAGTGACGGGTGAGAAAGGATGAAGTTCAAACAGAACACAGGGTTGTCTAGACGGAGAAGTGGCACTCTGTCTGTGATATGAGGTGGGTGGAGCAATTTGGTCTGTGGGATGAACTGAAAGAGAAGGTTGAGAGACCTGACCTGGTACATGACCCTTCCAAATTCAGTGCTAGTCTTGCCTGCTAGAGTCTCCCAGACTCTCCCTCTACTCCCAAAGACTCCAGCATATCTATCTGCTAAAATACTTACTACATTGCATATATAACTGTTTGTTTAAACCTCTCCCTCCAACTGGCTAATGTCTTTCTATTTCTATTTGTTCCTTTTGGAGTCTCCAGCCAAGAGGAATGGCAGTGTGATAGAATGGTGAAGAGCTTATATTTAGGAGTCCGACAGACTGAGGATCTGATTGTACTAATAATGTGTAAAAGTGGTCTGACTTCTCTGGGCCTCAGTTTCCTCCTATGGCAATAGGGATAGTGATACCACCACAAAGTTGCCATGGAAATGAAATTAGATAATCTATACAAAGTTCCTGGTACAGCTGGTACATGGCATGTTGTAAGTGCTCAATAAATGGCCACTTTTGTGGAGTTTCCAGTCCCTGGAACATGGTAGCACTTGATAATATCACAGGGAAAGTCTGTTGCACATAGGTAGATACCCACAAGACTGTGGCCAGCTCTGAACAGCAGTCTTTACAGTTAGATACTTCCATTTCCATTACTATAGAGTCTAACATAATATAATAGGTCAAGCCAATAGAAAGGTCACTGGCTGACTTTTTAGGTTGGAAAAATTGATTCATAGTGAGGAATGAAACAGTAGAAACCACAGTTAGCAACTTTATTTTGAATTCTGACTCAGCAATTTCACCCTTCTCCATTCTGAAAGACAGAGTGGCTAGAGCCAAAGCTCCCACTTGGTGCATTTCATTAATATACTATAAATCCAACTGCTCTCATTATGCAGTTGTCAATATCCAAAGACTTAACCAGTCTTGGATAACAAACAAAGTATTGTACTTCCTAATCATGGCGTTTTCATGAAACTCCAACTTCAAAAGGCAGGAAGAAGAAAATAAAAGTCTTAACATTTTGATCAGGATTTGCTACCAGTTTGTTGACTTAAATAATGTTATTTTTTGAACCTACATTTCCTTAATGACAAAAGATGGTATAATCTTATGAGTGGTATAGATGGGGTGGGACTGGTGCTTACAATGTTTCCCCTTCTCCCCACTGGGTATAGCTCTTTCTCATCCTGACTTGATAGTTTCCCCGACCTCAGAACATATTCCATCCACTGGCACCTGTACCCCCAATCTTTAAGGCTAGTTGAATTCTCTTATTCTTCTAATGAAGACTAAGCCTGGGTCCCCCTTCCATCACTTCAATTCTCTCTGAGGTAGAACATCAATAATAACAGCCATCATTTACTGCTGGGTTCCTAATTGGGACTTTACAAATATTTTCATTTATGCAGTTCTAAATACATCTCATTTATCAACAAGGAGCACAACAGCATTGAGTGGGTGACACTCCTGTTTTCAGATGTGGAAATTAAGCCTCATAAAGAGCAGTGAAACTTAGATTTGGACCCAAGGCAGGACTAGCTTTGGAATAACCACTTTGCTTAGCCACCCTGCTCAGTGCTCACCTGATTCTTCACATTCCATACCTGATGGCTGCAATCATGACTCTGGTTTCCTCTCCACCTCATGTCTGTCTCCCTGCCTGCCCTGTAGTGCTTCTGTGGGCTGCTCAAATGATGCCACACCCAGCTCAAATCAGAACCAAAGCCTCTCTTTCCTATGATACTCCGACATCTACATGCAAGTTCATAGTTCTCTCTAGAACTATTCTCTAGTGCCATCCAGAACCTGCTTTCAGGATATAGTTTTTCTCAGTCATTCTCCACCACTGCTGGACTCCTAATCTCTTGGGCTCTCCATGGCACCTGGCCTTCTCTGTAAAAGAAGAAAACCTACCACACTGACCTACAAGAAGACTCTTTGCTGTCCTCCTAGATTTCTCTAGGGCCTACCTCACCCACTCTATTTGGAGCTGATCTTTTCTGCTATGCCTTTTAATGAGGGGAGATTAGATATTTTCAAGCTGATCTGGGAGACTGGTATCCCATGGCTCACTTCTGGGACTGGGTACAGAATGCCAATTCTCCCACTGAAAAGGCCGAAAGCACATCCCTCTGAGGGTTGGAAGAGATCCCTGAGCCCAATAAAGCATAGAGCGGATAGCTTTTACCTGCTGTCTCTGGTGACACACCTCTTAGATGCTCTCCCAACCTCTGTGGTACTCAGCATTCTCTCATATTTTTTATACTAACTAATCATATGCATATTCTTAATAAATGCAATAGCCAGGAAGGAAAGGGGAGGGTAATACCTTTATGCTCTTCCCTTCTTATGAAAGTATAAGAAAAGATGAAGAGATGGGGACCACCAATGGATTCCATTCTTAAGCACAAAGCCAACATTTTGTATTCCATACAAAAGACATATGAAAGCCTACATATATACTAATATCAAAATTTAATTTTAATCAAGATATACCCCCTGAACGCTACTAAAACTTGGACAGTGTATATAGTGTGCTAGTCTAATGGTGGTGCTAAATAACAATAAAAAGGCTGAAAGAAGCAGAATAAATAAACTGATGTAAATAAACTAACTTATTATCCATGCTTTAAATGTAGGGAGTTGTCAATACATAAATTCAATGGAGAAATCACAACCATTGCAGACATCCCTGTACTAAGAACAGAGCACACACATGTTATATTCAATTTCTGCTTAGCAGGCATCCCAAGCTCTGAGGACATGTGAGTACAAAAAATGTCTGTACCACTGCTATCACAAGAAATATTTATGGTCTCCTCTGATTTTCTTAAACTTTACCAGAAAAACTATTTATCATGTCTTTAAGACTCATAAATTGAACCCATGCTACAATGTGTTCCCGCTTTGGTGAGATATTCACGTCTACCCGGGAATGGCAAACGGTCATTACATGGCCCAGCATGCCTTTCTTTGCTGGGTATTATTTTTCTTACATGATTTTTCTTTTTCTTATTTTTAGAAGTACCTTCATTCTTTGTGTTTAGTTACTAAATCTTTAGGGAAATGATGCTTTTTTGCTAATAAGTCCATCTCATTTGCCCTTCCTGCTTTTTTTTTCTGAATTGCCAGAGGAGGGATCCATTTATCTGTAACATTTGCAAGGCTATTGATAAAGGGAATCAATGTTTACCCTGGTACACTTTTTGCTCATTCCCGTAGCACAGTGCTTTGCATATTGCTTGTTAACATTGCCAACTTACTCCCTTCATAAACCTAGAAAGAACCTAAAACACACACATGCTCACACACACACACAAAAAAAAAAAATTCTGAGTAGGCAATGCCTTATAAACTCAAAATGCCAATGTTTGAATGCAGAGGTACACATTATATCTGCGCTATTCATTTGAATGGCTGCTTTATCTAAGGCTTTCAGAGTGGCTCATTGTCTGACTTTAATTATCCCACTGTCCTGCCCTATTTAGAGAACTAAACCACATTTCCAGGGCTCTCTGTGTTCTGTACCCAACCACCTGCTCCTTCACAATTTTTAAAAAAAATAATAATAAAGGCGAACCTTTTGCAAGCAACTTATTTTTTCAGCTGTTCTACTGGTTCTGTCATTTTTTTTTAATGCCATGAAATTCAAAATATTTCCTGGTGGTGAATTCTTTTGCACAGCTCTCAAAAATAGCCAGGTTTTGCAGCACAAGAGCCACAGCAAGTCCGTGGGCGGGGCTGCAGCCTGCAGCTTCAGTTCCAGCCAAAGTGTACAGGACCACCTACCAACGTGCATCCCCCTGGTTCTTGTTCTAACCTAGCCACAAAATGCAAAAAGCATCCAAAGGCACATGAAGGCCCAGGGATAAAAAAAATAAAATAAAATAAAAATAAAAATATGTTTCTTTTTGTAGCTTAGGCAACAGAAATCACTTCCTCACAGAGACAGTCTGGGCATAATTTTGTGCCAAGCAGGAGCGTTTTAACAGCAAATTTTCAAGAAGTTGTCAGAGGGTTGGAATTCTGTAACTGCATCAGCTTTCCAAAGGATATAAAATAGTTCATATATCATAAATTTCAGACATTTGGAATCATTGTTTTATTAGGAAATTATGATTTATGATAAAGATATAAAACCTAAATTATATTTTTTTTAGCTTTCATTAGCTAGTTGTTTTACTTACAAGAGTGACGCATGGTAAAAATTTCAAACAGTAAAAAGTATAAAGTAAATAGTAGAAGTCTACCAACCTCCTGCCCCAACTCATCCCCTCCTACTTCCCAGGGCTCACTGAGTTTCATGTACAATCTTCCAGAATTGTGTTATGTTATCTATAATAATAAAAGCATAATATGCTAATTAGGCTGGATGTCCCTCCGGACAACCTTCTGGATGACCTTCCAGACAAAGCTCCTAGGGAAGCCAGGTCCTGGGTGCCAGAGGGAAGCTGGTGCTGGCAGCTGGGAGAAGGAGGCCAACTCTTGCACAAATGCCATGCATGGGACCTCTGGTTGTATTATAATGAAATTAAGTTGCTGCACCAACAAGTTAATGAAGATTGAAATCAATGTTAGATATTTACACGCACTGTTACATAAGGCATGCACTGATGTTTTCACAGTAAACTCCTTTCCCCAAGAGAAAATTTAAATGTCTTTTAGTCTTCATTTTACCTCTATACATTTGAAAGCCTTAAGCAAATCACTTAAAACTCATCCCCAAATCATCCCTGACCTATCACTTTCAGCACCAGGTTAAATTACTTAGAATGCCACTGTCACCATGTCCACATTCAGGGACATTGCCTGCTCTCAGACAAAGACCAAGTTCCTTGGTGTGGTTCAAAGGTTCTTTCTGGCCTAGCTTCTCCACCCCTCTGTAGCTTCTCTCAGCTTTTCTGTCTGCACACTTCCTGCACACATTTGAGCATCGCTCTGGTCCCCAGCTATTACATCACTTATTCTATCTGCTTATTCGTTTCCTTTCATCCTTCAAAACTAGACTCAGATATCATCTACAGTATGATGCATTCAGTCACCTTCCTTCAAAATAGCAGCCCACTTCTCTCCCTCCCTACATTCTTACCTCCACCAATCCCTCACCTAAGTCGTGGTTATAATGAATCTAGATTGGAATTCATCCTTGTGTCACTTACTAGCTTTGTGACCTTGGACAAGTTCGTTATACCTGGTACTATTTATTAGTTTTTCAATATATAATGCAGAGATAACAACTTACAGCTACCTATTTCATTGGCTAATGGTACAGATTTGATGAGTTCATGCATGTAAATCATCTAGTGGAGTGCAAAGCATGTAAAGCACACAAATGTTAGTTGTTACTAAAAAAGGGTGAAACACACATTAATATATGTAAAGTGTTCGATTCAGAGGCTAGCATAAAGTATTCATGAAATACTAGTCCTTTCGACCCTCATTTATATTTACATATACTTATGTAACTGTGCTCCTTATGACATGGCATGCTCCCTAAGAACAAGATCCACACCTTACTCCTCCCTTTACTCCAGGAAATTACCATGATCCTGTTACATAGTAGGCACACAATATACTTTTATTTAATCAATTCAGTGGAAGTTCTGCTCCTGACAAGCCAACTTGCTTATAGTCTCTTAAAGAATAAGAGGTTGGTGTACTTTCCCACCCGTGTGCTCGGTTCACAAAGTCCCTTGTGGCTGGGATCCCTTTCTGCTTTCTGCATCCACTCTCTCATCCTTCAGTGTCCAAATCCTCAGCAAATTGATTTCTCTCCTTTTGATTTCTACAGTTTATAGAGCATAGACCATGCACCTAACCCATGATTTACTATTTCCTGGGTATGTCTGTATCCATTACCTGAGAACCCACTGGAACCTTCGTAATTGATAATAATCGTTCTGGTTTCTCACATTTCTGTGGGTGTGCTGGAAGTTTCTCTGCCGGTTTCCCCAGACCTCATTCATGCAGCTGTGTTTAGCTGAAGTTCAGCATAGTTCCTTCACATGTCTGGCATATGCTAGCTGTCAGCAGGAGGGCCTGGATTCACTTTCACGGTGTCACTCAACATCCAGGAGGCTCGAGTGATTTTCTTAAGAGGAAGTTGGAAGGCAGCATTTGAAGCAAGCAAAGGTAGTTCAGTGCCTACAACATTGGAAAGTGCACCAACGATTCCAGGTTTGATTCCCAGTCACAGGCACATACCTGGGGTTCCTGGTTTGCAAGTTCAATCCCCAGCCTTGGTCTGGGTGCATTTGGGATGCAACCAATCACTGTGTCTTTCTCATATCAATGTTTCTCTCTCTCTCTCTCTCTCTCTCTCTCTCTCTCTCTCTCTCTCTCTCTCTCTCTCTCTCCTCCATTCTGCTCTCTCTAAAAATCATTGGAAAAAAATATCTTCAAGTGATAAATAAATAAATAAATAAAAGCGAGCAAAGATAAAAGCTGCAAATCCTCTTGAAGCCTAGATTCTCAATCTCATCCAACATCACCTCTGTCACATTCTATTAATAAAGCAAGTCACAAAACCAACCCAGAGTCAAAGAGGTAGGATGGTAGACTTCACTGCATGATGGAAGGAACTGCAAAGAAATTGTAGCCAGATTTATTCTACCACAAACAGCTTGTGTCCCTGAGTGGAACCTAATCTAAGCTGTTTGGTTGCATTTTTTCCCTAGCACCTGCCACATTCAGCACTGTGCCTTGTACCTAGAGGTGCCCAGTAAACATCTGTGGTTTCATGGAAGGGCTAGTGCAGGTAACCTGCTGGTTGTGTCATTGAGAGATTGCAGGAGCAATCAGAGAAGTTGGGTTTAAATCCCAGTTCTGTAATTTATTAGATGGATGTTTTGAGACACAATTACTTAACTTCTATGTGCTTTTCTCTTTTTAAACTTGAGAGGATAATGATTACCTTATAATGAGATAGCATTATATAAAACACTAAACACATGACAGGTGCTTATAACTATAGTTTCTATTCATTATAGATTATTTTTCTAATTTATGATTAAACTACTATAGAACTCAAGATAATTGGTCCAAAAATCAAAACCTGTTTCAAACTTTGCAAAACAGCAAGATTTACTAGAACAGACTTGGTATAGTGTAGTCACTGTATAAGCTTTCGCACCAATCAGAATGACCCAAGATCTGGTTCATATTTGTCACAATAGCTCAGGCATCTAATTCTCTCTGCCCGTTTTCTTCTGGAGGAGGAAATTAATTCTACCTAACACAGGCACCCATATAAAAGCTGACTGTCTTACATTAACTTTCCATTCATTTCAGAGTTGGAGGAAAATCATAACCTATGGAGGATTTAAATTCAGATAGTAACATACGGTTTTAAAAAGGTTCAATATAATGTCATTTGTTCCACCTCTCTCCCAACCATAAATATAATGGCAATGAGTAATTAAATATATTAACTGTACATTCATTGAAAAGGAATTTATTCACAAGTGGCTATGATTATTGTTGTTTCAGCATTAATATCACTATTTCAAGCTTAAATCCATCTCTTTTTAAAATATACTTTATTGATTTTTTATAGAGAGGAAGGGAGAGGGATAGAGAGTTTCAATGAGAGAGAAACATTGATCAGCTGCCTCCTGCACACCCTCCACTGGGGATGTGCCTGCAACATGCCCTTGACTGGAATTGACCCTTCAGTCTGCAGGCCTACGCTCTATCCACTGAGCCAAACCAGTTAGGGTGCACTATCTTCAAGTTTAAAGAAATACTTTCTAAACTTTATAGTTAGAATTTTAAAAATATATTGTATGGTAGTGTGAAACGCTAGTCAGAGATCTCTTCCTTTCAATGTGTTCCTTCATCTAGGTTGGCACCTAAACATATTATAGGGTCATAAAAATGGACTATAAATGTGCTCAAGGGAAAGTCTTATCACTTTACTACCTTGGTGACCTATTAGTTCAATTTAACTCATTTTCATGGGAGGGCTTTGGGGGCAGCTGTGAGACTGCTGTGTTAGCTACAGGAAGTTGCACACTGGCAAATTTCATTCAAATATAAACCTCTAAATTTGGGTACCTGGCATTGCAAGATCCTGTTGTTTGCAATATGCAAAATAAAAATTATATATCATCTCATTTGGTCAAAAGTTATGGACTCTTCGATATTAATATTATTTCTAGAGGATTCACGTGGTGAGTGGCAACATGGTGAGTGTTATATCTTAAACAAGTAAGAAAGGAACATGAGTTCTCCTTTCACATGAGCAGTGACAACTGGTGCTCATGCTGAAGGCTCATGTTTTAGGTTGCTCTTGCTCAACCTCTGACATCTGGGAATGGGATGGAGAAGTTCCATCTCTGAAACGTGTCCAGTGAAATCCCTCCCAGTCCCATGCAGGCCCTTCAGAACTCTTCTGTATCCTTTGAGATGGAGTGAAGTGACGCATTATCATTGCTTTTTATATTTATCCCTCTATTTCCCATGTCACCATAGAGAGGGCGGCACCAATTATAGCTATAAAATAAATGTATGGAAATGTTTTATGTCATGATTTTGGTGGTGGGTCACAAGAGTTTATAAAATTTGTCATTCGTCAAATTGTTTACTTACAACTTGTCAGTTTTACTATATGTAAATTATTCCTCTGTAAAGATGACCCTCCAAAAATAGAATATTCACTGAAAGACTAAGGAGATGATTGATTGATAGATAGATACTCGACAGGGGAGTATAAATCCTACTTGATCATTTTGGTGAGCTTTTAGATAGTTATATAATTAACCTCTCTTAGATGTCCTTAATCTCCTTTATACTTAAAAACATTTTTAACTATGATGCTTTCCTACTTTTATTTTTGAGCTAAAAATGCTTAGAAGGCAAACGGTTTTTAATTGATCCCACCCACCACCAGCACAACCTGCAGGTGAGCTTGGGTTATTATTCTCCCTGGGGTTGTTGTGATAATTAAATGAAATAATGCATATGATACATTTGGCCGTGTATTTGACAGTATGTTTATGAAATTGCTATAAGTGGTAAAAACTGTTGAAAGTCACAGAAAAATAAAAGCTTTTGTGCTGTGTAAAAATCAGGAATATTTAGCTTTAATATTTAGGGATTCCATTTTGTTTCAGGCAGATGGATGGTCTGGGGTGGGAAATCTCACCCACAGAAAACTGGATCCTTCAATGAAACACGATTGACCTGGCAGGAAGCGATGGGAATCTCCAAAGCTGGGTCTAGTGGTGGGTAGGGTTGGCATAGGAGGTTTGGAAAAGGCTTGAGCAGAAATTAAGATGGAATGATGAGAAAATGATTACACCCAAAGACAGGCTCCCCTGAGGATGGGTGTCCAAAGTAGCTTCGTGTGAAGACTGGTCCTTTGGCTGTTGCCAAGTTTGGCAGGCTCAATCTGGGACTCCAGGATTAATTTGGGAAACCTGGGAGAGAGCTGGCTCCCAAGAAATGTAAACATTAATTTGTTTGGAGGAAAGCAGCCTCAATTTTGGACCCTGAATTTTCACAGATTCAGATTACCCAGACATGAGTTTCAATCAAAGATCACCAAATGCTTAAGGAAACATACCACTAAGAAAAAGAGTCAGCATAAACAATAAATTTAAATTCCCAGAACTTTCAGGTATTAGAATTACCAGATACAAAGTATATAATAACTTAATAAATAATGAACACTCAACAAAGAACTTAAAAAATTACCAAGCATATAAATTCAAATTGAATTTTTAGAAATGAAAAAGAAATGTAATCATTTAATACATTTTTATAACTCAACATATGAGTTAAACAGAAAATTAACTACAGTTGAAGAAAGAATAAGTGAACTGGATGTAGGTTTGAAGAACTCTATACTAATCTATATTAAATATAGAACGGAGAATCATGAGTATAAAGCAGGGGTGGGCAAACTTTTTGACTCGAGGGCCACATTGGGTTCTTAAACTGGACCGGAGGGCCGGAACAAAAGCAACCTGACCATGCTGGCACTCTCATCTTGGGCTGCTGGTGAAGGAGCGGAGGGGAGAGCAAGAGAACCCTCCGCTCTTTCGGTTCCAAAGGCCGGATAGAACAGCTGAACGGGCTGTCGTTTGCCCATGGCTGGTATAAAGTAAGGAGAGGTTAAGGGATACAGGGGATAAAAGTAAAAGGTTTAACATTCATCTAAACAAAGATCCCAGAAGGAGAGGATAATGGTAATACATACCAGGCATTATCTAAAGAGAGGATGGATGAAACTTTTCCAGAACTTAGGACAAACCTAAGTCCTCAGACACATGAAGCACATCCTATACCAAGCAGGACAAGTTTTTAAAAAATCTACCTCTAGATAAAATGAGGTGAACTTGAAAAATCTTAAAGACAAAGAAGTGTATTAAAATCAGAAATAAATGAAAGATAGTCACAAAGAATAGCTGTGAGGTTGGAAACAAACTTCTCTACAGCAGTCATGGAAGCCAGTCATGGAGTGGTATGTGACAGCAGAAGAATAACTATAACGTTATAGTTGTGGCCCTAACCGGTTTGGCTCAGTGGATAGAGTGTCAGCCTGTGGACTGAAGGGTCCCAGGTTCAATTCCAGTCAAGGGCTTGTACCTTGGTTGCAGGCACATCCCCAGTAGAGGGTGTGCAGGAGGCAGCTGATTGATGTTTCTCTCTTATGGATATTTCTAACTCTATCCTTCTCCCTTCCTCTCTGTAAAAAAATCAATTATATATATATATATATATATATATATATATATATATATATATATATATATAATTGTTATAGTTGAGAACACAACAATATTATATTTCAAATACAAAGGCCAAAGAAATAATATTCTCAGTTAAATAAAACTGAAACAATTTATCAACAAGGCCACAAAAGGAATGTTCTAAAGTTTTAGTTTAGAAGAAGGAAAAATAAATCTAGGGGAAAAGTCTGGAAGAAGAGCAAGCAGATAAAGGTATAATAATTATAATGCCTAATTTGTATAAGTTTAATAAAAAACAAACTAGCTAAGCCAAGCTGGCGTGGCTCAGTGGTTAAGCGTTGACCTATGAACTGGGGGAAGTCATAGTTCGATTCTCAGTCAGGGTACATGCCCAGGTTGTGGACTCAATTCCCAGTGTAGGGCATGCAGGAGGCAGCTGATCAATGATTTTCCCTCATCATGGTAACAGTGATATTTCTCTCTCTCTCCTCCCCTCTCCCTTCCTCTCTGTAATCAATAAATATATCTTTTTTTAAAAAAAATAGCTAAAATGAAAGAAAATGTACATATATAAATTAAGAGAGCAGTAGTGAGAGTTAATGTCCTAAGGATCTTGTCTGTTGGTGAGAGGTTTAAGATATTCTTGGTAGTCTTTGATAAATATACAAGGTAACATTTTATGGGTAACCATAAAGAATTGAGACAGAGAGTTTAATTTCCACATCAGGGAGGAGGCAAATTTATGCAGGGGGGAAAAAATGAACACGAGAGGCTTATTTTTATCCTACAACAAAATAAACTACACTCAAATTGTAAAACCTCTGTAGAGTCCGCAGGTATTAAAATCGGGTTGGAGAGGAAATGGTGCTGGGAATTCCACAGTAAGAATTACGCCTGGGCGGAAGAAGAAGATGGGGTGTAAGGAGATTCGGAGGATTGCTGGTGGAGGGAAAGCTTTCACAGCAGAGAAGTCAAAAGCTGGAGGGCCGAGGCAGCATGGACTGAGCTTTGGCCATGCTTTCTGTAGAGGCAGAGCCATGGCAGCTGGTGAGGGAATGACTGACAGACGCTGAGGAGACAACGGGAACTTATATCCATTAAACTGCGTGTACCCCCCCCCCCCACACACACACACACAGACCTCCACTCCCACCCCACACCCACTCCTCCCAGGCCTTCCCCACACTATTGTCTGAGTCCACGGGTTATGCATATATGCATAGAAGTTCCCCATTAATCACTCCCTCCCACAGCCCCGCAGCCCCAGCAGATTTCTTTACCGGGAGAAGCTGACTGCATGCACTGTTATCATGGAGGGGATTTCAGCACTGAGTGGTTGGATGAGACTATCTATAAAAATCTCTTCCACACTTGAGAGTCTACAGGACTGTGAGGGTCAGGGCTGAGAGCTCAGATTCATAGAACTGGATACTGAGGATTCAACTTTTAAAACAGCTACATTTTCCACTTGACTTTGTCCCTGAGCATCTGAAAGCCAGATTGGCATTTGTATATTTTAAGACTCTATACACCTGAAAACACTTCCCTTCAGAGAGTTAATTGAAGGCTTAGGCCCCACTTCCTCCAGGATGTGTTCCTCACCCCACCCCTAATTCCAGCTCAAGTGCCTTCCTCCCACATCTCCCCCAGACCATGCCACTTCTCACCTATTTCATCGTCAATCAGTCCTTCTATTGGTTTCCTAGGGCTCAAATAACAAAGCCACAAATGTGGTGGCTTAGAACAGCAGAAATGTGTTGTCTCACAGTTCTGGAGACTGGAAGTCCAAAATGGAGGTGTCAGCAGGGCCCACTTCCCCGGAAGGCTCCAGGGGAGCCTCCCACCTTGCCTCTTCCTGGCTCTGGGGTTGCTGGCAATCCTTGTGTTCCTCAGCTTGCGGGTGTGTCACCCAAATGCCTGCCTCCCTCTTCAGATGGCTTCTCCCCTCTGTGGCTGTGTCTCTCCTCTTCTTACAGGGACACGAGTCATGATGGATTTAGGGCCCACCCTAATGCAGCATGATTTTATCTTACTTTAACAACTACATCTTCAAAGTTTCTATTTCCAAATCAGGTCACGTTCACAGGTACTGAGTGTTAGGACTTCAATATCATTTTTTAATTTTTTAAATTTCTTTATTGATTACAGTGTTACATACGTGTCATTATTCCCCCATTACCCACCCCCCCCTCATGACCGCACCCCCTTGTTGTCTGTGTCCATTGGTTAGGCTTATATGCATGCATACAGGTCCTTTGGTTGATCTCTTCCCCTTACTCCCACCCTCCCCTACCTTCACTCTGATGTTTAATGATCTGATCAATGTTTCTCTGTCCCTGGATCTATTCATTATATCTTTTGGAGGATATAATTCAACTGACGATATCCCCCAACCTCCCATGCTCACTACCTGTGGTTTAGAGGACTGTGTTTTTATGCCACATATTGTTATTGTGTTGACTAAGAACCACACTCTGATCTGACACTGAAGACAAGTCACAGTCAGGGTTCCCACCCTCAGTGGCACTTGATTCTACATGGAGGCAGATAGTAAAAATGTGGCAATTAAATATTGAAGCCAAATGCCATGCAGGTAGGTAGAGATAGACGATAGATAGATAGACAGACAGACAGATAGATAGATAGATAGATAGATAGATAGATAGACAGACAGGCAGACAGGTAGATAGATAGATACTATGCTTGATATATATTTGATGAATGATATTAACACAAACAGTAAAAAGCAAAGGGTAAATTAGTCCATTTCATCTACCCAGTGCCTTTTGGCATGATTACAGAGTCTAAAACTTTGGTTTCTCTTTGTTCCCTGTAAAACGTTGTTCTCCGGTCCTTACACTCGTAGTGTCAGTTAACTCCCATCAACCTAGCCCCCTAAACAGTGTTCCTTCCTATCAGAAAATAAGGTTTGTAAAATATACCCCTGACCTTTTTTCTTTAAATCCAAACGTGCTTCTAAGGAAGAAAACACTCGCTGTCTTTGCCTTCCAGGGCAGCGTCGGCTCCTCTCCGTCTCCATTCGTCCAGGTGCCGGGTGAGTACTTCAGCCCAACGAGCAATCCATCCATTCCCTTTTGAGTTTCAATGGGACACCTGGGCCCTGGTTCTTTTATAACCGTCCCAACAGCACACTGTAAATGTGGCTTCCTTAAAATAGTGGTTCTTAAAATATAAAACAGTGACAAGAGAGCTAATTCAGTTACTCCTGAATTTAGAATTTATGCTGTCGTGCAGGCAGCCTTTGGATCACCTGCCCAGCAGAAGCATAGTGGGTAATGGCAATAGCATTTAGGCTCTTGGTAGCATTTTAAAAGGTCTAAAAGCCTGGCACCACGATCTGGTGGGTTATGCACCTGCTTTAACACACAAGGAGAGAGACCTGTGGGCAGATGGGAAATGAGCATATATTGAGTTCTCTCTATATGTCAGGCACTGAGTTAAGTGTCATGTCTTCATTTCAATACACATGTCTCATTAAATGCCCCTATGAGGACCCAAAGGGGGCATTCCTGCTGACAGCCGTGGGCACTTTCTTATGTGCACACACACACACATTCTTTCCAGATCCCAGACTCAGAAGGTTTAGGAACCTTCAGAGAAGGATAGGGAAAGGAATAAACAGAAGGTTCACATGTCTGAATGCCTCTATTGTGTTTCCCATTCACAGCTCATTGTCACTGAATTCTGCTCCTTTTTATATAAGGAAAACTTATATAGCTTCTCTTCCACCTAAAATTATTCTTCCTCTTCTTAAGGAGAAAAAAAAATGCTTAACAGAGCAGAGGGTCTTTCTTTGTGGTTGTTTTTATTTGAATATTGGAAACATAAACGTAAGACCCTGGGACCCGTGTACATAGTCTTAATTCTGTTCTCAGCCATAGCCACTCCCTTGGATATAGGATTGTGGTATGAGACAGAACCTTAGGTAATGATTCTGATTTTCATTTGCTCCCCCCAGGAAAAATGTGCTTATAATAAAATCTCAAACTGTAGCTTTCAAATTCATGAGCAAATTAGAAGTGCAGGGCTATACATTTTAAGATAAAAATGGAGTGGGTAGCATTGTGCTATATGTTTCTACAAGTGCTTCTGCATGAATGAGTACGTTTAGATGTAACTGTTGAACACGGTAATAAAATAACGTGTTTACAGAAAATGTATAAAAATATAGGCTCTGCCCGCAGGGCACTCGTACAAAAGAGGTTGTAACTCAGGTGGGAGAGTAGTGAGCATAACATGAAGAGCCACATCATGCGACAAGGCCAAAGTGCTGTGCATGAGTGACCCAGGACTGAGTCATGATACAAAGGACATTCTGACTTCTCTCCCTACTGATGAGTGGGCAGGGTCAACAGGATCAAAGCTCAGAAGTGGTCACTGTGGTTGGGGGGAGGTAGGAAAGTCAAGCATCTGCATCTTCCCTCCACCTCAGCCCTTCTGTGGCCTCCAGGTGTCGGTCTTGGCCAATAGGAGCACATCCACCATGAGCTGGCCAGATTAACTGACTGAGTCCATGCCCTGAGCACGTTCTCACTGATTGTTTCTTACTGTGACTGAGCTACAGTGTCAGATAGTCCTTAGCAAACACCTCTTTTCCCTTCTGGGTCCACTGCACTCTCTTCTGCCTTACCTATGACTCTCTTAGTTTTAGCTTCTTCTCCCAGTTTCCCCCAGAGAAACTGCCAGGCCTTCTCTTCCTAAGCGTGCAGTGGCCACGCTATGGCCACAAGAGGGCAGCAAATAACACCAGTCTCCCAAAGCCTGACAATTTTTTTGTGGTTCTTCCCCTAACTAGATTTCACAGAAGCCATATCATTCCAAAGCAAGTCAGGTGGGTGCTAACCACGGTGTTAAAAGTCAATCAGTAGCCCTAGCTGGTTTGGCTCAGGGGGTAGAGGGCCTGCCTTCAGACTGAAGGGTCCCAGGTTCAATTCCAGTCAAAGGCACATGCCAGGGTTGCGGGCTCAATCCCTAGTAGGAGGCCTGCAAGAGGCAACTGACCAGTGATTCTCTCTCATCATTGATGTTTCTATCTTTCTCTCTCCCTTCCTCTCTGAAATCAATGATATATATTGATAACACACACACACACACACACACACACACACACACACACACAGGATTAGAGGAAGAATACAACCTGCCTGGGGATTGGGAGTGGGTCAGAGTACCACCTTTTCTAGAGACATTGAATCTCAGATAATATGCCAGTCGCAGGCTCTTGTGGGTGGTCCTTTGTATGTGAGGACAGAGCTCAGAAGCTGTGGAAAAGATGTTTCATCTGACAACTTCTCCTCTCTTGAGGCCCAGCCCCTCCCTAGCTCAGTGCCTGACACATAGAAGGTGCACAACACGTCCACTCCGTGAGTGAACCATCCAATAGCTATTGCACCATTTACAGTGAACTCATCCGCGAAGGAGAGAGAACGTTAAACATATCATTATTTGGGCTGGGCCAGATGAAAGAGGTGATGGGGCCACACTTCACACGCTCGAGGCGTGTATCTATCTAAAGGCGGCCTTGATGGGAGCACGTGCAGGAGCATGTGCCACAGACGCCTTGCCTCTCCCAGGAGGAAACGAGTGCTTGTCTGCTTCTCATTTGGCAACAGGTTCACCGGTCATGTCAGGCTACTACGGCGTCCGGAGGTCTTTCCTGTCCGACTCGGACTTCCACGGCACCAAGCAGTTTGCAAACGATGTGTGCGCCGCCAGCGTGGCCAGGCCCTTTCCCTGCGAGCCCTCGGCCGGGCAGAGCCACCCCGCCCTCCTAGACTCCTACTTCCCCGAGCCCTATGGGGACCACCGCCAGCAGGCCCTGACCCCCAGCGCCGGCCCTCTGTTCGGCGCCTCGGCCCTGCCACCGCTGCTGCCACCGCCCCTCCCCAGCGACCCCACACACTTCGTGCTGGTGAGTATGCAGCTATTCCACTGAGGGGGTCACTGAGCTCAGGGCTGGGCAACAGGACTGAAGCCGGGTGGGGTCGCCCTGGAGACCCCTGAGGCTGCCCTGCACCTGCCCCCAGAGATGCCAGGACAGATGCCCCCAGGGCACCCTCCGAAGGGGCCTTCCTCAAAGATCCGCGCCACCCACGACAGCAGGAGGGTCTATCCTGAGGCCTGAGCGGGCCTGAATGACAAGATAGGTTTTATATCCACTTTGTTAATACTCCGCTTGGCCAGGTGTTCTCCCATCACTCCCCCAGCGAGGGGAGGGCCCTGCGGTTACACCTCAGACCAGCCACCTGCATCCCACCGTGCTTCCCACCCGACCCACCCCTCCCACAGCACTTCACCCTCTAGAACCTGTTCTCTCTCAGTCCTCCCAAAGGGGAGTCCATGCAGCTCTGAACACCAACACCCTCCTTAGAGAAAACAGTGAAGCCTTCACCCTCAAAAAAAAAAAAATGAATCTCTCTAAAACTGGGATTTAGATGAAGATTGGGGGAACATTAGTTAACCACCTACTCCAGCCAGGAACTTTTCTGTGCCTTTGTTCATGTACTCCTTGCAACATCCCAGGATATGGCTGTTAAAGCTTCATTTCACAGATAAACAAAGGGAATGCTCAGTCAGGAACCTAGTGTTAGGATGGAAATTCTGGACTGAGTGTCACAGGATGAAAAGACTGAACCTACTAAGTGTCACAGGATGGAAAGATAGAACTTAGTAAGTGTCAGGATGGAAGATGATTTGACTCATAATCTTTCCATCCTGGGCCAATGCGATCCCCACCGCTTTGCTTGGCACGGCAGGTGGCCTGCCTGGCCCACTCAAACACCCATCGGTAGCCCAGAGACCCACTCCTTCCAGGAGCCGCTGCCCGACTTCCCACTGTGGGAAGGGCTTTTTAGGACCCTGACTGTTGGGAGGCTCAAAAAGAATGCAAGACATGGTGCGTTGTAAATGTCAAACTCCGGTATAAACATTCGTTTTCTTATTCTCCCATTTCACTCATTTAATGTGGAAAGAAATTTTACTACCTACAGGGAAACTACTGCTTCACTGCTGTGTCAGTCCCAGAGGGAAAGGCTGCGGGTCAGGAGGCTTCGGAGAGGAGGACACCCAGCCTCTCTGAGCAGCACCCCGTGCTGAGAGAAAGGCTGTCTGCATCGGAGCCACATGTAATGACTAACCCTGGTGACCTTTCCGTTCTCCTCAGAGAGACTCCTGGGAGCAGACAGTGGCGGATGGTCTCAGCCAGCTCGACTCTGTGCCCACCGACGCCCTGCAGACCTTGCCACCCAGCACGAGTTGCCTCTCCCAGCTGGAGTCGGGGAGCACTACCCAGCACCGGAGCCCAAGCTGGGGGTCTCCCCTGGCTGGGGCTCAGTCTTATTCCTTGCATGCCCTGGAGGATCTGTACCACACGCCAGGGTACCCCACCCCGCCCCCATATCCCTTCGCCCCCTTCACCACAGTGTCCAACGACCTACCACCCAAGGCAGTGCCCCTCTCTCCAGAAGAGGGGTCAGATGCCTCTGCCCTTCAGGACCCTTCTCCGTGGACCAAAGAAGACGGGGGCCTGGTGTGGGGGTCGTACGAGTGCCGCCGGGCTTACTGAGGAATGCACCACAGAACAGCTCTGCTTTTCTTTACCTGGGGTTCTGTATCCCACAGATTGTCTTTGGTGTGGGAGTCACTCGGAAGTGGATTTTCAAAATAGGCCATCATGCCCACCCCCCTTTGTTAATGGACAATGGCATTTATTTGTACTATTGCCCAGGGACCACATTCTAATGAGACAGCCTGCCAGTGGAGTCTTTGAGGAACTTTAGTAATCCATTGCCCTTGGAATCTTCTGTTATCTTTGAGGTATCATTTTTGACGCTGATATTTCCCCTTAAATTACATTAAAAGGCTTCTGCGGATCCTTAACACATACTGATTCTCCTGTTCAGTTTTCTTATGAACTATGTGTGATCATTAGTAAAGAGAATGAACTATGTGTGATCATTAGTAAAGAGTATGAACTATGTGTGATCATTAGTAAAGAGAATTCATAGGATACAATGTAGATTAGGGCACAGCAGACAAACTTCACTTTATGCCATGTGACTTTAAAGCACTCTCCTTACTGTGGCCTGCAAAGACCCAGTGACAGATCTATCACCACACCAGAATGCTTCATTGTCATTAAAATAGGAAGGAGTCAGGAATCTATGGCTTCATAAATATATAGTTTTGACTTTTCCCAAAAAACAATAAAGGCCCAAACTTATTTTTGATCAATGGTTGCCACGATTAGGTGGACATTGTTTCTCTGGTGGAATAAACCTAGTGTTGTTAGAGTGGGCTAGTAGAACGGGCACTCTGTGACCCAATAAGAACAAGTGCGTTGCAAAGGAAATACAGAGAGCAGGACTGCACGGTAGGCCAGAGGCAGCAGACCACACAACAGCCAAAGGCAGAGGCACTTGGAAGAGGGGCGTATTGTCAGGTGTGGGCCAGCGTTACACACGTCTCCCCGGTGAAGGAAGACCTTGTTGGGAGCTCATTGGTCAGAACCGTACATGTCTTACTGCGTGTGAATGAAGAAACTGACATCTGAAGCAGTCATCTGTCTCATGTAAGTTTGATTGGTGTGAATTCCTTTGCCAATGAAGTTCCCAGAGTAATTTCCACCAAGCAGAGTGCCTAGCTAAATGCCTAGCAGACACTTGGACTGTGCGGTGCATGAACCAGGGCCTACAGGCTATCCACACTCTCTTCCTCTTATCTTCTTACCACTTTGTTCCCGTAGCACATTCTCCCATTTTCCTCCTGACCCAATGCATGTTCCCTCCATCTCCCGGGGGCCCAATGCTCTCATTTTTCTCTTGGTTGCCCAAAGCCCCTAAAGAATCTCCATCACACCCCTGAAAGGGTGTCCCTAAGCTTTCCCTCAGTGAGGTAGGAGTCCAGAAAATCAAATGGAGGCATTAGTTAACACTTCGAAGTGAATAATTGATCTTCCTCCTTCTCCAGGTCTTCCAGAGTGTTTTCTGGCTAAGCAAACATTCTCCTAATGTGTAGAACACCCACTGCATTGCTTAGATAGAGAGCTTTCCTTTACCTCACACCCCTCAGCATCCTTTGTGAGCATCCCTACAGGAGATCTGGGAGCCCTGTGGTCCTCAGCTGCTGGGCTGCACTGTCCAGGTCCCCTGCCCTACTCCTGCCCTCCTGCCCTTTTTTTCACCCCCTGATCTTTACTTTTCCCCATATTTTCTCTTCAGTGGATTGGGAGCCATGTTTACTGTGAGGGAGAGAGCTTCTCTTGAAGCCCAATGAGTCCTGGTTCGCAGTGTCCTAGCAGAGCCAGCTGTCATCCAGCATCACGCATACCTGCACAGCAGGTCCCTGCATCAGGAAGACGAGCTCTCGCCCTCTCCATAGATGTGGGGATCTTCATCAGGGTCTCAGAGTCACTTTTTTAGATTGGTTGTATGAGACGTATAATAATTACAGTCATCTGCTTACCATCTGTTACCAAGCGGCACACACAATTAATGGCTGCGTAAATCGTAAGTATACCTCCACCACACTTGAATTTTTGTTTGAGTATAATGCTGAGTGGTAGGCATGCTCACCTCTCTTAATTCACTGTCGTCTTCTCACATATCACATTCATCTCTTCACAACCCGAGAGTTCATGTTGGTTCTCAGGTAGGTACAGCTCAGGAACCAGTGATGTCTACATTCTATTCAAAGCATCCACGCCCTTTTACTGCACTTAACAAAATTAACTTATAGAGAAGGAAGCATACACAGGCCCATACTCTAACTAGAACCCATCTCAGTTGTCTAGTCTAATGGGGATGGTGACAGGGAGTGGGTCTAATAATTCCACAGGGTAAGTGATATTTTAAGAATGTTATTTAGCTTTACAGTGTGTTTCTGTTACATATACTTCGTTTTGGTTCTTTCATTGTTCTAGGAATTAACAGCACTTTCTTCAAAAGTGAAACCAAGCTATAAAATTATGTCAGGGAAATTCATTGTATTTACCTATCCTATTTCCAATCTGAGTACTCTCCATTTCCTACTTCATTCCAGAGACTAGCTGCATCTTTTCATGATAATGAGCAATGCCAGCATATGAAGGAAAAAATGCACCTTCTCCCTTACTCTCCTTCCTTAAATCTGCTGTGCTCTCCCTCACAGCTTTCCTGGGGAAGCCAGAAAAAAATAGTGAATTCAGGTTCAAGACACCATCTCTCTCAGGTCCTTTAAGACTAAGCAGTGATGCCCTGCCAGTGTGGCTCAGTTTGTTGGCATTGTCCCTTGCACTGAAAGGATGTTGGTTTGATTCCCACTCAGGGCACATGCCTGGGTTGTGGGCACAATCTCTGGTAGGGGGCATGCAGGAGGCAGCCCATCTCTGACATCAATGTTTCTCTCTCTCTCCCTCTCCCTTCCTCTCTCTAAAGTCATCTATAATAATAAAAGCATAATATGCTAATTAGACCAGATGTCCTTCCAAACTTCCTTCCAGATGACCTTCCGGATAAAGCTGGGGCTGCAAGGGAAGCCCAGGTGCCCGGTGCCTGCAGGTGACGGAGGGAAGCCTGGGTCCCGGGTGCCGGAGGGAAGCTGGTGCTGGCAGTCGGGGGAAGAAAGGCCTAATCTTGCACTAATTTTGTGCATTGGGTCTCTAGTTAATAATAATAATAAAAATATTAAGCAGAGATGGTGATGTCAAGTTCATGCCACTTAAGAAAGCTTACTAGTCCTGGCTGGTGACACTAAGTGGTTAGGGTGTTGGCCCATGCACTGAAGGGTCACAGGTTTGATTCCTAGTCAAGGGCACGTACCTGAGTTGCAAGGTTCACTCTCCACCCTTGGTCAGGGCACATTTGGGAGACAACCAGTTGTTGTATCTCACATTGTTCTCTTTCTCTCTCTCTCTCTCTCTCTCTCTCTCTCTCTCTCTCTCTCTCGTGCTCACTCTGTCTCTCCCTCCCTCATTTCTTCTTCTCCTTCTTCTCTCCCTTCCACTCTCTCTGAAAAGCAATAGAAAATATCATCTGGTGAGGATTAATAAATAAATAAATGAAATAAAATAAAATAAATACAATAAAAAAAGAAAGCCTAGTAGATGACAAGATAAAAAAAGAAGTTGAAAGCAAAATGTGCCTCTGCAAAATTTGCAATGTAGACAAAATAAATCACTGGAAACAGACATTAATCAGAGTAGCAGTTGAATATATTTGTGTGATTCTTATAATGTTATACAAACCCTAAAAGTGAGAGAAATAAACCACATCTTTACCTTATTTATTTAATAAATGCTAAATGAGCGTTATGACTTGCTACATCTCATTTAATAACACAATATGATGCTACTCTAGTACTGAAGTACTATAAGTACACTATAAGAGATTTCACAAAGCCCTGACTGGTTTGGCTCAGTGGATAGAGTGTCGGCCTGCAGACTCAAGGGTCCCAGGTTCGATTCTGGCCAGGGGCCTATACCTTGGTTGAGGGCATATCCCCAGCAAGGGGTATGCAGGAGGCAGTTGATGGATGTTTCTCTCTCATCGATGTTACTCTCTATCCTTCTCCCTTTTTCTCTGTAAAAATAAATCAATAAAATGTGTTAATTTTTTTTTAATTCCACAAAAAGAGTTACTAATCCCAATAGTAAAAGATGCATTTACTTACATTTACACATAATACATATAAAAGTATTACTAGTAGCTTTGTGACCAACTATTCACTATGTAAATCTAAATAATACATTCATAAGGAGTAAAACACTAGTTATATATTTAAAGACCTAAAATAAAACAGAAACATATTCATAGATACAAGGAATAAACTGATGGTTGCTTGGGGGGTGGGGTGAGAAAGAATGAAAGAAAAGGGGGGAAGGAGACGAGGATATACAAACTTCCAGTTATAAAATAAATACGCCACAGGGGTATAACGTAGAGCCTAGGGAAAATAATCAGTCACATTGTAATAACTTTGCATGGTGACAGGTGGTTACTAGACTTATTGGAGTGATCATATCATAAAGTATATAAATGTTGAATCACTATGTTGTACACCTGACACTAATATAATATTGTATGCCAAGTATGCTTTAATAAAACTTAAATTAAAAAATAGTTGAAATAACAATAGATGTCCTAGGTTTAAGTCACTTTACATTAGTGATTCTACCAACCACACACCACATTCTTTCTTTAAGTTCTGTTATTGGGTTCGGTACCAAGTCTCCTTTCTATTCAAAGCCACAGGACAGTGTCCATCTTATACACCATATTCAATAACTGAATATGCAATGTTCAATAACTAGGAGAGCTAATATGCAAATTCTTCCACTCCAGCTAAAGAGTGATTCTCTCGCTATACTCGCCAAGGAGAGGACTCCTGAGTGGTTCTCAGCACCTGGCTTAGTGCCCAGCATGCTGTAGCTGCTCTGAAAATCATGGTTGCATTGGACTAAAATCATACTACCAAGGTGAATAACTATCTAGGCCCTCATTCGGTGGGTGACCACTCCTCTTCACCACATTTAGCATTTCACAATAGCAATACTCTCTGCAAATGCTGAGAGTAGGGACATTGAATTAAATGATAACACATTTTAAATAAATAATTTAGTAACTTTAAATGCCTCTAAAAAGAAAAATTACTGAAGATTATGATACCATGCTATCTTTGATATTTGATATAGAAGTGTCCTCTAATCATAACTATAATAAGATGTCTGGGTTTGTAATACCCAATATCATTGCCAGTATGTTACAAGCCAAGAAGAGAGAACCATAAAAAAAATTTAAGTTCCAAAAGGGGAAAAATATGGACAAAACAAGTAATACCTAAGAATTAGTTCTTGGGCATTAGGAAAATTGTTAGATGCCCCTACTAATCTTCTCTCTAACCAGATATCTTGAATGGAATAATATAAAAGTTTAATGCTTAATAAATTAATTTTGTCATAAATAAAAGGTCCCTCAACTATGTTATTTCTTAACCTTAGTAGGTTTTTATCATGGTAATCTTTATTTTTTTGTATGACATACATTACATAATAAAAATGTTCAAGTAAAAGGTGAACTTTTCAAGCATTGATTGATGGCATTTTTCTTATTTAAATAATAAATTATTACATGTTCATGGCCCATGGCAGCCTCTGAAAGAAAAATTAAAACTTTGAATATGCTTTATGGGAAGAGATGGACTTACCACAAATCATTAAATAACATCTTATCTAATCGTCTTCCTGGTTATTTTCATATGGACCAAACATTCACTCTGGGCCCAGTAACTACTTACTTCCTCCATCTTTTTGGAACTTGATATTTCCCACAAGGTTTGGTAACAGTGTTCCAAAGTCAAAATGAAAAACAAACAAATAACAAAAACAAAACAAAACAAAACAAACAAACAAAAAAAAAAACGCATTGATAGAGTTAGAGCTGTAGTCAAATTTAGAGGGGATAAACCCCCTTTTCCTTGTACTGAAAGTCTTTTCATATTCGTATCTGAGTTCAGTCTCCTACTTTTGGGCGTGGGGTGGGATGAAACATAAAGCTTTGCGATGTCATATGCATACAAAAGACTGCTAAAGTTCAGTTAAAACAGTTAAGTTGAAACTCTAAGAAGAAATACCGTATTTGCCGGCGTATAAGACGATTTTTTGGCCCTGAAAAATATGTCTCCAAGTGGGGGGTAGTCTTATACGGCGAGTATATAACAAACTCTGTATTTTTTAGTGGAAATGTTAGGGGGTCGTCTTATACGCCCAGTCTCTTATACGCCGGCAAATACGGTATATTCTATTCCCATTATTCTGCATGCTGAGTGACTTTAAGGTCAATGACAAGCGAAAGGGTTTCTGAGCTCAGTGACCCAGAGATCTGGAAATTAAATATGAAGAACTAGAAACTACAGATGGGAGCCTCAAAAAAAAAATAAGCCTTATGTGTGGAGGGGCATTATAACTTCTTCAGATTTAGTACTGGGCCTGGCCAGAGCAGATAATCAGTATATGCTTGTTGAATGCATGAATGAAGCAATGAATGACCAAACAAACCCCTGGTGGAGAAGCAGGAGTGTGGAAGTGGGGAAGAGTTATCCCATGTTACTCACCCATAGAGCAATTGATGATAGAAAGGAGGATTTACTTATCTTCGCTTTTCTGGTACTCGATATCATGCCTGGTACATAGTTGCTCAATTAATACCTAATTGTTGACTAGATCAATGATCATTATATTTAAAGCAATCTAATAGTAGGACAGGTTGCCTGATAAATAGAGAGCATCCATTTCCTCACCACTTGTCTATGGGGGGGCCAGCAGCCCAGCAAGCAATGGAGGAAGCCTGGGGCTGGATGACCACCAGCAGGGATGTTGGCAAAAACTTAGTCCCTCAGTACTGAAACGATCCCTTCCAACATCTAAACATCAGGACCCTCTGCTGTACGTTTAAGCAAGAGAACCTGTTAAAGCCTGTTGGAAGTCCACAATATTTGTCAGCCTTGTATTACATCCCTAAAATTAAGCCAAAACCAATTTGACTCAGTGGATAGAGCGTCAGCCTGCGGACTGAGGGGTCCTAGGTTTGATTCCTGTCAAGGGCATGTAACTTGGTTGCGGGCATATCCCCAGTGGGGGATGTGCAGGAGGCAGCTGATCAGTGTTTCTCTCTCATTGATGTTTCTAACTCTCTCCCTTCATCTCTGTAAAAAATCAATAAAATATGTATTTTTTTTAAAATTACCCTAAAATTATTATCAGGACACCCTAGAGGTAACAGTGCCTCAGGGAGAGAAAAGAGTTCCCAGTCTGAGAAGCACAAACTGTAAATAGCATAATTAATAGCTCACCCTCCCTTCTGGCCAATCTCTTCTCAGGGTTCTGGTGTCCTGTTTATAGAATTCTCTCTAGTGGTGGTCCGTGCGGTCCCAAAGGTTGGCGACTGCAGCTCTGGTCAGTCTGCTGCACTGCCTCATTCTCCTCACACACCTGACAGTGAAACACACAGCACACCACAACACTTCCACATGCAGACACACACACGTGTTGGCATGCACTATAGGCAGTATCTTTCCATCATTAGTCCCTACGAATTAGTGGGCTGACGTTGAAGGTTTGAAAGCCTGTGCTATAAAAGATCAGGAGGAAGGGCTTCCGCCTCAGACACATCCCAGCTTGGTTCCCAACCCTGCCATGGCTATGCTCAGGCACCTTGGGCATGCTGCTTGCCCCTCTGTGCTTGTTCCCTCATTTGGGAGATGGATGGCGAGACCATACAAGACAGTGTCTGGCATCCAATCGACGCTCAATAAATGACAATTTAAAAAATATATTTTATCGATTTTTTACAGAGAGAGGGAGAGAGTTAGAAACATTGATGAGAGAGAAACATTGATCAGCTGCTTCCTGCACACGCTCTACTGGGGATGTGTCCACAACCAAGGTACATGCCCTTGACTGGAATCAAACCCAGGACCCTGAGTCCTCAGGCCAATGCTCTATCCATTGAGCCAAACTGGTCAGGGAAATATATGACAATTTTTTTTTAAAAGTCTCCTGTGAGGAACATCCAACTCTCTGGGGTCTAACGGCAGACTGGTGGCTCCTGGCCTCATGGCAGATAGGTGTGGAAGACAGTCGCAGGACATGTCTAGAAAGGAATTTCCCTGGGGCCCACAAGCCTGATGTTTGGCTGTTGAATATGTGGGTTGGGGTCTGCAATTATAGAAACAGCAGAAACTAAAATACTTTAATACTAGGTAAAAACGGGGACTTCTTTCTCAAAATAGGGCCCAGGCCTGTGGAAACCCAATTGTCTGAAGTTGCTGGCCAGCAACATTATGGGGACCTCCATCCCAGCACCAGATGCCAACACTTAAGCCCCCAGATCACTGCCATAGCTCAGGCAGAAGCTTCCTGGCAGAAGGACAGAGCTCATCCATGTCCCCACAGACTCGGTGACTTCCAAGGAGCTCACTTCTCACCCAGCGCTGCCTGCCTCCTCCGCAGGGCAACCAACATCAGCATCAACTTCAGTGATGTTGCCAAGGGAACCTGTGGCCTCCTGCCATCCCTGTCCATCTCCACATAAAAGGAAGGGAGGAAGGAGACTGAGACTACAGAACTGAGACAGCAGCCTCGGTGGCATGGCTCCATGGTTGAGGGCCGACCTGTGAAGCAGGAGGTCACTGTTTGATTCCTGGCCAGGGCACGTGCCCAGGTTGCAGGCTCCATCCCCAGTCGGGGGCCTGCAAGAGGAAGCTAATCAATGATTCTCTCTCATCATTGGTGTTTCTATCTCTCTCGCCTTCTCCCTTCCTCTCTGAAATCAGTAAAAATATATTATATGTAAACTAAACAAAAAAAAACAAAAAAAAGTGAGCCAGCACCTCAGTACAGAGGGAAACAGACACACACAGGAAACTAGGGAGGAGAGGAAAATCAAGTCAGGCAAGAAATGGAGGAAAGCAGTCACAGGAAGAAAGACAAAAAGATATTCAGGCCGAAACCGGTTTGGCTCAGTGGTAGAGTGTCAGTCTGTGGACTGAAAGGTCCCGGGTTCGATTCCGGTCAAGGGCATGTACATTGGTTGCGGGCACATCCCCGGAGGGGGGTGTGCAAGAGGCAGCTGGTCGATGTTTCTCTCTCATTGACATTTCTAGCTCTCTATCTCTCTCCCTTCCTCTCTGTAAAATATCAATAAAATATATTTTTTAAAAAGATATTCAGGGGGAAAATAATCAAACAGGCCAAATGACAAAGAGGGAGATTTTTATAAGCAAACCAAAAAAACTAAGTGTGAAACAGAAAGACAGGACAAGAGAAAAAAGAAATAATGGAAAAGCTATGAGGATGAGACCTTCCCTATTTCCCAGCTGTGTGCCGTTCCTGCCGAAGGAGCAGTGTCCACCGGGGCAGGGCAGGACCAGAGATGGGAACTGGGCCTCTCAACTCTTCTCCCCTGCTCCTGAGCCTGGTCTCCAGCCTGCCTTCCGCCAGGGAAACTCGGGAGACAGCGGGGGCCTGCGGAGAAAGAGACAGCAGAAGCAGTTACAGATCGCAGCTGCCCAGTGCCCCCTCAGGTGTTCCCAGTCCTGACCCCCTCCCCAGAGATGAGGTTTGAGCTGCCAAGCAAGGCCTACCCATCACAGACTCTGGTGTCTTGTCACTCAGAGCTCCCCGTCCCTCATGCTCCACCCAGCACAGACACATTTGCGGGCATTCTCTTGCCCTTTGGGGCTCAGTGCCACTCTGGCGTTCCAGAGAACTCAGGGGACACAGCAGAGACCCAGGCCCCTGGCCTGGCCTGGCCTCCTGGGACTCCCACCTGCTTCTGTCCTCCGTGCCTCCCCTCCCCTCAGGGGCTAGGAGAGGGCTGTTCCTGGCACTCTCTCCCTCCCTGAACCACATCTGCCTTCAAGCTCCCAAGTCACAAGGAAGAGGCACCGGAAGTGCTTGGAGAAGATGACCCAACACAGTCCCAGGTCATTTGTGAGGGGCGCAGGCCTAGACCACCCCCTTCCCCTCTCTCACCCCAAAGTGTGAAGCTTGAGTATATCATGTCCCTGCAGCTAAAATGAGCAGGAGCCAAGCGTATTCTCATTCCTAAACATAAGCTCCTGCAGCAAACCAGCAGGGATGCTCTGGGAGGAAAAGGGGGAGGAGGCGGGGGGGGGATTGAGGGGGGGGGCACTTCACCCTGAAGAAATCACCAGCCTCAGAAAACCTCCAGGCTGCCAGGCCATGGGCAGCCCAGCACATTAGGGGGAGGGGAGGGGGGGTGCACAAAGGTCTTAATGGGCAGGCATTCTGGGCTGAAACCCCAGTGTTTGGGGCCCAGACAGAGAGCAGGCAAAGGGGGAGGGAAGCCTGCACATAGCCAGGTGGGCCCCAAAGGAGATGAGGTGCAGAGCTAAGGCCTCTGCCGGGTCTCTGGCCTGCAAGCCGGGCCCAGAGTGACTCCTTGCTATGCCACACCTACTGGCTGTCATGTTCACTCCCCCGAAATGTAAGATTTCTCCCTTAAAAATACAGATTTGGGGTGTGGGGCCCCGTTTGGCCGGCCAGCCTGGCTCAGGTGCTCATGAGGGACAGCCTAAATCACCCAGGGCTCCCGGGGCTGCCTTTGAGGCAGAAATACAGAGCATCTTCGAGCACTCCTGCTCTGTCTGGGAGAAGGTGGGCAAAATGCTCAAAATAGAGCAAAAGCAAGGGCCAGGACCCACAGGGGTCTCATTCCCTGTTTCTCTGGACTCTCTGTGGGGTGCCTGTGTGCAGGATTTCTGCAGAAGATAGTCCATTTTGTTAAGCCTTTGAATATTCAAATTGAAAGTACCGCGCAATCATTGATTGTCAAATCATGGGTTTCTAGAGGTTTTAAATACTTGGCATGAGGGGGAAAAAACTCAAACCTATACCCGAAGGTATAAAACATTAATTCTGTTTGTCTTCTGCTCCAGGAACCTGGATGCAGCTGGATGCTTTGTGAAACTTTAAAAATGTTGCATCTCTGCTTCTCTCCTTGCACAGGAGCCCTCCTAGGCGCTGAGTGCCTGCAGCTGCTGCATCCAGCCACAGACCCAGCTCCTGCTGACCAGCATGTCGGGTAACTCAGTTGTTTCTCCGGGGTAGGGTCACGCGGGCCAGGGGCGTTTTGGTCTGGGTGTATGTATTTCCACGGCTTTTCCTGCACAGAACAGAGAGAGGCACAAAGTCAGAGCATACAAGGGTGTGCCGGCCGGGGATCCGGCGAGGGCACGGGCCACCCTGTGGCCGCTCCCACTCGGGGCGCCTGCTCCCCAGAGCAGAGGCCCAGATGCCCAGTTAGCTGCTGCGGACGTCCGCGTACCCCGGCCCGGCCCCCGACCCGCCCTTCCAACGTCGCCACAGTTGTGACCCGGGGACTTCGCGGCCCGGATTCCGCGCGCCCTAACCCGGCGGCGGGGGGAGCTAGAGGCTCGCGGAGAGCCCGGGACGCGGGCCGGGCGTGCGCGGGGCTCACGGAGCTGAACTGCGGGGGTCCCAGCGCGACCCCGAGCCGCGCCCGCAGGCCGCGGAGCCGCCAACCCGGCGAGGAAATCGCGGGGGAGACTGGACGCGGAGAGGACGCGGCCCCCACGCCCTGCGGGCGGGGCGCGGATCCCCTGGGTCTGGGCGGCACGTAGCGCAACCTCCTTTCCCGGGGAGACCCCCTAGCTCCCTAGACCCGGCCCGGGGGGCTCCCTGGGGTCCAGCTGCGGTGTTCGCAATGACCAGGCGAGGCGCTGGCGGCCTGGCACTGTCGCCAGGCGCCCGGGCTGGCCGCGCGGCCGCCCGAAAGCGCGGGGCCCGGCCCCACCCCGGCGACTCCGGGGCGCTCGCTCCAAAGTGGAGGTCGGAGTCGGAGTCGCGCTGGGCTCCAGCGGCCACACTCCCGACCGGGAACGTTCGCCCAGCTCGGCCAGCCCGGCCCGACCTACTCACTGCGGCTCGGCGGGGCCGGGGCGGGGGCGGGGGCCGCGGCTGCCCGCTCCCCAAGGCGCGCTGGGCTCCCTCCCGCCGACCCGCCGGCGCGCTCGGCTGGCCCCGCCACCCGGGGCTGTGCGCCCGGCTCGCCGCCCCAAGGACGGCCCCTTCCGGAGCGCGATCCCCGGGCTCCCCGTGCGCGGTCCCCGGGATCCCCGCACCGCTTTCCCGGAACTCGCGCTGCGCGGACTCCTCTTGGAGCCTCCGCGCGCCGCGGAGAAGTGCCTGCCCCAGAAAGGGAGGGGGTGGGGGGAGCCGGGAGGAAGGGGAGCGCAAGAGAGGGACTTAGGGAGGGAGGAGGAGAAGATGGAGAGCGAGAAAGGGGGAGGAATGGGGCGAGGGAGGGGAGGCTTCAGAAAATGATCGGTGGAAGGGAGGGACGGAGTTCCCAGGGCCAGGGCCGGAGCCCTTTCCAGGGGTCAGACTGGCAGGTCCCTCCCTGGTCCAAGGACAAGGCTAGCCCAGCCTCACGGCCGGCCCCGCCGGCTTCCAGACCAAGGGCGCATAGAGGTCGGAGCCTCCCCAGAAGCCACACCTGGCCTGGGGGAGAAGGAAGGGACTCAGATTGCACCCCAGTGGGAGCATCATGTGGTGGGGCGGGCTAGGTCGGCCGCCAAGGGTCACAGAGCATCCCTGCACCAGCGGCAGGTCCTTTTCTGGTCCATAATACTCTTCCCCAGGCCAGCGGGTTTATCCCCCAATTTAGCCAAGACTGTGAGCTCCGCTGGCCTGGTCTCCACATTCCTGAACAGAAACCCCCGGCTGCTATTGGTCTAGGGATAGGACCCAATCTGAGGTGGGTGGCCGCACAGATTCCCGTATGTTCCTGCCTCTCTCTTCCTTCACCCCTTCGAGTTTGAGGACGTTTGAGTTTCTTTCCCACATGTCTTTTAGCATTCTCTTTGTGGTCTCCAAACCTAAAAACCTGGCCTCAGATGTCATGGTCTATAAAGAGGACTTCTGAGACCCCAGCCTGACACCCACCCTCACACTTGACCACTGGCTGGGTTGTCTTTCCCCAGAGAAACCAAAGGTGTATCAAGGTGTCCGGGTGAAGATCACGGTGAAGGAGCTGCTGCAGCAGAGAAGGGCTCACCAGGCAGCCTCAGGGGGAACCGTAAGCATAAACCCTTCACTTACTCCCAACTCTTGTCAGACCTCATTCACCCTGCATCCGGGAAAGGGTAGAGGCCACCCCCTAACCCAGGCACCACCCCCAGACCTGCCTTCCTCGGCTGGTCTCATAACTTTGGTGCCCAGCTTCATCCTAGTTCACCACAGGAAGCCACAAAGAACAGCTGTGGTATGTTGTGGGGCTCAGTATTTGGGGACCCCATCCCTCGATGATCCTAACTGAATAGGAAGGGCTTGCTGATCCCGGGTAGGGAGAGGAGTCGCCAGCAGGTAAGTAGGTTGTTACTCTGTTAGGAAGACCATTAATGTGCCCTCCATAGGCAAAGAACTTCTCTCCCAGAAGTGTAGGAAGCCCTTCAAGGATAGGATCTCTGTGGGGCAGACCCCCTCCCTCCTCGTTCTTCTGGAACCCAGTCTCTGAGATCATTTATCTGGAAATCAATGGTCACTAAAAGTTTCCAACACAAAGGGGCCATGTCTCCTCGGAGGAGACAGCTTGGAATGTGGAAACACCTCCTGAAGACGTAATGAAGCCCTATGCAGTTCCAGATTATCTCGAGATTAATCTGGAGAGTCAGAGTTCCCTGCCACTTATATATATTCTAAGCAGACAGTACTGCCGGGAGCTCTCGGGGCAGTGGCAAAACCAAAGGAAGTAGATCAGGTTATCCTCCAAGAGAGGGAAATTTGTCACTGAGAGCCTTTGATTGTACAATTGCTTGTGGGTTAGTTTAGATGTGAGGGTAGGGCCTGACAGCTGGTACCCATATTGCCAGGATCAGCATGGCTGCTGTCTCCAGCTTTTATTGGCATCTGCCCCACAACAGGTGTTGTGCCTGGTACTATCTGTGTGCCATGCACAACTTCATGAAATGGGCCTTTGTGGGAAGAGGCAAATCATGTAGGGGTGGTGAGCACAGATTCTGGAGCCAGTGGACTGGGTTCAGAACTCAGCGCCTCTGGTGTGTATCCTCTCAGCAAGTTATTCCAACTCTCTTGCCTCAGTTTTCCCATCTTTAAACTGGAAATAAAATTTTGTGAGGTTCAATGAGTTATGGCATGTTAAGCAGTTAGAAGAGTGCTTTTCATGTAATAAGTGCTCAGCTAATGTTAGCTCTTATTATTATTTGTAAAAAGCAACTACAGTAAAATGACAACCAAGGCTTGAAAGCCAGCTTTCCAGTAATGTGGATCTGCACCCTTTGCTCAGAGTTTAGAGGTTCAGGTGTGAGCTTGCTATGATATGGACGTAGAGCACACATTTGAATTGTGCTGGTGAAGTTACACCTCCATATGCAGAATTTCAGCTAACACAATAAAGCCTCCTTCTGCTTGTAGAGGGCTTTAAGGTGGTTCTTTTAAAGCATTGTTTGCACCCTCATTTCACTTAGTTCTTACAATAACCAAGGCAGGTAAGCAGATCAGGGATCTGTATGCCTCTATCATAGCTGAAGTTTCAAGTCTTACAGTCACTGATGATGGAGGCAAAAATAGAACCAAGGTCTTATTCTTACACACACCACTTCCCACCTATTAGTTCCCTAAATTCATCTTTATGCAGATCCAGCTGTGCTGAGCAGGAGAGTCTGGTAACCTCAACCACCAACCCTTTCAATTCAGAAATAATCATAAAATTAATAGAACCAGGATCAAGGGAGCTGGGAAGTGATTCTGGAGAGAGGAAAAAAACCATCAAGACGTTCATAAGGAAATGTAATCCTTCATTACGGAGCTTTGGTACACGGTAGAATTCTGCTTCAGCTGCACCTGGAGAAGTCCCCCCGGGGCGTGGCGATTTTATTGCTTCTGGCCTCTTGCAGGTTGGTTTGGCCACTGTTCCTCTGTTAGCTAGCTTAGCTGCAGGAAGGAAAGCAAGGGTTAAGCATTTCGCTTGTGTATCTAACCAGGATCTATTCCCTGGAGATGTTTGACTTATCTAAGTTTTTCTCAATCCCCCTCCCACACCCCCAAGAAATAATAAAGCAGTACTTCCAAACTAGCGCCTTGCAGAGGTTGCTTGCATAGTCTATCCGCCCATGCCCTCATAGGCAGGAGTAGCACCACACAGATGATTTAATTACAAGAGCCAGACCTACAGTCCTTCCGTGGGAGCCATCAGAAGGATCTGGGATTCCAGAAAAGCTGTGAAGGTATGCTCAGGAGGCAAGGGGGGCAGGTATCAGGGGATAATGTGCGCCTGCTTCTTGGTGTAGACTCTGGCTCCACAGAGATGATCTCCAAGTTGTTCAGTGGTTAAAGGATACCTCTAGGAAGCTTTAGGCCAACGAGAGAGTTAATTTTATAAAATACACAAAGCAGGAAGAAATGGATCTTAAATTGTCATAGAATCAGTAGTACCCACAATTTGAAATTGTAAGAAGGCAATTGTGAATGGAAGTTATAGACTGAGATAAATATCAGGGACTTAAACAGTGCCAGGAAAAATGTGTGCATGCAATATTTGTAAATTTGACTTTTAAAAAACTTATTTCGGCCAGACCAGATCAATTTGCAAACAGCCCAGCGAGCGCATGCGTACACACACACACACACACACACACACACACACACACCCCTTTTACCTTTAGGATAAAGGGAAACTTGAGCTAGTACTTATCAAAATATATAATTTACCCTTTTTTAACCATTAATTTCTTAACAGTCTTGATGTGTTTTTTAAATTGTAGATCGTGGATTTTTGCACTCTTTGAAATCTAAGAGAGGGTTGCCTTTCTTTGTACACTTGGAGCAAGGTAGAAAGTGAACCCATGACTAGAAAGATAATATCAAGTAGGATATTGTAAACATACCTGAGGGAGATAAGGTGAGGAAGCAGACAAACAGACCTTTGGGATAAGGGGGGGAAGGAATGGGGTTAATGAGAGACCTACGATGAAGCAGTTTTTAAACCCATTCCTTTCAAGTCCTTTAGCTCAAGCTGTAGCCAAATATTTGCATGAAAAGCTGGTGAAGGATTCCAGCTTCCTGGTTCATGACATTACAGCATGGATCACTTTCAAAATTAACACCACCTCCTGTTTCGGCCATGGCTGGCGGAGCTCTCCCAGTGGCTCTGTGTGTGGGTGTAAGCACACCCTGGAACCCAAGAGAGAGGTGCGGCGAATCACAGAGCAACGCTGGTCCCTTTAAACGTTAAAGCCAGCACCTGAAACCTAAAGAAATAATAATAACAAATCCTAAATTACTCAGTTAGTAAAATTATCAATTCAACTAGAAGACACAGGCTGCTTTACTTTCAATAAAGGCACAATCTCGTAAACTTTAAGTATTTATAATAGTGAAAAAAGCAACTTGTATAAAAATGAGTAAAAATCACACAAAGAGTTGAAATACTTCCTGACCACTAACTAGAATATAGATAGGCTCCAATTCAATGACTACAGCTTTAAGAAAAAATATTTTTATGTAATTTTTAGTATTTCATAGCTGGTAAGATCATGTGAATATTTTTGAACTATCCGGGATTAATAAAGTTAGGAATCATGTCCTTTGGAGAAAACAAATCCCTAAGGCTAAGGAGCCCGATATTATATGAACATTTTGAAGAAAATGATTGACTACACCATAAAAGTTGGGATTAAATTAATTTCATATTGAATGCTTTAATTGAAAGGCTCTTTACTGAGTTTTCTTAAATTGTTACATTTCTTGTATATCAAAATCATATAGATTAAATTTTGATCCAAATGAATAGCCTTTACATTTTAAGTGGGAGAATCTGATATTAGAAAAAATACCCAAGCAAACCTAAAAATTAAAATTAAAACATATATATATATATATATATATATATATATATATATATAATCGGTTGTCTTTTTAGAAGAAAGAATCTAGCTTACCTTAGAGCAGAATGCACATAGTTCACATCAAAATGCCTTAGCTTTCCCTGTGTAGACCTCTCATTGCACTTCGCTTTATGGTTGTATTCTTGCTTTGGCAGCTGCCAGGAGGAAACAGTGTCCACCTTTCAGATCCAGTCACACCACCTTCTGCAGGTCAGTACAGCAGCATTACAATTCCCTCAAACACGCTTTCAAAAGTGCATCTGGAAAGTCTTTCCATGCTTGATTGAGGGGTTAAGATAGGCACCACCATTTAATTGCAATCCAACCAATCAGGAGGTGAAAAAGGCATAGTGCCTCCAGATGGAAGCCCCGCAAGCAAACAAGCGCAAATGTTTTCTTCTTTCTGAGCTGTCTCTTCTCGCCTACCTACTCTAGCCCGAGTGTGTTCTCCTCATTCATCCCAGTTCCCCATCTCCAAGTAAGGAAACTAGACGAAAAGATCAGAATTGTTTTTAGAAGCCTGTCTTTTGTCTCCTGCCGTTCGATGGGCTACAGAACACTCTGAGGTCCTAGAATGTAGCCGACAGGGGCTTCCCTCCCCTTCTGTCTTCCCAGAGAGCAGTTCAAACAGCTGAAAGTTTTCTCAGCCCAATACGAATAACTCTATTATATAAACACTCCTACCTACGCCACTCATCGGCTACGAGTTTAAAGAGTTCATATACAAGGAAACCTGCTTATGGTAGCTCACCACTGAATTTGCCACTTTCACTTAACCTCAAAGGAACCTTAAGACTTCAAAGAATCCCTCTGGTGGGCACATTAAAAACCTCTCTTCTTTGAGCTTTTTTAAGATTAATAACCACAAATTAGGCCTGTTAATCCTAAAATGTAAAAGAAGAAGTCACGGTTTCAGAATTATTCTTGTTTGGCATTTAACACCTTATTTTAATTCCGTTGTCATGCTAACACTAAGAAAATATTTTTGCTTTGTGTAATTTAGAGCAACTAATACTAATTTGTCCTTATGTTTCTGGTTTCTGCTTTTATAACTTGCTTGGTATTTACATCGCTCCTCGGAATTTAAGTAACTTAGTAAGTGTGAAAAGTTTAAGAATGTGTTAACCCTAAATCAAGAGAATTATTTCCCATGACACCAGACGTTTTCCCAACAACTCTGGCTGTTTCAGAGATGTGAGCTGGAACTGCAGGTAGAGGCTGAATGTTGATGCTTTTATGGTCCAAGAAAGTGCAGGTGTAAGTCATTACTCTCTGTGGCAGTGAGACACAGGTTGGATCACTATCCTTTTATTTTAGCCCTAGCCACATTCACAGCCAATGCTCTTATTATTAACCAGATTAATTTCAATAAAACTTGAATTAGCTAAAATAACTATAAAAAACAAAAGAAAGAAAACTAATTGCCTGACTGTTCACCTTCCTGGAACTTCATAATCCCCCCTTTTCCCTAGGCATAGTAAATATCCAAAACGTAGACTAGAACTTCATTCAAAGGCATGACTACAAACTTTAAACAGAAAAATCTTTTTTTTTCCCCTTTCTCCGCTAGTGTATTTTGAACCTGAATCAATTTCTTCCACACCTAATTATTTTCAACCACGAGAATTTTCCAGTTGTGTTTCTTATGAAGAAAACCCAAGCTTCCTCGACCAGATCTTGGATTCCTACCTTCAGACAGAGACTCATCTGGACCCTTTGCTCAATTCCACGCAAAGCACTCCACACTGCTTCCCGGACAGCTTCCAGGCTGCCCCTTTCTGCTTCAACCAGAGCCTGGTAATTAGCTCAGTTCTTAGCAAAACCTGTTTATTGCTTACTATATGATTATAATGCTTTGTAAGCGTGTTTGCATTGTCTCCTGAGAAAGCACACAAACACTGTCAACTAGGAAAGCATCCAGGGAGCAAGCAAAGAACCATTCACAACCCATTGGAAGTAGAAATATCCATTCATTTCCCAAGCTACTGTGGGGCAATATACATGTAATGTTTTTAAACTCTATAATGATGACATCTCCTAATTGGAAATCATTGGATTTAAAAAATGGCCCTTGGATTTGGGGGTTCTTGAAAATGGAATTAAGGCCACATCTACACAATACCCAACTGTCATTTTGCTAAGTGCGTTTTGTTTTATTTTGACATTGAATTGACTCTACTAACTGGTTCTTTTGGTCTGGTTTTGGCACAAGAACCATTTGAGTCTGAGATGGTTAGGAAAAACAAAGCTCTCATACTTGAAAAATTTGGATGGTCTATTCTGGATGAACCTCAAACATTTAAAAATAGATTATTTAAAATGCAGTAAGGTTTACTTTAGTAGGATACCAGTTGTTTTAGAAGTTGCATAGATACTCATAGATTTTTTTTAATACCGTACAAAAAACCATATTTTTATGTAAATCATTTTTTATTTCATTTTGTCAAATGTCTGTGTAGGTATCCGACTAAATTCTAAGGGGATAGGAAATTAACTCCACAGAATATGCACACAGGGCCCCCAGTCACCCCGTTCCCGCCCAGCTTCCAACTTAGGCTTTCTCAGTAACAACTGCAGACCTGCTTAAGAGAAAAATACCTTTCTCATCAAGGGACAAAACTTTAGTGAATATAAGAGTCGTTTCACATCTTGGAGTCTCCCAGACGCTGGATCATGGAAGGCCCCAGTTCTACCTGAGTGTGCTCACAGCCGAGGGTGTGGAGAACCGTCCAAGGTGCCACCTGCAGCTTACATTGTGTCCAGAGCTTAGATTGTGGCCCACAGCAGGGTTGATGAGCAGGTGACTTGAAGCACAATGGGATTATGTGGTTTAAGGGCAAAACATCCTCTAAAGTATGGTTACAACAAAGGAAGCCAGTGAAGCAAGGCAATTTATTGTTGGGAAAGAAGTAGGTAAATATAGAATGTGGTGTCATGAAATCACGCAATCAGCTAATAAAATTACTTCTACAGACTTGGGTTGGGCTGGGTGTTTTGTTTCTTTACCCCTAATGTTCTTACTCCGAGTTATTAAATCCACTCTTTTCAGTCCTTTTAATCCTGTCTAAGTTATCAAGCTCTTTTGTTCCTTGGTTTTTATTTTCCCAGACCCCAGGGTCACCTTCAGATTCCACTCTCTCTGGCTCCTTCGACTTCGGTTACTCGCCAGCTCATCTACCTTCATATACACCGGAGAATTACAATTCTACCCCTTCTCTGGACACCAGAAACTGTGGCTATCCCTCAGAAGACTACTCCTACCCTCACTTGCCCTCCCATGCCCAATACGACTGCTTCTTCCCAGCCTCGAACTCAGGCTGCTACTGTGTGTCCTGCGAGGCTGAACACTTGGCCACCATCAGAGCATCTGAGTACTTTTCCTGTCCCAGCACAGACTGTGTGCCCCTGGATCCCTCAGCAGCAGCAGGCAGTGATTTCTACATGCAGGAAACAAACTGTGACATCTGCTACAGCTCATAGAGTTTCATTCACCTGGAACCTGGCATGCATATGTCTTGTTTTTCTGCCGCGCCAAACGAGAACTTGCAATAGGCAACTTGTTAACAAAACATCACAGGTGCAGTTTACAGGTCACTATTTTGCATTTTCCGAGGCTGACGTAGGCATTAAGATGAAATCCTCAGACCCGGTCATGGCACCACTCCTCCTCTGTATGCTTCCAGTGAAAAGTTTTGTAGGGAACATTTAACGGTTTTACTTTTCTGTATCATGAACAAAGCCTAATTTTTTTTTACTAATAAATAATTTTGTATTATTAAATGTTGGCTTATTTTTTTAAAATTTTGAATAATAGTTCCCATTGGTTTGAATAATATCACTTCTGGAAATCACTAATTGCTCTTCAGTAGTCTAATCTTACTTGTGAATTTGAAATTGTGGTGAAGTGCCTTGGTTTCACCCATGGGGATAAGGAGTAGATACAGCTGTGATGGTGGAAAAGTGAAAATCCGCCTCCCATTTAATTGAGGGCATATGTACATCAGAGAAAGACATTTATGAATCATTTGCTTTTTGTATGTAACATTAGGCAATGAACTATTAGATATAGTTCCAAAAATTAGATATATGACCAAAAAGCACAGCAATGTTAACCTGAAGATAATTCTTTTTATTTCCAAAGTATTGTTTTGTAAACTTTCTGGGAAAATATTTTTTTAAATATATATTTTATTGATTTCAGAGAGGAAGGGACAGGGAGAGAGAAATGGAAATATCGATGATGAGAGAGAATCATTGATTGGCTGCCTCTTGCACTCCTCATACTGGGGATCAAGCCTGAAACCCTGGCATGTGCCCTTGATGGGAATCGAACCCAGGTCCCTTTAGTCCACAGGCTGATGCTCTATCTGCTGAGCCAAACCAGGTAGGGCCTGGACAAATATTTGATCTTCTTTATCCTGAGGGCTGCCTTGCAGTTGATGAATCACAAAGTTTAGAATTCGTTGTTTCCTTATATTTCTGAATTTCTGCTTCAGATCCTTAAATACGCATCACTCATCTTTACAGATTGGCTTGTAGGATTGGCCATGTTGTTTACAACTGAATTTCAGAATTCACTTCCTCTGAATAATCTATTTGAACAAGCCCAACTGCCTTTCAAGGTGAAGAGAGTTACTTAAGCTGCCTATGCTAGACCCCATTGTTAAATCCTGTTGGCGCTGGATTAGATCCTCCCTGCATTGAAGTCTGGGAAGCGTTTTCCGGGTCCCCAGGTTTAGCACAGTGACAGCAATGCTGGTACTACTGGCACAGGCCACAACTGCTACTTCCTGAGCCCTTCTTGTGGGCCAGAATTGCATAGGGTTTTCTCACATCACCACCTCATTTAATCTTCACAACATCAGTAGCAAAATGAGGCTCAGAGAGTTTAACTCACCTGCCCAAGGTCACCCAGCCAATAAGCACTTGGATCTGAAGGACATTAAAGACATGCCTCACCTTGGCCGGTATGTCTCAGTGGCTAGAGCATCTGCCCATGCACTGAAGGATCAATGGTTCGATTCCTGGTCAAGGGCACATACCTGGTTGGGGCATGCTGGAGGAAACTGATCAAAGTGTCTTTTTCACATTGATGTTTCTCTCTATCTATCTTTCTCTCTCTCTCTCTCTCTCTCTCTCTCTCTCTCTCTCTCTCTCTCCCTCTCTCTCTCTCCCTCTCTCTTGCCTCCCTCTCTCCCTTCCACTGTCTCTGAAAAGCAACGGAAAAAATATCCTCAGGTGCGTATTAATAAGATAACTAAATAAACATATGCTTCTTACTCCCTCTCCCTCACTCTCTGGTGATGGTGAAAAGTTTGCTCCACCATTTGTGAAAGACTGTACAGGAACCCGTGGAATCGTCCTCCATTAAACCCCAACTTCCTCACACAGAGAAGTGCACCCCATCACAACTAGTCAAAGCTCCCCAGAAGGGCTGGCCTGTCCACAGGGTCCAAAGATGCCTTGTGCAAGAGCTTTCAGAGGCCCCCGCTTTGGGGACTAAGGGGAAGGAGCTGACCAACTGCCACCTCCGTGGGCCTCTTTCCATCAGAGGCAGCTATGCTTCCAAAATGACACTCTGATGGCCCTCTCCCTTGAGTCTCCGCTAAGGCTTGGGCAAACGGCACAGGTTGCAACCTGCCTCACGGGGTAAATGTGCCAGGGAAACAGAACAATTACTGCCTTTCTGAGATACCAACAAAGCTAAATATTTAATAGCTTCAAACTGAATTGAAACTGGCCTGTTGTCAACAAATATCTGTTCACACAGACTGAACCCCTCACACACCCGCATCCTGCCCCCAGGGACAAAAAGCAGAGAACCAAAAGATGTGCAGTGGTTTGCACCAAAAAAAAAAAATCCCTTTTTCATTGGCTATCATGCTTTTTCTTTTTGATTCCCCCCTTGTATCCTCTGCCTTCTGAGTCAGTTAACCTTGCAGCTGTCACAGAGAACATGTCCACCTCCCTGTGTCTTGATTTTTTCTGCATGTCTCTGACTTGGCCTAAATCCAATGTGAGGAAAGGCTCACAAAGGAATGTGAGACAAGGACTCATATAGCTATGGTGAATAAACACTAATTACCTCTCCACCTTAAATTGATCTTTAAGATCTTTCTTCAATTTGGACTAGCAGGTCACCTGGCACACGGTCAAGTGTATGCTGCTGCCTGCCCAGTCTCCTAATCAGCACAGTTCACACAGAGCACCTCGGGACCCAGATGGCGGCAGGTAGAACATCTGCCTGCAGCCCTGGCACAGCCTAGAATGCCTCTCATCAGCATATATCCAGGAAGTTGTATAAAATACAGATGCCTGTGCCTCAGGGTGAGAGAGCATGATTTAGAAAGTCTGTGGTGGGGCCCAGGCATCTGCATTTTCAAATGTACCTATGTTGATTCTGGTACAGATGGTCCTCTGTCTACACCTGAAAAACACTGACATATTCAGTGTCCAAACTGTTTATGTGTAGGACCTAGCAGCATAGTAACAGGTTACGGGGACTAAGCTCTTTCTCTGGGCCAGGGCTGTGGGCCTTATCTCAGTTAACGCTCAAACCACCAGAGAGAGACTGCTTTTTATCTCCTCATTTTTATTGATAATGAAATTGAAGTTTGGAGAGATAAAATAACTTGCCCAAGGTCGCACAACCGAATCAGGGTAAGAATTATCCAATTCAGATTGCCTGATGCTACAATAGCCTCGATGAAGTTCCCATTCATTATACCTAAGGGAATTAGATCTTTTTGACTTAAAAATCACGTGTATATCTGTAGCCAGTTACTCATACTACGGATATGTTTAATAAGATTATTATGGAAGTTCAAATGATTTTATTATTCAGAGCCACTAGAGATTGATAAAATAAGATATTGTTTACCATGTGCAAGATTGATCAAGTGTCTTCAAAATGCAGCCAAAGGCTTAATTGTAATTTTCATTTGTTTTGTTTCTTTGTGTTGAATTCATTTGGGTGGCATTGGTTCATAAAATTGTATTGGTTTCAGGTGAAGGGATATAATTTTTAAAATTTAAGACTTAGAGAATTTCAGTTAGGATGAGTATGTAGTGAATTTCAAATACTTAAGATATTTAAATTAGGGGTCCACCCTTGAAACCTGAGAGAGATAAGATGGGACAAAGTGGAAGACAGTAAACATTTGGAAACAATTTTAATTTTTTTAAAATGTTTTATTTAGTCAAGGAATATAAAGGCTAAAAAGAATTAGAATCAAAGCTAATGAAATTATAAATATGAATAATATACCTTAAAATAAACATGACTAACCATCATTTCTGTGTGTGTATAAGATAGAAAGAGAGAGAGAGAGAGAGAGAGAGAGAGAGAGAGAGAGAGAGAGAAATTCAATGTTCCTGACAAAATATCAATTCAAAGACCTGATAATTGTTGGAATTAAGGAAATATTTAGTGTTGGATAGTGCAGAGAAAACAAGACTTGAGTTCTAAAGACCTCTAATAGAAAGATGAATGTGTTAAAGTAAGTGTTAATAAATATGTGGGCAACACAAAGAAAGGAGAGATTAATATCAGTTTAGGTTGAATGGGGACATGTTGTAATATACAAGGAATCACAGAAGGGTGATATAAAAATAGAGGGTGTTAGCAATGTCTTGTGCATAGAAGGTGCTCAGAATAAGTTTTTATTTCATTTATGATTCCAAAACTATGAAGGTCTTAAAAATAGAGAAATCCTTCATTTGCTTTCTACACACACACACACACACACACACACACACACACACACACACAGACAATGTATTCCTCAGCTCCAGTAAATATCTTTCTCAAACTGTTCCATGACTTTCATGTTGGGAATGCACCCAGCAGGTAAAAAGTTCTTGGATCTGTTAGCAGTGAAACAGCACCAGATTGTCACCCATGATAGGACCTCGATTCAGCAACCTTGGGGCTTGAGTTCTGGCTAAGAAAGAATTCAGAATCAAGACTCAAACTATAAGAGAGGGCTTATTTAGAAAGTTACCAGAAGTGACTTTCTAAAGGCTTATTTAGAGGTAAAAGAAGTGAGCCATAGAAGAAATGAGCTAGAGAGGAAACAAGTTAGAGAGGTAAAAGAAGGCCTTTTGGAGCTGAGGAGAAAGAAAGGGGTCAGGAGAATGCCCTGGGGGAACAGGGTGGGGAAAGGCACCAGCATTTTTGAGAGAGGAAGGCAAAAGCTGAAAACCACCATACTATCATTTCTAAATCCTCAAACCCTACCTAACCCCCAGTACATGCCCAGGCAGGACTGCCCAGGCATGTAAATTAACCCTCACACTGCCTCCCTTCCTCTTATAGATAAAGGGATGAAGATGTCCTGCCTAGAAAACAGAGTTTAGCCTAGATTTTAGTGTGGCCAGAGTGGAGCCATTCTGGCTAGGTGGCTGTGTACTTTCACAGGCAGGGTAATTGGCATCATTGCATATGCTCCAACTAGAGGCCCTCTGCTCAAAATATGTGCATGAGGGTGGGGGTCCCTCAGACAGCCTACACCCTCTTTAATCCAGGATACCTCTCACAATCCGGAACCACTGGCTCATAACTGCTCACCTGACTGCCTTCCTGATGCCTCTAACTGCTCTCCCCTCCTGGCTTGATACCCTAACTGCCTATTTGCTCTCCATTCCTCTCTGCACTCTTCAAACCCCCGGCACAGGTATGCTGAGAGCTCTCCACCGTGTCCCCATCCCCATCCTGATTGGTTGTTACATGGCAGCGTCCCAGCTATTTTCATATTCCTCTACTGTTACTATAGATAGACCTCTGGGCCAACGGTAGGCACTGGAAGATAGACAAATCTGAGAAGACACGCTCTGCATAATAATAAAGTGTCAAACTCACTGAGGGCAGGAATGTGTCCTCCTAGAAAACAGTTTCTCTCCCTTAATATGGATAGAGAACAGGTGGTTGGTCTTTGGCAAATGTGGAAATGAGAGAGAGAGAGAGAGAGAGAGAGAGAGAGAGAGAGAGAGAGAGAGAGAGATCCTTTGCCACCTAGAGTGCCCAAAATGCAAAGTCATTCCCTTCCCCCATTGTGCAATTCATGGTGGAATATGCCAGATTTTGAGATGACCTCTGCTGTTAGTCAAGTTCTAGATTTGCCTTGATGGGAGGAATGGGGATCCCTAGGGAAAGACCAATTTGGGGGTAGGTGACACTTTTCCTAAAGGGGGGGTAGGGTAAGAATCATGGTTGTGCAAAGAAGGAAGCATTCTCTGAAGGGCTCCTAAGAGGACAGAGAATCCAGACTAAGAATTAGGGTACATACATCCTTAAGTGGGTTACTGTGAGAGGTCTAATTTTGGGGTGCTTTTCTTTCTGACTGTGATCACAGCCCCATTCAGCACTATGTTTAAATTTCTCCCCTCCCACATTATAACTCCTGTTGATTGACTGCCGCTGCTCAGGAAGTCTGGCTACCCATAGAACTTTGGGTGTAAGTATAGAGAATAAGGTGAAGGGACTTTTTTTTTTAATCCTCACCTGAGGATATGTTTACATTGATTTTAGAGAGAGAAAGAGAGAGGAAGAGAGCCAGAGAGGGAAACATTGATAAGAGAGAAACATCGGATGGTTACCTCCCATGTACACCTGATCAGGGATCAAACCCAAAACCTGGTGTATGGGGTGATGCTCCAACCTACATAAGCCACACATGCCAGGGCTAAAGGAAAGGGACTTTAACAAGACACGTGTCCTGCCTAATTCTTTCCTCAGTCGGGAAACCTGTGCAGAGCTGGTAGCATTTATTTCATGGTTAGTGGTCCAAGGCAAACAGGAAGTGGTCTGCAGCCAGTAGGTGGTGACCACCATGGAGACCAGACTCCTGGAGAAGGACATGGATTGAGAAGCAACAGTTCCAATGTGTAGCTAGAGAGTCACAATGCTTGGAAATGAACGAGGCCGGAGCTCAGGTCACTTTAGGACGAGAAACATAAAGTTTTTCAACAGAGGGTAATAAACTTATAAAACATATTCCCCCGACAAGTTGAACATTTAAATAGTTTCAGGAGGGATTGAGATTAATTTGACTGATAATATTTTCAGGCTGGAAAGGGACCCAGAGTTCATCTAGTTCACTGGTTCTCAGACCTGGCTGCACATGACCATCACCCAGGAGAGTTTTAAAAACATTGACGCCTCCAAGTCCCAGACCAACAAATAGCAATTTCTGGAGTGGGCGCTGGGCGTTAGAATGCCTGTTAACTCTTTCTTGTGAAATTGCAGGAAGTTTCAATATTAATACATAGAGTCATAGGTGCCCTTCCCCCAGCTTCCCTTAAGGGTGACTGACTTCTTGAATACCTAGAGTACAGTATCAGAACCAGAAGTTCACATTGGTGCAATGCTGTCACCTAGTCTGCAGGTATTCGTTTTCACTATTTTTTACATACATCCATGTATGTGTCATCGGCATGTGAAAGAAGCTTTAATATTTTGAAAATTTCCCTGAAGATCCTAATGTTTACATCTCAGAGATGGGAACTAATGGTTCAATCCAGCCAACTGCATTCACAGGTGAGGAAAGTGAGTTCAGAGTGGCAAGCGGCTCACCCGGGAAGACCAATATGCTTCTGCAGGAAGGCAGGGATGTTCTTAGGCCAGGGCTCTGGGTTGTGCATTGGGCTGTCACCTGCCAGCACGTGCTACTGACAAAGTCTGAGGGTTGGAGCAAGAGTTCGAAGGGGCACATGCCTAATGTTTGAGGTTGTCTTAAGGGACAAACACAAAACATAAGTTTGACATCCCTTCCAACAGAGTAAGTTATTTATTAGTAAAAATACATATTTTTTTTTGCTAATAAAAAGCATGGGTTTTGGCCAATATTAAATATCCTCCCACTATGTTCATTATTATTGTCAGAGAATACTGGCCTGGATATTTTTCTATTGCTTTTTAGAGAGTAGAAGAGAGAGGGAAAGACAGAGAGAAATAGTGATGTGAGAAAAACACATTAATTGGTTGCCTCCTACACACACCCCAACCAAGTCCCGGCTGGGGAGAAGTCTACAACCAAGGTAAGTGCCCTTGATTGGAATCTAACCCAGGACCCTTCAGTCTGCAGGCCAACGTTCTATCCATGGAACCAAGCCAGCTAGGACCACCTCGTATTCTTGGCCTTCCTCCCTGTGTGGCTCCTTTTGCTTCAGTTTTAGTGGCTGGAACACATAGTCAGACCTGTTATCATGTCTCCGGAGGAACACTCCTCCCATCTCCACTTGAGGCATTGAGCTAGGCTGGCGGGGGAGCTCACGACTCTCTGTGGCGCTCGGCATATTCATTTTATGGGATTTTCCCTGAGTAAGCCACAGAAATGGTTCTTCCTTCTGCAGTAGCCTGTGTCTTCACGGGAAGCCTCAAACAGCCCCAAACGGCCCCTGTGTGGGTGCTATGGCTCCAGTCTGATTCCTTCTTGGCCTGAGCACCTGACCTGTCTCAATGAATCTTTTCACATACCACCCTTTACCTGAAAAATACAGCCAGGACATCCATTTACGCTTTCCCTGGAGTCTGGCCCCAAGAAAGCTGCGGTGGACTGAGGGTGTCCAGAGATGGTGGTGGCAGAGAGAGCCCTGCAGCTCCTGATCTGAGGCCTGGGACCTGCTTGCCCTCCCTCCTGGGACCTGCCTGCCCTCCCTCCTGGGACCTGCCTGCACTCCCTCCTGGGACCTGCCTGTCAGTCCACCAGCCGCAGCCAGTTCCAATTGGGTTTGAGGAGCCAGACTGTTTCTGAGCAGCGCGTCTCTCTGCCATGGGCTTCATAAGCAGCACCAGACATAGATGCTGGAGAATCTCCCTGTACCTTTTAAATTCCTCTTTTAAGAGTTTTAAGTACTCACGCATGGCCAAGCTTTGTGAATCAGAAAATGAAAAGGCTGAGGTTTTACTCTCTGTCCCCAACATTTCCCAGAGGGTAATGAGGGGTCAAAGCTACCATGGGCTTTAAGGCTCTTTTCTAATATTTGTCTCCTCTCCTGTGAGAATGGCTGGAGGAGGACCCCTGCTTGATGACCTGGCACAGCACCCCTCCCAGGCTGGGAGCAAGAACTCAGTGATTCGCTGGAGGAGCCCACCTGTGGAGGACATAACTGAGCCTCTGACCTGGTTAGTCATGCAGAGCCTGAGCCTCAGTGTTCCCTCCCAGTCCTTCAAGAAAGGTGCACTCGCTTCTGTGCTTCTTCTTCCTGCAACAAAAAGAGGAGAATTTAGCTCCATCGTTCCCACACAAAACGGTATAGCCCAAGAGTATGCACTTTGGAGTGAGACTGTCCTGGGTTTGATTCCTGGTCCCACCTCTTATTTTGGTATTGGACAGGCGCCTTAGCCTTTCTAGGCTACAATTTCATGGCAAAAGTGTAAAAATCAATGGCATAAAACCTATTCATTCTTCAAAATTGGTTTTGTTCTTGCAACTTGTAGAATGCTATTTTATTTATTGTTGATCAGAAGGAGCTTATACTGGGAGTCATCTCAGGAAGTCAGGTCACATCTCATAGCCATTTGTCCAAGGCCTTTCCAAACTCTCTAAGGCATTGGGACAAGAAGCTGTGCTGTCTTAGAGAGAATGGGGGGTATGAAGCATCATTGATGGCACATCCAAGAAGAGTCATTTTCATTCCCTTGGAAAAGATTTCTCTGTCTATCTGGTTTTCATGCAGTCTCTGCACTGTAGGAAAAATCATGTTTTGTTGGCTTCAGCTGGCAGCCCCTGTGATGCAGCTCCCCGGATTTACTGTGTCTGCTAGACCACCTACCTGCCCCTATCTCATTTGGTCTTGTTATCCCATTTTATAAATGTGAAAAACAAAATTCAAAGAGATTGAGTCAAAAGTCCAAGCCAATATATCATGTATGTTACATACGATGAGTTGGCTCTAACTCTGGTGACCCTGTGAATGAGTGATGCCCGCAATGCCCTGTCCTCAGCAGCCCTGCTCAGCGCCTGTAGAATCATGCCTGTAGCTCTTTTTATGGAGTCAACCCATCTTCTATTTTGTCTTCCCCTTTTCTTGCTGCCTTCTATTTTCCCAGCATTATGATCTTTTCCAAAGAAACCTGCCTTGGTGTGCCCGAAATAAGACGACTTCAGTTTTGTCATTTTTGCCTCCAGGGATAGTTCAGGATTATTTGCTCTCAGACACACTTGTTCTTCATTCTTGGGGCCCAGGGTATTCGTAGAGCTCTCTCCCAACACAGTAATTTGACTCAACTTTGAACTAATCAATTTTCAATGAATCAGATTAAACCAATATATTAGGGGATCATAATTTAAACTTGAATCTGTCTAATCTCACAATACATGTCCTTCTTCCCCTAGGAAAGGGCCCAGATGATTCTAAACAGAAGTCCACTGAGGTGGGTAGCTCACACTACTGCTTCCATCTTCATTCAGGCTCAGGGCTGTCCATGGGCAGAATGAGCATCACTGACTCTGACATCAAAGTGCTGAGTTGGAAAGCTACATAGTGAAATGTTACAGAACAGAAAGGGACCCAGGAGACTTTGACCAGATATTGTCATGGCCTCTATAAGGAAACTGCTCCAGTAGAGCTGTCTAAAATTATGCCACAGAACTGTTATTTTAAATGCCATAAAGAAAAACCAAAAGGCTTCTTTTAGAAGTATTCTTGGGAAGAGCTTGGAGTTACTAGGCTGTTCCATATTCAAAAGAAATTATTGTGCAACTCATATATAAAATACCACACCGGGCACTCTACAGGTGGAAAAGTGATTAAGACACAGTCCCCGTTGACAAATTCTCACAACCTTATGTGAAACTCTCTTTTATACAAAAAAAAATCAAAAGAGATGCAAAAATTTAAGAACCAAACAAAAAAATAACAGCAATATCAGTAAAGTGCTCTTGACTCTAAGTAGCTGTACTTACTAAGGGGAGCTGGCTTTGCTCTTCTCTCTAGTAAGTGCGCACAGGTAGCTAAATGTTGCTGTGGAGCTATTCGCTGGGACCTCGTCCTGTGGAGTGGCTCAGAAAACAGGGCATGCTCAGTGGATGAGGCACGTGAAGTGTGACCAAGTATTCGGTTTCAGGTAAACTTCACTGTAGAAGTGTTTTTAAATAATTACGTAGTTCTTATGACATAATCATTGTTACTAGTTACATCGTGACTGCTTAAACATTTTTTAAATAAAATAAAAAAGCTATGCTCCTATAGAAAAAAGGGTGGACTTAATTGTGAGCAGTTATCTCTGCTTCCTACTCTTTGGAAAACCCAACAGCCCCAGCCACACAGCCGCAGGCCAAGACCAGGAGCCCATCTCACTCAGTCACTGTCTCCAGGGCCCCGTGAGAGTGAGATTCCGATGGGGCGGGTCTGGATGGGTCCTGAGATCTGTGTTTCCAATGGACTCTGACCACTCTGTGTAGCAAGGAGCTAAGATGGCTGTTCACCGTGGCAACTCTTCAACTGTTAGTAACCATGTCCAGAAGTCAATAGTACACTTTTATAGGGCCAGTGTCATGGACCCAGGCATTTAAAACAAAGGCAAAAACCATATTCCGCTTGGGATGGTTTATCAACCTGAGAGGTCAATCTAGGTTAGACTGCCTCCCTTCACCACCTGATTCCTGAAAGCTTTCTAAAGGACACCACCCCACTTTTCCTGTTGGGGGTGGTACACTATAGGGGCTAAAAGCATGAGCACCGACCAGAGGCACCCCAGGTTTGAATTCCTAGGCATGTTAGTGTGGCTAACCCGCTTAACCTTCCCTAAGCCTCAGTTTTCTCCTGTGTAAAATGGGCATAAAGAATAGCACCTGTTTGCTTCCCATGGTTGTTTGAGGGTTCGAGAATGTTTACGAAGCAACTAACCCATAGCCAGGGCAACATGGGCATTAGCTAATTAACCTTAAGGTGTCAACTAAACCCTTTCATGGTGACTTCTTGACATCCCCACCCCCATACCCCCATGCACCTCGGCATTGTGGACACAATCATTAGTAACAGAAATTCAACATTTCCCCCTTAAAGTCTGGATGTAAGTTCATCTGCAATGATGTTCTATGAGTAGAGCTCAGCAAATCCATTTTTATTTTGTGTTATTTTTTCAGCCGGCTGAGTCAGAAACTTAAGGCTCAGAAACTTAAGATATTTTATAATTTTGCTAGCCAATGAGTACTCTTTTTTTTTAAATAAATCTTTATTGCTCAGATTATTACAATTGTTTCTCCTTTTTCTCCCCCATAGCTCCCTTCCACCCGATTCCCACCCCACCCTCTGCCCTTACCCCCTCCCCCCACTATTGTCCTCATCCATAGGTTATACAATTTTAATCCAGTCTCTTTCTGTACCCCACACCCCTTTCACCCTGATAATTATCTATCCACTCCCTTTCTTTGCCCCTGATTCTATTATATTCACCAGTTTATTCTATTCCTCAGATTTTTAATTCACTTGATCTTCTTCCTCTTCTTAAGTAATACCTTTCAGCACAGCTGATTTCTCAACAGAAACCATGCAAGAAATATTCAAAGTGATGAATAGCGAGAACCTACAACCAAGATTACTGTATCCAGCAAAGTTATCATTCAGAATTGAAGGGCAGATAAAGAGCTTCACAGATAAAAAAAAAAAGTTAAAGGAGTTCATCACCACCAATGAGAACTCTTGTTGCCAGCAGAAGAATCAAGAAATACAGGGAAAGGGAACTCTAGACCTAGACCAGGCTAGTTGGTGTGCAGGACCTCTTCTTCCACTGAGACAGGGTCTGTGCATGGGAACAAGCAGCTGCTGAGATGACATGGGCTGAGGACCGGTCAAGCCACCCAAGGTGGAGACAAACAACCACCAGCTACCAAAGCTGCCGAGTAGCAGCCAGAGCCAGTGCCAAAGAGAGCGGCCCAGGAGGGCCCGGGGAGGAAGGGCAGTGCCCTGACCTCTATGGCAGAGTCACAGGTCACGAAGGACACAGCCTCACTGAGAACCACGCTGACACACATTTCTAGTCCCTGCATTTGCCATCTGGCTCCCAAGTTCAGGACACAGTCCCGGGCCTCAGGGACACACAGCTTTGTTAAGGAGGCAAAATTGTCAAGAGTGGGGATCAAAATCAATGTATATATATTTTTTTTCAATTTTAGGGAAACAGAAGAAAAAGGAAGAATAAAATCAAGGAGCAGCCCTGGCCAGGTGCTCAGTGGTTTGAGCTTAATCCTCTACATCAGAAGTTTTGGGTTCAATCCCCAGATCAGGAGATGCTTCCTGACTTTTCCATGAAAAGGAAACTACTCCTGAGTCAGGAAAGAGAGATACACAGTCCGAGGGAACACTAATGGGTTTTGACAGCTTGTCATACTGGGAAGAGCAGAACTGGGCTACCTTTTCCTCAAAGTAGACTTTGGGAAGCAGCACTCTCTCTCCTCTCTCTTTTCGTTCATAGCCTTTAAAACTTGGGGACTGGCACTCCCTGAGAGGATGCAGGGCCAAAACTAAGACATCAGCCAGCTCCCAAGCCCCAGTCAAATGTCACCAAAGCTTCGAGTCAAACCTCTGCGTCCCCAGCTGTAGGTCTGACTCATGCAACCATTACCTGCTCTCTTTCTCCAACCTCATCTCCCCAAGGGGAGGGGATTGTACCCGACTCTCCATGTGGGGAGCGGGATGAACCAAGAGGCAGTGGAGGCTCAGACTCACCCCCAATACAAGTTGCAGAAACCTGCTCCTCCTGCCCTAGGTGGTCCAGTGTTCAGCTCCTCTTCCTCCCCGCGCCTCACAGCAGTCAGCTCCCTCTGCTAAGCAGTGTAAGGCCAAGTGGAGAAACCAGTATTCAAGATGGACCCACAAAGTCCACAGCTTCTCCTCCAGCCACTGGGAATTTTCCTTCATTTACCAAAGGGAAAAATAAAACGTTCTTGTTTGATCCACACGTCTGCCACCTCTAAGGGGTCACGCCACTTTTCTGAAACTCAGAGAAGCCTGAGTGACCCCGAACTGCCCTCCACCCTCTCGCCCACCTCTGCATTTGTTCACCTGTTTGGGACTCCAGAGTTGTAGGCTGGTCCACCAGGTGTTTGAGCATAAAGTCGATTTCAGGCAACACTCTCCAAATCAACCCCCCAGGCCAATCTACACAATTCTTTTATGATTCTCCATAAAGCCAGACCCACCCTCCCAAGAAAAAATGTCTCTATAGAAATTCCTGGCTTCCATTTTAAAGCTTTTTTTTTTTTTGGCAAAGACTGAACAAAGAATTTTTACAAGCCCCTGAACTGGTCCATGTGCCCTATCTGCTCCATGGCAGCACACCAAGGGGGCCTCATAAAATGAGCCAATTTCTCATAAAGCAGGAGTTTTGCCCTGAGATTGTTCCCGGAGATACACTATGCAAATATCCAGTTGGTATCACCGGAGAGCAGGAACTCAGCTTGGAAAAGCACAGTGACTGGGAAGCCAGTCTGGAGTGTCAAAATGGAGCCCTGGCCCAGAACTTCTTGGAGAGGGTCCCGCAGGGACGTGGCTGGGCTTTCAGCACAGGACGCTGCATCCTGGCCCAACACCTTGGTCTCACTCTGGCTTCTCGGACGAAGGACCTTGGGCAAGTCAATTAGCGATCAGAGCTGGTTTGCTCACTGTCTTCATACTCACAACAATGCCTACCTCACATAAATGCCGAGGGGAAGAAAGGAGGAACGGAATTCAGCTCTCCTGACATGAAAAGGTGGAGAGGGGAGCGAAGGAACTTGCCCAAGTTCACACGGTGGCAAGCTGTGCTTTAAACCCCAGTGTTCTGACTCATGCTGTGTTCTATCCACGCAGCCCTGGATACAAAGGGTGAAAAACATCTCAGTGCACCTCATCTTGTGATGCTGTCGTTACAGACTGGAAGCTAGAGTGGAGCTAAGCTGTCCAGTTTCAGCCCAGCAGAGACATTTTAGGGCTAAAGTCTTATTGCCGTCACACAGCCGTTCCTGAGCCCCCCGGTGAAACAGCGGCTCGCTACCCACTCCGACTGACTCAGCACCATTCCCTCCCGCAGCGGAGGATCTGGGGACCCTCCGAGTCTGAGTAAGCAAGAGGTCTTGGTGCCTCACAGCATAATCTGACCCCCCTGTCCCTCCCCTCTGAGCATCATTCTAGAACTCAGAGCTCTCAGCAGCAGCGAATGCCATTAAAATAACAACTGTTAATTTTAGGGAGCACCCAGAAGGGAAGTCCAGCTCTTGGCAATAGTTGATATTCAAAAGGAAACTGAACCTAAGTGTTTTTTTGTTAACCATTCCCATGTCACGGTACAGGAAGCTGAGGTGTAGAGGGCTGAGGTGACCTGTCCTGGGTCACACAAGCCAGAAGGGTGGGCAGGATTTGGCCCAGGTCCTGACACCAGCACCTGCTTGTCCCAAGAAGAGGTTGGGCACTCCCTAAAGATCCAGTGGCTGCCAGGGGAGCACACCTGGCACGTCCATGCCCTGCAGCCAGGCCAGACTCTCAAAAATGCAGGAAGCACAAGACAGGCAGCAATGCCAATGCGCACACGGCCCCAAGTGGATCTACCCTGACAGAAACAACCCAGGTGGTCACGTGGCCCTGGAATGCGCTCGGCTGATAAGAAGGCAAATGCCTGCCGCCTTGTGCAGCCAGGGCCTGCGTTGGGTTTCACTGCTGGGCTCTGGCCAGCAGAAGCTGTATGTGGTCTCCACCTGCCAGGACTGGCTGGCACTGATGCCTGTAGCCTGCCAGGCATGACGAGCCCAGCGGTGTGCCCCAAGGGGGCCTCCTCTCACTCCCCCACCCCCACCCTGCAGCATGCCCACAGCCCATGACATAAGAAGCCAAGAAACAGGACTCTCCTTTGACCTCCACCCTTCCCAACTGTACCCCTCCTTCAAGGTCAGCTCAAGCAGATTCCAGTACTACCTCTCGCTGTATGACTTTGCACAGGTTAGATCATGACTCTGAGCCTCAATGCCATTTTGTAAATAAAACTGGGGTAAAAACTCCCACCCCGAAGAGCTCTGGTAAGGATTAAGGGGTCCAGCCCTGTGCAACCTGGCACACGGTAAGTGCTCAGGCACCAACTCCCAGTGGCCTCTTTTACCCTCCCATTTCAATTCTTCTTATCACTTGCCTCATTCAACTTAGCATCTCATTTAATACTGGTTTAGATCTGCTTAGCTCATCTTTATCTAGTCATGTGTAAGTCGTGTCTCTCACAGAGCTCCTTATAACCAAGAAATAAGGCCCATATTTCTCTTATTCTCGCCCCACCCCCACCCCCCATGGAGCAAGGGCACGGTTTGAGGCCACAGGATGGCCCATCAGCTGCTGGTGGGTTGGAGTGGCCAGGTTTGTTGATAAAACATTAAACAGAGACTAAAACTCCCTGTGAAAGTTGTTAAGTGCCATGTGCTGTACTCTGTGAGTTACGTAATTATGTGTTTCCTCCTAGTAACATGAGGCAGGTGCTGTTTTCATTTCCATTTTACAGGTGATCAAGTCTTAGGGGGTTACATGAAGCCCAAGACATAGACACAGGGACAGGAAGTGGGGAAAGTCAGAATTTATATCCACATCTGTCTAACTCTCCTGTATGTAACCATTATCCTAATCCCAGTTGCTGAGGGGCTCTTTTCTTTTGGACCACAGTGTTCCACAAGAAAAGCCCGCCAAGACATAAAGAAAAAATAGACAAGGAAGGACCAAGACAAGGCCTAGGGGAGGGGCGGCCAGAGTTGGCTAGTGTCTTCTCTGACCCAAGATTGACCTATCTTCATCCAAACAATGGCCTCCAACCCACTCCTGCTAAACCACACACAGAGAACAATGCGTCTTACCCAAAGGCACAGAAACGTTTTCTCTTTCTTAGAAGTTTTTCCTTAAATGTTTTCCTCTTCAAGACCACCACCTAAAGGTACCCTGAGGCAGAAGAGACCTAACCAATTCCTACAGGGAAAAAAAGAAAAAAGAAAAAAAAAGTAAATAAAAAATAAATAAATAATCTTGCTTGTTAGTGATTGGTGTTATGGCAGGATCTACCAAGAAAGCGTCAGCTTTCAAGTGTTAATTCCACCTGGCTGTTATACCTCAAATTAAAGCCATTTGCATGTTCCCTACAGGGCTTTGAAATTTAGAAATTCATGCGCTATAACTTGAAAGCCAAAAAAAAAAAAAAAAAAATCAATCAGAGCCAGCCAGGGCTCGTTCCCAGAAGATATAACTGAAACAGACAAGACTACACCCCAGCGGTTTGAGGCCTCTCTCTGCAGGGACACTGTCACCTCCGTCTGGGTTTTAGAGTCTGGCCTCCCCTTCTCCAGGCTGTAGAGGGAGCCAGCCTGGCTTTGTCAAGTTCATCTAAGCCCTGGCTGCAATCACAGGGCTCACCCCAACTTGCTCTGGGACCTCGCTGATGCTTCTGGACTCACGGAAGACAAAGCAGGTCATCAGAGAAGGCGGCCTCAGGACCAATGTCCTATTCAGATGAGGAGTGACTCCAAGGACAGGCAAGAAGCAGGAACTTCCTGTTCTAGGCCCATCCCTTTAACACGTGTGAGCACCTTTAACTGAACCAACCTCAGCTCAGAGATCAGTAAAATCACCCCCATTTTATAGATGAAACCAAGGCGCAGAGAGGTAAGATAGTAAGTGGGTTTGAGCCCAGGCCTGCTTGCCCCAGAGCTCACCTCCTTGCACTTGGTCACTTTCTCCTGAAAGCACAAGGAGCCTGCAGGCATGAGCCATAGTATCGCCTGCACATACCACAGCCAGGCAGCTCAGTTGCTTCATCTAGTCTCAGGTCAGATGGACCGATAACTGGGGCAGAAGTTCAGGGAAGGCGGCCTCTGGGATCACCATCTAACTGGTTCTGTGTCTTTGCAACACTGCTTGGCGTCTGGCAGCAGAGACACGGCCTGGGTGCATGCCAAGGCCATAGTCCTGGGGCAGCTCAAAGAGGCCCCAGAAGCCACCGGGCTCCTGTCTCCTTAGTGGCTGCAGGGCCCCACACTCCTAGGCCAGCCCCGGGCCAGAGCCTGTTATCTCTCCCCAGGCTCCAGGCTTGTTGAGGGTTCGGCCCCAATCTGGATTAGAAACACACAGAAGAATGCAGGAGGTCAGCCCAGCTTCCCCACTGCCGCCAGCCATCCAATGCCCCAGACACACTTACAGCCCATGCTCCCCTGGCTAAAAGTCTTTTTCTCAGGGTGCTGAGGGGTCTGAGTAGTAATAGGAACCAGACTGCCTGTGGTCATCTGTCTCATTTTTTACAACAGAAAGAGAGTGGGAAAGAGAATTGACAAGTATGAGTGTCCCTTCTTTGAATGTTCTCATCAGATAGATAGATAGATAGATACTTAGATAGATAGATAGATGATAGACAGACAAAAAATATCCTATTGGTTCTGTGTCTCTGGAGAACTCTAATTAATACAGATAATGATATCTTCATGGGGGTCTGATAGAAATAATGAATTAAAATATGTACAGTTGTGCTGGGCCAGGGTAGCTCAGTGGTTGAGCATCAAGCCATGAGCCAGACAGAAGGTCACAGTTCAATTTCCAGTCAAGGCACATGCCTAGGTTTCAGGCTAAATCTAGTGCGGGGTGTGCAGGAGACAGCTGATCAATGATTCTCTCTCATCATTGTGATCTCTCTCTTCCTCTCTCTGAAATCAACAAAAAATAAAAATGTACAGTTCTTAGCACATCGCATGGAATCTGATAAAACAGTAATGCCTGTCATTTTATGGATGGGAACTGGTAACTTAGCATACCCAGTGAAATCCAGCTCTGCCTGACTCTCAGAGTGGGAGGGGGGTTGAGGGTGGGTTTGGATGAGATTGCAAACCCCTAGACCTTGCCCTAGGCCTTGGGGAAGAGAATTTGGGGTACAAACCAATTTGTCCTGGTTTGCCCAAGGCACTACCAATGTTAGCACTCAAATTCCTGCATCCGAGCCTCCCTGGGCACGCTGGTACCATGGTCACCTAGGAACAGTACTCCTGGAAAACAGAGATCTGGAGACTCAGAAGCTCTTCACTAGCTCCGACTCAGCAGCTTTGCTTTATGATTTCTTAGGAACTCAGTGCCATATACGAGGAGTATTTGTTAAGTTCACCTAGAAAGAGACAAGCTGCTCTGCCAGAATGGCCAGGCTCTATTCAACCTCGTGCACTGTGAGCTGACAGTCTCTCACTCCACAGAGGAGAAAACCAAAGCACAGTACAGCCGACTTGCTCACGGTTACCCACCTACTTAGTCCTAGGGACTCCTGTCTTGTGCTCCATCAGCTACTCCCTGGGTGAGAACACCATTTCTCTTGGTTCAGAGAGGGCAGCTCAGGCACAGGCATAAGAAATGGTTTCCCTTTAAAGATGGTGACAGGTCCTGGCTGGGTGGCTCTATTGGTTTGAATGTTGTCCTGATACACCAAGGGCACATACAAGAATCAACCAATGAATGCATAAATAAGAGGAATAACTGATCGATGTTTTTCTCTCCCTCAATCAATATATTGATTAATTAAAGTAGTGATGGGCCAGGTGCTTCTGAGCATGGCTGTCAAAGGGTCCTGCGAATGCAGTTTCCTACAGATAAACCCCCCCAATACTCAGGAAGACCTTCCTTCCTGTGCCCAGCTACCCCATGTCCTGCCCTCTCAAGAGACAGGAGCTTCCAAGTGTTCGCAATCTTTAGCTTAAATGAAACAAAGGGGTCACACACTGCAGACCTGCTCCTTGGAAGCCTTCATGGTGTTCTGGTACTTGCATGGCAGGTACCCACCTGGCTTCCCATGCTGCCCAGTGTGCAGTGTCACTTCTGGAGAAGGAAGACTAACTTCATAGTCCCTGGGGTTCAAAGGGAGACAATTGAATCACCCAGACAACAAGCATAAAGATTATCTTCAAGAGCTCCTCTTTGTCCTCTCTCTCTCCCTTTTGTACCATCCTTAGGCCTGCCCTCCCAAGGCACATGTCTGAACCTCTCTACCATCGCAGCTGACATCTGTGGTGTCCTGTCCTCTCCCTGTGCTGTCATCAGATTCCCAAAGGACAGAAAGCCAGCTCCAGTGAGCTCCAAGGTGCCAAGATGCTAATACGCTGCTCCTACTGTGGACTTCCCACCATGGGTTTCAGCAGTTTAGAAGGCAGAGAAAGAGGGCCTGAGCTTTGAGTAATCCTGTAGCACAATGGAGTTGGGCATAGGGAAGGATGGAAGGGGGTGATCATCATTTTAAGAAGCTAATAAAGATTCAAGAGTTCTGGTTTCAGTCCCATCCAGCTATGCAAGTACCAGAATACTGTGAAGGCTTCTAAGGAGCAGTTCTGCAATATGTGACCCCTTTGTTTCTCTCGAGCTAAATGTTGCTAACACTGTTCTTACCTACCAGGCCCACGAGAAGGCCACTTCTCAGGAGAGCTGGGCCCAGGCTAGCACTTGGGTCAGTTATCACTCTCATGGTTATGTTTACATAGGTTGTCACAGGGCCTTTGCCCCACTGGCTTCCAGGTCCCCCTCAGTCCCTAGTGTCCAGTGAAGACATCCTACACAGGTGAGTCTTATCTCTGTTCCCCTGCCTCCCCCATCATGGTCAGGAAGGTGCCTCTCACTGAAGGCCCGTGGGTGTTTCTGGAGTCCAATAGATCAATCCATTCCCCTTCCCAATAAGACCTCCTGAGCCACAGAGACACGAGGCCACCTGCCCAAGATCACACTGCTAGTGGATCTGAACCCGCATTTGCCCCCTAGGACCACCACCCACTTCTGCTTATGGTGAGCATTAAATTAGACAATAACCCCATAACGCACATAAAGTTATTCACTGGCACAATGCCTGCTACATTTTAAGTGTCCTATAAGCGTTAGCTTTTCTTCCAGCTACTATTACCTAATTTGTACAAAGGATGGGGATTTAAAGCTGTTCCATAGTTTTTTCAAGGTTACTCATACCAAGTGAAGGCCAGAGCCAAGATCACTGTGCAGTGCTGATAGGAAAATAAAGCCCACAAAATGAAGGTTTAGCTACTTTCCTGGCATTGCCTTGATGACCTAGACTCTGGCACATTTCCACACAGAATGTTAAAGAAGTTAGGGTTTAAAAGTTAGGCCATATCAACGTGAAGACATCCAGAGAATTTCTTGTGAATTTGTAATTTTCATAAAAAGGTAATGGATGTCTATTCTGTACAGTTTTCTTTCTCTCTTAAGCTGGCCTATCAAGCTCAAGGTCATGGCATTTCTGGCTTATAGCTTGCTTTTAAATGGGTTGGATAGCAGTATTATCCAGTATTCTGCCTCCAGGACAGGCACCTGGTTCCAGTCCAGAGGTGGGCTGTCCTAAACATTTTCTAAGAAGCACATTCCAGAACCTCCCCTGTCCTATTGCCCTCCCATGTAGCTGGCAGCTAATGATAAGTACCATCAAGTGCTTTGCAATGGTCATATGCTATGAGCTCATGTAGCATCATCCTATATAATAAAAGGCTAATATGCAAATGGTCCCCTTGGGAGTTTGGCCAACTGTGAGTTGGACCATTTTCTCTGATGTGCGTTGACCACCAGAAGGCGTCATGGGATGAAGGAAGGCCCCAGTCAGCAGCTAGCAACTGGAAGCCAGGGGAAAGAAGGCCCTGACCAGCAGCCAGAAGGCCCCTATGGGCCCTGATCAACCAACCAGGCCCAGAGACCCTACCTATGCATGATTTTTGTGCACCAAGCCTCTAGTCTTACATAATCCTCACAACCATCCTCTGAGGTAATGAGACTTTTGTCTCCATTTTGAAGATGTGAACACTGAGGCTCAGAGAGGTTGTCCCCTGCCACACTCACTGCCTAGAAGGCTGTGACATCACAGTTCACACCTCTCACTGACTGTTGCCTAAATGTGTGTGACCTATTGCCACTTAAGCCCTTTTCTTTTATGCTATCCTCCCTGAAGAAACGGTACTTTTCTTCAACCTATGTGTAATAATTGTTCAAAAGGTGTTTATTGGTGCAGCCACTTTGGAGGATCATTTGTCAGTATCTACTAAAATTTAAAATTTGCAGGCTCCATCACATAGCAATTCCACTTCCTCTGCCCTAGAAAAATAGCCTCCAAGGTGCACAGGAGCTATGTTCAAGGATCTTGGTTGAAACATCGTGATAATGAAGATTTGATAACAGCTCAAATGTTCACCAACATGAGAGGATAAGAGAAACAGAGGAAAGAAAACTATGCTGCATACCTGTACTATGAAATTCTAGGCAGCGGTAGAAGGAAGCGGATGAATCTGCTCTGCGTACATTGAAGGGGCCACAAAATGAAGGCTTTGTTACTTTCTTGGCATTGCCTTGATGATCTAGACTCCGGCACATTTCCACACAGAATGGTAAAGAAATTAGGGTTTAAGAGTTAGGCCATATCAAAGTGAAGACATCCAGAGAATTTCTTGTGAATTTGTAATTTCACAGGCACACTGTGAAGGGAAGGAAGCGGCTCCGGAATGACACTGACAGCTGGTCCCTATATAACGGAGCACGTGATCCTGGTGTTTCCTGTGCATGTATTTACATGTACATGACTATTTTGGAAAATATCTAAGACTATATTAACGGAACTCAGAATAATTACCCATTGAGTGGGGAAGAGCGACCGAGAATAGGGATACTCATAGGAGGGAATTCAAGCTGTATCTGAGCAGATTTAATTTTTTCAAAGAATCATGCATTCATGTTCTGCTTGTCCAATTATAAATTTACAATAAAGTTGTTTTAATTGTTTATATTAGTGAAATGGTAGCCATGGTTGTGAAGGGTGTAGTGTAGACTCAAAACTTGGCTTTCATCCTGGCTTGACCAATCAATAGCTAGGTAGCTATGTAACCTCAAATAAGTTACTTAACTTTCGGGTGTCTCTTTAGCCCCACCTATAAAATGAACTTGATAAAAAAAGGAAGTATAGTGGGTAATTTAATTAGGTAATGAATAAAGCTCTTAAGCCTGCACTTACAGTATAAATAGTGATCAATAATGGTTGGCAACTTTTATTTCTCCTAAAAACCTCTGAGGAACTGTGATTTATGCCCTGGAATTGGCAGAGATCAGTGGGGATCCTAAATATCCATCACACTCCAGGCTTTCTACTAGAAAAATACCAAGGGCTTGTGCCCTGCTACCCCTACACACACACACACACACACACACACACACACACACACACACACATACCCCACAGGAGAAGAAATGAAAGGGCTAGTGATATCCAAGAGGAGAGCTAGGTGAAGAAAAAGGATGAAAAGACCAGTCTGCTGAGCTCAGAGAAGCAGGGCCTGGACCCAGGACTGGGCCTCAGCACCTCCAATGTCCTACCCCCAACCTGACAGAGCCCTTAGCCCTGAGAGTTCACCCCCAGAGAAATCAAATCCCTGGAGAGAGTCATTTGGAAATAGAAAGAAGCAAATATGAGAGCCTAAAGAGACCATCCTCCCTACAAGGCCCCTATTCCGTGCTGGCTGAGCGGAAAAAGTGCGCAGAGAAGATTCATCCACGCCCTTCTACCTCTGGGGCAATAAGGGGGGCCTGGGAAGGTCCAGTTAACACAGGGAGAAAAGCTGGATCCAGGCTCTGCCCCTCCCAACCCAGCCCAGACACAGATCCCTAGCTTGGCTCTTGGACCTGTGGGGATCTCAGGGGCACTATAGCATGGAGCATTCATCTGAATTCCTGACTTTTGGGAAAAGAACTCTGTAATCTTGCCCTTAAAACGTGGGAGGGATGAATACTTTCCATGGCGCTGAGCCAGAGTCTGCAAACATGGCTCTTGAGCGCTGCCTTTACAGGGGCAGATCCCGAGTCTCCTGATTAAATATTGACAGGAGCTCTACCTACCTTATCTTGATTCCATGGAAACCCCTTCCCTGGGGAGCCGCGCAGGGCAGAATTTCCCTCCTACACCACGCATTTCAGACTTCCCTCAGGAGCCATCACTGCAAAGAAACTGCTATAAGGTACACAATAAGGGTTCCGAATCCCATCCCTAAAATGAGATTCTCCATCAGCCACCTGGGCCTGGGAGGGCAAAGAGCAGGAATATCACCTGTTGGACTTAATAACTCACTCATTATCCTTCTGCATTGCAGATGCAGGGGAGTGGGACTTGGAAGGAGTGAAGGGCTGGGAACTGCTCCCTATACTTGAGGCTGCTCATCAAATCCAGGTTTTTCCAACCCAGGGGTTGGTGGGGCCTGCTGGCCTAAGTCTACGAGTGCCAGGTCTAAAGGAAAGAATCAGCCTGAAGTGAAGTTTTGAAGGGAAGGAGGTTATCCTCAGTGCCAACTTGCCCAAATAACATCACACTGGGCCTCCAGACTGTCTTTGCCATCTAGGACCCTAGCCTCTTGCTATGTCTTCACTGGGAGCAGCCCAGGTCCCTGCTCAAGACCCCTGTCCCAACCGTTACCTGCAGCTAAAAGAGGCGGGATTAGAATGCAATTATCTCCCTGGAGATGAGGAGGTTGATCCCCATCCTAAGTCTCCTTGTGGACAGAGATCATGAGGGTCTTGCCCTTGAAGATGGGTGAGAGAGGCCTGCTCTGCAGGTGTGAGCTAGAGGTTTCTTCCCCCCTACTCTCCAGAAGAGAAGTATGATCAGAAGACAATTGCACATGACTGGGTTTTCTATTTGCACAGTGTCCTAGACTTTTCTGGTAGGATCTCTGACCCATTGTCATCATCCCTTATTCCCTTCTACTCCTCAAAAGTCAGCAAATTATCTAAGGAGATGGGGATTCCCATGCAGGTGGGACCCCTGGTGAACCCCTGGTGGAATTCCAGAGCTCAGTGAGAGGAGCCACGTGTTCTTCTGTTGAGGGAAGAACGTTTTGGCACTGGCTTCAGAGAGGAGTCTCTGAGAAAACAGGTTTCTTTCTCTTCGTCATCCCAGCCACAATCACTCAAGATGCCCGGCCTCAGGCTAAGTGCTTTACATACATATCTCATCTAATCTTCATGGCGATCCTTTGAAGGCCTATTTTGCAGATGGAGAAACTAGAGCAGACTAGAGCAGAAGGGCACCAAGCCAGTTGCCCACAATCACTTGGCTCCTGAGTGATAGAATCAGAATTTGAAACCAGATCTGTCTGACCCACAGGTCATGCTCTCAGAGTCACTGACTGAGTCAGACTCCTGAGGTTACTGTAAGGTGAAATAAGTTAATACTGTGAACTTACAGCAGTGCTTAGCACATAAAAAGCAATATATGAGTGTTTTTTGAATAATAAAAAGCCTTGTCTTGGCTGGTGTTGTTCAATAGTTAGAGCATTGGCCTGTGCACCCATGTGTTCAATTCCCTGTCAAGGACACATACCTCAGTCTTGGGTTCACTCTCTGCCCACTTTGGGGCACATGCTGGAGGCAACCAGAAATGTGTCTCCTTGCATCGATGTTTTTTTCTCTCTCTCTCCTTTCTTTCTCTCCCTAGTAGTCTTTTTGAAAAAGCAATGGAAAAAATATCCTCAGATGATGATTAACAAAACAACAACAACAACAATAACAATAAGCCTGTGGAACCACAGGGGAAGATGACCTTGAATATCTGTATGGCCATGATGAAACCTACAAATGGAGGAGTGGAGTGGGGCTAGTCTGAAGAACTCTTCAGCTCCTTTCAAACTCCTGACCTTACTCCTAACCCCATGTGGTCAGAAGGTGGTAAAAGTCACCTCTAGCATAATTCTAACCCTAGACATAAGAAGTTCTGTCTATACTTTTGCTGCTCTTGAGGTCAGAGAGGGGAAGGTTGACCTTCTGCAAGGGCTCCCAGGAATAGGCCAATAAGCTCATAAGCCTAAGAGGTATTACAGCTGAAGTTCATTGATTATAGGGGTTGCAGGTCACTGCATCCTTCAGGAAATAAGTGTGCATTATGCAAATCACTCATGCCAGTATTCTCCAGAAATTACCAAGCTACAGGGGATTGTCTAACTGTTTAACCCTTTCCACCCAGCTATAGAGCAAAATCTGACATTGCTAACCAATGCAAAGAGGTTACCAGGCCCTAGCCTGTTTGGCTCAGTGGATAGAACATTGCCCTGTGGACTAAAGGGTTCAATTAAGGGAACATGCCTGGAACATGCCCTGGGTTGCAGGCTTGATCTCCCCCAGTAGGTGGCGTGCAGGAGGCAGATAATGATTCTCTCTCATCATTGATGTTTCTATCTCTCTTCCTTCCTCTCTGGGGGCAGGGGGGGGGTGGGAGGGGGGGGAGACACAAAAAAAGAGGTTTCCAGGACATGAAAACCTGATAAATAGAGGCTAAGACTGCTTGGACTCATCAGTGTGTTTGTTCTTACAGTAGGTTTGAAGCCCAAGGCCTGTCTATCCGTCCTCTTAAAGGGGAATAAATTCCTTTCAGGGGATCCCTGAGGCTCCATGGGCCTTGGGAGCTCAGACTCATCTACTCTGACTGACTAGGTTCTGGGTGTTTCTCAGAGAAAGTGGTATTTGAATTGGGTATTGGAGGTGAGTCAACAAGGAAGGAAGGACAGGTCAAGGACACAGAGGCAGAAAGGTGAGATCCACAGACTAGGTGGCAAATAAAGGCTAATCCCCCCCCCCCCGAAAAATCACTGTAACAAAACTAAGACTATTTAATAAAATCATAAGTTTATGTCCACAAGTTATAAAATTCACCACTTGAACAACAGAGAAGAAAAATGTTCCCTAGACAGATTTCATTCTGATGGGCATTGGAGGTTTAAAACCAGAAGGTGAAGTCTGCACAAATACCAACTTGCAATTGATATTTGCATAGTTGAGCTCCTGGGTCCAGCTGGAGCAGTCATGCCACAGGAGGACCAACAGCTTTGCCACCTGGAGCTTAGACTACCAGGTGAGAAGCAAAGGTCATTTTTCTCCAGGTAAGTAGCAGTTTGAGACATCAGCTTTTCTTGTGGCTTCAGTAAGAAGGAGCCATGGAATCTTAGGGCAGGAAGCCAACCAGAGATCATCTTATCAATCCTTCTGCCTCTAGGCCAAACTGTACTACATGCAACCTAATGAAGATAAATAGCTGGCTGATGCTCATCAAATTTGTGTTTTTGTCACTGATCTTCACATACCAGCCCCTCCTTTGACATTCAGAGCTCTTGATGATTTTATTCACATTCTGGTGAATGTCTCACCACCTGTATAATGAAAAGTTTTACTATAAAGCCATCCTTGAGCCCTGGAGTAGAACTGTGAGCATTCTCGTCTTTGGATGATAGAAACTCAGTCACTTTCTCCACATGTACTTCCTATGTTTGCCCTCCTTATCATTTAACATGTCAAACAGGATTTCTCAAATTCTCCTTCCACTTAATCTGTGAAGAAAGTATATCATAATAGCCAAAAGTCAGGCATTGACGTAAGACAGAAACCAGGCTCTGGAACTCACTAACTACTGTGTTTTGGGGAAAGTCATTTAATTCCTGTGGATTCAGTTTTATCTCTGTAAACTGGAGATAACAGCATCTTTTTTTTTTTCTGTAAGAATGCTATGAAGATCAAAGGACAGCATAGAAGCTAAATCTCTTCATAATTATGCACTATAAATATAAAATATTTAGGTATTATTTCTACTTACAAAGGAACACCAATACATTGAGCAAACAGTAAGCATAATAAGGCAAAAGTGGCTACATTAACATCAAATAAACTAGACTTCAAAACAAACACTATTACTAGAGATAAAGAGGCTCATTGCATAATGATAAAAGGATCTATTGATAAAAACAAGGCATAACAACTATAAATGTGTATTTACCTAATAACAGAGATTCAGCATACACTTGTCAAAAGAGTCTTGGAGTGGGGTGGGGCAGAAGAGGAGCAGTGGAGAGGGATAATGGGGGGGAAAGAAGGGGACATCTGTAATACTCTCAACAATAAAGATTTTTTTTAAAAAAGACATATTGTGGTAGTCATAATAATGAACAGAAATTCAACAAAATTAAATGAAGAAATGAACTCAATCATAATATTTTAACACTCTTTATTGGTACTTAATAGAATAATGAGGCAAAAAAATTAGTAAATACATAGAAGATCTAAACCACACCATCAACCTTTGTAAGTGAATTAACATCTGTAGCATTCCTCATCTAACAAATAAAGAATTTGCTTTTTTTAAAGAGAAAATAATATGTTCACCAAGAAAAAGAAAATGTTGGTTCATAAAACAAGTCTTAACATATTTAAAAACAACTTGTAGAGTATTTTCTCTCAAAATTAAATTAACTATATCAATATAGATATATTTGGTAGAAAGGGTATTAAAGAAAAAATCAATGTCTTAGGATAGATTTTTAAAATATAAATAAAATATAATTCTCAAACAGGTGTGATTTTGCTCTTCAGGGGACATTTGACAATGCCTTGAGCCATTTTTGATGTCATGACTGGGTGAAGGAGAACAACTATCATCTTGTAGGTAGAGGCCAAGGTTCATTCTAAACATTCTCTACAGTGGATAGGACAGCCTCCTACAACAAAGAATCAGAAATATCAATAGTGAAGGTTCAGAACCCTAATTAAATAAGTCACCAAAAACATTCCCATAGGCCCAGATAATTTCACCAGTAGATTAAATCAAACATTTCAGGGGAAAAAATTAACACCGTCTTATACAAACAGTTGGAGAAAATGGAGAGAAAACACTTCCCAGCTCATTTTTGTGAGGCCAGCATAAACTGATAACAAACCTAATAAAGATATTACATAAAAAGAAAATTATAGACCAATAGCCCCCATGAATATAGACAAAAAATTACCCAAAGGAATTACATTGTATCAAAGTGAGATTTAGTCTAGGAATACAAGGGTAATTTAACTTTTAAATAAAACCTGCCAATGTAGTTCACTATATTGACAGAATGAAGGAAAAAAACTGCATGATTATCTTAATGTCCGATATCATTAGTCACCAAAGAAATGCAAATTCAAATCAAATTGAGATAAACCAAATGTTGGCAAGGTTGTAGGTTAATATGAATTCTCATATGTTCTTGGTAGGAATGTATAATGGCACAACCACTTTGGAAAAGGGTCTGGCAGTTTTCTCATGAAACTAAATATGGACCTACTATGTGATCCAGTAATTTCATCCTATCTAATAAAAGAGAAACATGCAAATTGACTGCACCTCTGTCATGCCCATAAGCCAATCAGGATCGAGTATGCAAATTAACCCGACCAATAGCACAGTTAATTTGCATAGCCAGGTGCAGAGCAAAGAGTGAAGACAGTGTAGAAGGAAGCCAAGCACTGCAGAAGGGAGTGAAGCTGTGGAGAAGCAAGCAGGGTGGTGGAAAAGGGAGGGAAGCAAGGCAGGGCAGCAGAGACGGCATCAGGAAGCCTTATTCTTGTAGGAATCTTCCTGCAATGGACCTCTAGTTATTATATATTTACTCAAAAAAATAAAAATAAAAAACATATGTATACACACACACACACACACACACACACACACATATATATATATATATATATATATATATATATATATAACCAACTTATACAAGAATGTTTTTAGCAACTGTATTTATAATAGCCAAAAACTGGAAACAGCCCAGTATCAATCAATAAGAAAGAAAATGAATAAGCAAATTGTGGTATATTTATGCAATAAATAGTACTCAGCAATAAAAAAGAACAAACTACTTATATGTGCAACAACATGAATGAATACAAAACATTATGAAAGAAGAGCTACACAAGAGAGTGCATATTGTATGATTTCACTCATGCTAACTCTACAACAGGTAACACTTTGTAAAAAAGAAAAATTGGTGGTTGCCTCTAAAGACGTGGAGGTAGAGATTGACTGATAAGGGGTGTGAGGGAATTTTGTCTCCTGATAAAGATTTAAGCTACACAGGTGGATTTGTTGAATTTATATGTTACACAATATGTAAATTGGTCCTCACAATAAAAACAAGAACCCTAATCTAATATCAGTTTAATATATACATCCTAAAGTATTTTGGAGTAAATGTGCTGATATCTACAACTCTGAAATACATCTAAACATAAGAGAGATTAATGAAGAAATAGAGGATAGATAGATAAATTGGACAGATTTTCAACAAAAACAGATAAATGTTTATTAGGGAATCTCTGTGAGTAGATGAGTGTTTGCTGTATAATTCCTTAAATTTTTGTGCATGTTTGAAATTTTTCATAATTAAAAAATGGGTAGAAAAAGAAGTAATACTGGTGTGAAATACCAGTATTGTGAAAAACTCTCCCTGCTAATCTCACAGCATCACCCTGAGGAATTGAGCCAAGTAATTGAGAGATAGGCCCCATTTCTCCCCATGGCATAGCACAGCTATCATAGAACAGGCTTCTGATAGATACACATCATTGCACTGAATTTTCCCTGCAGAAAAATATACAGCATTTTCAATAAGTCTGAGTGTACATTCTAAGTTTAATAACTGTGGTTACTGGCACGATAAAGTTTATGACAACTATGTTATTTCAGTAAATAAAAGTTACTCTTATATCAGACCTAGAGCTGGTGAAAAATGGTTGCTACAAAAAACAGGAAGAGAAATTATTTTCCAGCCAGGAGATTCTATTTCAATATCAGCTATAAGAAAACTAATCTGTGTTTAAATTTTGTTTATAGAATGTTTGTAGCATACCTGTGAGCTGCTTTTAAATTTTAAAAACTTAAGACACAGAAGACCTTCTAACTGTCTACTTAAGAGGCACTAACATTTATGAAAGGCATGATATGTCAAACATCACAGTGGGCACTTTCATTATATTACCACATATATTTTCTCCATTCAAATCTAGTTTTTGTCTGCACCAAACTGATCTTCTTTCCATTATGCTTCACTGCCTTGTGTGAGGTACCAAGGATTTTGACACATGGAAGAACCTGTTACTTAATATAAAGAGCAAGAGCAGAACAGTTTTTGGACATCTTTAACAATCCAATATAGAGTCACTGCCCGCCACAATTGAAGTAATATATATATATATATATATATATATATATATATATATATATATAACCCTAATATGCAAATGGGCTGATGCCAGAACAACCAAACAAACTGGTCGCTATGACATATGCTGACCACCAGGAATATGGCAAACATTGGCAGCAGGTGGCAGAGTGTGGAATGTGGCAGGCATTGGCCATGGTAGGATGGTGGAGCAGGTAAGCAGGGGTGCCAGACCAAGGTTGGTTGCTGTCACCGGATCGATCCTGTGGTGGTTACTGAAAATTCTTTGCCACAGTCCCACTTAGTACTTGCACCTGCTGCTGGCACCGGCCCCAATCACTTCGCACTGTCAGCGGTGTGAGCAGGGCTGGCACTCTCAGCACATGGGAGCAGCGGCTGCAGGAGAAGGGCTGCCAGCAGACAGGGGACTGCAGCAGGATGGGCCAGGCTGGGGTGTGGAGGATGGGCGAAGACCTGCCCCTCTTCCCACTGCAGCCTCATGGCCCACACTTCGTTCCAAGGTGCACAAATTTGTGAATTGGGCCCCTAGTCCTATATAATAAAAGGCTAATATGCAATCAACCAAACCATACAATGCCCAGTCACTATGATGCATACTGACCACCAGGGGGAAGACGAGCAACACAGGAGCTGCCCCCAGGTGGTCAGTGTGCTCCCACAGGGGGGGTGCTGCTCAGCCAGAAGCTGGGCTCACAGCTGGTAAGCGCAGTGGCAGTGGCGGGAGCCTCTCCCACCTCTGCAGCAGCAGCACTAAGGATGTATAAGTGTCGGCTTAGGTTCACTCTCCATGGGGAGTGGCCTAAGCTGTCAGTTGGACATCCCTCAAAGGCTCCTTGATTGTGAGTGTGCAAATTCCATGCACCTGGCCTCTAGTGGGATATAACGGGAAAGGCCTTGTCAAGGGCTTGGGATGCCCCAAATCACAAGTCTGGATACTGGCATAAGGACTCAACTGGACACATATAAGTTAGATTTCCACCCATTGTGGACTCTGAGAACTCAGAGCTCTAACCATTCCAGGCTTGAGCATGGCTATTCATGGGTCATGTTCAGAGCCCTGCTAAACTTGCATTCCATTGGACAGGTGCTACCACTGCAGCAGCTGGCTGGGGACTGATATCTGCCTCTTCACTGGGGGATGCTGGACTTTGAGGAGGATGTTCGCTCTGCTCTCCTCTATGGTGTAAGCCCCTGCTCTCTATGTGTTTCCTGTGTGTGACTCTATTTGTTTATCGGGGTGGTCTTCCCTAATAAACCCTGCATTGTGGAAACTCACACGCCTGTGTAAGTGATTCCTTTCAGAGATGCTCCCTTGCTGAAGACATTCCATTACAAACATGCATGCAATCAGGACTTTGGACATGGAAGACAGCAGCAAGTCACAGCAGTCTGAACTTATCCAGAGATTGGCAGTGAGCTGGCAAGTCTGCTCAAAAGCCCCTTCAGCATTGAGGATCCCCTGTCTGCCTCCTTGTCTTCAAGAACATAGAGTAGCCCAGCAAGCATGGCTCAGTGGTTGAGCAACAACATATGAACTAGGAGGTGATGGTTTGATTTCTGGTACACATCCAGGTGGCGCACTCAAACCCCATTGGGGGGGGGGGGGAGTGCAGAGGCAGCACATCAATGATTCTCTCTCATCATTGATGTTTCTCTCTCTTAATCTCTGAAATCAATAAAAATATATTGAACAAAAAATATTCTTAAAGAACATAAAACAGAATCACTATTCCCTGGAGGTGAACAGGGCCAAGTGCTGCAACTATGAACAATCTTTATCCTGACTTACTTCCCTAGGCAGAAAGAAGGCATGGCTCTAGAATGCCAGGTTGGCCATGGCATTTAGGCACTTTTTGTGCACCTTTTCCCCTTGGACTCTATGAGCCATGCAGAGGAATTATGCTATTTCCTTTTTGTAAAATGGCTTGGAAATTTCTGTTTAGAGAGAGTGGGGGGAGAGACATGGCCATGTGAGTCTAAATCATTTGAAAAACAAAAGACAATCACTTTCAGAATAGAGAAAAATGCCTATTTGGAATTATCTCTGTAAAAACTTCATATTGATTACATTTTTCCTTCCTTTAAAGGGATTTTGATGCTCTAATCAGTTTGGTTCAGTTGATAGAGCATTGGCCTGCGGACTCAAGGGTCTCAGGTTCAATTCCGGTCAAGGGCATGTACTTGGTTTCAGGCACATCCCCAGGAGGGGGTGTACAGGAGGCAGCTGATTGATGTTTCTTGCTCATTGATATTTCTAACTATCTATCCCTCTCCCTTCTTCTCTGAAAAAAAAAATCAATAAAAATATATTAAAAAGAATAAAAAATAAAAGGCATTTTGAAACAAAAGTACAGATTTGGAGACTCTAATGAATAATTTATCAGAACTAAATCTTGTGTTGAAATTAATTAAAGTGTTTAATGCATTTTATTTTAACCTCTTAAATATTCTGGTTAGTGTTAAATAATTTAGGGTACAAAGAAGAAAGGCAACAAATTCTTGATTTGGAAAGAGTCCCAGCACCAGGCCTGGCATAATAGCTGTTCACTCTGATATTGTGATTAATAATAGGAAATATATATATTTGGTCTTTCTCCCATTACTGGCAAGGAGCTCCTAGAACCCTTGGAATTTCCCAAGAAAAGATAGGTGAGAGTGGAAAGATATCTTTTGTTATGCTAATGAGACGACTCTGGAAAGCCCCAGGTAATCAGGTGACTGGGGCTGGTTGCCAGGGGAATCAGCCAAGTGATTAGAGGATTGAAGCTTTCAGTTCCAACTTTCACCCCACCCCCAACTCGGGGAGGGGGGAGGAACAGAGGAGGAGAGAGATGCTGGAAGTTGAATCTATCATCAACAGAAATGATTCAATTAATCATGCAGAGGTAATGGAGCCTTCATAAAAACCCAAAAAAGACGGACGGATGGGATGAAGGGAGGATTCAAAGAGCTTCCTGGTTGGTGAAGACATGGAGATGTGGGGAGAGAGGTGGGCTCGCTAGGAGAAAGCATAGAAGGGCCAGGGCTTTCCCCATACCTTGTCCTGTTTCTCCGTTTTCTCTGGTTATTAAGTAAAATGTTTCACTGAGTTCTGTGAGTTCCGCTAACAAATTAATCAAACCCAAGGAGGAGGTTGTTAGAGCCTCCAATCTACGGCCAGTCAATCAGAAGCACAATTGACAACCTGAACTAGCAACTGGCATCTGAAGAGAGATTGTCTCCTGCAAATGAGCCCTTAATCTATTGGATCTGATGCTATCTCCAGCAAGACAAGGTCAGGATAGAGTTGTCAAATGGCTGAATAAAATATCAAAAAAAAAAAAAATGCAAGAAGGAGTAGGAGGAGGAAGAGCAGAAGAAGAAGGAAGAGGAGAAGGAGGAGGAGGAGGAGAAGGAGGAGGGAAATAAAGCTATCATCACCATGTCCCTGGATTATGAAAAGCACCCAGGCATCAGCTTGTATTGAATGCTTTGCAGCCACAATCTACTAATCTTCAAAATGCCTCACCCTGAGAAATGGGCCAGTGGTAGTCCCTTTGACTAATAGTATCCAGCACATAAACGCTATTGCACTTGGTAAATGAAACAAGGGTCTCCACTCTTATTTACCAGAAGTTGGTGACAAACTTCCTTAGGCTCTTGGGGGCCAAGTCCTCCAGCATTCTATATATATTTCTCCACTGAAGTACATAGAATCTAAAACAGCAAAGAAAGGGCATCCGGTATAACTTAGTTAATCCCTATTATTGGGATAAGCAGGTTTCTGAGAGCTTCATTCTTCAGTCTTTACTGTTTGATTTGGCTTGAATGTCACAAAGCCCTCGGTCCAAGGAGGGCCCTGGGTTGACCACAGCAAAGACTTAAACAGAGGATTCTACCATAGCTCCTGTCCATGATCTTTTCAGCTGGCCCAACCTGCTCCATGTTTGAATACATCCATTCATTACTAAAATTTAGAGGTATTTAGGCGAAACAAGGGGGAGAGGCTCCAACATCCTGCTATTCCCTTTATGTTTTATTCTCGAATTTGCTTGTGAGTACACAGGCATTAAAAGTCTCATGCTGCAAGATAAATATTTAAAATAACTTTAACTGCAATCTCTCAAATGAGTGCATCTACTCTAGAGGCTGCCTATGTCTGCTGAGATCACTGCTGTCCAGTGAAGAGATTATGCGATACTACAGCTCTGCCTGGTTTGGTGGGAAAACAACCATTATTAAATGGAACAGCATCAGTTCTCTGTGCCTCACCCAAGTGGCATTTGAGATCTCTTTTTCAGCATTCAGACCCCACAATGATCTAATAGCGCTGGAGGGAGAGGAGGAATAAGCAGCGATATTCAGCTTCGGCTGCACTTTGGAATCACTCAGAGAGCTTTACACACTCCTGATGCCTGGTTCCCACTTCCAGCAAGTCTGTTTTCATTGGTCTGAGACACAATCTCGACACAGGATTTTTAAAGCTCCCCAAGTGATTTTAATGTGCAGTCCAGGTTAGAACTGTTCTTAACAGTTTCCTACCAAATGGAATTGGGTATGAGAAAACAGCACCTTGACCTTAAGAAAGAAGTTTAGAAGTTTGAATACTATAGATTATCACTTCTATCTAAAAAAAAAAAAAAGCAAACTCATAGAAACAGAGACCAGGATGTTGGTTACCAGGGGCAGGAGTTTGGGGCAAACAGGGAAATGTTAGTCAAAGTTATCAAACTTCCAGTTATGAGACGAATGAGTTCTGGGGAATCTAACTGTCCCAATAATTCCATAAGGGACATATGCACAAGTGACCTAGGGTGCCTCAGCCAGAAATCTAACACATATGACCCTAGGTACTTAATTAATAATTCCACCGAGCATAAATTACACAGGAGACAAACATGCAATGCATGAATCACTCACGGTTTATTTACCAGAGTCCTGGTGGGTTCCAGAATCCTAGGCAGGCCACCCGGGAATCCGTACTGATAAGACACACACAGTTCACGGAGGACTTTGCAACTGCAACTCAGCTTGAGTTGAGGCCTCTCAGGACGGCTCAGGGTCCACGGCTCAGGGTTCAGGGCTCGCAACTCGGGCAGAGCTTTCACTGGTGCAGGCAGGGGAAGTGGAGAGCGAATCTCTGTGGAAGAGCAGAAGGGATGTCTCTGATCTTCTGTGGAGCTTCCTCTTTTTATGTGTCTTCAGTGCTCAGATGTGTCTTCAGTGTGTCTTATCAGCAGGTCCCAGGAGTCCTGCTATGCTATTTGGTCTTACATATGGGGTACAGATCACTTTATCTATTTCCTACATACAGGTCACTCAAAGGTGCTTATCAATTTGTTTACATTACATTCCGTACTCTCAGATATCACACTTCAATTTCACACTTATTCAATATTATATTTATCCTTATTACTATTACTATAACACTAACGCACAGCATGGTGATTATAGTTAATAACACTTTCAAGGTAGTGATAACATAGAGCCTAGACCTAGTGATGCCTTAGAACCCATGGTACAGAGTCCTTCAGACCAGAGCCAGCTTCCAATCTGAGGTCCCAGATGAGCTTTCAGTAAGAGTCCTGCCAATCAAGATTCCCTAACACAAGTTCAAAATGGGGTGTATGTATCCTAGGGATCACAGGACACAATCCATTGAGATGCAAAAGGAAACTCCTTTACAAGAAAAAAAAAAAATATATATATATATACAGATCTGCTTGTATTTAATGTGGACTGAGGTGACCAAATGTCCCAGTTGTCCCCTAAACGAAGGGTTGCCTGGAACATAGGCCTTTTAATGTCAAATCCAGGAAAGTCCAGGGCAATCAGAACTAATTGGTCACACTAATGTGGACTAATTTGGTCATGTTCTACCCACAGCTTCAAGAGTGTCCCCAGGGACAAGAGAAAAGTTATTCACAGACAGAGGGGTGATGCTGGTGATGCCCTCTCTCACTCATGGACTTCCAACATCCTGAGGTTTACAGAGGATTATCACTGTGATTCACTTTATGAGCACAATACCTTTAAGTGATACTTTTATAATGGCAAGAGATTCTTTTGCACCTCAAAGAGAATCACTGACTTTCTCAAGACCCCAAAGAACTACTAAACTTAAATATGAATTATATACTTGATTAAAATACAAATATAATCATACTTAATCATACTGATCTCTTTTGGTTGATAGGTTGATTATCCAAAATATGTAACCTCCATATACTTTTAAAATAATAGACATAATTTGCATTTAATCTGGCTCATCAAGGTAGTGATAACATTCAAATGATGCTTTTAGAAACCCATGGAAGAAATATTTAGAAAGTGGACGTTTAGTGGATGTTTGGGAACATTTCTGTCATTTTTGCTGAAAATAGTATAGGTGCATGTCATCTATAAAAATTTCAATTTTTGCCCGACCCTCCGCCCCCAAACTCGACTGGTAGCGCAGTCCCCTCAGCCTCGTACTGTTGTCGGAAGCGAGAGCCTGTGCTTAAATAAGAAATAAGGCCTCACTGGAGACATTTAAGCAAAAGTTGGACAACTACTTTTCCAGAACAGAAAGGAAACTCATGCATCAGAAAAGGTGACTAATAAAGGTACTGAAAGAATATGGCTGCATAAATTCCAGAATCTGATCAGATAAAACAGTTTAAAGAATTTCTTGGAACCTACAATAAACTTACAGAAAACCTGCTTTTTGGACTGTGTTAAAGACTTCACAACAAGAGAAGTAAAACCTGAAGAGACCATCTGTTCTGAACATTGCTTACAGAAATATTTAAACATGACACAAAGGGTATCCATGAGATTTCGGGAATATCATATTCAGCAGAATGAAGGCCTGGCAACCAAAGCGGGACTCCTTGGCCAGCCACGATAGAGACATCCCAGTGGCTGGACTTTCTCTGAAAAGTTGCCAGTAGCTTTGCACTGGAAGTGAGAATTCACCTGATAGAATCCCCTGAAAGCTATAGCCACCATGTTAACCATCTGTCATGACTGTTTGGCAAATGGAAACCACTGGAGAAACAAAATTGCTATTTACCAGGGTTAATCAAAATAGGTTTTATTGTCCAATCAAAATGTAAGATGCAACTTTTGTTGAGGGCTTATGATTCAGGAGCTTAGTCACTTGATTAGAAAAATCAACCATTGTTTCTTCAATGGTGACTATTAATTTTAATGCAAAATATGTGTTCAATCATGAATAAGATAGAAATTTTTTATTTCTAAAAGTTAATTAAATGGAAATATGACTGGGCAGTTGTTTATGCTATATCATAATATAGTACTCTGACTGGACTGTGAAAGAAAAAAAAAACCCTCCAATTTTCACACTGTGTTTGTAAAAAGTGATAGCAGACTTTTTTAGCTTGTTTAAAGGTTTTCTAAATAAAAACTTAAGCGGCTTTAACTCAATGTGTTAAAAATATAAAAAGGCAACACATTCAATCAGTTGCAAGAATAGTTAACATCAGCTAAGATGGAAATGTATTACCCAAAATTTAAAATACAACCTTTGAATAATTGATGGATAGAATTTTTAAATGATTTTTATAGTATTTAGCACAACCAATGATACACTATTTATATTTGGATCTAAATGGCTTTGTGTTACGTACATCTTTTTCAGCTATGACAACCATTCAAAGTACTAATATCAATTGAACTTAGACCCAGATATTCAAATTGGAATATCACAAAGATTTTAAATATTATTTATAGTCAATGATAACAATCTTCTTTCAAATATTAGTTATAGTTAATAAGTCAAAGAATTTTTCTACATAATAAATGAAATAGTTAAAATATTATCTATTTTATATTAATATTTTAAAATTTATATTATTATGACTATTTTATAATGGGTATTATATTAATAGAATAGTTCAGAGATACAATTTATAAGTAAATTGTAAATATAAGTAAATATATATACACTATGAGAATGGGCACATATCAAAAATAAGTCACTGACATAGAAAATTATGTCAAAGTAGCAATCTGTAATAATTCATGATGCCTACCTAGTCCCAGAGTTGGTGCTCAATAATATATGTTCAATGAATGAATGAACCTCTTTTCAAGGTTCATAGATGTTGTCACATATTGCAGAATTTCCTGTTTTAAGGTTGAATAATTTTTCATTATATGTGTAAACCACATTTTTCTTTATGCATTTCTATATGCATTTTCATATTCTGTGAAATATGCTATTCACAGAAGGACAAAAAGTACATGATTCTAATTATGTGATGTATCTAAAATAGTCAAACTCAGAGAAGCAAAGAATAGAATTGTCATTTTTAGGTGCTGGAATTAAGAGGTGACAGGCAATAGGTATAAAATTTCAAGATGCATAAATTCTTGTGATCTGACGGACATTGTGCCTATCTATAATAACAATACTATATTGTACACTTAAAATGATTTACTAAAATAAATCTCTTAAGTGTTCTTACCAATATTTAAAAAAAGTTATTAAAAAATGGAAAGCCCTTCTACAGAAACCTCAGCTATAAATGGAAGAACTGATGAGTAGATTAAGAGCATCAGTTATGAAAGATTTCTACCCAAGCAAAAACACAGAAAAAAATCTGAGAAGCATCATATATCTATAAGTTTAGCAAAGGAGACATCACTGTAATCAATTGCAATCATCCCCATGAGTATTTCCTAAAAGGAATGTAATAGAGAATCTCCCAGATTAATTCAGTTCAATGAGGAATTATTGAGTGCCTCATATTTGACTCACAAATGAAGTACGTTAATATGAAATAAGTTATCTATGGTTTATGATTTATGGTTAGCTTTAGTGCATGTCTTCAAACTTCCACATGGAGATGGGTGCAGACTCATGCTCAGAGAATCTGAGCCACTTGATGTGATTTCATTCTTTAGTAGGTGTCCAGCTTCCTCATCACATCACATGCTCATCTCCTTCCTGCTCCTCTAGGCCATGCTGGAACTAGACAGACTCAGGGATCAGCACTTGTAAAGCACCAAGCTACACCCTCCTCACCTTGCTGATCAAGTGGTGCACACTTCTTTCACGTTTTTAAAAGAGCTTCCCCTGTAGTTGAGCCCCAATAAAGTTAGGGAGGCCCCAGCCAAGTGGCTCAGTTGGTTGGAGCATCACCCCACACACCAAAAGTCTGAGGGTTTGATTTCTGGGTAGGGCATATACCTAGGTCAGGGCACATATGAGAGGCAATTGATTGATGTTTCCCTCTTTCTTTTGCTCTTTCTCTCTCAAATCAATAAACATATTCTCAATGAGGACTTTTTAAAAGATAGCTAAGGGGAAAAATATCTCAAATTCCTTTTCTTCCATGTATTTTTTCTGGATCATGAACAACATGGAGAATAATAAATAATAATAAAAATATCTGAAAACAAGAGATATGGAAGAATTGGGTAGATTATTAAAAATAATAATTATTACTCAGCAAAGATTAACAATAAAGGCAGTGAGCTAAGAAGCTCTTAGTGAAGTCAGAAAATCACCAGAAAAAGGAGATCTCTCCCTCCAAACCATTCTTCAGTCCACGGATTTAGGTTAGAGGGGACTGGCTGGCTTAAATTTCCATTCCATTGTGATGTCTGGCTCTATAAGCTGGCTCCCACCAGGCATAGCATTCTGCATCTTGTCACACCCCTTGGGTTCTGATTGATGGACTTTAAGAGCCTTCTGTGGAAATGTCACTGGTTGGATGTATCCGTGGACAACCCAGGGTCATGAGACGTTACTCATGTAATGTGACCGACAGGAAGAGCAATAGGGTTAAAAGATTTCCTTCCTCTCCTCAGATCTCTTCAGATCCCTGCTCTCCTGGAGACCCATCTACAGTCCTCAAATATTCTGCTTGGGAGAACTTTGCAGCAGATCAAGTTGCAAACTCAGGAAGACCAGTGAGGATACCTGCTAGGAAAACTGAGTTCTTACAAACAGGAAGATGAGTGTCTGGCTGCTTCTTCCCATCAGACCCTCTGCGGTGCTCCTTCCTATGACACCACCAGACAGGGGCCTACAGGCTACAGGGGGATTAATTTGATGAGAAATAAAACACTTCAGCATAGAAAAGTCTGAACAAGTCTTTATTGCAAATGTTTCCATTTTAGCAGAAAACAACCAGGAAGAAACCTTGATAGGCTACTGCAATCAAAAGGATTTACCTCATGATAACAAGAAAAAGGACACCATTTAAATACAGGAAATACTTTATTTCTTTGCCAGTTTTTGACAATTTATACTCCCTTTGGATATTGCTTCTGCACCCCCTCAAATTCTCAAATAGTGAGCTAAAAAAATTTTGCATAGTGTTTTTTATAAGAAACCAAGGCACTTAATTATCACCAGGCCCTACATCACTAGCAACAAAGATGGAATTTTGTCATCTAAAATACTACCTTAAGCTTCTACATCTAAAATTAAGTCTGAATAAAAATAACTCAAGATATTTGTAATGGGATTTTAGTCAATATTGAAAAATGTGGGTCATAATAAACCCAAAGCAGAAGAAGAAAAAAAAAAGAAGTTTCTTTAAAGGCAACTTTCTCCAGTTTTCATTTTAAATGAGGGAGTAAAAGAAACTGTCATTTCCCAGAAAAGTCCATTATTTCTACATGGATCCCACCAACTGATGTGTTTGCCTAACAGTGACAAGGATGTCATTAGTGGACAGATGTGCCCGTTCCCCAAGCACACGGCCACTGTCGGGAGCTGAGCACTCCCAGTGACAACTGTTCCCAGGCCCCAGAGAATCTGATGTTTCTCCAGCTAAAACAAAACAAAACAACAAAAATGAAATCTAAGGGTCCTCTGGTTGAGGCTCCAGAGGCTCCCAGGAAGCTTGGTGCTCCGGGAAGAGGACTTGGCTCCACATATTGGTGGCTTCCGGAGGCTTTTAGGACACAACAGAAGCACATGTGACAGCACTAAACCAGGACAAACGCCACTGAGCCTCAGTGGGTCTGGCCCACACAGCACCACAGAGGGTCTGGTGGGAAGAAGCAACCAGACACACAGCTCTTCCTGTTTATAAGAGCTCAGCTTTCCTTGCAAGTTTCCTCAAAGAGAGTAGCAAAAGCACTTAAGACAAGTTTTCTTAAGTTTATTCTTTTATTTTAATATATATTTTATTGATTTTTTTACTGAAAGGAAGGGGGAGGGATAGAGAGTTAGAAACATGGATGAGAAAGAAACATCGATCAGCTGCCTCCTGCACATTTCCTATTGGGGGATATGCCCCCAACCAAGGAATTCAACTTGGAACCCTTCAGTCCACAGGCCAACGCTCTATCCACTGAGCCAAACCGGTAAGGGCATCTTAAGTTTATTCTTAATAACAAACTAATCTGAAGTGAAGCCATTCCTCAACTCTCCTATCATCCCATAAAACCCAATCTTTCTCTCCCCTCACATCTGCCCACCCCACATATACACACCCCATATACACACCATGTACCCATCCCCCCTCTGTCCCTCTGACCACACCCCAACCCACTCTGGCATTCCTTTTTTTTTTTTTTAATATTTTTAAATTTATTTTAGTGAGAGAGAAAAAGGGAGAGAGAGAAAAAGACAGCATCCATCAGTTGCCTCCAGCACCCACCCTGACTGAGACTGAACTGAAAACCAGGGCATGTGCCCTGCCCAGTCATCAAAGTGGGAACCTCTTGGTGCAAAGGACAATGTTCAACCAACAGGGCCACACCACCCAGGGCTGGTGTTGCTTTGTCTCCCCACCCCCTGGCCCCTAGGCCTTGAGACCTTGCTGGGCAGACTATAAATCTGTCCAATGCTGAGAATGGCAATACAAAGGAGCATTGTATTGCCATTCTCAATACATAAGAGTATTGAGGGCTCTAGAACTGTGGCACTGGGTCTGGCCTCGAAGGTGCTGGCAGGGCCATTTTCCACAGGCCACCCATACATCTCAAAATGACAGAGGGCAGCTCTAGAAGCAGTGAGCACCCAAGCAGGGTCGTCTCCAGGAAAGAAACATGGCAGAAATGAAAAAAACCCAGACCACAGATCTACAACACTTGCCATCAAATATTCCCTCTAAAAATCCTTATCATCCCTTCCCCAAAAGGAACAGAAATGGGGGGAGGGGATGAGAAAGGGAGAGGAAGAGAGGAATGAAGGAAGGGAAGGAAACAAAGAAGGAGAGAAGGAGGGAGAGAGAAAGGATGCCAGTTTGCAATTCTACTCTTGGGTAAAAAGTGTAGTTATGAAATGGCTACTCCACACAGATAGAAATCTGAGGTTCAATCCCAGTTTCAGGGAGCAGGATTCTCAGGTGGGAGCCAGCCCTAGAAGCCTTCCACGGAGAGTGTGTGGTTGAGTGCGTAGCCATCGCTATCCTCTTCCTCCAGCAGCAGCTTGTCGATGGTCAGGGAACTGATGGGCCTCCTGGGGTCTTCCATGTCCTGAAGGACTGGCTCAGGGATGGAGATGGGGAGCTGGACAAACTGGGGCCCAGGCAGAGCTGGGGCCGGAGGCTGGTACTGCAGGGTGGAGGTGGGCAGTGTGGGCAGGGGCTGAGGCCACGGGAAGTAGGTGAGCGGTGCCTGGTGCTCTGGGCCCTCCAGCTGGGGCCCCACTGTGGGTGTGGTGGCACTTCTCGTCTGCATGGGGGAGACACAGGACTGAGGGTTAGCAGCCCTGGAGGATTCACTGCCACCCTTGTCCTCTAGGGGATCTGTTTCCCTTCAACTGGGTTCTTTCCTGATGTCTCACCCCAGGGGGCTCCACCTGCACCGACTCTGACAGGAGAAGCTCACACACTCTGTCTCCCTTACTCTGTGACTCACCAGCTCTAGGTCCTTACTCATGCTACTTTCCCATCAGAAGACTATTTCATTGAATATAAAATGCATCCCAACTTCAGAAATACTAAAATCAATGAAAATACTGTATGCTAAACAATAAGCCTGCCACATAGCATAGTGGCTGTATTACAAAGGTGGCACAGTGCTATCCACAAATGAAGACAGTCCTGGCTCCACACAGCAGCAGCAACAGCAGCACTCTGAGGTCCCTTTGGGCTAACAAAACACAGCTCACCTACTTCCCTGGCCTCATCACCTCTCATGACCCCATCCTGTATCATCTGGGCCCCTATGGCCATTGCAGAGACCTCTAAACATCAAGGCCATACTCCCAGGTACTCTGCAAACAATGCCTCTCATCTGCAGGGAACAACCCTACAAACCCGGGTCAAGCCTCCTAGAGAGACAGAGCCTGTATTCTCACCATCTCCCATTGCTGAGGAAGCGGATGGGAGAGGAATGTCTCTGCATGGAATGATGTGCCACAGGCCAAAGTCCCCCTCTACCACTCTTGCCTTTCCTAAGATATTTCTCTCTGGTTGCCACCATGTTTTGAGACTAAACTATTATAATTATTTAGGAAGAGCTTATTTCAAAGACCTAGAGACCTTGTTACAACAGAGATTCCAGGACAGGAGGTCAGGGGTGGAGCCTGGATTCTGCAGGTCTAATCAGATCCCAGGTAATGCCCATGTGGCTGGTCCAGGGACCACGGATTTAGTAGTAAAGCTTAAGGGCTTTTTCTATGGAATGATGGAGCTGGAAAAGGTCTCAGAAGTTTTCTGGCTTCCTAACAAGGCCTTATTTTTTTCAGTATTCCAAAAGTCCAATGGAAACCCTTCATTTTTGAGTTATAAACCTGTGCAGGTCGCCTACAACTACAGTGTTTTTGTTTTGTTTTTCTTTTCTTTTCTTTTTTTTCTTTTTTTTTTTTTTTTTTTTTTTTGTGTGTGTGTGTGTGTGTGTGTGTGTGTGTGTGTGTGTGTGTTTTGCTCAGGGATAGAATTACAGCAACCCAGTACCATAACAGGTCTTATCTCCTGCTGATCAGGAGTGCTCACTGGGTAGCTCTAACCAGCTTTGATGAGTCAATTTACAGAGTGGCAAAACAAATAAATTACTTCTTAATAAATATAGCTTGTTTGATACACAGAAACTTTCAAAGCAGGAGGTGGGAATGATGAAAGGATAAATAATGAAAAGAATCCTTGGTCATGAAATGGTTGGGAACCATTAAATCTGCCACCCCCCACTCCCACCCCCAGTACTCTGATATGCAAATGAGTTAGTTGCCTGGGAGAGGTGTTGAATTAACTCCTTTCTATCCACCACCATCCAGGCCCCACAGCTGGTTTGTGGGTAGTCAGATGAGCATGGGGTTGGAGGGTTCCTGAAGGTCATGCCTGGATGAGACTTGAAGGGCAAGGGCATCAGGATAACACTTAACCCCTGAGGGAAAGGCAGGGGTCTTAGAGAACCAAAGCAGGCTTCATCATCAAAGGTGGGCTCTACAACTACTCATGAGGCCCCCAGTCCACCTCCCATTTTCTTGGGATAAAGCTGGACACAGTTGTAACCAGAGGCCTTTTCTCCTCTGAACACTTGGGGGAGAAAAGTGTTCATATAAAACTATTTCTATTCCTTCTTCCATTCAGCCCTAGGTTAATGTTGGTTTGACTTTGAGGCAGTTATAAAAACTAGCATTAATCAAGTGCTTACTGTATGTCAGGAACTATGCTGGAACCTTTACAGGCATCATCCCATTGATCCTGACATCAACTCTCTTGTTAGTATTCCCATTTCACAGATGAGGACAGCAAGGCTCAGAGAAATTAAGTCACTTAGCCCAGGGTCAGGGACTTAAATCCAAGCCATCTGACATTAGAGGTATAATTCAAAAAATTATTGGCCCACCACCCTACTGGTGGGCCAGATTCCATCAAAAGTATAGTTTTCTGAAAACGTGTATCACTTATTGTGCTGCCTAGAAATTTCCGGTAAATCCCATTGTTGAGTGAATGATGACCCATTAACTTATCTGACTAGAAGGAAAAGTCTGGCTGTGGCAGGAGATCCCGTCAAGATCTCACGTGGTAACAACCTCTTCCCTGCTTACAGGAAGAGAAGCAGCCATCCCAACCCTGAGGAGCACTGGGCACGGAGGGAGGCCATAGCCTGCTTGAGGAGGATATTTTAGATCAATAGGAATGTGAGCAGGCCTCCCAGGAGGACCAGGTGAGTTTGGATGATCTAATTATCCTGGGAATCAGTAACAAGAAAGATCAAGAATCGGGAAGCCAGCCATGTTCTAAAAGAGTGCCCTGGACATGGGTTGGTTCAGCCCCACCTTTGAGTGACTTACCGTGACATTCGTGATGAGTGGCTGGGAGGCGTAGGTCAGCACAGAGGAGGGCCCCACAACAGTGTAGCTGGGGCACATGGGCTGCACATACATGTCAGCTGAGTAAGGGCAGCTGACAGCTTCATGGGACACATACTCAGTGTAGGGTGTCCACGGGGTCAGGGGCTGGAGGGTGGCAGGGGCAGGCTGAGAGAGCCAGCCGGCACACAGGGCCCCCTCCTCCGTCATGGTGGAGGCAGCAACCTCCATGTCGAGGCAGGAAGGACCTGTGGGAAGAAGGAAATTACAGAGCTGCGGGGCCGCCAGAGGAGGGGCCCGGAGGAGGTCAGGGCTGTGGGGAGCGCTTACCCACTGTGGTGTACGTGGCCAGGGGCTGATGGGGCAGCACCACCTGGGGAGGAAGAAGACCAGGGTCAGTGTTCAGCCATCTCCAACTTGCCCCCTGAAGGAAATTTGCCCCGAGGGCCCCAGGGCAGGAGAGTATAGGGGGAGATTCAGCCTTGTTAGAACAAAACACGTGCCCCCATCTCAACCATCACCATCAACATTTTTGAGGGATTCCTGTTTCCATCTAGCAAGAAGGCTGTGCCCTTGGGGAACTGGTATTGTCCTCTTCCCAAGGGTGGGGGGGATCAACTAGCACCAGGATGTGGGAGCCTGGTTCACTCACTCAGGCATTCCAGCCAGCCAGCCAGCCCGCAATCCTCTCATCTCATTTCATGAAGCCACCAACCTGTTCTACCCTAAGTCCATTCTCCAGCAGCCACAGCCATGGCTAGGGTTGCCTTCGTGCCCCAGTGAGCATCCCATAGGGCAAGGAATCACACTCCTGCCCCACCTCTCCCATCCCTCCCCACCCCCGCCCCCACGCACACTGGCCACAGTGGACCCCTCACCGCGGTAGGTGTCACCGCCGCCCCGCTGCCGGCATGGCCACGTTTCCTCCTCAGCAGTTCCTTCACTGGCTCCTTCACACGGACGCCCTGGTACGGCCGGGCCGGGGCCGGGGCTTGTTCTGGCGCTGTGGCTGTGGAAACAGTGTCCCTGGGGCTCATCTCCCTCCTCAGTCAAGTCCCACCTCAAAGTGCCGCTCTCCTCAAGGCTCTCACCTAAGTGGTGTCTGAGCGCAGAGGGCCACATTGAGACTTGCTAGAATGTTTCTCCCGTATGGTCACTCCTCCTGCCCCAGCCCTCGGTGGCTCCCCTCCACCCAGACGATGAACACCGAGCCCCTTAGTCTAGATTGAAAGTGCCCCAGAGGGTGATCCCCAGGGGTGATCCATTTCTCCAGCCCTGTGCATGCTGCCTGAGACATGAACCCTGACTCCAGCCAGACCACCCAGACTTCTCCACATGTTCTCTGCCTGTCTCACCGCTTCATCTTTGCCTGGGATGCCACATGGTCGGGATTCCCTCTCGCTTTTCTCAACCCTTTGATTCTTCCTAACCAAGACTGGGGCACCCTTCCTGGCCGACCCGTGCAGCCCACAGAACTTGTTTCATCCTACTGTCCCTCAAACCCATCAGACCTACTTAGTATTCATCACAGGGGGCAGCAGAGGACCACAGTTAGAGCAGGGGACTCTGAGTCAGAGGGCACAGACTTCTAAACCTTCCTCTGTGACATTGGAGCTGTGCGATCCTGGGCAGGTTACTATACCTCTCTGTGCCTCTGACCCTACAGTTTCTTATTAAAGGAATATTATAAGGTATCACTGACAAAGTAAATGGGAAGCATGGTGTATGCTTAGTATAAAATCAGATACAGAGTAAGCATTCAATACATTTTTTAGTCTGCTATGTAATAATTAGTTACCTTTTTCAGTGTCAATTTCTAATGCCCCTAACTAGATTCTAAACTTCTCAAGGTCCCATACTGTACTTTATTTCTCTAAACCTTCCCAAGTGGCATATTCATAATAAGTTTAGTAAGTTTACCAGTATTTGCTGATTAATTGATTGAGTGGTAATTTAAAATGTGCTGTCTGTCAATCATCTTCCCTTCCCCTCTCCTGAGCTTTTGGAGTGGGCTGGAGCAAATGGTTCCCACTTTCTCCATGGCTGCCCCGGGATACATGACAAATACGCAATGGTGACCCACATGCCCTGGGTCTCTAGGCTTGCTGCGGAGAGAAGTGCCCTCTGCCAGGAAACTAAAGCGTGGAGCTGAACAGGGCTCTTCCCGCCCCAGCTGAGCAAGTCCGAAGCAGCCATCACTGGGCAGTGACCATCTGCGTGCCCAGACAGTCCACAGCCCAGGGGGACAGGCAGCCCGGGCCCTCGGGACTCATTATCATCCACCGATAAGGGCCCCGGGGCCCGGACTCTGAATCAAAAGCCCGGAAGCCTGGGTATCTGTTCAACCCGGATCCGCAGCACTGCCCAGGCTGAACTTTGCTCGGTAAATACCCAGCTGATAAGCTCCCTGGCCCCACTCAGCACCAGCCCCCCATCTGTGCTCCAGGCACACACATGGCCTGGCCTTGGGGCTCGGCAGGTGGAGAAGGCAACAGGAAGTGGTGGGAAGGGTGTCTAAGAGCCCCAGGAGTCAGACAAGCCCAAGCTCAGATGCGTTGTTCGTGGGGGGCTTTTGGAGCTGGCCAAGTCACAATTCAAAGCACAGGTCCCCAGGCCCTGCACCTGGAAGGCCTGGTTCTGGGATTATATGTTGGCCTAGGAATCCTAGGACTTATAGCAATCCCTCAGGTGATTCGGAAACTGTCACTGAGGTGAGAACCACTAATAATTTATTCCTGATCTAAGGCAAGAAACTTCCTCTAGCATCCAGATAGGAAACTAATTGCCCTCTTTTTAATTTGTCCTGTCATAGCAAGGGGCCTCTGCTGGTATTCATTCATTCTCCCAGATATCCCTAGCACGAGGCATACAGCACTGAGGAAGATAGGTGTGGCCCCTGCCCACAAGCATCTCACAGTCCAGTGGGAGAGACGAGCACCAACGAACCATTCACAGCTGTGAATTCAGCCAGAAAGGGGAGTGCAAAGCCGAGGGAGCCCCCTGTTCCCTGAGCCTCAGGACCACCTGTGTGTGCGCCATTGTTCTAAATAGCAGTGAACGTGGGCCTGAGAACCAACAATGCCTGTCTTCAGATGACCTATTTAACATCCCTGGCCTCAGTTTCCTCATCGGTGAAATGGAGATTGTAACTCTTCATTCACACAATAGTTGTGAAGATTTAACTAAAATAATACATGGGAAACTCCCCAAACCATATCGAGCGTCTAGTAGATGTTAAAATCATGCTTTTCTTGCCTGCCTGGTGTGGCTCAGCTGTGGTTCTGGCCTGGTAATTGATTGGATGATAATTCAAAATTATCATTCAGGAACCAAGAGATCACTGGTTCAGGAAGCTCGCCTGGCCTGGATCCCCAGTGGGGGGTGTGCAGGTTGTAACCAGTCAATGAGTCTCTTCCATCATTGATGTTTCTATCTCTCTCTCCTCCTCTCTTCCTCTCTGAAATTAATAAAAAATATATTTTTAAAAAATATGGTAACAAAACACTGTTCCTTGCATTGCCTTCCAATGAAACTCACAATTTATAATCCACTAATAGTGCCCTTCTCTATAAAAAGAAGATAATGACAACAGTATGTACTTTGTAGGGTAATTTGAGAATTTACATGTAAATACTTAGAATAGATCTTGCACTGAGTAAGCACCAAATCAATGTGAGCTCATAGAGGGTGGGACAAAAGTAGGCTTACAGTTGTGAGTGTGCAAAACACAGAGCTTCTTCCTGTATTATTATTTATTAGTTATTACATTATTTTCCATATGAGCAACTATATATTTTGCCCCACCCTGTATATTCATGAGTAGTAGTAAGAGTAGCAGCCCTTCCCAGCATCTGTAGACAGATGCCAGGTCCCCTGTACAGTTTCTAGCTGCTTCTTAAAGACGTGTTGTGAATCCCTTCAAACCTTCTTTCTACTCGAATTACTCCTGCACAAGTTCCACTTTCCACTTCCCCTTATGACAAGGCGATGCCCAGTGCTGACCACAGACCCCAGGTGTGGCCTGACAGCTCAGAGAAGAGGACACCTGTCCTCCCACACTCTGCTTACTCATTCTCACGGCCACCCTCGCCACATCAGCTCTGCTCATCACTCAGCCTAAACTCGTCTCTAACTGGGTTTCCAGCTATTCTTAAATGCAAAGTGCAGCCTCAGGCATTCTGCCCTCAGAAGGAATTCGGGGCACGGGGTTGTTTGGGGGTCTGAGCACTGAGGTCACACTCTAGATGGGGCTAAGAAAGACTTGAAACCACAGGCACACATCTCAGACCAGATCAAAGAAAGGTATATAGCTAACCCTCCACTCTGCCTGATTTGCGCGTACACTTCGGGGGGGGGGGAGGTTACAGGGGCAGGGGGAGAACCGAGACCCTGAGAACATGCCGGATCCCACTATCTCGCAGGAATGGCCACTTCTAACCCTTGGCCGCAAAGTGGCCAGCTGGGCATTTCGAGGACCTTGTCAAGCAAAGGCTTCCTGCCTCCTGTTGTTTTTGAATCAATGAACAAAGAGGGCTTGGGGGAGGTGCTATGAGCAGAGGGCATCACCCTCTGATGTCTGGAGTTCCCGGAACCCACAGTGTCAACAGGTGTGCCCTGGCACAACCACCATACGGAGAGCAGTAACTATTGCAGTCACAGAGCTCCCACGGCTCCCAGGGACCTCCTGACTGCCCACCCAGGAGTCCACCACCAGCTGCCAAAGACTCCTGTAACTGACTGCAGGCGAGGAGGCTGTGTGACGGTGCTTCTGAGAGTATCTTTGCAAAGTGACCATGAAATATCAGAATCCGAGGCCTCAAGACAATTCCCACAGAAACCAACAGCCAAGTGCACTTGCAAGGTGAACACTTGCAGTTGGTGCGTTTCACACTGACTTCTGTAAAGCAACAATAAACATGTCTGACTCCACCAGAAACACTGTCATCCCTGCTGCCACCAGCATGAGAAACGAGCCCACGAATACACATATGGAAGAGGGGAAGCAGTTTGTCTGAAATCGTGATTGCCTTGCCTTGGGGCTTCTGGATCTTTGCATCGAACTAGCTTTAACAAAACCAAACCAGAATACTTAAAAGAAAAATGTGAGATTATTAACATAATTTCTTAAAACAATGATAATTAATAAAAAAAAGAGCCAAAGAAAACAAAACAGGAGATTGAAATGATGTTACACAGAAGATGAAAATCCAATTTCCCAAAGTACAGTTGGCCAGAAATTTTAATGAATAGCCCCCTGATCAAACTGCAGCTCCAGGCCGTACCCCCTCAAAGCCTGAAGCTTTCTCACCACGTGTCCTCTGCTCCGAAGGCCCTTCAGGGCTCCCACAGGCATCCACGTCTCCATCACCGGGGAAATATCTTTCCGCCTAAACACAAGCCCCTGGGCCTCTTTGGGAATCTCCTTTCTCAGGAGAACTTCAGCCATCCTGCCTTTCCACCACTGGAAATCAGCCACCAGTGGAATTCAGGGGTGGGGGTAGGGTGGGGGAGACACACAAAACTCATTTACAGAAAAACCTATGAATTTGCCCCCAATAAGGGCTTCCCTTTTCCAAAAAGAGCGATGAAAAAAAGTATGAAGGTATAAAAAGTCAGCAGAGACATTTCAGTTCCCCCTGCCACACACCCGGACATGCCCCACATCACAAAAATAAGAGCCGGGCAGCTGCTGTTCCGCTGGGGAGCAGAGACCATGACAACTTCAAGCTGAAGGGTCTCCTCAGACGGCACTCTGGCTGCATGCAGGCACCGCGCTTGCTCTGCACCAGGGGCAGGAGACAAGTGGATTCTACTGATTTAAATAAATAGGGCCCTCCGGAGCCTGGGTGAAGGCATAGTAGATACCACTGGGGTAATATGCAAAACTGTCAGCACTTGTTTACTTAGTGAGCCCATGCAAACTGCATCTGTGCCAAAGTGAGAAAACCGCTGGGCTAAGCAGGTAGGTCCCTCCGAATGGCCCTCAGCAGAGCCCGTTCCTACCCTGTAACTGGTCCCTGTAACTTCTCGTCTGGGAGGCTTTCAAAGAGCCCTCTTCAGGCAGGTGTTCCCTAGAACAGCCTTCGAGATGCTCTTGAAAGAAATCTCTCCTCCCTCCCTGGTCTGTGCTGTTACAGATTTCCCACGAGCCATCCCAGCCCGCTCCAGTTGGGACTGCCACTCTCAGGGCTGGGTGGGATTCAGGAGAAGCCCACCTGTTCCTCACCAGGGGGCCGGGAAGGGGAACCTATCCCACCCATCTTGACACTAGCTCTCTGACACCACTTTCCATTCCCACTCAAGGCTGCAGCCACACAAGGGCATTTTGAAAGACAAAGCCCTCCTCCTCCTCCTCACAGAAAGACATGTGATCCACTGTTAATTACTCCAAGCAACCACGGTAAATATTTTTTTCTCTTTTGCTGCTGAATCTTCAGTACTGTTTTTATAAAAAAGACCCATTAAGAAGAAATACAAATAATTTCCCCTTTACTTGTCAGAAGCCAAGCTCAAATAATTGAGCAATAAGAACCCAAGCCTAGGGCCAACAAACTTGCCCTAGCTTCTAACTGAAAGCAGAGTCAGAAACGTTGCTGACCCTTTTCACCTTAATGTAAAGAAAGCTGTTTGTGTTCTATGCCTAAGACAGCGGAGGACTCCTGGGAAAACTTAGCTCAGGTTGGCTAAAGGATTACTCAGATCCTTGATTGAAACACTAATGGGAGTGTTCTTCTAGTGAAGGTCTGAGTGTCAAAGTTTTCAAATTTGTTCTTTCCATTCATGGACAATGGCTGATTTTTTTCCAAACAGGAAGAAAGAGCTTGGGCTTTGGCCAGAATTAGGCTTGACACGCTACCAAAAAGGTTTTCCCACCCAATTTACACTAGATTGTAATTTACTTTCTTCTTCTTCTTCTTCTTCTTCTTCTTCTTCTTCTTCTTCTTCTTCTTCTTCTTCTTCTTCTTCTTCTTTTCCTTCTTCTTCTTCTTCTTCTTCTTCTTCTTCTTCTTCTTCTCCTCCTCCTCCTCCTCCTCCTCCTCCTCCTCTTCCTCCTCCTCCTCCTCCTCCTCCTCCTCCTCCTCCTCCTCCTCCTCCTCCTCCTCCTCCTCCTTCTTCTTCTTCTTCTTCTTCTTCTTCTTCTTCTTCTTCTTCTTCTTCTTCTTTTCTATGTAGGCCAACAAAAAGAGCTCATATGCATGTCAATGTGGGCTTTCTATTCACTATATTTGAACTGAGAGGCCTCTGCAGCCAGGAAATAGCAACACTCTATATTCTAGCAATCCAGATAACACCCAGACAGAGTGGGGAAAGGTGATTTTAAGGAAGGTGCTCCAAACACAGGGGAAAGTGGAACCACAACTGAAGTTTTATGCCGCTTGTAAGACTACAGCCAAAGAGAAGTAAGTCATGATGTCTTCATGTATCTTTGTGCTGATTGGAGAAAGGGAGGGTGCTTGCCCTCCCTGGGTCCCCATTGCAAGAGGCATATTCCCATCGACCCCCGCAGAGCTCACCAACAACATAGGCGGGCCACTGGGAAAGACTAAGGAGGGCCACAGATGCTTAGGATTTCCCCGGAGCTTTAAGCAGGCCAAAAGGACCTACAGGGAACATGCGGATAAGAGGAGCCAGAGGAAGCTCCTCAAGTACGTTTGCAATGACTACAGAGGATTGCTCAGTCTCAGAACCACAGAGCCCAGGACAAAAGACTCTATGAGTTAAGTGATCCCTGTAGAAAGGAAGCCACAGCCAGCTGGAACTGTTCACCCAGGATTGCACTCCTCTCAAATTGCTAGGCTTGCAGAGAGAGCCCGTTTACCCACAGCCCACTCTCATCCACCAAGCTCCTGCCTTAGGTGCCCCCACTCTGAAGCCTCAGGATTACAAAAATTGTCCCAAATGTTCTAGATGTCCCACCCCATGCATGATATTGGACAGGGTCAGCCAAAAAGCCTGCAGTGCCAACATTCAGACTCTTTCCCTCACATGCACTGCTACTGATGCACCCTTGCTCCAGGAACTCTGGGCGTCTTTCATACCATGCACCCATCCTCCTTCCAAGGCTCCTGCAGACCCAGAAGACAGGGCAGGCTGCTGCCCTCTGCTTTCTACTCCCAAAGACAGTGTCAGTGTAATGCCTCTTCTCTGTGGAGACTCAAGTATGTTGAATGAATGCAGCTGGAGCAGAGGACATTCAACTGCTTATCCCTTGATTTTAAACAACACCTAGTTTGGAATTTTCATGCCATATGTTTCCTGGTCATGACCTTAATTCCCAGGAACTCAGAAATAACCACACTCACCTTTGTGATGTTATGTGCCCCAAAAAGCCCTTGACACAAACGATTTCATGTGAGGCTTCACCACAGCTTCTAAAATAGGCCGGGGAGGTGTCCCTCTTAACTTCTGTCTTACTGGTGAGGAAAGTGATGCTCAGAGATGTTGAGTGACTTCCCCAAGGATTTAAATAAATAACAGTGTTATCAACTAAACTCAGGACCTATGATTCCAAACACAAACACGATCCATTTCTGTTTCACTGCCTGCTCCCTCCCTGACCCAAGCAAGTCATGTTTATTTCTCTGGTTAATACTGGAGGTCAGTCATCAAATAGTCCTCTGTCCAATTTTAACCCTCCTACCTCCATTTGGAGTATGGGCTTGGACCACCCAGATTCAGTCTTCCTTGATGGCTAAGAAATGGTGTTTCCCAGGGTAAAGAGAAGAAAATAGACCACGGGAAGATTACTGGCAGTCTGCTCACATGAGCAGTGACGAGAACTGAGAGACCCAAACAATTCCCCGCAAAGTTTTATTTTTGGTATTTTCGACTGAAATGACAGTGGATAGGTCCACCTGAGAAGCCAGCTGCATCTGCCGCCTTTTACAGAAACTGGTGTCACCAGAGCAGAAAGAGCTCCTATCTCAGATGCATCCTGTCCCAGTTCGGGGGCAAGACTCCGGGCAGAGTATTCATTAAACAAGTACTTGCCGAGCAGAGAAAACCATGTCCTTGCTATCAAGGAGCTTACTGTCTAGTCTAGTGGACAGTAAGAGACAGTGGAGGGTACAGACTTAGTCAAATAATTGCAAACCTAGAATTACGAACTATGACAGAGCTGTATCTGCTTCAGAGTTGAAGAGTTCTGGCTGCACCAAGAGGAAAGAAGCATGATTGTTCTGGCACCAATGCAGAGAGACTGCCCTGGGGCCAGGCTCAGCCCACATCGAGATATACAATGTAGCCCCAGCCAGCTGAACCCAAAGATGTTTCCACCAGCTGCCCCTATCCTCTCTTGATTAGTCCACTAGGGAAGACCAGTTCTAGGAACTCAGATTTGAAGATGGAAATCAGCTGGCTTCAGAGGTTCTATACTGAGTCTCAAATATCCTGAAATTCTAATTTTCAGGGGCTTCTGATTCATACTACCACTACCATCAATGAATCAGAGCCCACCTCCATCTAAGGGTGTATCTATTTCATTTGGGAAGGAAAAAAAGCATCTAATGCAACCCTAAAATTTTTGACATTTTTAGAAGTGATAAAATATAGTTTGGGACTCAAGCAGGCAAGGTTTGGAATAGCTACTACATAGCTTATCACTGTGTAACTCTTGGCAGATCACTTAACCCAGTGGTCTGCAAAGTGCTGCTCATGAGCCACATGCGGCTCTTTGGCCCCTTGAGTGTGGCTCTTCCACAAAATACCACATGCGCATGTACAGTGTGATTGAAACTTCATGGCCCATGCGCAAAAGTCGGTTTTCAGCTCTCAAAAGAATTTTCAATCGTTGTACTGTTGATATTTATTTAGCTCTGTTGACTAATGAGTTTGCCGACCACTGACTTAACTGGCAGCATGTGCCTCAGTTTCCCCATTTTCAAAATGAGGCAATATCTACCTCACGGGCTTATCATGAAGAATATATAAAATTAACACACAGTTAAAGACCCCGTACGTAATAGGTGCTCAACAAATGGCTGATTCGCCATTGATCTCAGCCAATAGTCCATGGTCCATCATTCACCAAAGAAGCATGCCTGGTACAGTGGCTCTAATTTGCCCCTCTCCTGCTATACTCTGATAATGAGTGTCTCTGTCCTCAATACACTCAGGGCTCTCTGCTGCCAGCAAGGACTGCTGCAACCTGCCTCTATTGTTCTCCTAGAAGTCATCCCTCAGATACCTGGGCCTGACATCCCGAAGTAACAGGACAGCCCTGATGAAGGATACAGGGGGTGGTCAGTGATGCTACAGAAAAACTGGTCAAATACCTCACTTGCAAATAGAAAAAAGCCTGGATGGGAGACATCAAAATCCTGACATTAGTCTCTTGTAAAGTTATCGCAAGCTAAGCAGAGGACTTCTTTCTTCAGAAGCCACCAGAGAATTACATTTGTGGCAGATTTGAGCTTTAAAAGGATGACCTCAAGATGAAGCATATAAAGTAGCAAAGTAAGGTGCAAGCCCTTGTCCTGACATCAGGTATGGCCCCTCAAGGAACCTGTATGTATCTCCAAAAGGATAGCGACATAACCTTCTTCATAGGCCTCTTCCATGGTCAGAGAGGGGACTTTTGTCATCCATTAGGGCAAGACATACTTCTGGCTGACATACCAGCTTTATCAACAGCAGCAGGGGCCAAACAAAGGGAAGAAAGGACTCACACTGAGAGCGTTGGTTCACCCATATCAGGAGTGAGCCAACCAAAGGTGCCCACCCAAATTTTATAGCAATGCAGGTGGAACAGAGGGGGCTGATACTTCTTTCCTTGTTAGATCAAAACCTGTATCATGAATCTAGCATTGCCAGTCTGATATAGGACAAGTTAGGCAGCTGGAGGAGAGGAAATTCAACTACTTGTCCCTTGATTTTATTTATTTTTAAAAATTTTAAAAAAATATATTTTATTGATTCTATTAGAGAGAGCTAGAAACGTCGATGAGAGAGAAACATCGACCAGCCACCTCCTGCACAACCCCCATCGGGGATGTGCCTGCAACCAATGTACATGCCCTTGACCGGAATCGAACCCGGGACCTCCAGTCCTCAGACCGACGCTCTACCACTGAGCCAAACTGGTTTCGGCTGTCCCTTGATTTTAAACAACACCTAGTTTGGAATTTTCGGGACTAAAAAAACTCATTTTTTAATCCTCACCCGAGGATGAGAGAGAGAGAGAGAGAGAGAGAGAGAGAGAGAGAGAGAGAGAGTGTGTGTGTGTGTGTGTGTCTGTGTGTGTGTTTAAATTATAGATTTTTTAGAGAGAGGGTAAGGGAGAAAGAGAGAAATATTGATCAGCTGCCTCCTATATGCATCCCCAACCGGAGATCACACCTATAACCTAGGTATGTGCTCTGATCTGGAATTAAAACTGAAAGATGTCTGGTACATGGAACAATGATCCAACCAACTGAGCCACCCTACCAGGGTGAGACCAAAGGGATTCTTACCAGAGAAGTAAACTTTTCCTGAGACCCTCAGATATGGGCCATTTCCTTGGAAGAATGACTCTTCGAACTCAACATCAGCTGTGCATTTTGGGTCTAACCCCAGCTCTTGTTAGCTTGGGATACAGTCTATATAAATGAAAGTAGCTCTGGTCATAGATTCATGATGTGAGATTTAACTGCCAGTCAAGATGAGCTTTTTTGCTAGGTCTATGGTCTACTAACCAATGTCCCCATGATTTGGGGGGGATTCCCTTGTGAATGACAGTGGAGAAGTTGTTAGAATACAAAGCCTGAGCCCTCGCCAGTTTGGCTCAGTGGATAGAGCGCAGCCTGTGGACTGAAGGGTTCTGGGTTCTATTCTGGTCAAGGGCCCATGCCCCAGTTGAGGGCATGCAGGAGGTAGCCAATCAATGATTCTCTCTCCTCATTAATGTTTCTTTCTCTCTCTCCCTCTCTCTTCCCCTCTGAAATCAATAAAAATATATTTTTTAAAAATAAGTAAAAAAGAATATAAAGCCTGGGGAAGAAGTCACTAGGTCAATCTTTGAGGAATGTAACCTCCTCCTAATTCACAAGGTACCCACAGAGTCTGAAAACATGATCTTTGCAGCTTCAGCGCTTCATGGAGATTGATTTAACATGTTCCACAGTGACTCACTTTTCTCTAGGAATGAGGTCCTCACCCTGGAAGTAACCAAGGACCTGTGACCAGCCGTGAGGGATCTTGCTGAAGGAGTGGAGGATTGGTTGAGGTCAGAGCTGTCAACTTGTGTAACTTAAAGAACCCTGAATAAGCAAAGGTGCCTGTAGTTGCCAATAAAGAGAAGGAAGCAGAGGTGTGAATGAACAATCTGAGTTCTGATGTCCCCACAAAGCTTCTCGAAGCTCTGCAGTAAATTTTGTTTAAATAAAGCAATTTATCGCAAAAATGTTGTAGATGCCAACCTAGATATTCTCTGATTTTCTTCCCATACTTTATGTCCTAAGATGCCTCCTTACTCCCAGTTTCTATGCAGAGTCTAATTATAATTTATTCTTTTTTTCTTTTAACATTTTTATTGATATCAGAGAGAGGAAAGAAGAGGAGAGACAAAAATATCAATGATGTGAAAGAATCATTGACCAGTTGCCTCCCACACACCCCACCACTCGGGACCGAGCCCAGAAGCCCGGCATGTGCCCTAACTGGGAACTGAACCTTGACCTCCTGGTTCATATGTTGATGCTCAACACCGGCCAGGCTGATTATCATTTACTTTTGAAGTTTCATATTTAATGCTACATGCTCTGTCGCATCTTCCTTAATTAATTCCATCTTCACTTCCCTCCTGCTAAAGGTAATTTATTTTATTAGTTGAATTCTCTATTTAGAAATAATTATGATTGGATAGATGCATGCATGCATAGGGTGGTAAAGAGATGGCTGATTTTCCCTGTACACCTTTCTTTCCTGCACTAAAATTTGCTATTTTTTACCCTCTTGCCTCCATTTTTTCTTTTCTTTTCCATCTCCCCAACATTTTTCAGTTCTGAAAAGTTATGACAATCTTTGGACTCTTTCTCTCTTCTAATTAAATATATTATTCTTTCCAGAGGACTGAAAAGCAATTCAGCTTCATCTATGTGTGGTCAAACCCTTTTTGGTCCTAACACCTGGTCTGAGGATGATTCTGGTTTATAATGCTCTGGCTATGTGCTCTTCCCAGAAAGCGACACTAATGAAACAATTACTAAGAAAAGAGGTAGCACATTGCTGTTTCATTTTTCGGTATCATTTGTGCTATTTTTTGCATACTCAAGTGTGAACCTCCTTGCAGCAAGATTATAAACACCTCAGTTCAATCTCCTAAAATAAAAACAAATACAAGCTTGCCAGTCAGTACCAGCCTTCACCACCACACCGTACAGGGTTGCTAGGAAACTGTGGCTCAGATTCCAAGTCTGGTCACAGAATGGCCCACTTAACCATTAGCCCTGGTCATTAGCCTCACCCTGAATTACTTGGAAAGGCATGCCCTGCTATTTCACAAGAAGTGCAGAACTCAAGAGGACACGCAACTATAATTTAGAATTAGTTGCATCACCATTGTCCTCAGAGATAAAAGTGAGAAGGAATGGGAAAATAAAAATAGTAACTAATATCTATTGAGTATTGACTTAATGCCAACCACTGTAGGGATCACCTATCACACCCTGTGAAGAACCATATTCCCACCATATATGTAAAGAAATGGCCACAGTTCAGGCAAATGGACTTGCAGTATTATACATCAGTGAGGCATAAATCTAGGGCTCCAACTCAGGTCTGCTTGCCCCAGACGCTATCTGTAAACCACTGAAGGCAATGAAAGAACAACGATGTCACTCTCTAATTCAAAATTAAACCCTACTCCTTATGCCTTGTTTTACACACACACACACACACACACACACACACACACACACACTCACACACACACACACACATACACACACACGTGCGCGCGCGCGCACACACAGATACCCTTATTCTTCTGAAGTCTGATCAGTTCAGAAAAAAAGGAGACATGCCACGGAGAAGGAAGACGTGGCTCCCAGCACAGGCTGCCAAAGAGGTCTTCATTAGTGCTGACCAAAAAAAAAAAAAAAAAAAAAAAAAAGGGTGAGCTGGGTTATTTGGGAGAGATTCTAGGTCTTCTCTCCATTTTTGTTGTTTGTTTGTTTGTTTGTTTGTTTGTTTTTTGTCCCACATTGCAGCTAAAATATCTGCAGAGTCCCACCAAGCTGAAACTGGTTTGGCTCAGTGGATAGAGCATTAGCCTGTGGACTGAGAGGTCCCAGTTCAATTCCAGTCAAGGGCATATACCTTGGTTGCGGGCACATCCCCAATAGGAGGTGTGCAGGAGGCAGCTGATCGGTGTTTCTCTCTCATCGATGTTTCTAACTCTCTATCTCTTTCCGTTCTTCCCTGTTAAAAATCAATAAATTATATATTTTTTAAAGAGCCCCACTGAGGAGGTATAGCAGCAGGGCAAAGACCTTATTTCCTTCAAAAGGTGAGCTAAAACACAGGCATCAAAAATAAGTTTTCAATATATTGAAGGGCATTTACATCTATTTTCATTTTCCTTTATTCTAAAGTGCATTAAACACCCTTTTTAATTTTTTCCATATTAATATAAACATATACACAAAAAAGTACATTAAAATTTATATGGAGTTCAATAAATTACTAACTAGATGAATTGTTCAAGGAACAGAATATTAAGAATCCCAGACATTTTCTTCATAGTTCTTCCCAAACATTCCTCTCTCACCTCTCCAAAGCTTGTAAGAATTATGGTTTCTAACATTGTACATTTGTTTTTATTTTTTTTACATTTAACTTTACATAAAGAGAATAACACAGTAAATAATTACTTATTTTTGCATTATTTGGCTATAACTGTTGGATTAATTTATTTTTTACGTGTAGTTATAGTTTAACATTTTCATTGTTGTTAGTGTTTCATCGACTTACTATTTAGAGTAGATGGATATTTGTGTGGTTATTGGTTTTTAGCTATTGTGATTAATAATTCTATAAATAGTATTATATATGTGTATTTTTCTTATAGACACCAATGCATTTTGGTAGATACTGCCAGATTATATGTTATGTTCAAATTTAGTTAATAATGCCAATATGTTTTCTAAAATGTTTGGAGGATGTTTGATCCACACTCTTACTAAACTTAAGTGATCAAAATTTTTATTTTTAAGCATTTTGATGAATATGAAGAGAAAACTCATTTATTATTTTACTTTCTATTTTACTGGAATTTATATAGTTTTATATAATTATTGTCCATTTTATGAAGTACCTTTTCATATATCTTGCCATTTTTACTAGATCATCTTACTAATTTGTAATTGACTGTAACTTAAATTTTTCATTGATTTTAAAGTGTTTTTTACATATCTTGATAGGAATCCTTCTTTGTTTACCAGTATGTTTAATGAAAACATCTTCCCTTCTCCCTCCAAAATAGGTTTTTAATATAAGAACAGACATCTACCAGATGGTGCAATTTTTTATTTTTGTTTGCCGTGGGTTCTTTGTCTAACATGGAAGGCTTGTGCTTTTACCTAAGCCCTGAATGTGAGACAAGAAGCAGAACAAGGAGCAAGGAGACAAGGAGACCAGACAGCTTAGCAAAACAATATTCGGGGTCTGATTCACATGGTTTGCATGTTGGGGGGGGGCAATGATAGAGAGGTATGCTTTTCTTGCCTTTCCCTTTTTTTCTTCTTACTTCTCCAAAACACAGATGTGATGGCTGGAGCTACAGTGACAACAATGAAGCAATCTTGAGGACAAAAGCACCATGCGAAGGAAAGCAGACCAGAAAGACAGAAATAGCCTGAGACGCTGTAGGCACTGCAGAGACTCCACACTGTCCTGCCCAGCCCACTACAACTTCTTTTATGTGAGAGAACATACACCACTGTCTTATTTAAATCCATATTGCTTCAAATCCCTTCACTAGCAACCAAATCTAATCCAGAGTGATCCAACAGAGCATTTGGTACTCTGCACAGCGTCAAATAAGTACTCAGTGGCCCATAGCTGGTATTTATCCCTATGAAAAGCATTGCATATGTTCTGCTCACAGCAGTACGATGTGCAAAAGTGTATTAGAAGCTATCAATTTCAACCTCCAGGTCAGTCCTTTTCACATTGACCACCCATTAGAATCACCTGGGAGGCATCTGAACATCGAATGCCTGGGGCAATTTAAAGAGAATTCTTGGTTGGGCCTAGGCATCAGTATTTCTTAAGTCTCCCAGAGCATTCCAATGTGTAGCCAAGGTTGAAAGGACTGCAAGAATATAAGAAAGGACTCCAAGCAGATGCAAGAATACCTTTAGTAAAACTAGGAACTTGTGTTTGAAAGCATATATTGATTTTTTTTTATAAGCACACATGAAAGCTCAGCAATTAGAGCTGGAAAAGGAGTTCAGTCAAGTTCAACCTCTTTGCCTTGAGCTGGGAAATGCGAGGCCATTTTACAGCAGGAGCACTGGAGGCTCAGAGCAAAGCTGTGGCTTGCCTAAGCCCCACACTTACTACCCATGGACTCGAAAGTAGGATCACAAGAACAATGCTTCATCCACAGCTTTATACAACCAGGACCACAGGGTTCAAAGAAGGCCTCTCCATCCCAGGCAGGCCCACTCTTATCAAGCAGTTGTTCTGTAAAAATGCAAAAACTGGGATGTTGCTAAGTATATCATAAAGGTGAAAATTATGTCAATAATCAGAACCAATTGGCCATCTTTGGTTTGGTTGGCTCAAAGTAAGAAATCGATGGACATCTCTATTTTGTGGAAAAATAAACTTTAGAAATAAGTCATAGGAAAAAATAAAATCTAAACCTTGACTTTGAAAAGTTTAAAAGCAAAAATATACAGGACTTTTAATGAAGTGAATTAAATATCCAGATATTTAGCTAATAATTGTAGACATGAGTTCTTTTTTGATCCTCACAACAGAACAGATTTGCAGCTTTGAACTGGAAGAAAGCTTTCAAAATCTCTGACTCAGGGACTTTCTGGGTGTAGAGGAAAAAAAGTTGGCTCTTTTTTTTTTGTAAATATAGAGAAAAGGAAGTAAAGTTCCCACCTTGAAAGTCGTCTGCTCTTTTACCAATTAATCTGTGGGCTTAGTACATGTGTGTCGTTTATTGAATCCCTGTGTGTCTTTTAGATCCAACTTGCCCTTATCAAGAAAACCTCTGAGTCAATCAATAAACTTGATAAGAAATAAAGGTGATTATTAGGCTTATTAAGTAAGCAAAGGTGATAACAGAATAGAAATATTAAGAGGCAATCTACAGGTCTAAATTACTTCTTGTTGTAAGTTTTTCTGAACTTACGCAGGAAAAAGAGTTCTAAAAGTTACATGTATGTTATAGATTTTTGTATCTTTGATTGCATTTTTAACCGCCTCAGAAGAGATGGCCACTTAGTGGAACCCTGGAGCAAATCCAGAGGTCTATGTTAATGAGAATTTTGAGATCTTAATTTATCTGTGTGCTGAATCTCTGCCCTATTCAAGTTGTCTACAAGCAAAGGCAAATCCATACCATAGAATTTAACATAACTATTCCCCATTCCTAAGGTGCCTTCTTGAGCATCACAGCAAAGAAATGTCAAAGCCACGTCTATGGGACATCAAGACAGCCAGTCAACTCAAAAAAATCAGCCAGACCTGCCTTTCATCATCACATGGGTCTTTCTCTACACAAGTAACAACAGTAAAAAATAAAAAAATAAAAAAATCAGTTGTTTAATTTGTTCATTTTCTAACAGGTGGTATTGAGTTCATTACACACATTAAAGAGAAAGTCAACCACACCTAATTTAGGGATTGTGTAAATCATTTAATCAATTGACTGAAAACTTTGTCTCCATTGGTGTTGGCTTTGTGCAAGCCCAGGATATTGAGTGACCTAAGGAAGTGGATACCAAAAGAACCACCCAAATTAGTGTCGACCTGAGACCAGCAAACATTATCTGTAGAGGTTCAGGTAGTAAATATTTTAGGCTCTGCAGGCCATATGGTCTCTGTGGCAACTACCCAACCTCAGCCCATACAACATGTAAGCGAATAGACGCAGGTGTGCTCCTGAAAAACTGTGTTTACAAAAACAGGTGTGTTGGGACAGATTTGGCACACTGGCCATTGTGTGCAGACCCCTGATTTAGGCAAAGCCTGGGAAATCTATTTGTAAGATTTTACCACTCAAGAATATTTTGACTGTGCCCCTTTAACCATTCTAATCAAACTGTGGGAAAGCACAGACATGAAGGAATCTGCAGCAGCCCTGATCACTCGAGATGGGCCCACAGAGGTGTCGCCCGAGGGAAGGGCTCTCTCATCACTATCTTTACTTAACAGAAGACTTGACGACATTCATTTAGCTCTGACAAAATCCTTGTAAGGCGGTGATTAGAGTCTCATTTTCTAGGTGTTTAAGAATAGAAGGTGAAATAATTCCATTGAAGAGCCAATTTTCAACCCCATACTCATAGCACTCCATAGCTCCTGCCATTTCCGCGGCACTGTTAGTAAATGACCTAAACAAGGGCTTCTTGCTTGGGTGGATGTTAGTGCTACACCTCCACACTGGACCTGCAGGACCAAGTGCAGAAGGCAGGGGGGAAGATTTGTAGGTGGAGTGACTACTTTATCCCAATGACCAGTCAAGCAAAGCTCAATTCCATGAGTGGCGCTTGAAGATTTCCATTTCTATGTGCCAGCAGCTCTGAGCTGATCTGAACTAAAGCCCATGTTCACGTTTAGTCCACAAAACGAGGGTTGTGGGCCAGGTAGGGAGGAGGCAACAATTACAAAGTGAATGTTTTCTTAACCCTTTCCAGAACCTCAGAGCACAGTCATTTCAGCTCATGCCTGCAGGGTGTTTTCTGAAAAAAGAAAGTGCCCTTTCAGCACTCTTGGTGTCTGATTGCAAACCCTGCCCTTCTACCAGGTGATTCTGAGTGGGCTGACATATGCTGCCCTATTTTTACTGGTTTTCCCACAGGGTTTAGTCACCGCGGTGCCCTCAGTGCCCTAGACAAGGGCCTTACTTGGATCCAGGGTAAGAGCATGGTTCTCGTGCCTGGGGCCTTTCCTAAGTCCCTTTATGGTGGCAAAGGACAACGAGAGAGAATCTTAATTATGTGCATCTGTCATGGAGAAAGTTTGCCCAGTTATTCCATGATTGAGCTCACAGGGTGGTCTCCCTAAGGATGAGGTTTTGTGGCCTCTGATTTGACCTCCAGGGTATGAGCAGAAAATATGTCTCTAGATCCCATCTTATAAAACTTCTAGTCTCTTAGGAGGCATGAAAGAAGGAGAAATGTAGTGTGTAACCAAGAGGGGAGAATATGAATGCAAGAAGCAGCCCCTGTCCCAGACACCGAAGCAAAACTAGGGCAATCAACATCATTTCCGCAGCATCTCAGCTTACTAAGGGGGATTCTGCAGAATGGCTGGTACCTGTACCCCATTTTACATGGATAAACCTAAAACTTAAAAGTAAAAGGAGAGTGCCCTGCTCTGAGCAGATAGGAATCAAAGCCGAAGTCCCTCCAGGGGCTCACATATAACCCACCGACTCAGCTCTGTGTGTAAGGGCATAGGGACGCACAGCAGCTCCCAGTAAAGGCAGTGATGCCCACCCACCTTCGGCCACAGACACATCTATGGGGCTGGCGGCCATTGGCCCTGAAGGCCAGAGTCTTGCTCTATCCTCCTCTGGTAGCAGTTACACACTACCCTTACTAGAATATTCCCAACTCTCTTGGAAGGATTCTGTAACTCTCAAACCCAAATTAGAATCAATTTTTTTTAAATTGCATCTTACTAATATCAAACAATGATGAGACTTCATGATCTGAGAGATTTTGAAGCCACTCCCCCATATTACACATTAACCAGTGCAATTCCAGGGAGTTTACACAAGAAATAAAGGAACAATGAATTGGTGATAAAGGGATTATAAGTTACGTTTTATGTTTTAATCAATAAAGGTATATTTTCAGAACTTTAAGGGCTCCAGGAGAATATCTTTTGTAAAATAAATACACTCCCTAATTTATCTTTTTCTGTCAATCTAAATTTTCTTATATTAAGTTTGCTTGAGGTAGGGCATACCTTAATTCATGAAAAGGCATTTTAAAAAGACCAATAGAGCCATTTTTTAGTAATACTCCTTTCTGGAGGAAGTCCAGATCCGAGCCCCAATAAGATTCAACTCTCATGAGGCCAGAGTTGACTTTGTTATTTCAAGAAAGAAATGTTATAGATAATCTCTGTATGATTTCAATTATTAGTAACACGAATCTCTGTTCAGTCCCACAGAATGGAAAATAAAGTTCACAGTTGTTCCATCCCACTCCAGGGATAAACATAAAGGTAACAGATGAACCAACTGTCCTTTTGACCCACCTCGCCACAAAATGGGAAGAATGACAAGAGGCAGGACAGTGCAGTGACAAAGCCCACCTCCCACTGTCCCCCTGCGTCCACAGACACAGAGCATGCCTGCCTGGCAGAGGCTGAGCGACTCAGAGAGAAGCAGCCCACGGAACTGAACCGTGGGCTCCAGAGCAGCTGCTTATACAATAAAGTCATGTAAAGACCTCTCTGACTTTCCCCTCCCGGCCCCAAACCAATATCACAGTTGACTTTTGTTTTGTGAATCATAAACCGCCCTTTCTTCCCCGCAGTGATTCATGCCCAGCAGCCCAGGGACCACGGCCTTCCCACCTTGGAACAGTAGTTTGTTCCCCTCCAACCTGGAAAATCAGCATCACCCTGGCAGGGTGCTTTCTCCACGGGCTCCGTCTCGCCCACCTCCTTCCTCCCTGCTCTTCTGGCTGGGACCCCAGACCCTGCTTTCCCCCCTCCCCCCCGCCTCGCCCCCACCCCTCCCAGTTTCAGGCTAGCTGGTGAGCCCACCGCCCCTACCCACACTGACGGGGCTCTGACAGCCACAGGCAAAGCACTTACATTTTTGCCAGAGCATGGCCTGTGACAGGATGTTGCCTTTTTTCTTTGAAGCAGACAGTTTGGCTTCTTTAATGTGAGACCTGCGTGTGCTTTCCTCCAGTGGAGCCACTGCCTGCTCAGGGCCGCTTCCTCGGCTTTTTAAAGGCCGGGTTCCCGCTGCGCACAGCGTCATCACATCCTCCCCCTGGGCCCCGCGCGTCCTCAGGAGGCTGCCTGTCACCCAGTCACCCACCCGCACCCCCAAGGCCCGCCAGCTGCACACCGCTGGCTGGAGCCGCCAGCTGGACCTGAACCACCACGAGCCCACTAGGCCGTGGCCCTTCCCACGTGGCCAGAGTGATGTGCCCTGTGGTGAGTGGGAAAGGGTGAAGGAGTGGGACCTGTGTGTGTTGTGTGCCCAGTCCTCTGTGCCCCCGCACAAAGGAGGAGCCCCAAAAGTCCTCATGGAAAACTCTGGGTTTGCTGTGGTCCTCCTCCAGGCGTCTACACCACCAGGATGTGAGCTCGGACTTAGTCCGCCGTGGGCCCTGCTCACGGGAAATGCTATTCCCATGGGGTCACTGGTTCTCACTTGCTGGAGGAAACACCTGTAGCCTCTTCAAGCCTCACTAACCAACCTCCTCATTCTTTTAGTATTGCTTTTCTGTTGGTTCCATTTTAAAACTCAGCAGCCCCTCTCCTTGCCCCCCAGCCACCACCAAAATGGCATGTCTTACTCATGGTTAAGTAGGGGGACACTGGTTCAGATGGTCCTCGGGCTCACGGAGGAGGTCAACTCACTTAGGAGGAAGCGGGGGGGGGGTGAGGGGGAGGACCCTGTGCCCCCCAACTAGGCTGACTCCATAGTGGGAATCTGCAGGCACAGTGTGAACACGGCCCCTCTCCCAGGGCCCACCCACCTGTCCGCATGAAGCTCCCAGAGGAAGGTAATGGGGTTCATCCTCAGGTCTTGCTTAGGGTGTTGGGCTATGGCTTCTTCCCAGTTTGGAAGCCTGCAGCCATGTGTATGTGAAGTCCACATGCTGGTCCCCAGTGACCTACCGCTTGGGATCTAGACCAGCTAGGGCCCACCTTGCTGCTGTGTCCCTTGCTGCCTCGGGGCTATCTTACACAGCCTAGATTGGCTCATGCCATTCCCTGATTTAAAAAGCTTTCCCCTACTCGCTCCAGTCCAGAGCTGGAGGCCCACAAGGCCTTTCACAATCTAACCCTTTCCATCTTTCCAACCCCATCACTCACCACCATCCCTCCCCCCACCACCCCAGCCACTGGCCCCCAGTGACTTCTAAGCTCCACTCTGCACAGCCACCCAGTTCCCTGCCTTTGACCTTGTCATCCTCTCTTGCCAGGTTCCTCTTCCCCAGTTCCTTCTTTTGCAATATCTAGCTCAAGTAGTACCTTTTTTTGGTGAAAAATGTTCTGATACACCAAACCACCTAGACAAGAAAATATTAGGCTCTCTTTTCTCAGCTTTTGGAGTACTTTGTTCATTGTATGGCAGCAAATTGTTGCATGACTGTAGGTTCCTCAAGGAGGTTTCCCTGTCTCCTGGTCCCTCACATGGAACCTGGAGCATACCTGTCCCTCAATAAAAGCTCAGTTGATGAAGTTACAGGTTTAATAAATTACTGTCTGCTAATGGGTTGGTTTGAGGGCAGGTCTTGAGAAATGTTATCCACATAAAGGACTCACTGAAAACTGAGAAGTCTACCTGGGTTTTGAGCCCTCTGGCCTTCTAGAGAGGGGAGGCCCCAGGTGGCCAGTGGTCTGGCAGGGAGCAGTGTCACAAGGCCTTGAGCCACACTGAGAAGTGTCCACTGGAAACACACCTCCATCAGGCCTGGCTCAGTCATAGGAGATGCTGGTTCCCAGGGAGGCTCTGCCACTCACTGGCTGTGCCCCCGGCCGTGCCTGGTAACTCTTCTGAGCCTCAGTCTCCTTGTTTCTGAAATGAAGAAACTGCTCTCAGGATGTTTCGTTTGGTTCTAAGGGGGATATGTGGCCTCACAGGTCCCCTCACATTGTTCTGTATTTTGGGTGTTTGTCTTATTCTCTCCAAGTTCACAAAATTAAGAACTTTTAAAAATTCATCTTTGCTTCTCTGTAAGAGCCTAGCTAGCATAATGATTTCCATGAAGAAATAATAATAACTATTTATTATCACCCCCAAACTCCATGTTAAGCCTTAACTACATTATCTAGTCACCACAGCTCTAAGGAAACTTCTATCCATATTGTTCAGAGAACTAAGTATTTACTCAGGGCCACAGGACTGTTAGGTGTCAGAACCCAGTTCATATAACTAGAGACAGAGCTTTAAATACTAATCGAAAAAATAATAATAAATACTAATCGATACTCATTAAATGGAGATCAGTGAAAGCCAAATGTCAGCCATGTTTATTAGTAGTACATAGGATCACTGATCTTAAAACCTGGAGCAGGTCAATAGATGTTTATATCCCCAGGGATAAATCCTTATTCTCTGGAAAGAAGGGAGGAAGAAGACAAACCCAGAGGTGCTCTGACAAGTCAAATCTCGTACAGTAGCAGAGAAAAAAAAATCTCAATTGGCAAGTTCAGCATGATGGCCTGCAATAAACCCTGCCACTTCTGACAACCTCAAAGGTCAGGAAACAGATTCCAGCCCAGTGCTTCCAATAAAGACTTTAGACATCCATGACCACACACGGGCGGATACTTGGGAACCAAGACTTGATCTAAATGGCAAACATTTGATCTAAAATGTCTTTGCTGAAAAGACATTTCCTGTGACTCAGATCAAAAGTCAAACTACAGCCCTGGCCGGGGTGGCTCAGTAGTTGAGCATGGTCCCATGCACCAAAAGGTCACCAATTCAATTCCAGGTTAGGGCACATGCTCGGATCGGACAGGGTTACATGCTGGCGGCAACCAATTGATGTTCCTCTCCCTCCCCCTCCTATTCTCTGTCTCTAAAATCAATATAAACATATATTCTTTTACAAAGTCAAGCTATATGGCATAGTTCAAAAGAGGACAAGCTGATGATGTTTATGCAATATCTCAAGAAGCAGAGAAATAAAAGAAAATCTGATAATGCCATCCAGATGTGCTCACATTTTTAAAAAATTGGTATACCAAAATTAAAACTGAAATAACTCAGTGAAGAGCACTGATCATGTTGCAAAAAGAACTCTTACCTTGCAAAAAGGATTCACCATAGACTTAATTTCTTCCTTCACTCAACAAATATTTACTAAGAGCTCATTATGTACTATCATCTGTATCAGACCTTATTTTTCTCTTTTTATTTGGGCTTTTATTGTCCTCTTTATCCACAGCACTTTATCACCATTGGTCCAAAAAGTCTCTCTCTTATTTACTCATTCTTCTTTTGTTTATTCATCATTCATTCATTCATTCATTCACCTTCCATGCATATTCTTTTTTTAACACTAATTTAGGGGGGGGCATTGTTTTATTTGTTTATATTTTTTTATTGATTTCAGAAAGGAAAAGAGAGGGAGAGAGAAATAGAAACATCAATGATGAGAGAGAATCATTGATTGGCTCCCTCCTGCACACCCCCTACTGGGGATTGAGACCACAACCCAGGCATGTGCCCTTGACTGAAATCGAACCTGGGACCCTTCAGCCCATGGGCCGATGCTCTATCTACTGAGCCAAGTTGGCTATAGCCTCCAATAGTCACCTATCATTTCAATCAAAGCAACGGTTTTCACCTGGATGATGTTAATTCTTTTATTTGTAAGTAAAATATATTTGTAACCTGTTCTTGTAAAATCTGTATTTTTTTTCACTCCTAGGTTTTTAATTGATGTAGGTGCTGTGTTAGAGAGCTCATATAGCTTCTTATCTCATAACTTGTCAGATCCATCCATATTGCTATGCATACTTTCCATCTGTCATTTCTAAACGCTTGAAAGTATTTCACGGAATGCAAGCACTGCCTTTTACTTAACCAGATTTTGTCCAACTCTCCCTCCGCAAAGCAAAGCATCAATAAACATGCTGACATGTACCCTTGTACAGAGGCATGTGAAAATTTCCTTGGGGTTACATGCACAGAGGTAGAATTCCTAGGTCAAAGAATATGCATAAATGTGGGCTGACTAAACACAGCCAAATTGCTCTCCAGGCTCCCTGCAGCAGTTCATGAAGCTTCCCACTTCACCATCGGACTCAGCATCAGCAGCTTTCTAATTTTTGCCAACCTAATAGGTGTAGTGATAGTTCACTGTCGTTTTATTTTACATCACTAACAGTAATAAATTTGAGCATCTCTTCATATGCTTAATAACCTTCTGGATTTCTTTTCTAAAATTTCTGTTCACTCCTTTGCCAGTTTCTCTACTGTGTTTGCTGTATTTTTCTTATTGATGGGCAGTTGTGTGTGTGTGTGTGTGTGTGTGTGTGTGTGTGTGTGTTTTGTATATTCTACAAGTGAAATTCTAGATATTATCAGTTTTAATCAATCTAGATATTATCCATTTTAATCAATGCAAATTTCTTGTCCTAATCAGTAATCTGTAAACTTCATTCCTGGTGTTATTTTTCTAAATATGTATATGGGCTTGCCTTTGAATTATATTTTATTTCATTGACTTCATTACCTGTTCTTGTACTAACACTTTACAGGTTTAATTATTATTTATTACAATGAATCTTAAAATTTTAGAATAAGTTCATTAAGTTCCTTTAAAAAAAATCCATCTGGAATTTTGATTGGTTTTTATTTAATTCACTGATTGTTTTAAGGGAGGTTGGTGTCATTATAAGAGTAATTTGGCCCATGTAAGCATGGGCTAGCTGTCCATCTACTGAGATCATATTCTATGTTCTTGTAGAGTCTTAAAATTTTCTCCATGGAAGTATAGTGCATTCTTTATATATAGTGTCTTCTTAGATAAGTTAATTCTTACTTTCTTAGTTAATTACTTATTAACTTTTGACACTGTGAATAGCCCCTCACTTTTTATTATATTTTCAAGTTGGTTGTTATTGGTATAAAAATTCTAATATTTGTGAGTTTTTCTAAACTTGTTGACCTCTCTTCTTAGTTTTAATACTTTGTGCATTGGTTATGATTATCTTTCTAGGTAGATGATCATCTCTTCTGAAAACAATGCTGTTTTATCTTTTCCCTTCAATTCTACATCTCTAATTCTTTCATTTCCTTACAGTTTTATCCAGTCCTATGATAAATAGTGGTAGTGGTTATTTTTGTCTTATCCTTGTCTTGAAGTTATAATAAAGATAAATACCTAACATTTTTTAAAAGTATGAAATATGTAAAGTTAAAACTTCTCATGAACAGTCAAATAGTAGAGATAAAGAAAAACTAACACCTGTACCCATTATAATGCAATCTAAAAACAACTAATACAAAAAGGAAATTCTAGAAGCTTACTTAGGTATATTAATAGCTGAGGAAAGAACTGTATTGATGGTATAGTTCTCAACAACAAAAAACTAGATGCAAACAGACAATTAAATATTTTTTAAGTATTGAAGAGAATATTTAACCTATAAATTTAATATAGCCGAACTATTATTTAAATGTTATAACATAAGTATTTGCAAGTATACAAGGTCTCACATTATAATTACTCTTAAGGGAAGCACTCAAATAAAAAAAGGCAATCCAGGAGAATGTTACAAAAAACATGGGAGGAAAAGGTGGTCAAATATCTGGATAAAGTTTATTATAGGAATTCTCTTAAAGCTGAAAAAGGGAAAAATACAACCCAGAACAAAATGTATAGAAAATATCCACATTGATTGCACAAGTTTGGGGAACACCATTCACATTTTATTTTTATTTTTTTATTTTATTATTTCATTTTATTTGTGCAGGAGTGAGATGTGTGGGCCTAAAGGAGATCAAAGGGAAATTAATGTAGCAACATTTTTGTTTTACAAAGTGGAAAAATGGCTGTTGATCAATTTAAGAAATTAATAAAGAAAAGTAACTAAGTATGAGGTAAGAGACAACTGCTACTTTTGTTCTTACTATAAGAACAGAAATAGAACATTTAATTTTTAAGACAGCTGAAAAAAACTGAGCCTTTCTATCAAAACAGGAAAGGAGTATTAAAATTTATATAGTGAATGGAAAATAGAAATAAGATAATAGGATAAGTTTGCATAATACAGCAACTATAATAAATATAAAGAAATTAAGCTCACCAATTAAAACATACAGATTCCTGGGTTGAATTTAAATTTTTAAAACAATCCAACAATATGTTGACTTTTAGATATAGTTAAAACAAAAACCAAATCTCAGGTAGTTTTCAAATAAAATACTGATGTAATTGTTGATTTCTAAACTAAATAATGTCAATACAAGAGAAGAAAACTATAGGCCATTTAATTTTTGAAAAATTTAATTTATCAAAAATCTTAAAGAACATAATTAGTTTGCTGAATTTAATGGTATATTAAGAAATAATGTCTGATGATACAATAATAAATAATAATAACAATACATTACAATAAAGTGGGATTTATCCTGGGAATGAAAGGATGATTTGTGCTTAGAAATTTTATCAATTCACCACACTAAACTGTAAGATAAAAAATATGAATTTACCTCAATCAATGTATAAACACTTGGTAAAACCTAACATCTACTTGTAATTTTAAACAAACAAACAAAAAAAACCTTTTAGAAAATTAGGACTAGAAGGAAACTTCTTAGCTTGGTAAGGTTTATATACCTACACTGATGTATATAATGAAGAAATTATAGATAAAATCCTTTTGAGAACAAGTTGATCTTTTACGTTTATGTGATTAATTTCTAAACATTTTTCACACAATAATTTTCTGAAACATGTACTAAACACAAAAATATAAAACATATAGATTATATCATGTAATTGTGCAAAGTTCTGTTCTAGGCTTTAGGGATATAGCAATAAACTAAACAGAAAATTGTTAGTATCATATAGTCAAATAGTTGGTGTTGGGTAGACAGAAAGTCCATATGACTTTTCAATAAATGATTTATCATAAATGCAGATATGAACAGACTAGAGCATAGAAAAATTGATGGCCTACAGGTTCAACAACCCCTAGACTTATAAAGATTGTCTCTAGCTCAGAAATTCAGAACAATTTGTAAAGTCAAGTATCTAGAGAAAGGTTTCTTGACCATAGAGGTGGAAGGGAGGACCTGGGTAATTTTAAAAATAGGGCAGGGCGGGGACAGTGGGTCCTGTGTGCATATATACATTTTCCTTGGCAGACAGTCCACAGAGTTCATGAGAATTCCAATGTTAAGAACCACTGTTTATTTTAGAGAAATACTATGATATAAAATGTTTACATAAATTTTTTGCAAATGTTTGCAGTTAGAATAGTAATGGGCCCCCTGTGATGTGGGTAGCGTATCAAACTCCATTGCTGCCTGCAGGCAACCTCCCAGGTTTCCTCCACACACTAAGTATGATAGTCACTAGTAAGTCAGGTAAGTCCATTTGTCATCTCTCCTGCCAATGACTATCACTTCATTCTTCCATGGAATTTGCCTCTGGACCAGGCATCAGGGCATAGTGAAAAAGTTACTTCATTTAAGTCAGGAACCTGGTTCAGAATCTGACTGCTCTGCTAATACTGTGGTCTTGGGTAAATTGTTTAAACTCTCCTAGTTTTAGTTTCCTTCTTTTCTAAATAATAGTAATAAGAATAAGAATAATAGTTGTTATTGTTGCAGTGCTGGAGTGTAATAGCCTAGTGTAGAGTCCTCTACACACAAATTTTCATTGTTTTGTTCCAATCAAGAAACTACATAACTAAATTCCCTGTCTTGTTTTTGTTCTCAAAATTCATGCACAGTGGTCCCTATCCCTTCAAGCTTTGCCAATTTGTACTTTCCAAAATAAAAGCAGGTCCCCCTGCCCCTGTCAAAGAAATCATAGGATCCTGAGCACACCTCAATGCCAGCTCCCACCCACCACCTGAGAAGATGACTGACAGCTGCATGGCAGGTCCTGATTTAGGAATAGATATAATGGTTGGGATTTCCAGCTTTATTCTGTCCTAAATAGACATTATGACTAGGAGCAATTAAAAAGGAAGTCACATTTGTTCTGATGAGACAGAGATTGCACAGACCGAAGCCAAAGTGGGCTGAATGGGCGCCAATGCTCAGAAGCTTTATTTATGTAACAGCTCTGTGCAGGCGGGAGGAGGCCCAGCTCTGTTCACGGCTGTCTTTGAATGCCGTCTGATGCTAGACAGGTGAAGTCTAGTCACACTGACAACTCTCTTTAACACAGGCAGCTGGGATGTGTCCATGTCCCCATTTTTCCAATGAGAAAACCAAGGGCCAGGTATCTTTAATAATTATTGATAGCCTAAGACTACCACAAGTAGTCCTGGAAGATAGTTTAAAAAAATAACTTAGTGGTTACTACATTGATACCTTTGTTACCATAGAGCTTTGGAAAACAGCGTTTGCCAAAGAAATTATCTCTAGGCTATTTTACCCACCCTGTGGTCCTTCCAAGGCAAAGAGGGTTTTTTTGTATGTGTGGGGTTTTTATTTTTTGGTTTTTATATTTGTTTGTTTGGGGGTTTGTTGTTGTTTTTTGGGGGATGTTTTATTTGTTTGCTTATTTGTTTGTTTTGCTTTACCATTATTTGATGCCACACCCTGAATAATAGTCTTAACTTGATAGTTTAACCTTCATACTGCCAATAATACCTTCCCCCACAGCCTGCACAGCTGATGGCCACCTTTGAGAAATATATTCCATGATGTTTTGCTCTGTGCTGAGAATTAATTTAGATATTAGGGCACGAAGCCACAACCCCTGTGCTCAAGGAATTATCACTGGTGTGGAAAATCTAATTTCTAAAAAATAATGGAAAGTCCCACAAGAATTCCTAGAGTAGTTCTCAGCCAAGTTACAGGGAATAATTATTACAAAGGGATATTCCTGAGCCCTACCCTCAGAACACCGGACTCGGGCCTGGTGCCTGTTCCAAACCCAGGCAGTGCCAAGGCGCCATCGCTCGCTATGCAAAGTGGCAGGAGGGTGACTTCTCTGATGGCACCTGACAAACTGTCTTTCAAAACTTCCATGGAGTGGGTCATGTGAAGGGGTCCTGGCCACCCACCCACAGGGCAGGGACCAAGGAGCTGCCATCAGGCCTGCGGCTGCCCTCCCAGCTGCCACCCAAGGTGCGCCTTTTCCAGTGCGCACAGCACCAGGCCTGGCTCCCTGACTCGGGGCACCTCGTTATCTTCTGGCGGGTTTCAGAAGCTTACTTCCTGGTTTCAGAAGCTTCCTTCCTGGTCTCAGAAGCTTCCTTCCTGGTTTCAGAAGCTTCCTTCCTGGTCTCAGAAGCTTCCTTCCTGGTTTCAGAAGCTTCCTTCCTGGTCTCAGAAGCTTCCTTCCTGGTCTCAGAAGCTTCCTTCCTGGTCTCAGAAGCTTCCTTCCTGGTCTCAGAAGCTTCCTTCCTGGTTTCAGAAGCTTCTTCCTGGTCTCAGAAGCTCCCTTCCTGGTTGACACAGAAGGTTTATTCAAAGGCAGCACTTAGGTCCTTTATTCTGTAGTTCCTGTGGGATTCCCTTGGTTCCCATCTGTATTGCACCCGGGCTGCCCTGGCTGCCTTGAGAGGTCACTTCTGCCTTCCCAGCAACAAAATAATGTGTTATCTCTTAAAAACAAAACCCATTGTGAATGCATCTGAGATGGATAGTCACATCATGTGCAGTGGTTCTCAACCTTTCTAATGCTGCGACCCTTTAATACAGTTCCTCATGTTGTGGTGACCCCCAACCAAAAAATTATTTTTGTTGCCACTTCGTAACTATAATTTTGCTACTGTTATGAATCGTAATGTAGATATTTGTGTTTTCTGATGGTCTTAGGCTCTATAGCAGCGGTTCTCAACCTGTGGGTCACCACTGTAGAGCCTAAGACCATCGGAAAACACAGACATTTACATTACGATTCGTAACAGTAGCAAAATTACAGTTATGAAGTAGCAACGAAAATAATTTTATGGTTGGGGGTCACCACAACATGAGGAACTGTATTAAAGGGTCTCGGCATTAGAAAGGTTGAGAACCACTGCTAGCAGAAAAGGTTGCAGAGCAGAAAGAGAAGATAATACTAAGGCGCACTCACAGGCTCACTGATGAAGATGCCAAAGAAAGTGACTCCTGACGAATCCAAACCAGAAAACTGACCCAGAACCAGATCTTGAGTGTCAAGGTCAGGTTTACTGCCATCTTCAAAAACAAGTGCTGGAAAATGACCAACTTCAAGGATGGACAAGAAATGTGCTTTATTAAGTTTACATCTAGGCTGATTTTCCAAATGATTTGTGAATTTCTTTATAGATTCCTGTCCAGGTTTCAAAGATATTTGTCTTCAGAAATTATTTTATCTTTCTTATCAGTGTTGTAATAATTTCTGAAAACATCTTTAACTGCGTATTTAGGGATAAGAGGCAATGTGCCATGAATGCTCTGACATAAAGCTATATGTGAAAATAAAGTTGTACTTTGTGTTGACTACTAAGTCCTACATGGAACAGTTATATGAAGGTTGTAACCACAATTTAACATTTTATTTCAGGGATAAAGTTTGTATATTCTGCATTTTCTCAAGGCTACAGTCAGCTCAGTGTTTGTTTGTTTTTAAGTATGTAAATAAATTCCTGTGTTTTGTTTTTTTACTGACTCAGTAGATCTGGAGTAACACATGACTTGGTAGGTTGGTTGATTGGTTGGTTATTTTAGTAAAAAAAAAATTTTTTTTTTGAACAGAAAATACTCAACTGGGTGGTTGGAAGCTGTATACCAAAAGTTACAGGTTCGATTCCAGGTCAGGGCACATTCCTAGGTTGTGGATTCAATCTTTGGGGTGGCATGTATGAAAGGCAAATGATCTCTCTCTCTCTCTCTCTCTCTCTCTCTCTCTCTCTCTCTGTGTGTGTGTGTGTGTGTGTGTGTGTGTGTCTTTCTCCCTCTGTCTCATCCCCTTCCTTTCTCTAAAAATCAATAAACATATCATTGGATGAAGATTTTAAAAAAGAAAGAAAGAAAGAAAAAGATCCATGTGGCATAACTTTGAGATTTAGGTAGCACTAACGTAGACAATCAAGAACAAGTCATCCCTTTTTTTCTCAATGTCTCTTTTCCCATCTATCCTCTTTCAACTCTTACTCATTGGAATGCCCCTAGAAAGCCCTGATTAAGAAGAAAAATAATCTCCAGTGTAAGTGTAGCATGGTAGATCCTTTGTCTAACAAAGCACATAACCATTATTTCCCACTTACAGGAGGGAGCTTGGCACCATGAATGCTCTGCACCCAGAGGCAATTCCCTTCCTATAGTCTCCTCCCCCCCAGCCAAACCCCCAGCCAAGGAATAGTGATCAGGTGACTCTGTGACCTGGCATCCAATCTGCACACCCATGACTCAAAGCCCTGAGCTACTCTGCTTCTCTGTATAGCATTCAAAGACCCTCAAGTGACGAGAGACAGCAAAACAGTAGACATCAGGGAAGCAGTTGGCCCCTATTCCACTTGGACTACAGGCTCAAAGGAGTAAAGTGAAGGAAGTCTGTCCAATGATTGAGGTGATGCATGTCAATCATCTGTCCTGAAAATACAACAAAGAACCCCCTCCTTTTCCTCTTCCCGAAACACCAAGACTTCTGGTGACAGGGTTTTCACCAGTGTAGGTCATGGTTTTCCAAACACTATGGAAATAAGAAATTCATTAAAGTCTAAGTCCATTTCCTTGTGAATCAAAAATTGAGTGTACTACAAAAAAAGGAGAAGGCTCCAACATGTCAAGACAAGTCTATTTGCATACGTGCCATGGTCCTGGGCCACTTTCAGTCACGGGTGGAGCTGTTTGGCGGGCAGCTGCACTGCTTTTTTTGAACTGCCACTTCTCTAATTTGAAGGGGGAGCAACTTGAATGAATGAGTGAGGAGATGTAGAAGATGAAAAGAAGATAGAAATATAAATGAAAAAAGAAGAAAAGGAAAAGAAATAGAGGAAGGCAATTCAAAATTTTAGACATTTTGAAGGTTCAAAGGAAAAACAAAGATCTGCCTCCACAGACAAAGCAGTTCATTCAATGGAGCAGTAACTCTATGTGAGGCACTTGTGACCATGGTAACAACTGACATGGTAACAAGCCTGGCCTCAGGGAGTCCAGAGACAAAGTCAGATACTGACAGTATCTGAGGATCCAGGATCTCCTGGTCCAGGCAATGACTTAGCCATCAAAGTATACAATGCCCCGCACATAGCAAAGACTCTGAAAGTGGTAGCCATTATTGCTGTTACCATCGTTACTATTAATAATGAATATGGCTTTTGACCTGGGCCCAGTGTCACCACTGTTCTCTTCAGAAGAAAATACAAACCAAAAACAGGGTCAGAGATATAACAGGCACACAATAAGTATAAATTGATTGGCATGAGTACTTATTTCTAAAAACCACAAATCTGCATTAGTTAGCATGGTCCACAAATAGACACAGTCAAACTATTAAAAAAAAAAAAAAAAGAGGGGTAGAGAGATAGAGATCAAACAACTTCAGGAGCTTCACATGTACAGTTTGAAAAGCCAGTGATAGCCAAGATCTCTGGCCAATGACTATTTGCCAAGAACTGTTTAAATACTTTGTACATATTATTCTGTTGTATCCTCATAACAATGCTTTGAAGTAGTAGTCTCATTTTACAGAAGAGGAAGCAGGCAGAATGAGGTTAAGACACTTGTCTAAAATACACAGGTCATACAAAGAGTCAGGGATCCAACCTGGGTGATCTGATTGCACAGATCTTATCTTTCTTTTATTTTTTCCTTCTTTTAATTGGAATATTTTATTATTTTCATGTGGGCAACACAACAATTTGATGTATATATTGAAATGATCACTACAATAAGTGTAATTAACATCCATAATCACAAATAGTTACTTTTTTCTTGTGATAAGAACAGCTCTATCACTACATGACACTGTCTTCCCACAAAAAGAATTAAGTCCCACACAATCAAACATTGATCCATCCATCCCTGCATTAATCTCTCCATCCATCCATCCATCCATCCAACCACCCATCCACCCATCTACCCATTCATTCATTCATCCATCCATTTGCTTATTAATTCACTCATTCATCTATCTACTCATTCAGTAAATATTTGTTGACTATTATTCTAATATCTGTATCTGGCACTAAAAATACAGCAGTGAAAAAGGAAAGTAAGGTCCCTGATTTCAAAGAGCCCACATTTTAGTCAGAGTATGGGCAGGGGGGGTGGAGGAGAAATAATACAAATACCATCCCACCAGAGAATAAAAGTAGTGGATCAAAAAATATCTCTCCAAATCAACATCTTGAGGCCTCAAGCCTTATATTTCTACTATGCACATTCAGAAAATCATTTCTATGGTGATTATCCTATATAATAAAAGGCTAATATGCAAATAGACTGACCAGTGAAACAACCAAACAACCAGTCACTATGATGGGCCCTGACCTCCAGGGGTCACATGCAAAATAAGGTGGGCATTGGCAGCAGGCAGCAGAGAGAGGAACATGGTGGGTGTCGACTGCAGTGAGATAGTGGAGCAGGTGAGTGGGGAGACCAGACCAAGGCAGGGCACCAGTTGCTGTCATCAGGGTGAGCCTTTGGTGGTTACTGAAAATTATTTGCTCACAGGCACAGAAATCCTGTCTGATGCTTGCACCTGCTGCCTGTGCCAGCCCCGCTCACACCCAATGCTGGCTCCAATCGCTTCATGCCGTCTGCACGTGGGAGCTGCAGCAGGAGCAGAGCTGCCAGCAGACAAGTCTGGGGCCATGGCCGGAGGGGCCGGGCATGGAGGCATGGAGGATGGGCTGAGACTTGCCCCTGTTCCCACCACAGCCTCTAGGCTCACAATTCTTTTCAAGGTGCACAAATTTGTACACTGAGCCCCTAGTAGTTAATAATATATTATATATTTGGAAGTTGTGAAGAGAGTGGATATTAAATGTTTTCACTACAAAAATGAAATTGCAATTAAGAAATGGTAATTATGTGATGTGATGGAGGTAATAGCTAAGGCTATGATGGTAATCGTTTTTGTAATATATGAATATCAAGTGAACACTTGGTACACCTTAGACTTATATGATGTTATCTGTTAATTATATTTCAATAAAGCTGGGAGAAATGCAAACACTAAGAAAGAGAGGGAGAATAAATAAATAAATAAATAAATAAATAAATAAATAAATAAATCTCTGTCGGACAGCTAAGGGACATAGAAATCATCAATGGCATTAAAGCTAGATAGCCTACATTTAGCAAATTCAACAAACATCAGCTGAACACAGGAAGGCCCAGGCTCACCCAGATGTGGGAAGTGAGGACCACAGCTCTGCCATAGATACTTAAGATTTTACCAGGGGATGCTGAGCCCAGAAGCTAAGCATCTCAATGGAACCCTGAACATCCTTGCCTTCCCTCTTTTTTCCAAGGGATTCCAGTCCCATATACACAGCCTAGGATTCAACTCAGAACACTTATCTCTCTGAAATGAGGCAACTGTTTTGCACCAGTGAGGTGGCCTTCACAGTCAGATACACAGACTCCAGAGCAAAGTACCAGATAATTGCTGAGAAGTCCCAGACCCATCTCAGCTTGATTATGGAATGTCCAATGTACAGATGATGCCAAGCCATGGAATGCAGAAACCTTGGCAAATGGCCTATTCTGGTGCAGCAAGTGTGAGTTCCTTAGGGAAGCAACTCAGGTTTCTCTTATGTCCAGAAAATTGTATATAATGACAATTGCAATGTATGTGTTTTCCATAAAATCTCATGGATCAATTAATCATTGGCCCCTTTTTATTTCAGACTGAGACAACCATGTTAGACATCAGTGATTGCACCTGAAGTCAGGGGCAAGTTCCTCTGACCATCCTGGTTAATGGCAGGCACTAAACCCCAGAACTTTAGTCAGGATGCTGATTGAAGAGTATAATGCTTCCAGTTACCACAACAGACTCAAACTCATATTCTTATTGCCCTGACCAGTTTGGTTCAGTGGATAGAGCGTCAGCCTGTGAACTGAAGGGTCCCGGGTTCAATTCCGGTCAAGGTGCCTTGGTTGTGGGCTCAATCCCCAGTGAGTGTTGTGCAGGAGAGAGCTGATTGCTATTTCTCTCTCATCAATGTTTCTACCTTTCTATCCTCTCCCTTCTTCTCTGTAAAAATCAATAAAATATACTTAAGAAACACACACACCAAGCTCATACTGTTTATAACACTTCCATTTTCTGTTGCTCCAAACTTTTTCAGGTTTTTGAGATACAGGCAGGAAATTCAGCCAGATTTCCCAGGGAAATATCATGTGAGCCCCAAAGAAGAGCAAAGACTTACCAATTTTTGCACCAGAATCTTACCCTTTTCTTCTTTCAGCCACTTGTTCTGTAGAACCCAGGGCCTCTGCTGGCCCAGAGTCCATCCTTCTAACCAACCTACAGGCCTGTATGCAGAGTTGTGTCTAAGGCCTCTGTCATTTCCAAGGATCAGAGGCAGGCTGGGCCCTCATTGTGCTCCCTTTAAACATGGCGTTGGTAATGGTGTGGAGGTATATTGGAGATAGTATAAATGGGAGGTGGAGAGAGAGTCTTTCTAACAATTGCCCCAGTAAGAATTAATTAGGGTTGAACTTTGAGTGATGACCACAGATGCTCCCAAGCTGTCATTGTGTCTTGTCCTTCTCAGAATCTGCCATATGATAGGCACTCAAGAAATGCTTGTTGGATTAAGGAAATTTGAATGAATCTGGAGTGAGCCCTTCGTTTTTGAGATAGGAAACCAGGATCATAGAGATGAAATAACCTGCACATAGTCATCTAGCTGGGCAAGAGCAAAGATGGGTCTAGCTTCCTGACTGCCTGTTCCAGGGGTCTGCAAGCTTTACAATGCATCAGAATCAGGACTACCAGAGTTTCTGACTTAATAGGTCAGGGAAAGGGCTGGAGATTTTGCATGTCTAACAAATTCTGAGGTGATGCCTATGAGGTGTCCTCCCCCAGGGGACCCTTCCCTCCTGGAAGCTGTTCCATTAGATCCTAATCCACCCAGCTCAAAAGTATCTCAGATAGTGAGGCCATGAGGCAGCTAAGGGAGAAGGCTGAGCAACCCGAACACAATAGAGAATCCTTCCAGAAGCTGGGAGGTGGGAAGTGGGGAGGTCAGTGGAGGAGTGCAATCCTCAAGTGAACCAGGGAATAAGGAAGGAATTGGCCTAGCCAGATGGTTTGGGATGGTCTTTCCAGCAACCGTTTCTGCCATCTTCCAGGTGCCCAGGGGCTCCACAGCAGGTGTGGTCAGGATATATGCCAGGGGAGGCTGGCTTGGGATTCCCTGTGGCTTCCTGCCTGGACAAACACGCCCCACAGCCCTGGTGGACTGTCACCTCCGCTGGGCCCCTCAGGCAGCACTTACACTAGCCCATTGTTCTTCCTCCCTGGCAGCTCTAGAGCCCAGCTTCCCATCCTGGCCCCCAGCGACCCCTGCAGATCCTCGGCGGCTTTGTATATGCTGAACAGGTCCTGGGCTCACTGCTCACTGCTGCCACTCCAGTGGGTGCCACATTGGGTTGCTAAACAAGTTTCTTCCCTCTTGTGGGAACACTCCTTCAAGCAGGGACCAACACAGCATGTTGTGAAAAGGTCTTTCTATTGACAAGGATTTTCAACTCATTTCTGCCATCAGAATTTTTTTAAATGAATTATTAGGCTGATCCTCCAAAATTTAAAACAGAAGAGGACTCATAGACTCTCTTTGAGTCTCTGGCCCTTAATTCAGGCAGTCCCACAAACATATTCAGGGTTAGAAATGCTTAGTCCATAACATCCCCCTCCAATTCATCTTGCAGACTAATGTCTTCTCTCAGGCTGGCCCAAACTTACTATTGCCATTGCAGGTCCAGTTTCAGACATTCTGCCCTTTACTCTCTTCCCCACCTGCAGCCCAGGGTGGTGGCAGGTAGCCATCAAGTGAAAACTTGTACCTGGGACTTGAGGGCAATTCAGAGCCAACTCTACCCTTCAAAACAGTTAAACCCCTGCATTAGAAGATTGTCTCAGTGTCAAGGGGCAAAGTATTGAGGCTTCTGGTGGGTGTGACTTTAGAATTGCCTCCTTCCATATATGTAACTTCCCAAAACTGTCTTGGCACAAGACAAATTAAAACCGCAATTCTGGATCCCACCATAAGGCCTACTGCTTACACCACCGCCACCCACACTGGCCTCCCCATGTTTGCTCCCAAGACCCTTCAAAGTCTTGCCCAAGACCAACATTGTCCATGAAATTATTTTTACAACTCCTTTTAGAGTGTTGATTATTACAGCCTCACTTTTAAATATAAATATATATTTTACTGATTTTTTTTTTTTAGAGAGAGGAAGGGAGAGAGATAGAGAGTCGGAAACATCGATGAGAGAGAAACACCAATTGGCTGCCTCCTGCACGCCCCCTACTGGGGATGTGCCCGCAACCAAGGTACATGCCCCTGACCAGAATCGATCCTGGGACCTTTCAGTCCGCAGATCAAAGCTCTATCCACTGAGCCAAACCAGTTTCGGCTGCAGCCTCACTTTTTGATAATTAACCACATACTGCTTGAATTTTCAGTGTTTTTATTTATTTCCATACTCCATTGTCCGTTTTTTGTGGGCAAGGACCAAGCCTTCCTAGAATCCCCCCATGATGTCCAGCTCTGTGTTTTATTTTGTGATGTGCAAATGGCGGGTGTTCAATTAGCATTAGTTGACTTACTCATTCCATTGGCCACATAGTCCATGTGTCAAATACATACAATTTTGAAGATCATTGCCCCAGATCTATTTCAATCAAAGAAACAAAACTAGGGCTGAAAAGAACATAAGGAGCACACATTTTAATGTCATAATTTCTTAGTTCATTTAATATTTTTCCTTAGCAAACATTGATAAATTCAGTCTGTATAAACACACATATTCTGTCTCCCAACACCCACTCTTTCCCCTTCCAATCCACTTTCCAAAATGCAGCCAAGAAATTAATGCACATCTGTCACTTTCTTCCACTGCTTAAAACCCTTCAGAGGCTTCCAATTACCTGTAAGCCCTAGTCCAAATTTTTCATCTGACTTCCTTGGCACTCAGGGACCTTGACTTGTTACCTCTCTAATTCATCTTGTTTTGCCTTTGTCTGGGCTATCAGGGGTCTCACATATTTAGTTTGAACTTCTTAAAATGTCTATACGAGGCTCTCTCTCAACTCAAGGGCTCACACAAACTCTCTCTGTGTCTATAATGTCCCTCCCACTCTTTTCTTCCCTCCCCTGCATCCCTTCACCTGACTTATTCCATTTCAACCTTCAGTTTTCAGATCAAACATCACTTATCCAGAAAAGATTTACCTGAGACCCATAACTAAGATCATAGAAACTGCCAGGAGCTCACACAACATCCTTTCTGTGTCTCCTCTTCATTAGCAGCATTCTCACCTGTTTGTTTCCTCTCCGAGATCCTGAGGTTATGGACAGTGTCCCTCTTGTTCATTGATGATCCCCAGTAGCAAGTATAGTGCTAGTTGAATAAAACGGAAATATCCCCTCATTTCAGCCAATTTTCAGGACATATTCCCCACATAGGATGCTTCAGGAATGAATACACTATCCTTCATGTGAGTGTTTTGAGTCTATTGTTTTGAGATAAAATTTACAATTAAAGAGCACAATAGTATACATAGATGTTGTATTACAAAGATATTAGAGGCCCAATGCACAAATTTTGTGCAAGAGTAGGCCTTCCTTCCCCTGGATGCTGGCACCACTTCCCTCTGGCACCGGGGACCTGGGCTTCCCTCACAGCTCCAGTTTCATCCAGAAGGTTGTCAGGAAGGATGTCCATAAGAACATCCGGTCTAATTAGCATATAACACTTTTATTATTATAGATGCACTAAAACTTATATATTGTTGTTATTAACAAGTGTTGCTAAAATAAATTTAACTTATAAAAATAAATAAATAAATACTTTGCAGAAGAATTCCATGGCCTCTAATTTAGTCCAATTTAGCTTAACAAATCAAATTGCTTCCCCTACAACACCCTCATTCTCTGCCTCTGCCCTGTCCACCAGCCTCACTGTGGTCTGTGGCTTGGGGGCAGAAGAGGAAGGAAGAGGGGAGTTATGGCCACCAGCATAACCACCACCAATCAATACCACCAACCATATGTATGTTGTGGCCACCTCCAGTAAGTCTGTCCTTCCTACTAGGACAAAAGGTTCTAACACTGCTGATGGTCTGTGAGTCTGAGACAGCCTCAGTTGAGCCACAAGTTAGCAGAGATGGCTTTATGGTGCAGACTAGCCAGCCATTTAGGGAGTGAGGCTTCAGAGGGCTCCCCTGTCCTCCATCCACGTTTATACACCTCCTGACCAAAATGTCCCAGTTAGACCGTGCTCCTTTTGCTTAAAGCTTAAACTTTAGTGGGCAATAGAATCACCTGGAAAACTTAATGAAACAGATTGCTTGGTCCCACCCTCAGAGACGCTGATTCAGGAGGTCTGATTCAGGCCCCCAGATTTGCATTCCTGAGTTCCCAGGCAATACCGATGCTGCTGGTCCAGGGACCACACACTGAGAACCTCTCACTTAAACTAGAAATGGTTTTGAGCCCTGGTTGTGCATGAGAATCGCCTGTGAAGCTTTCCAACAGTACAGTGTTTGAGCGAGCCTGGGCTTCCATAGTTATCAGTGTACCCCCAGTGGTGCTGACACACGCCAAGGCTGAGAACCACGTGTGGGTGTTTAGGCCTGTTAAAGCATTGGCCCTTTGAAAGGGGTAACACTTTAAAGTGGAGTCAGTGATTTACATGCCAGTGTGAATGGGTTCCCCATCTTTTCTGAAAGATTTTAGTGAAGGGGAAAGGGTGAGTATTGAAGACCCTAGACAAAGAGACAAATATGGATGAGGCACAAGGGGAGGGAAATTGGGGCAGCCAAAAAGTACCTTCACTCGCTTTACCAAGATGGGTATGAAAGCCCTTTGCAGGAAGAGCCCTTAATGCTACAAACTTGGACTCTCACTCCCTTTGTTTTTAAGTCCCACTGGCAGTGGCCAATACCATGAAAATTGGCAACAAGAAAACACAGCTGGCCAGATATTCTGACCAAAGACCTGGATTTACTTATTCTCCACCCAGGGGACAGCTGTGCCCTGACCTCTCATGTACCTCATTGTCAAGGGACATCCTACAGAGCACTTCCATATGGATTTGGTCATTGGCACATCCCTTGTGCATGGGTCTTGAGTAGGACTTGGAGCTCCATTTCTTTTACTGGGAAAAATGACATATCTTTTTAACTGAGCTTATTCAGTCACATATTTATCTCACTGCTTTTTATTTTTTAAATATATTTTATTGATTTTTTATAGAGAGAAAGAGAGAAGGATACAGAGTCAGAAACATCAATGAGAGAGAAACATTGATCAGCTGCCTCCTGCACACCCCCTACTGGGGATGTGCCTGTAACCAAGGTACATGCCCTTTACTGGAATTGAACCTGGGACCCTTCAGTCTGCAGGCTGATGCTCTATCCACTGAGCCAAACCCATTAGGGCTATCTCACTGCTTTTTAACCCCATTGAAATGATGGGTAGTGGTTGGGAATGGGGGATGGATGACATTGCTTTTCTAGTTTATTCTTGCAAATCCCAGCATTAGTTATCACTGCCTCTTGAGAAAGTAAGACTATTATTAGTGGGATGCTCTCTGTGTCCCCATCTGTTGCTAATGGAGGTGGGCCTCTTAGGATGTCCGCGGGAAAAGAATTTCCTGAGGCCCCCCATGAGAGGATGAGATATTATGGAATATGTTATTGATAAGGTAACATTAAGGTAGTTCCCCATCAAGTTCCATTTCCCTCCATCCCACATGGGAAAAGTCCCATTTTGTCTTCAGTGGGCCTAGGATTAAAGCCAGTGTGCAGGGTTTTTGCTCCATAGTAAGCACAGTCCAGTCCAGCATCAGAGTGGTTTAGCTTTCCTGGCTATAAGCCAGACTAACTGTAGTCCATTGTGTGTGGAGCCCATGTGGCCATCGGCCATGGGGCTTCCAGGGCCACGTGGCTAGGGAGGCACATGTGGTGTGCAGGTCACCAATTAAGTGAGAAATAGGAGCACAGATAGCAGGAGGAACAAGAAAAATTTCTTCATCTGGCTTTTACTCTTCCAAGATTCCATGTGCTTGCAGTGGCTCCACCTCCTGGCCAATTATCTTTGTTCCCAAGTTAGACTGACAGGCAAGCACCTTCCCTATGTCACCCCAACTTCACTGCATGTGCATCCATTTCCTCCCTTGTCTGTCCCTTTCCCATCCCTGGGGAAATGGACCAGTGGTTCCCTGTGAGAAGTGTGAAAATGCAGCTTCCTGGTGAAGCTGCCCAGATGGCCAAGCTTCTAAAGTATGGCCTACCATTCCTAATATTAATATTAATGGCTAACTCATTACCATGGTAACAAGGTCTATTACTTAGTTCTTTCCTGGCTATAAGCTGGCCCAGTCTTATAAGGGAATTATTTTTGTTGTTCCTGGAACAGCAGTCTCTAAGAATGAACTCCAAATGTCATAGTTTCCATGTTCAAACTGTAGCGTCCCCAGCCCGAAGCAGAGCCTGGCTAACCTGGGAGTAAGGCTTCTAGCACTCGGGAGAGGAAGAAGCTGGAGAATACCAGGTCCTCGTGCTCCCAGTTGCAGATGAGAGCTGGATGGGAGTAGGGAATGAGAGTGTTTGCAAAGTGTCTTTTCCTTAATCCTGTGGTGCCCTAGGGATGGCCTGAATCAGGCCTTATTCCTGACCTGCACTGTGGAGAGAGCTGGGGTGGGGTCGGGGAGAGATAGTACAGACTCCCTCTGTTGCTGGGAGATCAGATAGAGATGTTTATAGGAAAGAATCCTGAGAAGCAGGAAATCTCTGCTCCCTCTAACTGGCTGAGCAAGCTCAGAAAACTGGTGCCTCCTTCTGGGCCTCAGTTTCCTCATGTAAAAACTGAGGAGGCTGGACCAAATAATTGTTCTCTCTCTCTCTCTCTCTCTCTCTCTCTCTCTCTCTCTCTCTCTCTCTCTCTCTCTCTCTCTCCCTGATAAGAAATCATGTTAAATGATGGATTATCTAAACAATGTGATATACAAACAAATTAAATTTATGAACTTCACTAACATCTCTTAAAGGGAAAATAATATATCATTCCTAAAGCCCTTAATCCCAACTGTAGAACATATAAGTGAGAAAAAAATTAAGAAGAAAGGAAGCTTTCTACCAGGAGGTAGAGTGGAATACCCCCTCCCCTTGAGTGTGAACTTAGTGACTAACTTCTATCATACAGAGCATATAAAGGGGTGGGGGGTGCAAGGAATGACTATTGTAGAGAAACCTGGCAGACACTGTAACTAACAGGCCAAGGTCAACATGACCAGTGAGAAGTCATGTTAATGTCCTGCATCCCTGATATGACAGTGAGAAGGGCACCTCACCTCTGTGACATTCCTCCCCAAACATTACAAGCCCCGTGTAATAATGAGAAAAAGCCATCAAACCCAAATTCAGTTACACATTCTACAAAATCCTTAATCAGTAATCTTCTAAACTGTCAAAGTTATAAAAGCAAGGCAAGACAGAGAAACTGCCACAGATTGGAACAGAAACAAAAGATTAATGGAAAAACTCATGACATCCATTAAAGTCTATAGCCTAGTTAATAATACTGAACCAATGTTAATTTCTTAGTTTTGTTAAATATATCATATAGATCAACCAAAAGACTTGTGTGCATGCATATGAGCCTAACCAGTGGTCATGGACAACAGGGGAATGGGGACATGTGTAGGGAGGGTTTTGGGATGGGAATGAGGGGATGAGGACAAATATGTGATACCTTACTCAATAAAGAAATAAAAAAATAAAAAGAAAAAAATTTTAAAAATATATTTTAATTGTGTGTGTGTGTGTGTGAGAGAGAGAGAGAGAGAGAGAGAGAGAGAGAGAGAGAGAGAGAGATTTTAATAGAAGGGAAAGCTAGGTGAAGGTTATCCAGGAATTCTGTGCACTTTATTTTTACAATATTTCCATAAATCTAAAATTAGTTCAAAGTAAAAAGCTAAAACAATGCAAGTAGGGTGGACAAAGTCATTAATGCTGAAAATGTGCCAAACTAGTAATGATATGACATTGCTCTTTGGATGTAAGATATGCCTCTTCAAATGTAAGATTTAAAATGTGTACATCATTAAACCTGAATTAAAAGTCAAAAAAAATGGCATCACTATCTTTGTCTCAAACTTATGCTATACTCTGTATGAGATATTCTCTGTCTTGTATCCCTATCTCATATCTGTATCCCTATTGCCTAACTCAGGGTATTTGTTGAGTGAGTAAAAGAATGAATGATGCTATTCTGGGCTTTGTACGCAGATAATTAGATAAACTCAATCTTTGAATTATTGGATTTTACAATCTAATAAGATATATAAATATTTTATATAAAACATTTATATGTTATTATGTATTATTTATAAATAAACTTGAGAAATCTAAAATTTTCATATAAAAATATATAAATATGTATATAAAATATGCACACATTTAACTAGATAGAGCATAATAACAATATTAAACCAACCTGAGGAAAAGTGAATTTTGTCCATTGGGATTTTGGCCTATTTTTGTTCACTGCCATATCCTTAGCCCCTAGAATAGGCTTGACATTAGCTGACACTCAACAAATATTTGTTCAAAGGATAAATGGGTCAGGCTCAGGTACAAGCCAAGGCGATGCCTCCCAGTTCCTTTCCCAGGTGAGTGTGTCGGAAGAGCGGGGTTGCTGCAGAGAAGCTCTCAGTCTCCCAGCCTCAAGGCAAGTTGGCATTCGCAATGTTTGTGCTAAATGTTCCCCTGAGACGCCTTCAAGATCCTCCCATTCTGCCTTCCACGGCCTCTCAGAATCCACCTTGTGCACAAAGGTCTGACTGTGTTTTTATCCAAATGCAAAAAAAGAAATACCACACCGGAAATGTCTCCACACACTCATTTCCACATGGCAATTTGTATTGACTTGGTGAAGAAATTCAACGGAATTTGCAGAGTGGAACTGTATCTGAGAGCCCCCAAGCAAAAATTTTAGAATGAGTCCCTTTTACCCTTCTGAATTACCAAATAAACTCCTCTCCAGAGAAGGACTGCTCTTGAGGTGTGTGGGGGTGGGGTGGGGGGTGCATATGGTATTTCTGTCCATCTGCCTATGAGCTTTTAATTGAAGCATGGCTCTGAACACAGCATTCTACTTCAGACACCCTCAAAGTATAGCCTGCAGTTACAAAGATGAAACACAATTGTGTACATAGAAATCTGTCTGGGAAGCCAAAGGCAATTAACTCTGTGCTTTTTATGCTTCAGAATCACAACCTCAAACATTTCTGTTGTTCTCTTCCAGGCACTCCCATTATTATGGACTAAAATGAAAATGAAACGTCTTCTCTTCACATTGCCACTATACTTAATGGGGAAAGGGAAAGTGATTTTAGTGGGCTAAGGTCTCCTTTACCTGCCTTGTTACCTTAGTTATTCATGGGAAAATGGAGAGAACTTTGTGGAAGAATTTATCTCTGGGACAGACCCAACAGCTGCAGAGAAGGCGATGTGAGAAACACCCAACAGTCCACCCAGCCAAAACTAACTTTCTTTTTCTCCCACCACAGATATTAAAATTGACATTATTCATTATTAGTAAGTCACTTCCTTGTCTCTGAAAACTTGAAGAAAGATTATCTGAGTAGGGATGACAAGGAGAGCTGGTTGTCAAATTAGCCAGCCAGTCATTTAAAAAGATCCTGAAGGGAATTGGATATGAGATGATGCATTGGTTAGTTTTTGTTTGTTTGTTTGCTTTTTTGTTTTTTTATTGATTTCAGAAAGGAAGGGAGAAGGAGAGGGAGAGATAGAAACATCGATGATGAGAATCATTGATTGTCTGCCTCCTGCACAGCCCCCATTGGGGATTGAGCCAGCAACCCAGGCATGAGCCCTTGACTGAAATCAAGCCCAGGACCCTTCATCAGCAGGTTGATGCTCTATCCACTGAGCCAAACAGCCAAGGATCCTGGTTAGATTTTGATGACAGTGATGGTGGTGATGATGCTGATGATGGTGATGATGGTGTTGATAATGGTGGTGATGACAGTGATGATATTGCTACTGATTATGGTAATGATGATGGTATTGATGGTGGCGATAGTGATGGAAAAGAATTGGCAATAAAGCTAATAATGATAGAAATATACTTTTTCAGAAAAATATATTTATGTCACCATGATAAGCATTCTTCATTAATTATTTCAGTCTATTCTCATATTCACTTTTATATATTCTTTTTTGTAGATGAGAAAAACTAAAGATGCAATTAAGCAATTTTCCAAAACTCACCCACCAAAGATTAGAATGGTGCCCTCACTGAGCTTCCTGTTTATTTCTAGGGTTAGAAAGCAGCTTCAAGGTCCTTATGAAGGTAGGAGCAGACCATGAAAGGAGTAGAAAGGAAGGCATCTTCTGATTTGACCACTTGGCCTCAATTCCCCTTTGCTCATGTCACTATGACAGTTACTTCTCAAGGAGTAGCAGACCCCAAATTGACTTCTTTACCACATCTGATGAAGAAATAAAAGGAAAGGACAAAGACACATCTTGGTGAACATGGCTAAAGCTGCTGGGTGAAGTATGACCTTTTATATGGAATTTTCTTTTCTTCTCTGGGAAGGGAGGATAGATTAGCCATGCTGGGTCCAGTGTTCCCAAGAAACTTAGAACTTTGAGAAAAAGACCAGAAGATGACTGAGACACAGTTAGTGATATGCTCTATTCATCTCCCACAATCTCATTGTCAACACTGAACAATCCACATGTGTTATCATGATTTCATGTGTTATTACCTCATGGTATTACCTTGCTATTTTAATTAATTGTTTCATTCATTTGATCTTTCCAACTAGACTGCTAACTCTTTGTGAATGGAGACCACAATCCCATTTTTTAATGCATCATCTCACCATGTCCCTGCACAGTAATGACCATGTTATAGGTGCCTAATACATATTTGTAGTCTGATTTATTGATGTACCTCAAGTGTAGTCAGGATCAGCTACTGGGGACTTTGCTAATAACTAGGTATGTTACTTTGAACAATTTAGTTAACCTCTCTGTGTGTCAGCTGCTAATCTGTAAAATAGATATAATACTACCTATTTCATAAGCTTATGAAGATTAAATATATAAAGCACTTAGAAGAACTCATGGATATACCAAATCTGACATATAGGTTAGATGTCATTATTGCTATTATTGCTATTTGTTTCTTGTTATTAAACATCCTATCTAATAAAAGAGTAAAATTGACCGTCACTCCAACACACAAGATGGCCGCCCCTATGTGGACACAATATGGCCACCACAAGATGGCTGGCAGGGAAAGGTAGTTGTGGGCAATTGGGCTAGCAGAGGAGGGCAGTTGAGAGGGACCAGGCCTGAAAGGGAGGGCAGTTGGAGCAGACCATACCTGCAGGGGAGGGCAATTGAGGAGAGTAGGCCTGCAGGAGAGGGCAGTTGGGGCAGACCATACCTGCAGGGGAGGGCAATTGAGGAGAGCTAGGCCTGCAGGGGAGGGCCGTTGGGGGTGGCCAGACCTGCAGGGGAGGGCAGTTGGGAGTGACCAGGCCTGCAAGGGAGGGCAGTTGGGGTGATCAGGCCTGCAGGAGAGGGCAGTTAGGGGTGACTGGGTCGGCAGAGGAGGGCTGTTGGGGGTGATCAGGCTGGGGCAATTGGGCCAGCAGGGGAGCAGTTAGGCATCGATCAAGCTGGCAGGGGAGTGGTTAATGGGTGATCAGGCTGGCAGGCAGAAGTAGTTAGGGGCAAACGGACAGGCAGGCAGGCAAGCGGTTGGGAGTCAGCAGTCCTAGATTGTGAAAAGGAACCCAGATTGGTGAGGGTGCAGGCAGGGCTGAGGGACAGCCCCCATCTCATGCACAAATTTCATGCAACAGGCCTCTAGTTCTTCAGATAAAAGGTATCTTTATATCTCTTCACAATGTATGATGATTCACTTTCTCCCAACAAACTCAAAAGGTGGGTTGCATTATTATCCTCACTTTAGATAAGAGAGAAATTAAGATTAGAAGATAAGTGCTCTGTAACAATTCTATGCTCATTCACTACCCAATTCTTTCTCTTGACGACGATGCAGATAGTGAGTGATCTTCCAGGTCCTGACATGCCTGGTGTGGAGCACATGTCCTGCTGGCACAAATGAGCTGTTGTCTGGGATAGTATTCATTGCCTGACCACCACATGGTTAAATCCATGCTCTGCCAATGTCTTACCTCTGCTCACTCCTCAAATACAGCTCCTAGCTGCAAAACTAACCTCTGTTTTTTCTTGTTTTAATTAGTTTGATGATCATTTTGTCCCAGTATAGCTCTCCTTGTATACTCTAAGTATTTTCCCTGGGGGGAGAGGGGAGGGGAAAAATCTGCCATCTGCTGCCAGGCCCATTGAGTGGGGCCAGAAATGAGCAGGAGGCCAGGGCTTTGGGAACTGGGCACTGAGCTACAGGTGCCTGGAACCAGGAAGCTGGCGGTCCTCCCTCCCCAAATTATCAGCTACTCAAGAGCTGGGAGGCTTGTTGGTGGCATCTGCTCTGTACGGGCATTCACAGGCCACTGCAAACCTGGAGCAAGAAGCTGGGAGGTTACAAGGCTGAATCAGACACAGTTGACACAAGACTCTCAGCCCAGGGGTGGTGCAAAAAGAAGATTAATTCTGGAGCCAGTCTACCTCCTTTCCAATGCTCTTCCTCCTACAAACTTCACATCTTTAAGCAAGTTGCTTAACTTCTCTGTGCCTCAGTTTCTCATCTATAAAATCTGGATAACAATTATACCTACCTGGTTAGGATTCAGTGAATTAATACATATGAAACTCATAGAACAATGTCTGTACATAAGAATTTAATGAAAGTTAGTTATTATCATTTTATGTAATGTAAATATTATTAAACATATAGTATCAGTATACATATAGGATACCATACATACATTTATAAGGTTATACCATATAAGTATATACTACACATATACTCTGCAGCATATTACTACTTTATAGCATATTATTATATGCAGTATTATTAAAATAACTATAAGCTATTATTAAAATAGTCTGTAGTAACACCAAGGAAAGAGTGGCTATGTCTGACAAGGTGGGTTCAAGAAAGATATAGTTATAAGACAACAACGAAAGAGTCATTTTTGTTGAAAGCTAAAATATGCTAACCCCTTTATAAGTATTATCTAATGTAATCTTCACGGAGTCCATGAGTTGATAATATTTACCACAGTTTGGGTGAGAAAACTAATCCTCAGAGAGGATAAGTAACTTGCACAGGAGTCTATACAGCAGTCCATGGTGGGGCCAGAATCTGCATCCGGATCAGATTGCCTCCAGAGTATAAATTCTTAACCACCATGTCTTATTCTTCAGGACAAAGGGCTGTTGATGGCAGACCAAAAGGGCAGGGAAAGTGTGTGTGGGAATTAGAACAGGGAGAGACATGGAGGCCTCTACAGCCAGGAGACTGCAGCTGCCAAGGGGCTCTGTCAGGGCAAGGGAATGAATGCCAAAGCCCCTCTACCCAGATCAGTGCGGGGCTCACATAATACTTAGCTGTGCTGTCTGGAGCCTCCGAGCTCAGGTTTACACCAAATGGGTGTCCCGGATGACAAGTGCAAATGGCTGTGCACATTACCTGGGACCACATCTGATTAATGGGGTGGCAGAGGCAAGAAATCATCCCCTTCTCCTTATCTCTGTCTCTTTTTTTAAATATTTTATTGATTTTTTTAACAGAGAGGAAGGGAGAGAGATAGAGAGTTAGAAACATCGATGAGAGAGAGTCATCGACCAGCTGCCTCCTGCACAACCCCCACTGGGGATGTGCCCGCAACCAAGGTACATGCCCTTGACCGGAATCGAACCCGGGACCCTTCAGTCCGCAGGCCGACGCTCTATCCATTGAGCCAAACCAGTTCCAGCAATCTCTGTCTCTTATTGCTCCCACTTCTGTTTGCATTTTGGTCACTGAGATACAAATTTCCGTGGCCTGGTCAGAGTCCCATGTGCCTGACTCCCTGGCCCTGGGAAAGACTCTGAGGACAGAGGCTGGGAGCACCTCAGGGAAGGCTCCCAGCCCAGGGAGTGGAGGAGCAGGCTCTCTGCTGGGAGAGTCAGGTGCTTCTGGTGACTGGCCAGGCCAGGCCTGCATCCTCCAGGTGGGTCTTCAACATCCTCATCTCCACCCCCTGGGAGAGGATTTCAGACAAACAAGGATAGGTATATACCTGGGCTTAGTAAAAAAAAAAATAATAAAATAAAAAAAAGAGCAGCTTTGCTTTCATTCATTTCTGCCTGAGGCTGGGAGATGCAAAGAGAACCTGGACAACTGGAGACTCTTCCCTCACCACAAAATTCTACCCTATGAGAAATGAGAAAACCCTAATGATGTCATCCTGCATGCATTCATTGTCAAAAAGCATTTATTGAGAACACACTATGTGCCAGGCACTAGGTAACTTTAGAGATGTATAGAGATTAACACAATCCCTACATCCTAAAGAGAGGGGCTTTCGAGTAAATAAATGTGGAAGACAATGGGCTGTATGCTTGATAGAGGAAAAAATGAAGCTATGTGAGAATACAAGAGGGGCACCCAATAGCCAGGAAGGGTGGATAGAGGTGGGTGCAGTGACCTCTGAGTTGAGTTGCGAAAAGTAAGTGGGGATTAGAGTTAACTGAGGGAAGAGGGAAGATAGCACATTTCAGAAGGAGGAGGGTTTACCAAATCTTTATCAGTTGTAGTTAAAGGAAATGAAGGCATTTCCATTCAACAGACAATATCTCATCTAAGAGTAATGGAAGAAGTAGTGGAAGAAGGTTTTTGCAGATAAAGGGAGCCAGAAAGGGATAACTAGATAAGTCCATGAGTTGCACCTGGCTCCCCCATGTCAGAGAGTCCTCTTCCTAATGGGGTCTCAGCTGGATTTGAATAATGTTCTCTCTTTGGGATGGCTACAGAAGAAGTGCTGTGTGAAAAGCAGTTTTATAAACAATTTGATTTAAATTATTTCATTTGCTCAACCCGTTTTATAAATGAAGAACTTATATAGGGGTAAGTGACCCAGTGTCGTACGCCTACAGAAATGGAGACCTGAAGAAGGTCACAGGATTGGCCAGTGGAAACACATGCATCCCCTAACTCTAAGTCTTAAGTTTTGTGCCCTAAATCAGGATATAACTCTGATGTCAGGCCTGCTACTAACTTGCAGTAGGGTCTTAGATTAGTCATTTAACTTGGCGAGTTAAGATTAATGAATCTTTCTGAAACTCTTCCTCTCAGTTTGTAGTGTCTTAGAAGGAAACTTGTACCATCAATATCCCTCACCCTTAAGTGTTCCTTGATCAAAGATTTAAGAATTGCCACTTGGAAACTATCCTGCAAGCCTTTTAACCCAGATATGAAGCTTTAATGGGAAATATTTTAGATGGCTTTTCCTGCATTTCCATATCCACATAAGGTTTTAAAATTCTCCTAAATAAACAGATTTGCCTTAATAAGTATTGACCTAGAGTCCATGTAAGAAAGGATGATGTATAATGAGTAAAGAAGACCAAAAGTATGGTCAGCAACCAACCAATTGTGTGCCCTTGGTCAAGGTGTCTTTGTGTCACACAGACTCAGATGGTTCATCTGCAAGCTGAGGTGGTTGGAATAGATGAACATTAAAGTCCATTTAATGTTTCCAATAAGCCATACTTCATATAAATACGCAATTGCCTCCTCAATAAATTGACTTGATTTTCTAGTAAGCTCCTGGACACAGACTACATTTTGAGTAGCGAGAATGCAGAGTATATGGCATGCGTTAGTTTGTCTATTGTCTGTCTCTCCCAACTAAAATGTAAGCTCCATGAGGGCCAAAACTTTGTCTGTTTTGCTTACTTCTATATTCCCTAGCACTTATATCACTGATGGGCACAGAATAGAGGTAAAATAAATTTCATTCTGTGAACGAATGAGGAGTCCTAAGTGTATAGAGCAAGAAAGCCATCTACTAAAGTCCTAGAAGTTGAAGTGGAATCCAATGGGATGATTTCCTAAAGCAAACAGAAAGGCAACAAGCCACAGAAGGCAACAGGGTTACATCAGTCAGCTAAATCTAGTCATTAGATGTAAAAAGTAAGCTGGGCTAGCTCTGAGAGGCGAGGTCCAGGAGCTAAGAACTGTAATGGACTGGAAAGCCAAAGCAAGGGCAAAAGAGAAGTGAGAAGTTTCAAGAAAATTGCTTTAGTTATGACTGCACTGTTCAAAGCCCACATATGGTGTGGAGGTCACAAGGCACAGAGTTGGGAAAAAACAAATTTTGTTCATTTCAATCCATCTTGGAACTACCTAATTTTAGAATATCTAATGTTTTATATCTACTGCATTGGATTTATTTTTATCTAAATGCATTTACTTCTAGCTTAAAAGGCATTCCATAATTCAACTATTCCAGTATAATATGATAATTTCATGGTATATTGTCTACCACATTAACATCAATGCAGTTTTTCTGATGATGATGATTATTATTATGCCCATCTTAATTTTCAGAAGGATTTTATAAAATAGCAGCAACAATAATAAATAATACTCATGAGGCGCTTACCATGTGCTAATCACTGTTCTAGGGACTTTTCAGATATTAATTTATTTAACCCTTATCATTATCTTATGAGATAGCTGCCATTATTATCTCCACTTCATGGGGGATAAAACTTAATTCCAGGGAGGTTAAGTTCGTGATCACTCAGCTAGCAAGTGGCAATATATACTATAAAACAAGCAACACATTTTTTAAGAACAAAGTCATAAAAGGAAGAAAGGAGGGTGCATAGAAACTAATTTGATCAGAAAACTTAGAGAGAGAATGCAGCTAAAACTCACCACAAAAACATACTTTTCCTCAGGAGAGAAGGACAACGTGAAAAGATTTACCCTCTGGCAAACAGTGAGAAAGCCTTACAAGACAATATTCCATGAAGTTGAAGTGGAACATTAAAGGAGAGTATTCAATGTAAGCAATGATGCTACTCCAGAGAGCAGAGTCAAACAGAGAGAAGAGCAGAGGAAGAGGCAGGAGGGGAAAGTAGACCGAGATAGAAAAAAGGTCAGCAACAGAGGTGGGTGAAGTAGAAACTAGAAAGAGGAGGCCAGAGGTTCCAAACACAGAGAAGGCAGGAGTCAACATAAGCAGTAGATACACAGTAGGGGTGGCACCAGAGAAAATAAGGAAATGCGGGATTCTGATCATCAAGTCCTTCAGTGCCTTGCTGCTCAAAAAGTGGTCTTCAGACGAGTAGTATCTGCACCACCTGGAAACTCGGCATAAATAGAGAATTTCAGGTCCACCCAGTTCCACTCAACCGGAATCTGCATTTTTTCAAACAAGAGCCTCAGCGGAGTTGAATGTGCATGCAGGTTTGAGAAGCACTGCTCTAACATAGATTTTGGTGAATTTCCACACAGCAATGGACTCCAGACACACACCAGTCAAGCCACGTCCATAATCCCTTGTGATCCTCAGAAGAATCATATAATAAGGATATTTTTTTGTACCCACATTGAAGCTGAGGAAATCGAGGCCCCTGTCATAGTCACACAACTAATGAGTGGCAGAGCTGGGGTGTGTTCCCAAACCAATTTTCTTCGAATATAATGTTTGTTGATGTTTCGGTGGAAATCCATCCTAAGGGTCTGAGAAAGGAGTGGCCTGGCCAGGACATTAACAGAGAAGCTGCTGGGGGCATGGGTCAAAGGGTGTCACAGTGAACAACAGAGTAAGGTTCCTGTAGTTCATGGGAAGAAAGAGGAAAGGTGTGAGCAGGTATAACTTATGTGTTGTAGGAAGATACAACCAGGGCCTTCTGAGAGCATTGCAACATTGGCCCTGAAGCCATTTCAGTCTTTCTGATGCTGGGGCAGGGGATGTAGCTCCTGCCAGGACGTGCTGCCCTCCTCCCAGCACCTGTTCCTGTCCCCTGCCCTCCCGGGCTCAGCTAGTGGCAGGGGTGCTTTGCTTCCTTTCCATTCCAAAATGTCAGTGTGGGAGCAAACAGAGTGAACTCGTCTTTCATGTGACAATTAGTCATGCACCACTTGTAACAGTTATTTTGTGTGTGTGTGTGTGTGTGTGTGTGTGTGTGTGTGTGTGTGTGTTGCATGTTATTTTACTTTTTCTTTATTTGTGGTTGATCTCCCCACACGATTTTTTATTAAGTTCCATGTGAGCTGAGACTATCTTGCATTTAACTGGATTCCCCAGAGCACAGAGCAGACACACAGTGTGTATTTACGGCCGTTTTGTGATGGAGTCCCCCTTCCGGAGTGGAAGGCAGCCCAGCCTTTCCCAGGCCCCGCAGGCCTCCTCGGGGAGAGCCGGCAGGGTGGAGGTGCCTAGTTCTGATTGCTAAGGGGGCCCATCCCCAGGGCTGCCAGACAGTCCCAGTTGACCTCCCCACCCATGGGACGTCCCCATCCGAGGCTCAGGGAATCCCTGGTGTGCCTCACCCTCCACTTTCATCTTCGTGGGAAATGGCAACATCACCACATGTGGGTGTGTGGTGTGAAGACAAAAGGTGGGGTTCTCGCCTGGGCAGCCGTTTTTGCTATGTTGTTTTCCTGCCTCTTCCTGAGGAGATAAGATCTGGACAGGCTTGTGGTTCTCTTCCACCAGCCCTCAAAGGCAGCAAGCAACCGAGTTCCCATTTCTCACCCCATTTCAATATCTGTAATGAGACTGGGGTCACTTGAAAGCAGCAGTAAAGAAAAAGGCAACTTCCCAGAACACAGGGAGATCAACGCCTCAGCTTCCCTTTCTTCTCAGAAGATCTCCAGGCAAAACTGATTTGCATGGGCTGCCAGGCAATTCGCTACCTCACAGGGGGAGCTCAAGCCTGAGGTAGCTAGGGATACTGCCACCTTCCCCAGTCCCAGTGTGTGGAGGTAGGTGAGTACTTAAAAGAGAACTAACTGTGGCAGCCATTGGGGGAAGGGAGAGGAGCAGACTGCTCTGGGAAGACAAAAGAATACAAAGTCTTATATCCTTTGAGAGGGAGAAATTGCTACAAAGCTTAAATGGCTGGGCACACAAACCCAGCTTCCTACCTGACTCTGAAATCCGGGTGCCCTTAATAGGGACTGGCTCCTCTGGAACTCAGGTTGAAGCGGAGGTGAGGACCATCTGCCTCACCTTCCGTGCAGAGTGCAGAATTAGCCCCGCTCAACTTCCATCACTCATTAGTCATCCATGCCTTTTTCTTCTCCTTCGTTCCCTGTTAGGCTCCCTCATTTTATACTCTGGTAAAACCAATCATCTTGATGCTTAATGTTTCTGAGAAGTCAATGAGAGTGAGCATAAAAGCTAGCAGCCTGTAGAGAGCTTGAAAGGACAGAGGTAGAAGAATTAGATATTTTCCCCTTTTGCTTAAAAAGAATCATGTCCTGCCCTGACTGGAGTGGCTCAATTGGTTGGAGTGGCTCAATTGGTTGGAACAATGACCTGAACACCCAAAGGAAAGAATCACACCCTCCTGACCTGAGGTCCCAGAGGTCAGGCTCAGCGGTAGGGAGAAAGAGAGATTGGGATTCTCTATGCATCATTTCCTGGTGTGAAATAATGTTGACACAAGGAAGCAGGTATGCTTGTGGTCCTATGTGACAAAATGGTGGCCATCCCATCAGCTTCCTAAGACACATCCACATGAAACAAATAAGAGAATCTGGCCTTCAGAATGGAAGTCTAGCTGGTCATGGAGTTGGAAAGGATGGATGTGCAGTCCTGAGGAGGTGGGGATATAGAGAAGCCAAAGGCCCAGAGGTTAGAAATGCAATGGAATACAGCAGCTCCTTTGTTGTTAAGTTTCAGGATAGTTTCCATTCTGGGAAACCAAGGATATCTATATATTAAGACACAAGAACTTAAAGGATGTGGGGAAGGAAGACTTGGGTATTACTGATGGTATATTCTGGTTGGGGAAATGAGGTTATATAGACTGAGTCTATAGGGACTCTGTTGGTTCCTTTCCGGGACCCTAGTTTGAAAGAACTGAATTCCACTCTAGCCAGTTTGGCTCAGTAGATAGACTGTGAACCAAAGGATCCTGGGTTCAATTCCGGTCAAGGGCATCTACCTTGGTTACAGATTCCTTCCCTACCTGGGCCCTGGTCAGGGCTCATGCAGAAAGCAACCAATTGATGTGTTTCTCTCACATCGATGTTTCTCTCCATCTTTTTCTCTCTCTTCTACTCTTCCTAAAAATCAATGGAAAATATCCTTGGGTAAGGATTCAAGAAAAAAAAATTTTTTTTAAAGAACTGAGTTCCTCTCTGTCTCTCTCTGACCTAGTTATACCATTACATTTAACCCTAGGTAAGGTGTGCCTCCCACTTGAGGTCTCCCATATCTGGCTTTCTGACATTAGGTCAGAAGAACAGATTTGAGAAGCCATTAGTCACACCAATCGAATGAAATAATTTGGGGTAGTTCTGGTGGATACAGAGCACACCTTGGTTCTAATTCAATATCCCAGCATATCCTGGACCTCCCAAAAGGCACAAAAGGTGTCTGCTAAGGCAGGATACTGTGACTGGTAAAAGCACAGGTTTGGGGATCAGAGCCCCTGGATTTGTATCCTGGCTTCACCACATACTTTGGGACCTTGACAAAGCCATATGGCTTCTCTCCACCTCATTTTCTCACATGTAAGAAAGGGGTAATCATGGTCCTTGATAGGACTCGATGAGATGCTGTGTATGCCTTGCACAGTGCCTGAGCAGCTTAAGTGCTCAATAACTAATAGTCCCCCTGATTGTCTGTATTTCTATTATCATCGCACCCCCCCCCTTGCCCTGCCCTGTCCTCATATCAGTAACTTCACTGGGCCTACAATGAATTATTTTAGAGCAGTGAGGAAGCCCCACCCTCCCCCAAGTCCCAAGCTCTTGAGGATGGCACCTGAAGGGCTCAGGCCCCGGGCAGTGGAGGGTGAGCCTACATTTTGGACAGAGTTTGGTAACTCCAACAACTCTCCCTTAGACTATAGGTCTGAACCCAGCTTTTTCATAGACTGAGAAACTAACTACAAGAACTTGCCCTTGTCAAAGTTTTATCAACTCTGATTGAAGAACTGCACATCATATTAAGCAGCAGTCCTGACTAGGTTTCTGCCAGTCACTGCTTCGCCTGGCTGCCTCAGCTTCTCTTCCTCTTCCTCTTCCTGTCCTCTTTGCTGATCTGGATCTTGTCACATGGTCATCGCCCAGGTGAGCTCAGCTCAGCGTGAAACAAACAGCTCATCTGAAGGCCCCACACGTCTGCAGAGGGGGAGCCGGCCCTCCTTGGTCTCCTGTCCGCTCACAAGTGTCTCTTTCGGTTCTATCTCGCAACAGCCAGGCAGAAAGGGTTTTCATCCAACCTCCTGCAGCCGCCCAACAGGGAGCACGAGCGTCCCCTAACTCTGTGGGTGCTGAGCTATCGGCGCCCACTCCCTCCTAGCACTGTCTGGGGGTCAATCATTCAGCTTTAACAGGTGTCTGGTACAACGTGTTTTCAAAAGGCTTGCATGTTTGTTATTTGTTTGAACTTCAGTTTTAGATCCGTTTGGGTGTTCTCCAGAGGAGAGCCACGCTGACTTGGCATTCAACCATTCCCACTCCCACGCTCCTCCTTACTCCCAAGTGTCTTGAATCTCTGCTGAACCTGTGCCAGTTTGTGCATCTGAGGCTTTTTTCGTGTTCTTGGGCCATGAAGCGTATTTTATAAACAAACGGTCAGTTTACACTGCCTGGGAACTTAGGGGCTTTCCTCTCTACGGGAAACAGCTGTGGGGAGCTTGACCAACCTTAGCTTTGTGGAGAGTAAGATGTCACCTCTGATCATGCACGTGGGGCAGGTGCACTGGCTGAGATCCTGCTGTTGTGCCTGAGGATTCTCCCAGAAACCCTAAGAAGGGAAGCTTGTTATGCTCTCCTCCCGCACTTCCAGTTCAATTGCTCAGAACTGACTTTGCATACTACAAGCCTCACATCGGTTCATCTGTATGCTGCCTGCCAGTAGCACCTTCCACCAGCTGACTGAACCATGGAATCTGACAGCTGGAAAGGACTTCAAGAGAGTCATCCACCCAACAAACCAGATGAGCACTTACTCTGTGCCAAGTACTGTGCCAGATTCCATGGGTGGAGGAAGGTGAACATGACCAAGCTCTGCCATCACCTCCATGAAGCCCTCCATGACCTCCTCAGACACGCCCAGGTGTCTTCCTTTTTGACTCTGTATCCCTCTGCTGACCATGGCACCTACAGGCTGCAGTGAAATGAGCTTTATGTCTTTCTTCCTCATAGAATGTGAGCCGCCAGAGGGCAGGACCACCTATAAAAGGGAAATAAGGTAAGAGGAGAAATGCTTTATTTATTAGCCACCAATAACGGTAGGTATTTGGGTAAAAACCCAAACAAGATGAGGTTGGCGGCTGCTGGGAGAGGAGAAAACTGGGGAAGCCAGAGAAATACCACTGATCTTGAGACCCCATGAGTCAGTCAAAATGATACTATCTCAGCTACTGCTTTCTTGACCCTTCCACAAGCCTCTGCTCTGTCTGGAGAAGGTTGTATTCATTTGCTGGAATGGTCATAACAAAGACTGGGTGGCTTAAACCACAGATATTTACTTTCTCACAATTCTGGAGGCTGGAAGTCTGAGATCTAGGGGTCAGTAGGATTGGTTTCTTCTGAGGACCATTCTCGTTGGCTTGAAGATTACTGTCTTCTCCCTGTGTCTTCTTATGGTCTTTTCTCGAATCTCTTCTTCTTCTAAGAACACCAGTCATATTCGATTAGGGCCCACCTGCACAACCATATTTTACTATAATTATCTTTTTAAAGACTATCTCTAAATACGGTCATATTCTAAGTTATTTCAACATATGGATTAAAGATGGGAGGAGGGGCGAGGGGGTGGGGAAGAGGACCCTTCTGCCCATAATAGAGGTCCTCAACATTGGTGCTCACAGAAGCACCAGAGGGCTCCTGATGAAAGCCACAGCCAATTGATGCAGGATCCAAGGGGAGAAACAGGCCTGTGACTCTCTCCCTTCTTAGCTGACTCTCAGCTCTGGAGACTGAAAGCTTCATCCAGGCCTGGTAACCAAACGTAACCCTGTTTTGCCATCTTCATCTCCTGCATGGGCCTCCTCATCCCTTCCCTGCCCCACAGCATTGGTGCTATCTGAGGTTTCTGTAGTTGAGCCAGAGCAAGAGAAGGTATCGGTGTGGAAAAAGTAAAGAAATAAGTCTCCCTTTGGACTAGGATGGTAAATAACATCGATGGGGAACAATTTCCAAGGAGAACTTCTGGCTTGCTTCCCAAGCTCATAATCAGAACATGGGAAAAAGGTCCAAATGCCCTGGCTAGATGGAGGAGAGCCAAGCCACCAACAATTGCCAGCAGCGGGTTGCTGACTGCCAGCCAGATTCCGGTGCTGTTAGACAGGAACCAAGATGGAGCAGAGAGAGAGGCCTGGCAGCAGGACAGCCTTCCCCTCAGCACGGCCCCTGCCGTTGGCTTCTGCGGGGTCTTAAGCCCTCAGCAACCTCAATTCCCAGGGTTGTTCTTCATCGGTGGGTGCCAGTTGGCTAAATGTCATATTGGAAAAGCGTACAGGATGTGAGCTTCCAAATCAACCGACTCCTTGCAACAGACTTGGCTTAGCTTGGCTGCTCAGTGCTTAGACAGCAGGTGGGGGGTGGGGGGACGCTGCTGACTCAGCGAGGGGAGGCCAAGGACAGGCAGGCGAGGGAGGGACTAGGAGTGGAGCATGCTCACTACAAACAACTGGAGTGGCCTAGAGATTAACAGAGCTCACCTACAAGCTGCAATCCAGGTTTGTAGAGGAAGGGAAGTTCCCAGGCAGGCATGTCTGCTGCTCCTGAGCCAGGTCTCAAGGTGTAAAGTCCTGGAGGACTTGCAGAAACCAGATGCTCAGTTCTCCAGGAGATGTTAAAACTTTGTCCCAAATCAGTCATAGAAGGGTTCAGAGAAGGAAGAAATAACACATTAGGTATGTTGGCCTGAGCACTCCAGCCTACCCTCTTACCTAACGTTGCCTTGATGCAGATGGGGAGGTTTGACCTTATGTCTGGGTCCATCATGATCTGAAAATTCTAAACTGGACTACTCAAGGATTATTTAGTTTCTAGTGAGCAGAGCTAGCCAAGGGATTTGCAAAGATAAAATTCGGCTTTGCACTTGTGTGTGCAGAAGGGCAGACTGGGTGGGCTCCCACTGAGCTACACGTTCAATGGTGTCTGCACAGCAAAGGGCCCAGACAGGTCGCCCAGGTTGCAGGAGAGAGAAAGTGAGGCTGTCTACACCAGCAGTACTACACACAGGCCTACAGAAGGTGAGGAGGTTACAGTGATTTTTCTGGGTATCTTTGAGATCAAGCTCATGGGACAGACAGAACACAAAAGTTACTGAGGGAGAGTCAGGCTCTCCCCAACTCTGAAAATGTCATCACAATAAAAGGGAGGTGGTCCCTTCTCCAGTCACCAAAAGAGAATCTACAATCTGGCAGGATTCTCCCAAACTGCTCCAAACCAGGTGATCTCTTCTCTGGCCCAAAGAGGAAAGAGGCTGAGAGGGTCTTCCTGGTCCCAGAGACCTTCAAAAAGAGCTCCGGCCAATCAGAAATGACTTGGCATACTACAAACCTCTGAGAAAACCACCCTTCTGGGACCATAATACCCATCTCAGTTTTAATGTCTAAGGCACAAACATTTATCTCAGAGGCCAGCAGTAAGAGTAGAGTGCTTCTGGCTGGCCAGTGTGGCTCAATGGTTGAGCGTCAACCTATGAACCAGGAGGTCCCGGTTTGATTCCCGGTCAAGGCACATGCCCAAGTTGTAGGCTCGATCCCTGGTATGGGGTGTGCAGGAGGTTAAAACTTTGTCCCAAATCAGTCAATGGGACAATGGTTCTGGCTTGGTTCTCTCTCATCATTGATCAATGGTTCTCTCTCATCATTGATGTTTAATCTCTCTCTCTCTCTCTCTCTCTCTCTCTCTCTCTCTCTCTCTTTCTTCTTCTTCTTCTTCTTCTTCTTCTTCTTCTTCTTCTTCTTCTTCTTCTTCTCTGAAATCAATAAAAATATATATTTTTTAAAAAGAGTAGAGTGCTCTGGATAAGACCACCCAGGCCCACTTCTGCCTGGCTTCTTCCTCACCTGCCCATGAGCAATGGCTTCCGGCCTCAGCCTCTCACATCTTCCGCGTCCTCCTCTTCCAAAGCCTGGTTCACACTGCACTCATCTCACACATATGCAGGACTGGCAATTATCTTAATATTCTGCCCTCGGGCTGCCTAGGGCCTCATCTAGCATAAACATGGAGGAGAAGCGGTCCCACAAGCCTCCTGAGAGAAAGAAAACACAAGTCCCATCTGGGCCCAAGACCATCTGCAGGTGATGTATATTGATGCTGCTCACACCACGCCCTCACCCTGAGAGTCCTGCGGGGACACACACACACACACACACACACACACACACACACACACACGTTTCCCTAAATGCTCACATGGCCACCACAGCTCTGCAGTGGAAGGATGTCTCCCTTTATCTTATTCTCAGCTCTTCCCAGCCTGTGGCTGGGGGTCAGGAGCATGAGAAGATGGTCACCTGAGTCCAGAGAACCTACTACCATTTGGAAACATTCTCATTTAGAACCTTTTGGACTTTAGCTGCAGCAGACTGGCCAAGACCAAGACTGACCCCTCCCCAGGGGCTGCTCTGTGAGCACGGACAGGAGGCACAAGCACAAAGCACACTCAGGAACTCCAGGTTCCATGTGAGGCCCTCCTCACAGCCAGTCCCCAAGGGGAGTCCAGTGTGAGGGGGGAGGGCAATTCTAGCAGGTAGATGCTGTGCGACCACACCCCTTCATCTCTTTCCCTCACACCAAGACCCCTTAAGTCAGGACATTTGTGCATTTTCTTTGTGCGCTTAACCTGAGCACCCTTCCAACCGGGCACCAGGCACAATGAGTTCCACTGCTTTTCCAACTGAGGCTTCAGCAGCCCTTGACATGAGCTGGTTGCTCTCCAACATTTACAGAAGAAAGCCTCCTTTGGCCACTTCTCAAATCCTTCCCAGTCCCCCAGACCCTCATCCTAGTGCCACAAGAGCAGGCACCACAGGGACAGAGCTCCCCCTGCTGACAGCTCACTGTGGTGGCAGGCCCAGCAAGGTTGTGGTTGAGCAGTTCTCCTACTAGTCAAAGGACTGTGAATTTAGGTTCCTGGAACACCTTCTAGTTCCCTCAGTCCCTCCCCAATAACGACAGCGTTATCAGGGACATCTAGAGAAAAATGTCCCTTTATATCAGTGCCAGGGCTTCCCAGAAAACACAGGACTTCAGACCAAATTTGAAATGACACCCAGACCGGGCCCATTGCTGGGACAGACTGATGGGATGTGTTCCAGGGTCCTTGCCGCACCATGCTCAAAGAATCAGGTGTGCCAGCAGTTCAAATAAATGCCCATGCTAACTGGCCTACCCTCCCCAAAGGAATTCTTGGACACTTTACCCACCTTTCACACTGCAGACAACCAAGCACAGCCTACAGCTTCTGAGGAACTTGTCCATGTCCCTCATATGAAATTAGCAACAATATAATACACTTGGTTCTCAGAATACATGACATTTAATCCTCAACTACAACCTCCCATAAAGCAAATGTCACCATCAGATGAGGAAAGTGAGGCATAGAGTGATGAGGCAATGTGCCGGACAGACACTGGGAACCAGGAAACCTCTGAGGCTGGGGCTCATGCCAGAAGAAAAGGATCTTCTCTCCTCCCCCTTGGCACTGAGTTCACCATAGGGACCCTCCCCAGATCTTCACAGCCTTAGAGCCACCAACTCCAGGGGGTCAAAGGCTTACTGGAGAAACAGAATAGCAGGGAACTGGCACAGTCTCACAGACCTGATTGGCCTCTCCCATCCTGCCCATCGCTATGAAATGCATCTTCTGAGGGAGCCAGGCCGGTGGGGGGAATGCTGGAGGGCTTCAGAGGTTCAAACTCAGGGCATCTCCCATCACAGCCTAAGTCTGTACCACCCAGGGTACACTTGGCATGGAATTCACCTTCAGGTAGTTTTGGCTGTAAGACAAGTGCCAATTTGTTCACGTGTATTAGAGTTGATTAATCAGCCCAGCAAGCACTGCAGCAGAAGCATACATGAATACTAATTGGCCTGAGAGTCATTCATCATCATTAAAGCTGTAAGGTTGTGTGGTTACTAATCAACCTGGCTTGCAGATAAGAGTAAAAGATTTACCAGTCATGCAGGCATTCACTTAGTAATTTAATAGATTTTTACCTGGTATCTTCCAGAAGAAGACACTGTATTGTGTGCTTGAAAAGCTGAATGAAAAAGACCCCCTTAAATAGATCCAGATATCAAAAGGCCTCAAATAAAGGCAAACTATGTCAAGTGCCATGGGAGTTACAAGTTGTCATGGTAGTTTGGAAAGGGGATGATCGTGTCCCTTTGAGCAATCACAGAGGGCTTCTTGAAGGAGGTGAACTTTGAGCTGGACCCTGGGTAGAAGTAAAAGAGACAGAGAGGATGAGGTATGCATTCCAGGGAGAACATGAAGAGTGGTGAAAGCGGGGGAAATGAAGGGTAGTTTTGGGAAGCTGTGAGGATTCCTGGAAGGACGTAGCAGCATTTAAGTGTAGGGAGTGGTAGCATTGCTATATATGTTAGATTCAGATTGTGGGAATATCCCAGTAAACAAAACACATGAAGTCCATGACCTTGTGGACCCCACAGTCCCTCCAAGGATAAGACTGAAGAGAAAGACTGGGGCACCCCCAGTTCTGCCCTTCTAAGGAGTTTGGGGAGTTTTCAGGTTGGCACTGGAGTTAGTGACCGTTTTTAATACTGAAAGATTATGATTGAAGCCTTTTGGAAGATTAATCTGGCCCCAGAGTATAAGACAAATTTAAGAAGAAAGGGGGGAAATTGAAAGTCAGTAAGGAAGCTATTGCGGTAACTCATCAACAGGTAGGAAGAAAAAATAAAGGTATGAATGGAAGGGAGACTACCCAGGTAAACTATATGCAATTGGGAACCAGCTGGATACTGAAGCCGGGCAAGGGAAGCATCAGACTGATCTAGGCTCTGGGGCCTCTGTGACTTACGGCATGTTGCTGCCATTATCCAAACCAGGGAGTCCAGAGGAACAACTGGGAGGGAATGAAGATGATGAGTTAAGGTAGGGGATGCCCAGCATCTTTCCCACCAAGGAGGCGAGGAGTGTTCTATTCAAAGAGATGAAAATAGCCAAGAAATCATGAAGAGAGGGCCAGTTGGAAGGGCAAGTAAATGGAGAAAAATGGTCAAGGAGGGCTAGATAGTGAGCAGTTATATCTCAAGACCCTAGCACCTACTGCTCTCTCTCCACGGATCCAAAGCTCTTTAAAAAGACACTTCCCCTTCTAAACACCATCGCAGAGCCCAGGAGACCAGGCAGCAGACAATCTACAGTAGAAATACGGTAGAATGTGGTGGGGATCTAGCAGGGGATTTGGAGTCTAGTGGTGGTGAGTGGACCCGAGGTTTTCATCTTCAATGGTCCTGTATCTCTTATACTTTATCTTGGTTTCTGTTATGACCGTGATCCTCCCTCCATGCTCCAGGGACCCCGTCTCTTGGTCCAGAGATCCCGACTTGTCCATTTTCCCATTACCACCTGAGCCCAGGCTGGCCCGCTTCAGGTGATGACCACCACTGGCGTCAGAAAGACAGATCAGAAAGGCGAGCCTTTTGCCTCCTCTCTGCCCCATCTCCCACTACATCAGAGCAGGCAGGCCCAGGCAGGCCCTGGCAGGTCTGCCCGGCGGCTCCCAGGCTGGGCTGGGAAAGAGCACGTCCACCGAGTTTACTCAGAGTGCCTGTGCCCTCACAGAACACGTGCTCTGGGACCTCACGGGACTCTGGGTGGCACAACCAGGACATTTCTCAGGCTTGCAGCAGCCAAAGGCCAAACACCCTTGACCTGCCATCCCACCACCAAAACAGAATGAAAACTGATTTCTCACGAAGGAGTTGATTTCCTTGGAGACCTAGAATCCCCTCAGTGGCAGATTTTCATCACAGATGGGGAAGGAAAGTCATCATCGGCACCTCCATTTGTCTGTTGGAACGTGTCTTTTCTCTCACAATGCCATTCAGCAAAGCCTAGCACACTGGAGCTGAAAAGTAAAAGTAGTTGTTAAATGATGAGTTCTCCACAGCCCTGAGATCAGAGGAAAAGTGAGATCCAGTCACAGAAAGGCTCTTCTTTTTCTGGAGAAAGGCAGCCACAAAACTGAGCAGGACCCCCCAGGAGAGGCCGGGAGAGAGACGGTCACGGGCAAGGAGAACCGTCACCAGGCCCCGCGTAGCCCATGGCCCAGACATCCGACTCTGCTCACAGCTCTCCAAGTGCTCTTACCTCACCCAGGCGATATATGGCTACCTCCACATGAAAGGACAGAAGAATTAAAAAAAAAAAAAAGGATTTTTTTTTTCTAATAAATATCCTTTTGCAGCTAATCCATCCTTTGTAACTTTCAGGCTTCATGGAGCTGGCCGCCAGCCCATCAGATAACAATGCAGCTGTGACCTGAGAAACGTGAGAAGAGCAGATCAGTAAAGATGAAAAACATGTTTGGTAACTGTGTCTGTGGGGAGGTCCGACAGGAGTCCTCTGAGGGATACCCTGACAGCTCAGGGACCCCAAAACCAATGCCACCCAGAAGCGGTGGCTACCCCACAGGGTGGGGGTCAGATGTGAGGGTGCTGAAAGCAGGTAGCTGGTTGCTCTTGCTTTTCTGCGCAGTCATTTGCTCCCTGAGCCTTCCTGATCTGGCTCAGTGGAAAAATGGCAACAAAATGACAACTTGTCACTTCACAAACCAGACCTGCTTTCGGGGTTCCCCCACCCCTGGCATCAGACTGAGGACACATGCAGCTCTGTGGGGAGGCAACATGCGCCACCCCCCCCCACCCCGCCCCTGCTCAGGGAGAGGTATCTGACTAATGACCAGAAATAACCCTAGGTGGCCCAGCAAGTGTATAGGTGAAAGGGAGGTACCAGGACAGAAACCTTCTGAGTTAGGGCTGTCCTGCAAACCCTGGGTTCTGTATGGGTGGCAGGGTGTAGAACGGAAATATTGAACTTCACTTATGATGTGACAAGGACTATTACATCCATGAAAGAAGAAGAAGAAGGAAAGAAGGGATGGGGGGAATGAAGGAATTGAGTTTCTTGTTTATATTTACCTTCCTCCCGCCACCATCATCTATGATTATATCCTAAAGAAAGATCCCCGAAAGCAGCCCCCAGGATTTCTTCAAAGCCTACCACAGGATCCTCTGCTTCTCTGGGCAGCCCTGTCCTGGGTGCTTTGTGGGCCCCGCTGACCTACAGAGCCTCCACCTGGAGATCCTCCTGCTCTCCCACAAGGAACCGGAAACTGCCGGCTGGGGCTCTGAGAAGCACACGGGGCGCAGTGGAGAGCAGGGGGAGAGCAGTCAGGCATCAACAGCCACTCATTATCCAGTCACTCATTGGCCCCGAGGCCCAGAGCCCTGGGGCACAAGCCCAACATGAAGTCGTTTGTGTTTTGTTTGTTTTTTTACTCCCCTCTGCTATCTGGCTGTTCTCTCCCAGGCAGTTACTCCTAACCCCTGGCCATCAGGTGTCCAGGCAATTCAGGAGAAGCAGGGCACAGACATTCACTCTCTCCCTGAGGAGAGACACCAGTAAGAGAGGCCCAGCAGGAGAGTCCCAGCGGGAGAGACAGGAAGAGCTCCAGGGCAGCGGCCCTAACAACCAGGAAGACAGCACAGGGCATCTTGGTAGCTCACGGAAGAGCAGTTACTGTGATAGACACTAAATAACTTAGCAACAGTCTAACATGTGAGATGGTGTTTCACTGTAGTTTTGCCTGCATCTCCCTGATGATCAGTGATGTTGAACATCTTCTCATGTCTGTTGGCCATCTGTATGCATTCTGTGAAGGAATGTCTTCTCATGTTCTCTGCTTATTTTTTTATTAGATTCATGTTGTCATTGAGTTGTGTGGGTTTCTTATATATTTTGAATATTAACCCTTTATCAAATATATCATTTGTGAATATAACCCAATCAATATGTTATCTTTTGGGTTTCTTTTTTTCCTAAAGATTTCCCTCCCCATACAGAAGCCTTTTAGTTTGATGAAGCCCATTTATTTATTTTTGCTTTTATTTGCCTTGCTCCAGAGAACTTTGAAAAAAAATACTAGTCAGACTGAAGTCAGATAGCTTACTGTTTTCTTCTATGAGTTTTATGGTTTCAAGCTTTACAGTAAGTCTATAATCCATTTTGAGTTTATTTTTGTATATGGTGTAAGAGAGTGGTCTAGTTTCATTTTTTTTTTTTTTGGTATGTCTCTGTCCAGTTTTCTCAACACCATATATTAAAAAACAAAAACAAACAAACAAAACATTGTATACCCTTGCCTCCTTTTTATAGATTAGTTGATCATATAAGCATGGGTTTATTTCTGGAGTCTCTATATGTCTTTTTTATGCTGTTTTGATTACTATAGCCTTATAGTATAGTTTGAAATCAGAGAGCATGATATCCTCAACTTTTATTTTCTTTCTCATAATAGAGTTGACTATCTGAGGTCTTTTGTGGTTCTATAAGAATTTTGGAATCATTTGTTCTAGTTCTGAGAAGAGTGTCATTAGTATTTTGACAAGAATTGCCTTGAATCTATTTGTATGGCCATTTAAACAATTACAAATCACCATTTTAACCGTAAGTGTACAGTTTTGTAACTTCCAGTACATTCATAAAGTTGTGCCACCATCATCCTATTTAATTCCAGAACATTTTTATGAGCCTCCAAAACAAACCCATGCCTATAAGCAGCTGCAAGAACCTGCTTCTGAGGTAGCACCTCCTAGTGACAAAGCTTAACATTACGCTCCCTGGAGAGACCAGCCAGTGTTTCAGAGCAGGTATTGACTGGAAGGTGCACCTGGAGCTAGAGGGAATAGATGGGTAACTGGCATGTTACTCTAATTTTGCACAAGGAAGTAGAGTGTGGGAGATTAGGTAGCTTGCTCTGGGGTCACACGGTAACTGGTGAAATCAGGCAGTCTGACTCCAGAAAGGAGCAGGTATTTCCGTCTGGAAGATAAAGGCTAGGAAGAAAGATGCTTCCTATCTCCTCAGTAACACTCAATTAGATAAGGTTCCCACAAATTTTCTGACCAAATCTGAAGATATTAGGAGAAATGGCCTACATGGAACTTTGAACCAGATAGTTGAAGGAAATGGAATGGAAGCACTCAAGAAGATTAGCAAATCTGCGAAAGTCATTATTTAAAGAGACATGGGCCCATCTAATAAGGTCAAGAATTTCTGTAACAAATAATAGCATTTGCTGAGCAAAGTGCCTTGTGAGGCACAGAGAGAATACAAAGAAGCAGCTCTCCAATGCCATTTCTCCTTCAGCTGTTCCCGCTGAGTTTCTCACGTCTTCCAGATTGTGTTCTTTCTTCAGGTCCCAATATACAGCCTAATGTCACTAAACATTTCTTTCCTGGCTCTGTGCTGTTGCTGTATTATTTTGTTTTCCATAGACAGTGCATTCTCCTCTCTTCTTCATTCACCTAAATCCTACACCCTCTGATAAGCACAGGTCTCAGTGAGCTCTTTTCAGAATGCAGAAAACACATCATAATAACAGTAGTTAACACCCAGGAAGCCCTTGCTATGTGTCGTGCACCGTGCTAAACACTTTTCAGTGCATGACCCCATCTGTTCCTCACAAAGGAACCCAGATGAGACTGGGAGAGATTGAAAACTTTACTCAAAATCCGTAAGCATTGGTGTCAGAGTAGAATCTGGTTTTTGTGATTCCAGAACCAAATCTCTTAACCCCTGTGTTACAGGGCCTCTCAGTCAAGTCTGGCCACCACAGTATAGCCCCGCCACATAGGGAGCTAATTATGTCGCTCCTCCTGGCCTTTCCTTCCCACCACTCTACAAGCACTTCAAGGACAGGAGTCATGATATATCATAACAGCAGCTCAGAGCCTCATCGATAGATTCATTTCCTTCTCCTCTCCATGCCCGCAGAGGGTCTATGTCAGTGAAGAAAGAGTTTCATATTTAGAAGCAGAAAATTCATGGACTTATCTGAAGGGAGAACTAATCCTTGTTCCTCAATCCAGAAAATAAAGGACCACCACTTCAGTAATGTACGGAGGGGAACGGTACATGGGGAAGCAAGAGCTGCCCACTGCTTTGGGGCTGGCCTAGGTCCAGGATTAAACTCCACCTAATAACAGTGACTCCTGATATGTGTCAGGCCCTGTGCTAAGCGCTGAATTTACACATCTCATGAGCCTGTGCACGAAACGTATAAGGGAGGTACTGCTATTATCAGCTTTTATGGATGAGGAAATCAAGACTCAGAGAAGTAAAGTTTCCTAAAAGTTCCTAGCCACTAAGGAGCAGTGTTTGAGTTTGAACATAGGGCTTTCTGACTCCAAAATGAGAGAGAAGGGAAAGAGCCGTGAAACCTACTTAGGTTTAATTATTAAGTTTAAATTAGCTATGTTTAATTATTGAATTTCTTCATATTATCAAACATTTACTACTTATAAACAGATGTTAATTGACTCATTTACAATATGGTCAATGCTATCAGGAAGCTTACAAATTAGGCCAGAGGACAGAGGAAGGGGAAAAACAGGAGGCAGGACAACCAGCGGGCAGACAGCACCCAGTGGACTGTTTTGTGACAGGGCTGAAGGGGTAGAGTAAAAGTCCGGGAAGGGATCTAATTAAATCACTTCAAAGTGTCCTTCCAACACTGATATTCTGTTGATTGCCCCACAGTCAAAGAGAGATATACAAAGTGGGTTCTAGCCCTAGCCAATTTGGATCAGTGGATAGAGCATTGGCCTGCGAACCAAAGGGTCCCGGGTTTGATTCCGGTCAAAGGCACGTACCTTAGCTGCAAGCTCCTCCTTGGCCCAGGCCCTGGTCAGGGCTCATGCAGGAGGCTACCAATCTCTGTATTTCTCTCACATCGATGTTTCTCTCCATCTTTCCCTCCCTTTTTCACTCTCCCTAAAAATCAATGGAAGAATATCCTCTGGTTACGGGCACATCCCCAGTAGGAGGTGTGCAGGAGGCAGCTGATTGATGTTTCTAGCTCTCTGTCCCTCTCCCTTCTTCTGTAAAAAATCAATTTTATATATATGTATATATATGTATATATATATATATATATATATATATATATATATATGAATATCCTCTGGCAAGGATTAATAAAAACAAGCAAAAGTGGATTCTAGAGAAGTTCAGAGCTGAGGTCACATGCTTAGAGCCATCAGCATGAAAGCAGTAGATGCTGTCACAAGCGAGGCTGGGGTTCCCAATGGAGGACGCAGAGGGAGCGGAGCAGAACCAGAGAACTTCTCATCAAGGACACTGAGAGGGGAGCCAGGGAGGCTCTGTCACGGGCGGCAGCGAAGCAGTGAGCACTTAGGAATACTCTCTCTTCATGCCTTTGCCATTCTAGCCATTCAACAAATATCCATTGAGTATTACTCTGTGCCAGGCTCTGTTTTTGGAGCTAGAGAGAGAATGCTGAGCACGGAGGGAAAGCCTGGCTCTCAGGGTGCTGACACTCTTGGGGAATGCTGGGGGGTGGCATGAAAGAATGTAGATCATGACTGCTACACCCAAATCACTCAACGCTGGGCTGTGGATACTAAACAAACACGTGGCAAGCCAAATTGCAATCCAATATTTAAGTAAGATGCAAAGGAAAGAACAGATAGGAGAAAATAAAGTTTTGTTCTGCCAGGTAGAGTAGATATAAATAAGTATGAAGGCAGCAAAGAGTGCTAGCCAAAGTGAATTATAGATTGCTTTACACTGTTTACTGGTAAAAAAATTAAACTTTTGTATTCCTCAGAAACCTTATCTTATTACCACTACTTCTCAAATAATAGATCTGTTCCTCCTAGGAGTGGTTCTAGAAGCCCTGTCATCTCAGCCGGGCCAAGCCAGGCAGACTTCCCTGAAGGTGAGGCAAGAAGGAGATGATGTCCAGCGTGTGTTCACAAACCAGCATTTTTGCTTGTACTGGGCCAGGGATGTAAAATGGTCATTACATGCACAGCAGTCTGATTTCCTTATTTACACATGAAGAAACTTGGGCATGGGATGTCAAATGCTTTTGCCATGGTTCATTAGCAGCATCAGCATACTCAAACCCAGGTTTCCTATCTCCTATCTCTTTCTCCAGATAGAAGAAGGACCATCCACCCAGGAGGGGTTAGGGAGGCAAGGAATATTTGAGGTCCTCCCCACCCAAGTCCTGAACAATATCATTGGTCACCCCCACCCCCTCACCTGTTGTTCTCCCCGCCTCACTCTCATGCCATCAGCCATTCCAATTCTGGCTGCAGAACAAGAGACCTCATTCAGCAGGGGTCTAAAGTTCAGACCTCACCTGGTCCTGGGCGACTCCAGCGAGAAGCAACTGAGAAAGGCTGGTGCAGGCTTCCCCAGGGCCGCCTAGTTCTGACCAGAACTCTGAAGTGTAGCAGTACATACCCTGGAGTGTATGAAAACCCGTCTCAGGTTCCCAAAGCAAACAGAGGCGAGCGCACCAGGCCACAGGCGATGGCAAAAGACCTCTTTGGTGGTTCTCTTGGCTGGAAGGCACCAGCACCAGCACCAGCACCAGCACCACTCAGGACTGGGACAGAAACCCAGCAACCCAGCTCTGGTCTCTCAGGGCCTCCTAAGGGGGCGGGGGGCAGTGGGAGAGACTGGAGGGGCCCACCACCACAGGTGAGCAGGGGAAGAAGGAGAAGGATCATTGTTTCCCTGGAGGCTTCACCCTGCCCGGGGGAGCGCATCTCCCCAGAAATGACACTTGAGGCCCTGGCTTGAGGCCAGGAGAGCATGTATCCCAGGGTTTGATTTCCTCTTCGTAAACAGCGGCGGGCGAAGAAAGGAGTGCTTTGGCTGCGTAACACAATACCCCTGGGTCCGGCCCACCAGGCTTGGCCCTGGGAAGAGCAAACAAGCCGCCCTGTCCCGGCAGGTTTGTGGACACCGGCCACCCACTGCCACTCACTGCTGAGGTGTGGGCGTGGGGAAAGGGGCGGGAAGCCAGTCCCCAGACAGCAGAGTGGGGATTCGGGGAAGACCTCTGCTCCAGCCTCAATCCCCAGAGCAAGGCCAGGGGCCCAGCACTTAATGCCATCGGATGTGTCTCTGTGCCCCACCCACATCCCATGCCAGCTCAGTTCCCACTCTCCTCACTGACCCTGGACCCGGGCCCCAGGTCCAGGATTTCTTCCCCCACAAGCCCCCTACCGCCGCAGGAGGTGGGCGTCCCCACTGATGTGTACCTGTGGGCTGTGCTGGTCTCAGGCCGGGAGCAGGCACCTGTCACCCCCAAATGGTCGCCGCCCACAGAAGTGAAATGCTAACCAAAGCGGCGTTGCTGCAGTACTCTGCAATTTACACACTGCTTTTCACAGCAGGTTTCTCCGTTCTTCTAGATTAGGCCTTACCACCTCCCATCGTGGCCACGAACCCAGTGGCAGCCTGATCAGGGGATGGGGGTGAGCAGGAGCGGAATGGGGCGAGCGGAGGGAGGGGGGTCCAGACCTCGCGGACCCCGGCACCCCAGGCAGCCAGCCCGGGCCGGGAGCACCCCGCCCAGTCCCCGCCCTGCGGACGCCCTCGCCCCTCCCTCCCTCCGCAGCCCAGCCTCGCCGGCCTGGCCCTCCGCTGTTTGTTTTGCTGAGAGTTTCCGTTGGCTCGTGTGTGGCTGTTGGTGGTATTTCTCCCGCAGATGGCAGACGCCGCCCTGCCCGCCGGCCCTCCGCCCCGGGCTGTGCGGCGGCCGCCTCCGGGGCGGAACAAAAGCCTCCGCAGGTGAACGGCCCGCTGCCCGCCGGCGGCTCCCATCCCACCTGACCCCAGACAATATCTGTACAAAATTCCTTTCAACTCTCCCATCCTCTGGGGCCCTTCCTGCCTGGCTCCCCCCCCCCCCCCCCCCGCCACCGCAGGGTCCCCCAACATCCCCCAGCCCTCACAGAAACAGCTGCTCCTTCATGGGGCAAAGGACACGCCGTTCCAAAGAGCAATGCGGTTTATTTGGGGGAGGGATGTTTGGTTTTGTTCTGTTTCTCTTTTACTTTTTTTTTTTTTTTTTGCTTTCATCCACGGCAGGCCCCTCAGAACTCAGAGACCCCGTGTTCACTGGAACTTCCCGCAAGAGCAGAGGCGGGTGTTGGTGGGTGGAAGGTAGACAGCAATCCTCATCCTCTGGCTCGGAGCCCGCACCGACCCCCACCCCTTGTTTCCGCCCCCAGAAAGGCCCTGGATGGGGCCGGTGCTCCTCAGGGGACTAGACAGGAGGGGTGATGGAGAAGGATGGGATTTCTCTGTTGTTAAAGCAAATGTTCCTCATTGGCCAATCTCAGCGCTCCCACCTGGCTCCAAGAACCTGGCTCACCTTGAGGACTGGCATCTCCCCTTCTTGAAATTCGCTAGGTCAACCCCAGAGCCCCGGCTGCCCGCCCGGCGGTGCCCAGGCCTGAGCAGGAGGCTGACTAGCCGACGCCTGCGACCCAGCCCCCGCTCCCACCACTGTCCGGTGATCAGGAAACAAGGATAGCCCAGTTTTCACCTCTGCTTCTACCTGCTTTCTCTTACCTGCTTCTACCACTCCGCCCAGTCTCTCAGAAGGATGGCTTGGTGGATCTTGGGTGACCTCCTCCATCAGCAGCACCTCTTATAGGCCAAAGGCCCGTCTCATTCCATCCTCATGCTCAGCTCCCGTTTGCCCCAGGAGGCCCACAGCCTCCCAGGAGGGGAACTGGTGGCTGCCACTCCTGAGCCCTCCCGGACAATACTGTAGGCCTTCCCTGAAGTAGGGCCTTGGCTATGTCCAAGCTGGCCCTGTCATCAAGAAGCAGTTGAGCTGAAACCGGTTTGGCTCAGTGGTAGAGCGTCGGTCTGCGGACTGAAAGGTCCCGGGTTCGATTCCGGTCGGGGGCATGTACCTTGGTTGTGGGCACATCCCCCAGGTAGGGGGTGTGTAGGAGGCAGCTGGTCGATGATTCTCTCTCATCGATGTTTATAACTCTCTATCCCTCTCTCTTCCTCTCTGTAAAAAAATCAATAAAATATATATATTTTTTAAAAAGAAGCAGTGGAAGCTCCTGCTCAGGGGAAAGGACAGAGGCATGCCAGGGACCCACAGGCCCATCGGCAGGCGGGACGCTAAGTCTCCAGGCCACCCTGGCAGTTCCACACATGCCGACACAGGGTCTCACCCGACTCCCTAGTTCCCGGATTAAGCTGCTCACTCCAGTGTGTGCAGGCCAGATTCTAGCACAGAATGAGAACTCGGGGCCTGCTCTGCAGAAGCTGCTGTTCCCAATCCCTAGAGACCCAGGGTGCCCCAGTGTGACCCAGGGCACATGGCCAGCCTGCACCCCTCGCCCTCACAGCCCCACCCCCTCACCTGTTCTGGCCTCGAGTCCTTGAAGGCCTGGCTCCTTCCTAATTGAAGGCAGGCTCTTTCTTCTGGGCCTTTCTTCCTTCCCTGACCAAATTCCACCAGGCATTTCAGTCATCTGGGTGCACATCTCCTCTGCAGATGGAACAACACCGACAGAACTAACGTCCTCACCTCTCTTCTCTCTGGCCACCCACTGCTCCCCCACCCTGTACCTAACACTGTACCGTCCACAGAGCAGACAGTAAGCGTTTTCTGCATCCATAAACCAGGATAATCCCCCAGGTCCTTGGCCACTAGGGACCCTGGCTAATGGATTGGAGAAGGAGTTGGGGGGCGGGGGGAGTGGAGAGGAGAGACACAAGAAAACCAAAACATGTCTCTATTTCATTAGCAACCAAACATCTTACTCACAATTTCAAGAGAGAATGCTAGAGGATGTCTTGGGTGATATGGTCAGAGCTGTAAGAACCTTCCCCACCCTTACTGGACCTTGTCCCGAATTTCCGGTTTTTTACACACACACACACACACACACACACACACACACACTGTGGCACTTCTGTCTCTACAGAAACCTCTGGCTAATATGGTCAGCACTTGACCCCCATTGCCTGAACCTGAGAAAACACAGGCTCCCCTTGCCTGGGTGCTGGGTGCTGCCTGGGTGCTGGGTGCTGCCTGGCCAGCACCCGAGGCAGCCCCCTCTCCTGCGCACCAGCCCGCACCCAGCCCAGCAAGCAGCTAAGCCTCTGTGGTCGGACCCCAGGGAGGCCTCCGGTGATTTGCATATAATCACATACAATGCTGGGCACAACAAAGCCGCTCCACACAGCAGAGCCTTCTCAGCTGAGTTTAAGGTTTAATCTCCTTAGTACAAAAGTTTCTGCTTTGCTTTGGAAGGCTTCTGGGACTCTTGCTAATGATGCTAAACAAATAGCAGCCCTTGATCCCCTCCAGGTTCTTTGCCCCTCGCATTGTGGCCGCACAGGCCCAGGCTGTTGTGGTTTACGGCCGGCCTGCACCTGCACTGTTGGTGTGACATCACGGGGCACCCACAGAGCTCTTTAAAGGGAGCCGGGCACCGCAGCCGGGGAGAAGGCACCCGCCCGGGAGCTGCTTGACCTCAGGCAGGACACCAGCTCCAGGCTTCCCACACTCCCACACCCTCCTGTTCTCCCTCCACCCACCCGTCATCCCACGTCACACACCCCACACCCTCCTCCCAAAGTCCACTCCTTTACTAGTCTTCCAAGTGGGTCCTTGTCCTCTTCCAGATAATGCTCAGCCCCCCCCCCCCCCCCGCTGCTTCCCCTCCCGCTTCCCCTCCCAGGCCCTCTCAGCCTCCCCCCTCCCCCTTAGGTCTTGGCTAGGTCAGCTCTCTCTTCACCCCAGCACTCACTTGTCTCCAGCCCTCTGCCAGGTCATTTGGAGAATGAACCACGATCCCTTGTCTCTTAAATCATTAGAGGATATGGAAGTTGATAATCAGTTACCTATCATTGTGTAATCGCCCCAAACCTAGACGCATAAAATGACAACTGTTTCGTTATATCTCACAATGTTATCGCTCAGAGACTTGTTTCCGGCAGTTCTTCTCTGAGTGACATCAATGGGCGCTGCTCATCAACGTGGCATTCAGCTGGCAAATGGGTTGATCCGGGGTCTAAGGTGGTTTCACTTTCAGGCCTGATGCTTAGTGGATATGGCTGGAAGGCCCCTTGGCTTGGCTGGGACTGTTGACCAAAGGGCCTACAGGCCGCTGCATCAGCTTAGCAGTCGCAGGATAATGAGATTCCTTCCATAAAGGATCAAGGCTGCCAGATAGGATTCCCAAAGAACTGGGCAGAAGCTGCAAGGCTTCTTGTGACCTGGGCTCACAAATCCCAGAATCCCGCTTCCGCAGGTTCCAGAGGAAGGAATCTGCAGATGTATTTACCTACCACACCAGCTAACGTGGTCTCCTCAGGAGCCCCCAGACCCTGTAACCAGTGCAGGAGCGAAGCCCTGGGCCCAAAGCCTGAATGGCCAGCCTGGCAGACAGAGCCTCACAGTTAGCGTCCCCCGCACTCGGTCCCCCAGCCTCAAACACCCTTCTGGGCCCCAAGCCAGCATTCCCAGTGGACCCACTGCTTGCCCTCTGGGCAGAACTTCTGTTTTTTGTTTTGTGTTTTTTTTTTTTTTCATCTACTGCCAGAGCTAGAACTGTCCTTTTCAAAGTTTTCGCTCACAGATAGCTTTAGGTGGGAGAGATAAGGAAGGCTGAGTCCATTTTTGCAGAGGCAAAGATGCTGCCACGAGATAGGGGAGTTAATGCTCCAGACTTCAAACCCCACCCCAGACCTGGCAGAATAGCTCCAGCAACATGTCCCTGCTAAGGGGAAAGGTTGTCACTGTGTCATGCTCGGAGGCCCTTTGGGAGTCAGAATGTGCCTTGAGGATGGGGGAGGGAGGATAGGGGGGAAGGAGGATGGGAAAGGTTCCTATCTGCCACACCACTTAGGTATTGAGTAACAATCATACCAAGCAGTGCTGGTCAGACAGGCTCCGGCAGACCCTTCTGGCTAAAACCAGCTGCATTTTTTTCTGGCTCCAGACTGGGAGCGACAGGCTGTCTGCCCCAGGAGCCAGAGTGCGGGGTCAGGTAAGTCAGGCCAACATACAGATCTTTTTTTTTTATTTTCTGTATTAATATGTCTCAAGTTTTATTATGACACATTCAAGCCATGCAAAAAGGACCGATGGATGCGAAAATAAACATCCATGCACCCACCTGTCACTTAAGAAATAAACTGTTCCCAACACTGTAGAAGTTCCCTGTGCCACATGTCTTTACAGGGTTCTGGGGAGAAGGGGAAGGAGGGGTCTGCTCATTTCCACCTAAGAAAGGGGAGAAGCGTTGATGGGGAAGAGAGAAGCTAACCTCAGCATCTGCAGTCACCGCTCCATCCAGAGAAGGCCACTTTTAAGAGTCTGGGAACATGTCTTCTTTTAAAACCCCAGCTCACACTTCCCAGATCCCACAGTCTGATTCAATCACTAGTTCCTTAGGGACTCCTCAGAGATTGACTCTTATGTTTCCATGTCAATCTATCTCCACACTCAGCTGGAATCTTCACGATGGCGCATTATTCATTCTTGATCTCTGGAAAAGTTCTCATAAAGGCTCAGGACTCTGTGGCTGACTTGAATGTGATTAATTCTTGGGAAAGCCTACCATCAATGGGTAAGGAAGATGGAACTTAACATAAAGAGAAAGAACCGGTGGGCTGAAGAATAAGGGACCAGAACATAGTTGGCACCCAGAACTTGGTTTCTAATACCATTCTCTCATGAGAGGAACCAGGCCTCCTGGGAGAAATGGTGCATTCTAAGGCTGGGGAAGGAAATATACAAGTTGAGCGTAAGGTATCTTCTAGTGCCAGAAATGTTTAAAAAATTAAAAAAAAAAACACACACACACAATGATGGGCTATGTGAAAGGACCCAGGAACCAACCTCCCAGTGATCAGTGCTGAATCATTTTGAGAGGAAAAGCAGACAAATAAAAAACAAAAAAGAGGGGGGGGGGAGGAAGGAAGGAGGAAGGAAGGAAGGAACAATCTAAAGTATGAAATCAGTATCTATCAACTGGCCCTGGCTGCCATGGGTCCATTGGCTCAGTGTTTCCATGCTGTGAAACATCCCCCATTCAAGAACCAGTCAGGGCACATAACCAGGTTGCAGATTCAGTCACCCCAGGGAGGCAACTGGTTGATGTTTCTCTCCCTCTCCATTCCTCTTTCTCTCTCTAAAATCAATAAAAACCTATCAATTACATAAATAAATACCTGAATAAATAAGGAGAAGAGACACATTTCTTATGCAGAAGAATTCCATAGACTTTATGTAAGTCCTCCACCTGCAGGAGGTGGGGCATAGCTTTCTCCTTCTTAGGTGTGGGTTCTTTGTACATAGTGAATTCCTTCCAAGGAATATAGTACAAAAGGGAGAAAAAATAAAATAATAATGCCTCAGTGGAGAACACCTCACAAGCTCTCTCTCAGCCAGGTGACCAGGGTTGGCATCAGCAGGGATGTCTCATGGTGACAGCAGGTCCCCTACATGCCAAGTGATGAAAGCAGTGCTTTCTCTGTGGTCTTCTTCCCCAAAGCCCCCAGTGCTAGTCCCATCATTAGAAAGCATCAGCCAGATCCCAATGGAGGGACATCCTACCATATACCTTGCCAGTACTCCTCAAAGTGGTCAGGGTCATCAAAAACAAGGGACACCTGAGAAAATGTCACAACCGAAAGGAGCCTAAGGAGACGTGACAACTGTATGTAACATGGGATCTTGGCACAGAAAAGGACATTAGGTAAAAACAAAGGCAATCTGAACAAAGTATGGACTTTAGCTAATAATGTATTGATTCATTAATTATAACAAAGGTACTATCTATACTAATAAAAGGGTAATATGCTAATTATACTGGACATCCATCCAGATGTCCTCTGGGCAAAGCCACGTTGGTGGGGAAACTTGGCAGATGCAATTAGGGATGATCAGGTTGGCAGGGGAGGGCAGTTAGGGGTGATCAAGCCAGCAGGGAGGGCTGATCAGGTCAGTAGGGGAGGCCAGTTAGGGGCAATCAGGCAGGCAGGCAGAGAGGTTAGGAGCCAGCCATCCCAGATTGTGAGAGGGATGTCTAACTGTCAGTTTAAGCCCACAGGGGAGGGCAGTTAGGGACAACCATCCTGGCAGGGGAGGACATCCCCTAAGGGGTCCCAGATTGGAGAGAGTGCAGGCTGGGCTGAGGGATGCTCCCCCTGCCCCATGCATGGATTTCATGCACCAGGCCTCTAGTCTATATATATAAAAGCTTAAGCTACTGTTACAACAGAACAACCAAATGACCAGAAAGACCAGTTGCTATGATGTGTACTGACCAACCCAATTGCCTGATTGGGGCCTGTTAGCCAACTCCCCATCCCTCTCCCTGGCCAGTAGGCACCAATCACCCAATGGGGAATGGGGAACTGGGGATTAGTGGCCACAGACTCTGGTGGCCAAGGCGGGTGTGGGCAGGGGGAGGTGGGGTGAGGCTGGCTGTTGGCAGCAGTGGGGGAAGGAAGGCCCCAGCTGGCCAACCTCCCAGTTTCTGAAGGCAAGTACCACAAGTGCAGTCCCTGAGACCTTCCCCTCCCAGGATAATGCTGTGTTCCTAACCTCCCACACACCAAGAGATAAATGTAGATTTGCAAAGAGGCAGGTCCTCCAGGAGCTTCAGCTGGGGGACCAGAGAAGTTACTCATTGCTGACACCCAACCCTTTGCTTAAAGGATGCATTCTCCTTCCCTAATACATGTTGCTTCAAGTACATGATAATTTGAATTTAGACGTGCGATAAAATATGGGAAAAGCAAAGTTTTGTGGTTTAGAACAAAAGAGTCTAGAGTTTTGGGCAGTGGAGGGAAGGGGGGGTGGTCTCTCTCTCTCTCTCTCTCTCTCTCTCTCTCTCACACACACACACACACACACACACACACACACACACACACACGCTCACTCCTCCCAAGGCACTTCCCTTCTCCAGGACCTCAGTTTCTTCATCTGCAAAATAAGGAGATTGGAGGACGTAATCCAAGAGTCCCTTTCAACTGGAATGTCCTCCACCCTCTGGAAGAATCTGCTTCTATTTAGGCCCCCAGGACTCTCTTCCAGCCAATACAACTTTTCAGTGGCAGTCAGTAGGTAGAAATAATGGTTGAGATTGATTTCACAGCAGGAAGAGGAATGAGGAGAGTTACTGGCCATAACTGCAATAAGCACAAGAAGAAGAGAGTCCGAAAGGCTACAGAACTTCCCTTTAGATCTCAGAGCAAGAAGTTTACCTATAGTCCCAGCGAGGTTGCTCAGTTGGTTGGAGTGTCATTCTATTCCCCAAAATATCAGGGCACATACATACCTGGGTTGTGGGTTTGATCCCTGGTTGGGGCATGTACAAGAGAAAACCAAACCAATTGATCTCTCTCTCTCTCTCTCTCTCTCTCTCTCTCTCTCAAAAATAAATAAATAAATAAATAAATAAATAAATAAATAAAAACATATCCTCAGATGAGGATTAAGGGAGTGGGGGAGAGGAAAGAAGTTTACCCATCTCCTCACAGAGGAAGGTAGGTTGATGAGAGGAACTCACATTCCGCCATTGGGAAAAATGTATGTAATTGATGTGGAAAGGACATGCTTGGGAGCCAGAATACCAGGGTTCTACCCTTGACCTCACTTCCTATTAATAGCATGATCTTAAACAAGTAACTCAGCCTCACTGAGCCCCTATGTCTTACCTGATTAGATGGGGTTCACTGCAATGTCTGTCACACAAGATCATTGTGTCAAAAAAAAAATGGTGCACTTCAAAGTTCCTTACAAAACTTTGTGACATAAAATATGGTAACTACAGCTTTATCTGAGAGCTTGTGGGCAATGTAAAATCTCGGGCCCACCCTAGTTCACCTTTAGTACTGAATCAGAATCTCCCTTTTAGGAATTCAAACAATTAATAGCAAGAAAACAAATAACCCAATTTTAAGATAGGCAAAGGGCTTGAATAGACAATTCTCAAAAGAAGACTCACTAATTGACAATAGATACATGAAAAGATGCTAAACATCATTAATCATCAGGGAGATGCAAATCAAAACCACAATGAGCTATCATCTCACACCTGTTAGAATGGATATCATTAAAAGGACAAAAGATAACAAGTATTGGCAAGGATGTGGAGGAAAAAGAACCCTTGTGCACTGTTGGTGGGAATGTAAATTGGCACAGGAATTATGGAAAACAGTTTGGGAGTTCCTCAGAAAATTAAAAATAGAACTATCCTTGGTATTTATCAAAAGGAAATGGATATGTTGAATCAATATGTTGAAGCAACACCTACCCTCCCATGTTTATTGCAGCATCAGTCACATTAACCAAGTTATAGAAACAACCTGAGTGTCCACCAACAGGTGAATGAATAAAGAATATATATGATATGTATACATATGTGTGTACACACACACACACACACACACACACACATATATATATATCCTATGCAGAAATATGTTAATTAGCTCGATCAAAGTAATCATTACACTGCATATCAAATAATCATGCTGTACAATTTAAATGTATATAATTTTTATCTTTAAAAATACATAAATAAAAGAAAAAACATAAAATTAAAAAATAAAAGATCCCCAGGTGATTGCTAGGAACAGCACAGTATAGTAATACAGTTTTAGCAGAATTGTTATAAAACATACACAGATGTTAATCTTAATTTTTACCAAAATAATTAAGGTAATGATACAAATTCACACACACACACACACACACACACACACACACACACACTCCCTTGCAACTACATTTCCTCTTCTCCTTTCATCAGAACCCTACCACCAGCAGCACCATTTCCTGCAAGCTCACAGTGCCACCTTCTGGAAAGACAAGGGCAGGACGACTGAGCCACTCCACAAAGCAGCCTGCAGAGGAGGCTGTTCAAAGACTTGGTATTAAAAAAAAGAATGTCAAATATCATATTATTCATATTTATATTGATAACATGTTGAAGTAATATTTTAGATACATTGGGTTAAATCCAACACTATTAAAGTTAATTCCACTTGTTTCTTTTTACTTTTAAAATGTAGCTACTAGAAAATTTTAAATTACACACGTGACTTACATTGTATTCCTATTGGAGAGCACTGATGCAAGCTATGTTTTTTCAGGAGAGGTTCCCAGGGATCTTAATTTCTTCCCCCTCCAAAATGTCTCTACAGGGAGCCTTTCTATCCTCACCCCAATAAATCTCTTTCCAGCTTCAGCTTCACAGCTTCCAACAATCCTGCAGTGTTTCTGGCACATTCTTGTAGGTCTCACCAGCCCCAGAAGAGAGTCAGTGCACAATCAGTATCTGTAGAATGAATGAATGAATGAATGAATGAATCAAACAATCAATCAAATGCCCTCAAGTAGAGGGACACCTTATCCTGAATGGGTGGGTTCCTTTTTAAAGCAACCAAGTCCAAGCCATTCGAGGAGGAAAATTTGGAGAATGCCCTGGGACAAACCAATTCAGATACACCATTTATTATTGTCAAAACTAAGGTCTGAGTACAGTCATAGAACAAGTCCTCTGAAGACTCTCCCAACCCAGTACTTTCACACTTGGAGTCGGAGGATCATTTACAAGCTCTTAGTTGCGCTTACAGGCGGGGCGGGCCTGCAGGGCCCAGTGCCTCTGATCCTTTCATTGGAAGCCAGTTTCTTTGAAGCCACACCTCACCCATTAGCACCGATTTCTGTTAGCACCTCATGGCTTTCCAAGTGCCTTCTCACCTCTCACTTGATTGATTTTCACAGCTGCTGTGAAGAAAGACAAGTAGTATTACTTATTATCACGTAGTTTACAAGTGATAAGCCAAATGATTAATCAGTTTCCAAAGACAATAAATCAACAAGGCCAGGAACACACCCTTTTCTCTTCGCTGGCTGCATGCTCTATCCACTGCATCACTGGCTGCTTCACAGTTTCCAGGTATTTCATGTATGCATAGTCTTTTTTTTTTTTTAATTTCATCCTCACCAGAGGATATGTTTGTTTTGTTTTTATGATTTTAGAGAGAGTGGAAGGAGGAGAGAGAGAGAAAAAAAAACACATTGATGTGAGAGAGAAACATCAATGCTTTGTTCCCATATATGCCCCGACCTTGACCGGGGACTGAACTTGCAACCTGGATATGTTCTCTAATTGGGAATGGAACCAAAGACCTTTTGGTGTATGGGATAGTGCTCCAACCAACTGACCCACCTGGTCAGGGTTTGTGCATATTTTTTAGAGCATTTGACTGGTTGTGTGAATTTATAAAACTTCCTATCATTCTGACCTTCATTTCCTTGTCTGCAAATTGGGAAGGTAGAACTAAATGATTTCCTAATGACAAAATCAGATGGGTGTGAGAACCTTGGCTGAATGTGCACGGGGAGGATAGCAGTCAGGAACCAACGTAGGGCCACTGGGGAAATGACCGGGGGACCCACAGCTCCCGGGAGCTCAGTGTTAGCCCTACTTCCTGAGCTCTGTCACTCCACAGATAGGCTCTGTCCTGGCCCACTGCCTGCTCCCTGTCCCCCTGGCATTCTTCACATGCCAGCCTTCCCTATGGCTCCGAGGCCACCCAGCCGGAGAGGGCCAGGATGCATGCATCTGATCAGGGTCTGGCTGAGTGTTTCAGGTGCGTCCTTTGGCAGAGGGACCCACGCACAGGCTGCAGTTCCTAGATTGTTTCAGTCTCTACTCAAGTTCAGCTCAGGTTGAACTTGACCAGGATTAGCTCAGGTTTCCAAGCGATTTGGGGGTAGGGTTGCCATACAAAATGGGTGTGCGCAGTTACCCTAGAATTTCAGGTAAATTAAGTTGTTATTATAATTATGACTCAAATATTGAATGGGACACATTTATACTAAGAATTTATTCACTACTGACCTGAAATTCAGTGTAACTGGGGACCATGTGTTTCTGCTTGCTAACTCTGGCAGGCTTTCATTGCTCTCTATGATCACTCCCAAAACACACTCTGGCCCAACGCCTTCCAGCTTGAACTTTTCCTGTAAGCCAGCTAAGATGCCTGTGAATTCCTCCTTTCCTGTCGCTCCCAAGTCTGCTAGACTGAAATGGACCCCAGCCAACGTGTGCCAGGAACCTCCCCCTCTGGCTGACTCCTGTCCATCCCTGTTGCTCCTCACTTCTCCTCCCCTGCTCTCCTCTTCTGGCCCATCCCAGGCAGAGCCACCGTGCCCTCTCTTCCCAACACCAGCCCAATGACGGGCAGTGTCCCTGCCTCCGGGGCTACCAAGATGCTGGAGAGCCGAGGGGCTGTGTCTGGTGGGAACACAAGAGCTGCCAGGATGGAGCCACATGGAACCAGGAGGGGCTATGCTTGACCGAGGATCAATGGAATGACCACTGCGTCCATGAGGTAGGAGCTGCCAGTGTATTGCACCGCCTGCACTCTGGGCCCTCCACCCAACTGCTCACTGCCCCACCTCCTAGCTGTTGGTCTCAGTTCATGAACTCTGGAAATGCAGAGACCTGTGCTCTACACTCTGGAACTTGGGAGAACTGGGGGGGGGGGGGGGGGGAGAGGAAGAGACCTCTCCCAAAGAGGCATCCCCAAGAAACAAGAGTCTTTGTGTGTGCCACACCGGGAGATGCCCGGGATTATGACCCAGGCCTGGGCTCTATCTGTGCTGGGGACAACACTCAAATGGAATGGGTGGCTCCCTGTGCCCAGGGGAACAGAGACATGTCCTATGGCTCAGCTGCTCAGAGGGCATCTCACAGACCTCCACCACGGAGGACCCGGGGGCCAGGTCCAGCCCCACACTTTGCGGGGTCACTGCTGAGAGCGCAGACCCCCAAGGGAGGTGTGTGTGTGAGATGCATGTGCCTGAGGACAGGTCCTGTTCACTGACCCACAGCACTGGCACAACCTCTGGTACCAGAGAAATGGCCCCATCATCGATTTAATTTCATCCCATAGAACCCTTTGAAAAAGTCATTACATTTAGTAAAGAGGGGGCACCATCATGGAAATCTTCCCACATGAGCATGAGACATTACCGAGTCATGACCACAGGTTGCCCCATGTGCATGGAGCTCTTAGACCTATTCCCCCAGCCCTCCCTCCAGCAGGACACAGACAGGGCAGGGAGAAACCTGTGCTTGCCTTACCCCGGACAGTGTGTGACACCAGTTTCCTATGGGAAGAGCTGACGCTGGACGTCCTGTTCCCAGGAGTTTTACCTTCTGGACAGGCCCTCGTCACCACATGTAGTGGGCCATCCCTGCAAATTTGGACCAAATGCAGAAGCCTGAGCCTCTGTATGTGGTCAAGATGGACGGTAAGAGAACTGTGCCCAGGGAGGCCCAGGGAGGCCTATAGCTCAGGACCAGTGCGGGCAAGTGTGCCTGTGCCCTGTGTAAGTGCTGCCCCTGCAAGCAGAGGCTGTGGGTGATGGGCAACTCCTCCCCCAGGAGGGCTCCCAGGATTCACACATGGACCTGCCCCTTGGATGCTTTAGACAGCTGAGTCCTTCCACATGAAGATCAGGATGGACAGTGTCGGTTGTGTCCACGCACCAGGAGAGCTCTCTCCCAGGGTCCAGAAGGTTCAGGAGAGCCCTGTCTTGCTCTAGGGATTGGCTTCCCAGGCCTGACCAGACCAGCTGTAAACTGCTGCTTGCCCTCGGCCTGCCCGTCTGGAGCCCAGGCTCCCAGGCCAGCATGCCGGTGAGCCTCCCCATGACACCTGCTGCCTCCCGCTCCTTCCCCACCCTCCCAGGTCCTGGTGTGAATCCATTTGAAGAGCAGTTGTTCTTCCTCATGTTCTGAATCTCACCAGGAAAGTCAAGGGAAGGACACCTGAGCTCTCCTTGGTCACAGAACCTCAAATCCACATGCCTTGAGGATCTGTCACTCCAGAGCCGGGCATCCAAACCCCCCTGGCGTGCCTCCAATTCAAAGATACACTGGCTTCCTGGGGCCCCGAGTATGACCTGTGAGCATCCAGAGGACAGATCGCACCACCACTGAGGCGGAAGGAATGCTCCCACACCTGCAGCCACCCCCGGAGACAATACCCCTCCTTTCTCTGTCCCCAGGGGCCACTTCTATAACACTCTGGGGGAGTTTGACTGGAGGTGCTTCCAGGTCCTGGCAGAGGAGCGGTGACCAGAGCCCCTTCCTCTTTCTTCAGCAGTTCCAGCAGTCCGGGGTCCATATCTTTCATCAGAGCAGCCACCGGCATCAGAAGATTGTCTGTGATGGTTTGCTTCATTTAAGACATTATCCCTCCATCTTCTCTCTTTAAAAATTACACCTCAGCTGAAACCGGTTTGGCTCAGTGGTAGAGCGTCGGTCTGTGGACTAAAAGGTCCTGGGTTTGATTCCGGTCAAGGGCGTGTACATTGGTTGTGGGCACATCCCCAGTAGGGGGTGTGCAAGAGGCAGCTGGTCGATGTTTCTCTCTCATCGACATTTCTAGTTCTCTATCTCTTTCTCTCTGTAAAATATCAATAAAATATATATTTTTTAAAAATTACGCCTCATGTCCATCCCAGGCAGCTCTCCAGGCCAGGAGATGCCTCCGCCCAAATTGCAGTCCTAACAGAGATTGGGAGGGAGGTCAAATTGTGCATGGTCACGTGGGTCCTGCTAAGACATTTGGACTTGATCCTCTGGCATTGGGCATCCGTTAAGAATTCTGAGAAAGGGAAAAAACGTGGTAAGACTTATTTTTACTCTAGCAATACGGTGGGAAACTGAGATGAATTAGAGAGGAGAAAGGTGATATATGGGCTGTTAGAATGGTCCAGACATGAGAAGATGAGGCACTCCCTAACCACAGCTGAGCGGCGATCTTCCTCCTCTCAACATCTTCAAAAAGGATGCTTTTCCCCAACTCCAACATTCCTTCACATCGCCCCATTATCTTCCCTGTAGACTCTGTCACAGCCTGAGCTGGGCCCCAAAGGCCGCTCTCTACCTCACCTGGATGCCTACACTTCTCCAAGAAGTTGGATGGAGAAGCCAATCACGCCAAGACTCTGATTTCCCCAGGGTTGAGGAAGGTCACAGTGAGTGACAGGCTTGGCCTAGAATTCCAGAGGGACCCCCAAATCCAAAGCCAGCTCCTGCTTCCTTTGGTCATCTTCCTGGATTACTTATTGTTCCATTTCTGTCCATTCATCCATTTGCTCAATAAATATTTATTGAATGCCAGATGCTGCCAGATTCTAGAAGTGCACAGTTTAGAGGGGGATAGACAGCAAAATACAAACTTTTCCCCCCCATAAAGTAGTGTAACCATGTATGAAGTAACCAAGTTATGAAATGGCCAATACTACCTAAAGCAGTGGTAGTATTGTTGAAGTCTCGAGACGCATGCTGCTCTTTGGCCCCTTGAGTGTGGCCCTTCCACAAAATACCACGTGCGGGCACACACATACAGTGTGATTGAAACTTCGTGGCCCATGCGCAGAAGTCGGTTTTCGGCTCTCAAAAGAAATTTCAATTGTTGTACTATGGATATTTGGCTCTGTTGACTAATGAGTTTGCTGACCACTGGCCTAGAAGAACAAATTGCAGAAGGCATTACATGTCTGTCATGCTGAGATGCTTCCCCTGCTGCCCTTGCTACTCAGAATATGGCCCTGAGCAGCCCTGGAATCCATTTGTCTCACACTTCAGAGTGATTACCAGTTGCCTGGGGCTCTTCTGCTCCAATAAGTGTGGGATGGGGCTTGGAATTCTGCATTTCCAATGAGTTTCTCAGCAAAGCCAACACTGCTCACCCAAGGACTACACTTTTAGCAGCAAGACTATGTCTAGGCCATTGAGGATCTGCAGGGAAGTTCATGTTTGCATGTCAGGAGGATAATCCTGCTTCCCAGCCCTGCATAGGTGGGAGCTGGGAGGTGAGGAGTTGGTGGACCTGGAGGGTTTGACACCGAAACCTTCTTTGGGATCCTGCTCAGGCAATCTCTGTCACTGACGACCAAACTCAGCCAGACCAAGGAATAGGTAAGGGGAGAAGCTGGACAAGCAAATGGGACCAGAAACAGATTGGTGTCTGGGAGAACTGCTCCTGGAACACAGATCCTAAAGAAACCCTCAGTCATCAATAAGGACTCAGAGGAAAGGAGAAGGGAATAGAAGAGTTCAGATTAAATGTAAGACCTAGGACCTAGGAGTTGATGAGACCTAGGACCTCAGATCAGCGCCGCCTCTGGAGTCTCTCCTCCCATCCCCATTCCTGGTCCTCAGTAATCCACCTGGGTGAGCAAATTCAGGCAGTAGATGCGAACTTGGGAGCAAAAGAACACACTACAAGCTCAAGCACGGAAACTGGGACAGGGGTTCCCCAGACAGAATTTGCGAGCTGGAACGTGCCAGGACCTGCCTCAGCTGGTCTGGGGCAGGTCCTTATGCATTTTGTCCTCCGGAGTCCCTCCCCCACCTGGCAGCAGGGGGCGGGGCGGTCACAGCAGCCACAATGGCTGGTGGCTCCAGGTCACAGGCTACTCCACCCTCTCTCACAGCTCAAACTCTTGGGCCTCAGTCTTGTGAGTGAAGCCCGCTCTCTCCCGCAGCTCTGGGGTGCTGAGTGAGGCACCCCAGTCTTCACCGACCAGCTTCTGGTGAGCCCCCAGAGGGAACAGCAACAGGTTGGGCTGGTCCCTCTGCCCAAATGTCAACTCCCCCAAACCCCCGCCCCGACACACACTTACTCACTGAGCCCAGGCTTTGCCCTGAGCACATCTCCCATCAGTTCCAGCTCCCAGGCCCTTGGAGTTTTAGCCCCACTCCCACCCCTGGGACTTTCCCACCTCCTTTCCACTGCCGCCATGCCAGCCATACCAGTACAGAATGCACAGAGTTCCCAGGAGAAGCTGGGTGTTCAGTGCCCGAGGTTGCTGTCCTGGTGGCTGAAACCCCTGCAGATAAGCCTGCAGGGTTGTCTCTGACCCCAGGCTGCCGAAGCAGCTGCCAGGGCTGCAGAGGAGGAGACCAGGCGGAGGGGTCACCTGGCAGGCAAGTAAGCAGCAAGCCTTAGTCACCAACTGAAGCTCCGGCGCCAAGTGGGCCTCCTTCTGCTCAGCTCGGGGGCTGCTGGAGACACAGACAGACTCTCCCCGGCCCACGAGGTCCTCCCGGGCTGGGCAGGACCCACAAGGGTGTGTACCTGGCGAATCTGAGCCAGACTCAGTGAGGCCCGCACCAGGGGAGGAAAGAAGTGGTTTCACAGGTCCTGGAGCTGACCACCCCAGCCTGTACCTTTCCCACCTGACCTGCAGCTCCCCCTGATGCCGCCCCCCCCATGTCACTCAGGGAAATCCCCCAGTTGGAAGCTGTGCTGGGCCACCTGTCCTGGGCCCTGCTGCAGGAGGGCCAGTGCCTGAAGGCCTGGGTGTCCTGGGCACAGGCCCGGGGACAGAGCTGCCTCCGCCAGGTGAGCCTGTCTAGCTTCAACCAGGGCCCCGGAAGCCTGGCCCTGCCTCCAGGGAACTAGGCCCCTGCAAACTCAGTTCCACGCCCAAGACACTCTGCAGGGGTGGAAAAGAAGAGCGGAGGAGGGGGAGAGGGGAAGGGAGAGGAGGGGAGGAAACCCCCAGGTTGGGAGGGACTTCCTGTGGAGAGCTCTGGGTGAGTCCTGTGTCACAGGAGAGGGGACCTCAGAAATGGGAGGAACAGAGAGGGAAACAAACAAAACCACCACAAAGCAGAGCTGTGTCTGAGGTAACACTTCCTGAGAGCGAAAGCCTGAGGGTGAATGCAAAGGCCACGCCTGCAAAATGCTGGACCTGCCTGGAGAGGAAGAGAGGGAGAAGGGCCCCATGGGAACCTCGGGGGCATGCTGAGCTCAGAGAGTGCCCCAACCCCATGTCACCACCACCTTCCAGGGCTTTGCCAGCTGCTGCCAGCCTGCAGTGTGATGTCACAGTGCCATGTTTTCGATGTGGAGTCCCGCCCTGGACTCAGCAAAAGATGAGAGATCCCCTGCCCTCGGAAGCACCTGCAGGGGGTTGTGGCGGGCTTTTTGCCAACTCCTCCCAGTCACCTGCCACTGGCCTCAGCCCCGGGACTGAGCAGGCCTTTGCTTTTCTGTAGCTGCCGGGGCCCTGAAGGGGACGCTGAAGACATCAGTGTGAATCCCCTCGCCAAGTTGATGGTCCCTCCCCACAACTGCGCAATGCTTCCAGCCAGTGGCCACGCAGGACCCGTACCTCCGGACGACATCGTCCACCTGGACATTGGGCGGGTGCTGCCGCAGGCTGGAAGTCTGGACATGACCTGCAGGCAGCCGCCCTGGTGCCACCACTGTCTTCTGCTTTCACCGGGCCCTCGGAATGAGTCCCTGGGGCACAGCGCAGGGAGTGGGGCTCCGTGACCAACAGAGCAGCAAAGGCTCTCCAGCTGCTTCATTGCAACATGCTGGCTGCAGAGGGCGCCCTGTCAGGGAGCTGCTAGGTCAAAGAGAGCAGGTGCCCTGGGCTACTCTCTGCCCCTGCTCTGCAAGCACAGGGCGGGGCGGGGGCGGGGGGAGGCTGGCATGTCTAGAGTCGCAAGGCCTCCCTGTCTCCATGTCCAGGTGGCATCTGCATATGGAAGCTCCCCTCCTCCCCTATGCGCCCTATCCTACCTGTCCCGCCACAGCCTCCACTCCAGTCTCCCGCCCCCCACCCCTGCCAGTCCTGCAGCCACGGAGGACCTCGCAGCTGGGAGCCCTGACTCTGCACCCCCAAACAAGGCAGTGTCTCACTCTTGGGGGGGACACTGCAATCCCTTCACCAAGACCTTGGCCCCTCTGGATTTGGGGGACCTCATGGAGGACCCAGTCACAGGAGGCAGCTCACGGATCCTGGGAGTCAGGCTGGACGAAAACAGGCCTGGCTTCCCAATCCTCCCTCACAGCCCCCTAGGCCTTGTATTCTGGTCAGGCTGCAAACTCCACCGGGGGCCCCACATTTCCACCCGCCACCCCACCTTCCCTGTTCTTGCAGGCTCCCCTCAGCACATCCTCATCAAGGGCACAATGCCCCCGGGAGGACAAAGAGAGCTGAACTGGTTCTGCAAAGTAACCGGATGCTTTTAACCAAGAAGGGGCATCATTCCCTCTCCTGCCACCACCATGCACTGTTTCTCTGCTCTGTCCCTCACCCTTACTCCCCACCCCCACCTCTGCTGCTCACTCTGCCCTCAGGCCCTGGTTCTCCCTCCTGCCTCATCTGCGGGCATCTCTGCTGCATCCCCTTCCCACCTCAACCTCTTGGGTTCCCACTTTCAGGTGAGGTGCTGGCACTGGGAGGGCTGTGAGGTGCCTCGGGGAGCCTCACCTGCCTGGTGACAGCTTTGTGGCACGGCTGAGCAGGAAGACAGTCCTGGCTCCCAGAGGCTTCCCCACAGGAAGGTGGGATCTTGCCCCACGGAGGAGGGTCACAGGCCCTGCTGGATGCCAATGTGCTGGTGGCCCAAAGGCAAGTGATTTTAGTGCTACCACTGTGCCAGCAGAGTCCAGTATCCAGGGCACAGGGGCTTCTGCAGGCTGCCATCAAGGACATGAGACAGGCACTGCCCTTGAGTCTGCACCAGGTCCTGCAGCAGGCTCAGAGACTGGACAGACAGCTGGAGGCAGTGCATGGCATTGAGGCCAGTGGTGGCAAAATAGGTACATGCGGACTTCTCAGGCCCTGAATGCTCTCAGGCCCTGAAATCCCGGGCCCAGAATGACGGGTGCTCCAGTGACCCTCAGCAGGTAAGCTCAGGGATGGGATTTCAGCCCTGTACACTGGGACCCACACAAGGGAGGAGAAAAGGAATTCAGTGACTTCGCGCCCTGAGCCCATGAACACTTGACTCTGTCCCTGTCACTTAATCTCTTGCCAACACCACTGGGTCTTACACTTTATGTTCATGAAGTGTACATCCTCTTATTTCATAGACTCCCCAAACACCGTAACAGGTGCTGTGATGCCCATTTTACTGGGGAACCTGAAGGTCAGGGAGTTCATGTGAGTTGCCCAGCCACAGTCCCATGTCTAGTTGGCAGCACAACCCAACTCTCTTCTCACTTTGATGCCTGTAACAGCCTTCAACTTCCCATCAACAAATTCAGGAAAGGAAGCCTGCCCAACTCCTTCAGCTCTCCCGCAGCACTAAGATGAGGAAGGCCAGGGGGAGGAAGTAGGAAATAGCATCTTCCCTCCCTCTTTCTAGAAGCTCTTTCCTTCTGTCCAGGGTATGGCAAAAAAAAGACCCAGGTTTTGGGTCAGAACTGACTTGAGTTTGAAAACCTGCCTCACCATCTTTTACCCTGGGCAAGATACTAAGCCTCATTCTGCCTCTGTTTTACCATCTTTAAGCCCTTAATCTCTCTTCTCTGCGCCCCACCCCCTGTGTTAGGCATGTTGTGCTATCCTGAGACAGAGCTATTGGTCCTGGTCCTGCTTGGGATGGAGATTCCAGACCCCCGAGAGCTCTTGGATCATGGTGCCCTAGCTGGGCATAGAATGTGATGGAAATGCTACTGATGACACATCTTTGTGGTTCAATAGAAGATGACAATGGCAAAAGAATGAGGAAACTTGGAGCCTCTGAAAGCCCTAGGAATGTGACTTATTCCAAGAAAGAAATCCCAGTAAATCTCAGGAGTACAACTAGTCTAAGAATGAGATCATTCTGATGCTTCTGCTAGGGCTGCTGAAACCCAAATTAAAAGGTGTTCAGAGATCCCACAACCACAGGACCCCATGTCTTTAATCCCCCACTGAGAAAATTGAGTCCTTTCAAAGACCAGTGCTTCAGAAACTCACCACCCATTCCTGCCCTCAGGGTCTGTGGCCACCAGGAAGCCCTCCAATCCAGCCCCTCAAAGAGTAAGAGGATTCTGAGGGCTTCTTTAGCTCCCTTCCAGCCACCTTTCTTTCTTCCCATAACTACTTCTTCCTTCTTTCCCCATCACTGGTTGCTAAAGCCAGTGGTGGTCTTGGCATCCCATAGGACTTGTCCCAATCTCTATTGGGGCTCAAGTTGTAGACCCCTTGACTGGGGAACATGTTCTATCATTGGTGCTTGAACAGATCTCTCTGCTGGAGTGGTGGTGCCCATTGCCCAGGTGCTAGAGGCACTGCCTCAGAGAGCAAGGGACCCTGGGCTGGTATGTAGGAGGATTTTGCTCTATCCACTGCTATGGAGGGCCTTCTATGTTCCAGCACTGTGTTAGGTGCTGAGATGCAAAGACAGCTAGACAGGGCTCTTCTCCTCAGGGCATGGACTGGTAGGTTCTTTCTGTGATTGTGGTTTCCAATGGTGTTAAGGGAGGTCAGATGAGAGCCATCCAGATCACATGGAGGAGTGTTGGAGAAAGGTCCCCTAAAGAGGCCACACTTGGGCTAAACTTGAAGCAGGCATCAGAGAAAGGCTTCTGGAGCCAGCAAGTGCCAAGTGGCAGGTGTTGAGACCACAGATGTTCCAGGAGAATGTAGGAAGTTGTAGGGGCAAAGCAGCAGGTGAGGCCAATGAGGAAGGCAGGAAACAAATTAGAAACAGCCTGTGGGCATGGCTAAGGCCAAGAAATATGACTTTTATGAAAGCCATGGGGAGCTATTGAAGAATTGTAAGTAGACATGGGGCATGATAAGATATGAATATTTCCAAGACCTTTAAAATTGGAAAATATGGAACAATTCAAAAGGAAAATAAGTCCCTCATAATCCTACCACATTTTAAAGTATGTAAATGAAGAAGCAAAAGCTCCTTCCTCCCCATTCCTCACTCCCTCTGCCGTCAGCACCCCACATCAGGACGCCACTCACTCTCCTCTGTTCTCCCCCACCAATCGCAGTCTCTAGTAACAGATTGGCACACTTCCTCTCAGACAGTTTTATGCTTATGCATGTGTGTAAGTAATCAGCCTTCCAGAAAGTTCCCTCTGGCAGCAGTGCAGAGGATGCATGGGAGCAGGGCCAGACTGAGGATGAAGCCCCATCAGGAGGTTACTGCAGTAATTCAGCCCTTGGCAGATCTCCAGGGAATGAAAATGATTGAGGGTCCTCCCATACATTCTCAGTCTGGTACAGCTTCAGAAACAAAAATGGATATGTTATTGTTAGAAGCCAAGAAATTTACATTCTAACCCCTGTCCTAGCCTGTTTGGCTCAGTGGATAGAGTATCACTCTGTGGACTGAAGGGTACCTGGTTCGATTCTGGTCAAGGGCACATGCTCGGGTTTCAGGCTCAATCCCCAGTATGGGGTGTGCGGGAGGCAGCCAATCAATGACTCTCTCTCATCGTTGATGTTTCCATTTTTCTCTCTTAAATCAATAAAAAAATATAAAAATAAATACATTCTAGCCCCAACTCAGTTTCACAGATGAACATGAAGGGCTGACATAAGGAGGTGGGAACAATTCCCCCTGCCTGTGCCTCCCAAGAAGAAGGTGGGAAGAGAGCAGGGGACAGGTGAGTCCAGGTGTCAGAAGGAGGTGGGGAGAGGGACTAGAAGCTTGAAAAGATTCATGGTTATTATTTTTCCATTTACAAACAAGTCAACTGCCTCAGCTTAGTCATGGATGCCCAGAGGTGAGGGAGATCCATGCCTTGAGCAGCTTTGGCATCTTCAACCAGACCACCTGGGGCTGTGAGGAGAAGAGCTTAGAAGCACTGAATGAGATGCATGTGCTAGCTGGACATCCTGGAGCGGAAGCTGAGAGCCAGGGAGCAGTACTGGTGCCACCAGGAGCAGGAAGAGATGCCACTGGCAGAACACCTGGGGGATCAGAGCCAGGAGCTCCTCTCCACTCCAGGCAAAGACGCCAAGCAGCAGGTAAGGCCCAGAAGCACCTCCTCACATCCCTACATGCCTGTCAGCCCAGATGGCACACATTTCACTTGAAGTGTGGAGCCCTGACCTCAGGAATGGAACCCATCTAAGGACAGATGAGGCCCAAACTCCCCAGCTCCAGGTCTTAGATTTCAGTGTCTCCGCAGGATGGAGAAGCCAAGAGGAGCCAACATGAGATGACCCAGCCAGCTAAGAATTCCTGCCTTCTCTGTGGCCCATTCCTTTGTGCTTCCTGTCCTGTGTAGCTGAGAGCTGTTGAAGACACCTACATAGTCCTGGAGTCCTGCTGCCTGCCAAAGAGAGAGGAGAGCCAGAGCCCTGAGCCCACAGAATGACCAAAGCATACCTGAGCCCAGATCCCTAACACAGAAATTTTCTGGGAGTGGTGCTGTCATCCTCAGCTGCCCAGTGAGGACTCCTCCAGCCCACTGAATGGCTACTCTCCCTGGCTCCCAACCAGGCCCTGACTCTGACCTGACAGCTTCCCCAGCCCCAATAAACAACTGTCTTTTCATCTCCTCCCTACCTCCAGAGGTGGCCACTGCCACGCAGTCCCCCCGCTTTTTTGTCCCTGCAAGCAGACAGAGAGGAGTGGAAACAGGAGGCACAGATGGTGCTGGCCATGTGAAAGTCCTGCAGAGTTTAGGACAGGCAGTAGAAAAGCTCAGACAAGCAGCTGGCTGACTACAGGGCCAGGAAAAGGAGATGTGGCTAGAGCAGAGCCCACAGATCTGGAACAATCCCAGGCAGGTGAGGCTCTGAGGCTAAGAGGACCCATGTGGGAAAAGCACATCCTCCCATATCATCAACATGGCTTTTCAGGGCAGTGGGATAGGTGGGCCCAGGAGCAGTGGATGGTCTGGGAGGGGCGCAAGAGGAAAGATAAAGAAGTTCCATTTTAATTTGGACATTACATTTCCTGAGTTCTAGGTGGTTTAGCATCTCTCTGATGAGTTTTAGGTGGTAGTGCGGGAAAGACAGCTTTCTGGATAGGGCCCTTGGTCAATTGCAGTACCAACAGGAATTGAGCCAACTCCAACTCTTGCATGTCCAGGTACTGACCTCTGGACACGGCAGAGGTGGCACTGGGCAGGATATCTGTGCACTTGTCTCTGATGGGGGCATTAGAGAAAGCTCCCAAAGAAGCCATCTGGGACAGTTGCAAACCAAGCATGGAACTAAGATTCTATTTCATCCTGGATTGTTGCCTCTGGAGCCCCCGTGAGTTTGGAGAATTACCCTGGAAACAGATTTTATGGAGCAGTTACCACCAATTCACTCAGAGACCAGGCTGCCGCCTGCCCACCATCGATCCTATTCCTGCAGAGCCTCACTGCAGCACTAGTGGAATCTCAAGACCAAGGCCTAGGATTAGAGAATTGGGGGCCAGAAACAGGTAAGGCTGCTCACTGGTCTCACGTTCCCTTCTGCTGCCAATATGGGTCCTGTTTTGAAAAAGTTCTAATACGCAGAAACTGGTTTGGCTCAGTGGCTAGAGCATCGGCCTGTGACAGAAAGGTCCTGGGTTCGATCTGGTCAAGGGCACATACCTTGGTTTCGGGCACATCCCCAGTGGGGGGGGAGGGGTGCAAGAGGCAGCTGGTCGATGTTTCTCATCGACCTTTCTAACTATCTATCCCTCTCAATTCCTCTCTGTGTAAAAATTCAATAAATTATATTTTAAAGATTAAAATAAAAAAAAGAAAAGAAAGAAAAAGTTCTAATACTACAGTTAGGGCTTCAGGAACCATAGGAGTGTGGCCATGATAGGTTCTTTAAAAGGAACACAGAGAAACCCAGTGTATTAGTTATACATTGCAGCATAACAAACTAACCCAAAATTCTGTGGCTTAAAAGAGCAAACATTTACTACCTCACAGTTTTGGTGGGTCAAGAATCTAGGTGCAACTTAGTGAGGAGCCTGGCTCGGGTCTCACACAGGCTACATCCAGGTGTTGGCCGGGGCTGCAGTTATCTCCAGCTTTGCCTGGGAGTCCAAGTTCACTCTTGTGGCTGTTGGCAGACCTCAAGTCCTCACTGGCTGTTGGCCAGAACCATTGGTTCCTTGCCACATGGACTTCATAGGGCAGCTCACAACATGATAGCTGACTGCCCTCAGAGCAAGAAAGTGGAAAAGGGCAAACGAAACCCTCTGAGTCGGGGTTTGTTTGTGAGGAAGAGGCCTTCACACCTGCCAGGCTGCCCTCCCTGCATAGGCTGATAGATCCAGGGCCTGTTCTGCCCCGTGTGGGCCTGCTCAGGGCGCTGCTCCAGCACATTCAGGTCCCAAGGCCTTGGTGTGGGACTGGATCCTCCTCAGCCCAAAGGTTCGGCTCACACAGAATGTCACCAACGGGGAGTAAAAGCCACGGACCTGACCACCTGCTGCAGGTTTGGCGTCCCCTGTACGAGGGTCCAGGAGGTCACTTTCCACTGGGCCCTTCAGCCTTTCCCTAGGCAGGACGGAGACCCGAAGTGAAGACAGGAGTGCCAAGGGCTCCAGGTCAGTGGGGCCAGGAGCAGCCTCATGGGACCCAGAGTGTGTCCCAAGCCCACGGTCCCTCACAGAGCTGCTCTGCTCATCCATCCATCAGCCTTCAGGTCTCTGCAGATGTAGGAATCCCTCCGAATTACCGTGTGTGCTCACACAACCTCAGCAACATGGATGGACATGCCGGTTTCCAATTCTCCTCTGTGTTATATTTTATACCAAGATGTCATTACATTTGAGGAAATTTGATGTACTTGAGTCAATCCATTCCATTGTTGAAAACATTCCACCACCGTATTTTATACATGACTTTTTCATGGAGACTGCAGCATTCTCATTTGTGCTATTGATTTAAGAGAAAAGGGAGAAGGATAGATAGACACATCATGATGAGATGATGATTTTCTCTCACCATGATGGGAGAGAATGATGGACCAGCTGTTTCCTGCATGCCCCACATTGGGGACTGAACCTGCAAAAACGCAGCAGCCCGGCAGGGGCCAGCTTGGTCTCTGAGCCTTTCAGGCTCAATCCAGCAGGCCTTTCCCTGGGCCCGGGCCTGAGCCTCAGGAGCTGGGCCTTCAGGTTGTCCTGCCCCAGGCCAGCCTAGAGGTCAGACCATCATAAATCCCACAAGGCCTCCTGTGGACATCTCAGAAGCTCAGCATTTCCCACCCTCCACCCAGCCCTTTTGTGGAAAGGACATGGAGGCATTGGTGGGGAAAGGGAGAGAGCTGAACAAGCACAGTGCTGCTCCATGGCAGAGCTAGAGGCCTCAGATTAGCCATTTCTGTAGGGAGCTCCCACACATGTACCATGTCATGGACATCTGTCGGGTCTTCAGGTGGGGGCTGAAACCGGTTTGCTCAGTGGATAGAGCAGCGGTCTGTGGTCAGAAAGGTCCCAGGTTTGATTCTGGTCAAGGGCATGTACCTTAGTTGTGGGCACATCCCCATTGGGGGGGGGGTGGGTGGGAAGGTGCAAGTGGCAGCTGATCAATGATTCTCATTGATGTTTCTAACTCTCTATCCCTCTCTCTCTGTAAAAAATCAATAAAATATATTTTTTTAAAAGGCAGGTGGGGTTCTCCTCTCCCCCTGACCAGGCCCCGAACCCTCCCACCAGGGGATGTGCAATTAGGGCTTTGGTGGGCATGAGCCAGAGGTTTCAGGGGATTTCTAGCTGCCTCTTGCTGCTTGAGTTTCCTGGGGCCTAAAAGGCTGGCAGCTGTGAGCTGCGCGATTTCGTGCTGATAGAAAGAAATGAATGGGCCGAAACGGGTTTGGTTTAGTGGTAGAACATCGGTGTGGGGACTGAAAGGTTCCAGGTTCGATTCCAATCAAGGGAATGTACCTTGGTTGAGGGCACATCCACGTTAGGGGGTGTCCAAGAGGCAGCTGGTCAATGTTTCTCTATCATCAATGTTTCTAGCTCTCTATCTCTCTCCCTTGCCCTCTGTGAAAAATTGATAAAATATATATTTATAAAAGAAAGAAAGAAATGAATGTGTGGCGGCAGTGACAGTTTTGTCAGCATTGCCAGCTAGCTGACAGTGACTGGGAGAGTGCCCTGAGCTGCATACTGGTTTCAGATAAGTGAGATGTGGTGGTGGTGTTCATCTTACAACCTACTGAACAGTGCCATCACCTTAAAGGTGGTTTAGTTTCTAAATTCTCTTGGAAATATCATTTTATTGGTTTTTCTATCTAATTACAGAGTTATATGCAAATTGACTGTACCTCTCCTACACCCACAAGCCACAAGCACCACCCTATCAGGAGCGAGTATACAAAATAACTCAACCAAGATGGCTGGGTCCAGAGAGAGAGCAGAAGGCTTGGGTTTCCCCAAGCCTAAATGGACAGTCGGACATTCCTCTCACAATCCTGGACTGCTGGCTCCCAAATGCTCATCTGCTTTCCTTCCTGATTGCCCCTAACTGCTTCTGCCTTCCAGGCTGATCACCCCCAAACCACTTCCCTGCCAGCTGGATTGATGCCTAACTGCTACATTGCCAGCCTGGTAACCCTTAACTGCCCTCCCCTACAGACCTAGGTCCCCCCCCCCAATTGCCCTTAACTGCAGGCCCAGTCACCCCCAATTTCCTTCCTCTGCTGGACTGGTCACGCCTAACTGCCCTCTGCTACAGGGTTAATTGCTCCCAAGTGCCCACCCTTGCAGACACTGTTGGTCCCTGCTATCCTCCCCTGCTGTCCTGATCGCCCACAACTGTCCTCTCTTGCAGACCTGGTCTCTCCCAACTCTCTCCCCAGCTAGCCATCTTGTAGTGGCCATTTTGTGCCTCATGGGGTCAATCATCTTTGACCACAATGGGGCAGCCATTTTGTGAGTTGCAGTGATGGTCAATTTGCATATTATTCTTTTATGAGCTAAGAGAATTAGATAGGATAGAGGCCTGGTGAATGAGTGGGGGTCTCCTGGCTTGCCCTGAAGGGTGCCCCTGATCAGGGTGATGGTTCCCTTGGGGTGTGAAGTCGCCTGGGTCAGGTGCCTTTTGTGGTTTGTATTCAGGACACTGCCCATCAACCCAAGAGGAGGTCCTTCTATCTGCAATTTATTTATCCTGTATAATTGAAACGTAGTAAACTTGAGCAGAGCCAAGCCTCCTGTTCATTCTGTGGCTGCAACCATTTTTGTTGAGATTTATGCATCTTCTATAATTGAAACTTTATAGCCATTAGCAGAAGCCAAGGCAGGCTAGGGCAGGCAGAAAGCTTAGTTTCTTCCAGTGCTGGAGAAACCCAAGCCTTCTGCTCTCTCTGTGGCCACAGCCATCTAGGTTGGGTTAATTTGCATACTTGCTCCTGATAGGCTAGTGGGCATGGCTTGTTGGTGTAGCAGAGATACACTCAATTTGCATATTAGTCTTTTATTAGATAGAATAACCAATAAAATAAACTTCCATGTGAATGTGAAAACTAAACCACCTTTAAGGCCATGGCCCTGTTCAGTCGGTTGTAAGATAAATACCACCCACCACTGCTTACTTCTCTGAAACCAGGATGCAGCTCGAGGCACTCTCCCAGTCACTGTCAGCTAGCTGGCAATGCTATCAAAAGCAGCACTGCCACCGCCTATTCATTTTCTTTCTATGAGCACAAAATCAGGCAGCTCACAGCTGCCAGCCTCCAAGGTCCCAGGAAATGCATGCAGCACAGGCAGCTAGAAATCTCCTGGAACCTCTGGCTCACACCCACCACAGCCCTAAATGCAAGCCCCCTAGTGGGAGGGTTCAGGGCCTGGTCAGGGGGGAGAGGAGAAGCCCACCTGCTTTTAGAGGGACAGAAAGAGCAGAGCCCAAGAGATTCCTGCAACTGAAGACCATGGGTGTTGGCCCTGCTGTCTTGCCCACAATTGCTTCCTCAAAGAGAAACAGTATTCCAGGTCCTGCAACCGGGAGACACAGCCTGACAGTCCTGCTTCAGTAGCTCTACACCACAGATTCCCTTCCCCTTCCACAGGTTCAAGGCCAGATGCATTCGCCATCCCCTGAGGGGAGGACTGAAAGAAACTCCATTCTTTCAGAGCTGGTAGGGACTTGTGTCCAGGAGACCTGCCATGGAGGAGAAGGTATGGGCACACCAAACTAGCTTCTGCTCCAGTTGGGTTTGCCCCCTGGTGACAGAGCAGCTCTTTGTTCTGTGTTTCAGTTGCTGCTGCTGAGAATAACTCACGTCCTAAGAGTTGTATCCATGGCCCCATGTGGGTCTGTATTTATGTCCTCTACCTCCTCCACCTCCTCATCCTTTCCCATACACATGGTTTTCAATTAGCCTCTGTAAACAGAAGTGAAAGAGAAAACAATCTGGTTTTATGTAAAACCTGTAAATTGACTTTTGTTCCAGGCTGGTACCTGGCCCATAGGGACCGGCATTTACCTGAGGCTCAGACATCTCGGAGCTCATGACTGTCCTGCTTGCCACATAGGGATATGGAGATGGAAGCACATGGCGTTGGCCTGGGACCCTAACACTTGAGGAGACCTATGGAGGCACAAGGATTAGGCAGTACCTAATCTCAGGAGAGCAAGGCCTTAACCATATGGAAATCAGGATCAAAAACCCAAGGGCATTGACAAGAGAAAGCCTGGTTTTCTTGCTGGAAAATGAGTCCCTGGATTGAGGCAGCAGCACAGGCTCCTTTGGCCATGAGGCCGGCCAGGTCCCAAATAATCGGGCGTTTTCTGAGAACTCACCATGAAGTGGGCAGCAGTGAAAAGTTATGACTCGCAAACAGATGGGCCTAGGCCAGAGGTGGGCAAACTTTTTCACTTGAGAGCCACAGTGGGTTCTTAAACTAGACTGGAGGGCCGGAACAAAAGCAACTTCACCATGCTGGCACTCTCATCTTGGGCTGCTGATGAATGAGCGGAGGGGAGAGCAAGCGAACCCCCCACTCTTTTGGTTTCCGGGTCTGGATAGAATAACCAAAAGGGCCGCAACCGGCACATGGTCCATAGTTTGCCCACAGCTGGCCTAGGCACAGTGACCGGACTGGGCATCTGTTCTTCTAGTCTGTGTTATTCTCCTCCCACAGCCATGCTCCTCTGCCTTAAGTTGGAACGCTACCCTGTCTGGCTCTGACAAACCTCAACCACTAGGCACACAACTCAAGGAGTGCGGGCCCAGGAACCATAGGATTCAGACATCATGGAGCTCATGACTGTCATGCTCCCCATATAGGAATGGAGTGATGGAAGCATGTGGCGTGGTACTACCAAACTGGCTCTTGCTCCAGTTGACTTTCCCTACTCGTGACAGAGCAGCTCTCTGTTCTGAGTTAATGTTACTGCTGCTCTGAACAACACACATCATGGGTTCATGATCATTGGCCTCATGCACATCTTTAATTATGTCCTCCTCCTCACCTTTCCTGTAGGCATGTTCTTCAATGATCCTCTGTACACAGAAGAGAAAGAGAAAAGGTTCTGGTTTTACATTAAACATGTAAATTGCTTAATGTGCCTAGACTGGGACCTGGCCTAGAATGGACAGCATTTCCTGGATCTCAGACATCAGAAAGCTCATAATTGTCATGCTCAACTTGAGGGGATAAAGAGATGGAAGCATGGTGTTGCCTGGTAAGCTAACACTTGAGGAGACGCGCTGAAGCACCAATGATCAGGATGTAACTCATCTCAGGAGAGCAAGGCCTAAACCATGTGAAACTCAGGATCACAAACCCATGGGCTTTGACAGCTCACACCCTGCTTTCCTTGCTGAAATATGAGTCCCCCAGATTGAGGAGGCTGCTCAGGCTCCTTAGGCCATGAGGATGTCCAGGCCCCACCAAATCTGGGGCTTTTCTGAGAGTTTACAGTGAAGGGGGCAGCCAGGAAAAGATATGACTCACAAACCGCTGGCCTAGTCCCATGGACACGGCTGGACATCTGTTCATTTAGTCTGAGTTGTTCTCCTCTCACAGCCATGTTCCTCCGCCTTATGCTAGAGCGCTTCCCTGTCTGTCTCTGACAAACCTCAACCACTAGGCACACAACTCACGGAGCACATACCCTGCAACCCTAGGACTCAGACATCATGGAGCTCATGACTGTCATGTTCGCCATGTAGGAATACAGGGATGGAAGCATATGGCGTGGGCCTGAGAACCTAACAATCGAGGAAACCTACTGAATAACAAGGATTAGGCTGTGCATCATTTAGGAGAGCAAGGTCCTAACCATGTGGAAGTCAGGATCAGAAACCCGTGGGCCTGGACAGCACACATCCTGGTTTCCTTGTTGGAAATGAGTCCTCGGATTGAGGCAGAAGCTCAGGCTCCTTTGGCCATGAGGATGTCTAGGTCCCACCTAATCCAGGCTTTTATGAGAGCTCACCATGAAGTGGGCAGCCGTGAAAAGAGATGACTCACAAACCGATGGGCATAGGTCCACCGACTCCGCTGGGCTCCCGAGTCCTTTGCTACGCATCTGTTCTTCTAGTCTGTGTTCTTCCCCTCCCACAGCCGTGTTCCTCGGCCTTATGCTATAGTGCTTCAGTGTCTGGCTCTGACAAACCTCAACCACTAGGCACACAACTCACAGAGCGCAGGCCCTGCAACCCTTTGTCTCAGACATCATGGAGCCCATGACTGTCATGCTCACCATGTAGGAATAAAGGGATCGAAGCATTTTGCATAGGCATACCAAACTGGCCCCTGTCCAGTTGACTTGCCCCACTCATGACAGAGCAGCTCTCTGTTCTGAGTCAATATTACTGCCGTTGAGAACAACTCACATCATGGGTTCAGGATACAGGGCCTCTTGTTCTTCTGTAATTATGTCCACCTCCTCAGCCTTTCCTGTCGTCATGGTGTTCAAAGAGCCTATGTAAACAGAAGAGAAAGAGAAAACGATCTGGCTTTACATAAAACGTGTAAATTGACTCACCTGCCCAGTCTGGGACATGGCCTAGAATGGCCGGCATTTCCTGGAACTCAGACATCAGGGAGCTCATGACTGTCATGCTTGTCGCATAGGAATACAGGGATGGAAGCATGTGGCGTAGGCCTACCATACTGGCCCCTGGTCCAGTTGAGTTTCCCCACTAGTGACAGAGAAGCTCTCTGTTCTCAGTTAATGTTACTGCCCCTGAGAACAACACACATCATGGGTTCAGAATAATGGGCCTCTCTTTTGTTTTAAAAATCAAAGTGCAAAAACTCAAATGCTACTAAATTTTGACTTTCTTAAAATATGACCTCTTCCTGTTATAACTAGACTAGAAGCCCAGTGCACAAAATTAGTGTTGGGATGGAGTCCTTCAGCCTGGTGTTGTCCTGCAAAGACCCCAGTATCCCTCACCTGGCCTCTAGCCAAAAATTTCTCCCTTCCTTGCTGAGATGGGTTTAGCTCAGTGGATAGATGGTCGGCCTGTGGACTGAAAGGTCCCAGGTTCGATTCCGGTCAAGGGCATGTACCTTGGTTGCTGAACATCCCCAGTAGGGGCTGTGCAGGAGGCAGCTGGTCGATGATTCTCTCTTATCGGTGTTTCTAACTCTCTATCCCTCTCTCTTCCTCTCTGTAAAAAAATCAATAAAATATATTTCAATAAAAAAATTCCTCCCCTCCTTCCACACAGCCTCTGGGAAGATGCTAGTCCTGGGGCCTCCTCAGGCCCTGGCCCATGATGCCCTGCAGCTCGGGTACTTAGGTGCTTGGGCTTTCAGGTCGGACTTCCTTGCCTAGCTGTGCATCAGCTGCCATGGGAGCCCCGCCTCAGGAATCACCCCCTTTGACCAAACTACTTGTGATTGTGTGTGTGTGGTGGGGGGGGAGGACTCGGCAGCAGTTATTGGATGTCTCTAGCATGCCTGCCAAGCACCCCCAACCCCTGCGGACTACGCTAGTCCTGTCTAGACTGTTGGCAGGGGGCTTCCAGTCTGAGACTGGGGCTGCTGGACTGCGACTGGGGGCTGAAGGTGGAGGACCCTGGCACCCATAGGGCGCTGTCACCATCGCGACCCCACAAGCTCCCCTCCCCCCACCTAATGGCCAGCCGGGGTGTGGACACTGGGCTCCAGACCCCACAGACCTCTTCCTTCCTGCATCCCGGCAGGCTGGGGTGCAAATTCTGGGCTCCAGGGCCCCAGAGGTCCCTTCCCTCCAGCCACACGGCCCTGTCAGGGACACTGGGCTCACCAGGCCTCTTCCCTCCTGCTCCAGGCCAGGACAGGGCGAGGACTCTGTTTGCTCAGACTGTGGGATGGCAACTCCACAGGCTCCTTCCCTCCTGCTGCACTGCCCCTGGGGCATGGAAGATGGGCGCTGGAACTCTGGGCGCCTGACCCCAGAGGTCCCTTCCCTCCAGCAGCACAACCCCACAACCTGGGCCTGTGCCCCTGACCAGAATAAAACCAGGAACACCTCAGTCCCCAGGCCAAGGCTCTATCTACTGCGCCAAACCGGCTAAGGCAGAACGGAAATTTTAAGAGGGAAATCTGTGACCTTGGTCCTGATGCTAAAAATTTGGGTTACTTCAGGATCCCTAAGGAAGGGCAAAAAGTGACGATGATGCAATGACATATACCCCTTCTTTTTGGAAATGGATTCCATACAAGAAAAAAAAAGAAAAAAGTTAAGCAAACTTCTAAGAAAAATCACTCAGGTTTTGAAATGCCCTGTACCATAAACCGCCATTCTGGGGAAAGAAAATAAAAGGTCCTATGTTATTCCATATTTAAACTCATCCACCCTAATATGGTGAACAACTTAAAAGGTCAGAGACAAAAAAGTAAACTGAAAAAGGATGTGATTCCAGAACAATACAATGGGCAAAGACACCAGGTTTTTAAGACTAGTTCTGTTTCCACCGTTTTTTCCTAACGTATTTAATTTGCATGCCTTAAAATAGAGACCCTGATGCCACGGAAGAAAGGAGTGCTTTTAGGTAAGAACAGAGACTTGTGAGGTGCATTAGAATGTGCAATGCTGGGGGGAGGGAGGGCCGCTGAATCCACCACTGGGAGGCAGCGGAGGCTGCTGCGGCTCAGAGCTCGCGTGTGCACAGCCAGGAGGCACCCCTGGTAAAGAGACAGCCCAGGGTAAGAGACCAACCCGCCAACCTTGCAAATGCAGAGGTGACCACTGTCACCAGTTCCACTGTCTGGAGTGCTAGATCAAAGCTAGCCTGCCACCACAGCAGAGACACTATCGGGCAAAAGGAGGGAGAGAGGACAGTGACCATCCGGGCATTCTGGGCCACGGGGGTCCCTTCCTCGCGGGGCCGTGGGGGCGCCGAGGTCACGGGGACACGCGATGCCCCATCTCAGGAGTCCCAGTGCAGGCTCCCCTCCTGGGGCTGGCAGAGTCCCTCTCCTCTGGACCAAGTTCCGCGAGGCCACCAGGGGGCGCACAGGGAGGGCCAGGCACCGGCTGGTCGGGTTTCCAATTGGACCACAAGGAGGGGACCTGGCCCCGACCCCCTCGGTGCTCACCGACCGCCTGCACCTCCTGGGCCCTCAGTCCCAGCCCACTCGCTCCCGACAGTGACCCGGCCTCGGGGTGTCCCCAGGCCCCGCTGCAGTCGCCCCTCTCGCTAAACAGCTCTTCTCCCGAACCCTCGCCTCTGACGCCCCCGCCGAGCCCGGGCCGCACCTGCTCTTGGGGATGCGGTGCCGCCCCGGCTTCACCACGGCGACGCTGTCCTTGCCCAGCGTGCCCTCCACGCCCGGACCGGACCGGATGCATGTGCCCCGGGCCATCCGCCCCGACCTGCAGGGCCCCGCTGCTCCACACCACGGCACAGACAGAGGGTGGGGCGCCTCCCTCCTCCATTCGGTCCGGCCAAGCAGGCGCCTCTGCTTACATATGCCGACGTCAAGGATTGGGGGCGGGGCCTGAACTGGATTGGTCCTCCTGGGACCGGGGCCACGCCCACCTGGGTAGCGGGAGACAGAAGGTGGGCGGGGCCCGGACAGAGTTTTCCTTCTCTGATGGGAGCTCTCAGCTCTTGGGCAGCCAGGTGCACCTTGGGTCCCCAGATCCTAGCCTCCCAGAAAAGGACAAGAGCGAGTCCTGGTGGGCAGAGCGGAGGGGTGCTGGGACCTGGACTGGGCCTGCAGTCTCCTACCCCAGCTCCCTGGTTCTCAGTCCTTGCCAGATCTTTCCTCCTAAAGCTCTCACCTGTGACTGTGCTGTGTCCCAAATTTTGCAATGCATGGCTCACAGTTTCATTTTTAAAAAATTCCTTTTCTCATTTTGTTAAAAAATCCATTCACATTTTGATGTCTCTGAGAAGTTATTCTGATAGTAGAACGTTAATTTTGACTTTGCCTTGCCTCCCTAGAAATAGCACTACTATCACCCGTTTGCCATGTATCCTTCCAGACACCTGTCACGGGGATACTTACATGCACAAAAGTATGTAGACAGAATGTACAAAATACATTGCAAAGTTAGCCATTCTTAAAATTACTACAAAAATAGGTATTGTTCAACGAAATCCTAGTTCATTCGGTTATAAACAGGTCAATTCAGTCTTACCCAATATACAAAACCAACAAAGTCCAAAAAGTGTGCATCTTATGTTCTTTTTTGTGTTAAAAGAAGAAATATTAATATAAACAGAGGTGAGAGTGAGAAGGAGGCTACCTTTCCCTGAATGTAACTTTTTGCTGGTTTTGACTCTGGAATTAGGTACTTTAAAACAATTTATTTAAAAAATAAAAAATAAATAGAAACATTTGGAACTAAGAGTGAGTGAAGTCGCTGACATAATCACACAGAGAAAAAAATATACTTCAAATGACATAATCTTGTATGGTTTGTAATTGATGGGTTATGGCCAAAGGACACAAACAACACAAATAATGTTTTGAGATGAAATGTAGAGAGTTTTCCTTAATAGTTGATGTGTAGTTCATGTTTAAACAACATGAGTTTGAACTGTGTAGGTCCAGTTATACATGGATTTTTTCAATAAATATGTACAGTATTGTAAGTGTATTTATTTTCTCTTCTGACTTGTCTCACTAATATTTATCTCCTCTAGCTTACCTTATTTAAGAATACATTATATGTTGCACAAAATAATTTAATCATCTGGGTCTGACTAGTTTGGCTCAGTGGAAAGAGAATCAGCCTGTGGACTGAAGGGTTCCATTCTGGTCAAGGGCATGTACCTTGGTTGAAGGCACATCCGGAGTAGGTGGTGTGCAGGAGGCAGCTGATCAATATTTCTCTTTTGTTTGTTTTTTTTCTATCCCTCTCTGTACAAAAAAAAAAAAAGGAAAGGAAAAAAAGAAAAGAAAAAAATGAATAAAATATATTTAAAAATATTAATAATTTAATCATCCGTTTGTGTTATCAGTAAGCTTCTTCTGGTCAACAGTAGGCTACTCCTAGTTAAGTTTTGGGAGAATCAAAGGTATATTTTATTTTGTCCCCTATCCCCACGTTCTGAAACAGTCAGCTGTACATATAATCAATTTTGAAAATTGATCCATAATACTCAACGACTCAGAAAAATATGCTTTGTTTGCCCATGTTCTGGAGGACAGCTACCCAGGAACGCCAAGAGTTCTGGGAAAGCAAAGCCCCCTCTCCGCAGGTCCTGGGCACACCAGTCCAGAACACAAAGCATTTGGGGATTGCAGGGCCCCACTCTGCACTTGCAGGGGTCCACACCTGGCCAGGATCTCTAGCAGTCCTGGAAAGCAGAGCTTGGCTCTGCGCATGCGCTGCTCTGACACCTGCCCACGCTAACAAAGATTTCCAGAAACCAAAGTGCTTCCTTTTGCACCTGCACTGCAGATGGCAGCCCAAGGCTGATCCTGGAAAACTGCCACCTGTGAGTGGACAGCTGGGTCCTGCTCCCCACGATAGGACCCTTCCCCTCTGTAGCGCTGCACAGAGGCTTCCCCTAGGCCTGCAGGGCCGCCAGGAAGCAGGGGGCTCTGCCTGTCAATCTGCTCCTGGCCACCACGCCCGCCCCGCCCCCCGCAGCAGATCAGACCCCAGGAGAGACCTGGGCGCCCTGCACCTTGGCTGGCCCTGGGTCCCCGCGTGCCCGGTGCGCGTGCCCCTCCCCCAGAATTGTGCGCGCTCCGTGCTCCAGTCCCTGTCACTGTTCCAAGTGTTTCCTGGCAACAGGCTTAACTGTTAGCTCTTGACTTTGGTCAGTTTTGGCTGCTGAAGAAGCTTACTGAATCTCTCCAGACCTCTGCCAAGCGCCCAATGGGCGGCTACCTAGCCAGGCTCTGGCGCCGCCCCCCGCCCAGGGCGCCTGCCTTTGTAGCCCCAGCGCCCTTAGCTGTGCCCAGGCCAGCTGTGCATGGTCCTCCCTGGCTCTGGGGCCCTAATGGCCCTGGGGGAGCCAGGTCTGCCTTTAGGCCCGTGGGGGCCCAGCGGGGCGTCTCTCCCCTGGTTCCCAGGCCTGGGCCTCTGAGGAGAACCTTCCCCTGTGGGGGGCCAGCAGACACCAGCCACAGGAAACCCCAGGCCCTCCTGATGAGCTCCTGCACCACTAGAAACGCCATCACCAGCTCCTACAGCTCCACCCGCGGCTTCCCGCCAGCGGAGAGGAGGGTGCTGTCCACCTGCGCATGCAGGGAGCGGAGCTCTGCTTTCCACAAGCCCACTTGCCCCGCCAGGCGGCCGCCGGGGGCCTTAAAGACAGGGAGCCAGCAGGGCCCCCAGGCTCCCCCCTCAGCTGCCCCGTTGCCCCAGAGGGAGAGGCAGCAGGGAAAGGGCCAAGATGGCACCAGGGGGCAGAAAGGATCCCCCAGGGCCCGCTCACCGGCCCGGGATCCTTCCAGGCCGAGAATGAGAAAGGTGACTCTTGTGCCACACAGGCGAGGGGAGCCTGTGAGGCTGCCATCCCCTCCTCACCTGAGCTTCCGAGTCACCGTCCACCACGTCGACGCTGAGAAGATGGCCGCGCTCCGGAGCATCTATGCTGCTGTGAGGGGTGAGAGTGAGGCCAGCTCAGGCTGCTGTGCTCCAGAGCCTCGGTATTCTCCCCTCCTCCCCTCCACCAGCACATCCTCAGGCTTGGCTCCCCAGCCAGCCTCTGACCAGGAGGTCATGCCCATGGACACCTCCCCACCTCCCTGTGCTCAGCTGTCCCGGGCTCCTCCTGGCTCTAATGGTGGAAATCAGGCAGCTCCAGAGCCAGCCCAGGCCCCATCCTCTGCTCCAGGCCAGAGAGCCTTGGGGCACACCAAGCGGGCCCCTATAGGGGCCTCATCATCCACTACTTCCACCTTGAGTGGAAGCACCAGGCCAGCCCTTGCTGCCGCCGCAAGTGCAGCCCCCTCTGTCTCAGCCACTCTCAGCTCTGGGGAAGCTTCGGGCAGGAAGACCAGAAAGCACAAGGGCACTGCCACTGAGACCAGCACCGAGGGCCCCAGCCCTCCCTCTGGCCCCCCAGCTCCCAGCTCTGGGGGGGCTTCAGGCAAGAAAAACCAGAAGCACAAGGGCACTGCCATAGTGACCAGCACCGAGGGCCCCAGCATTCCCTCTGAACCCCCCACTACCAGTTCTGGGGGGGCTTCAGGCAAGAAAAAGCAGAAGCACAAGGGCACTGCCATAGTGACCAGCACCGAGGGCCCCAACACTCCCTCTGAACCCCCCCTTATCAGTTCTGGGGGGGCTTCAGGCAAGAAAATCCAGAAGCGCAAGGGCACTGCCATAGTGCCCAGCACCGAGGGCCCCAGCACTCCCTCTGGCGCCCCCACTACCAGCTCTGGGGGTACTTCAGGCAAGAAAAACCAGAAGTGCAAGGTCACTGCCATAGAGACCAGGATGGAGAGCCCCAACACTCCCTATGGCCCCTCCACTCCCAGCTCTGGGGGGGCTTCAGGGAGGAAGACCCGAAAGCACAAGGGCACTGCCTTAAGGAATAGCACTGAAGGCCCCAGCACTCTCTCTGGCCCCCCGACTCCCAGGTTTGGGGGAGCTTGGGGCAGGAACACCCGAAAGCGCTCTCACCAGGATGCTGCCACAGTGACCAGCCCCGAGGGCCCCAGCACTAAGAAACGCCTGAAGTCCTGTCCTCAGAGCTGCTCCCAAGCACAGCCATCTGTCTTCCAGCCCAGGGCCCCGCAGCAGGGCCAGCTGGGCGGCCTCTAGTGGGGCTTCCATCGGCCCCCAGTCCCAGCAGCACCCCCTCTGCTGTGGGCAAAGGAAGAACAGCCTTGCTGTGAGGGGCCTGCCATAGCTTGGCCACAAGATGGCTGAGCCATCAACGGACTTCTTACCGAAACACCAAGCCCTATGTTTGAGCCCCAAAGCACGGCCTTTGGTCTGAGAGGTTCTTGAAGACAATCCTGAGGCCTGAGAGGGTCAGGGCACATGCTGATCACTGGCCAGAGACTGCATTAGAGTGACTTACAACTCTGAAATTTGTATTTTCAAAGAGAAGGCTTGAAATGAAGCGGTGGTCCAGGCAAATATGAGGGACACTTCCTGGTCTTTCTTCAAAAGGGGTGGCAATTCCTCCCCACCCCCGAATTACTTTGCCACATCTATTTTCCTCATTCGTGCACACCTTCTGACATTCTCTTGGAGCCGCTGCATGTGACATTTAGAACGGACATTAGATTATTCTGAGGGGTGAGATCCTTTGGGGGTCAGCTCCCTGCCATCTGGACTCAAACTGGTTGAAGCTGGTCTTTCTGGCTCACCCACCCCAGGCTGCTCCCTGCCTAAGAGACAAACAGCTGTGTTGTGCAGGGTGCCTTGCAGCTGCTGAGAAGCACAGTGCAGTGTCCACCACTGAGCCATTGGGTGGCATCCCTGCTCCAGGTGAGACAGCACGGGCTCTGGCCCTGCAGCTCGGGGGTTTCACAGCACCTGTGGGCTTTGGAGCTGAGCCCCTACCCCAGATGTTTACTGCAAGTTGGGGACCTCAGCGCTACCATGGAAACAAGTGGGGTTCCCTACACCAGTCACTATGAGAGAAGCAGAAGTCGGCATGCCTGCAGCCCCTGTCACCAGAGCACCCCAAAGGTGAGCAGAAGCCCTGCACTAAGAACACCCACATGCTAGGAGGCACTATTGCCCCCTCCCCCATGTGTCATCTTCAAAGCTGTGCCCAAGCAGAGCTTCCTCACTTCCATTCAAGGGCCCAGCACCACTGCCAGGAAGGGCTGTCTTCAGTGGAGTGTGGGTCCTGGCTCCACCCCCAGCTGCTCCACCACTGTGGTGGGCACAGTGAGAAGAGCCTTGCCCCTAGAGCCCCTCATCTACTGTCCAGGACGTGGTTGGGCAGAAACCCATCTCCCATCAACTCATCCTTTTCCTCCAGGTCGGCTTTCCACTCCCTTCAGGTCTGGCAGGCAAATGCTGACTTCACAACAGCTTCCTCCAGAAGCAGCCTGGGACCCCCTCCTTCCTAAACAGCCAGTAGGATTCTAGCCCTGACCTCTGCCACCTGGGAACACACTGGGTGGGCAGAGACACAGCTCCCCACTCCTAGCCCTGCCTGCAGCCTTCCCCAAAGATGGGTGGGAGGAGGCTATTGTGCAAACCCTGTGCTCAGAGGCCTCAAGTCAATAGATGAGAGATTCCTGGTGCTTCCCTTTGTTACTCTTGTGATGCTGTCACAAATCTGTGATCCTGGGCAAACCTGGCTCTCCCGGGTGCCTGTGTGAGTGAAACTCTAACGAAGTGGGATGTTGGGGAGCATGCACAGCACAGGGCCTGCTGACCATGTGTCCCTGCAGAGGCGGTGGAGGGCTGAGTCCAGCCAAAATGGCTTCCTGCTCAGGAACAAGATCCTGGCTCTCTTCACCAAGGTGGGCAAGAGCTTCCCACCTATTGTGAGGCCAAGCCTTAAAGTCCAGGACCTGGAGCAGCTGATGTAGAACACGTGAGTTCAGAATCCGGGGTACGGCTGATGTAGTCCCCCTAATAGTCCATGCCCCTCCCTGTGCTGTGTGAGAGTATGTGCCTCCTAGAAATCTCTGCTCTCTCTCCTGCTCCTCAAACCCGCCAGACTTTTCCACCCCAGGGCCTTTGCTCATCCCTCATCTTCCACGTCTGGCTCCTTGTCAAACTCAGGTCTTCCCTTTGTTAATTGTAAATTCCAACCCTCCCCCAATTCTCTTCCATAGCACCTGATTTTTCTTCACAACTGTTATCACCATTTTTAATTACTAGTATCTATGTATATGTTACTTTAATATTTAATGACTGTTGTCTGTCTCCCCTTTTTGACCAAATTTCATGAGGACAGGAAACTACATCTGCATTATGGATCCATTGTCTGGAAGAGCCTAGCATGAGGTAAATTCTCCCAAACAAGTGTTGAGTAAGTGCCTTCTGTGGGCCAAGCCCTCTACTAAATGCAGGGAGACCAGCATTTCATAGAACCAATATGGCACCCAGTTGAAACTCACAGTGAGGTAACCTCTAAAGGGGAGAAGTGGCTTCACATCTTCTCTTGGTGGCTGATTGTATCTGTTGGGGGGAGGCTCATGGCCTGGGTGATTGCACAGAAGAGCCTCCAGCCAGCGTCATCCCTAGAGTTCTGATTGCACAGCCAAACCCCCAACCAGGAGGCTGGTCAAGGTTGGAAACAGGGTGCAACTCCACTTGGTGCAGCTGGCTGCCAGGAACACTGTGCTGTGAAAGATTCTCCAGCTGTGATTGGGCTTCTTGGGAAAGAGTGCATGGATTGATTAGCCATGTCTGTACTGGGCAAAGGAAGGCAGAGAGACCTGCCTGCCCTGGGTTTACCATCTCTGTCCTGGGTGCTCAGTCACCTTTACTGGAGGAAAAAGGTCCTTTTCTTGACCTTCATGCCCTGCCTGCCTAGGGCTCCTGGCCAGATCTGCATGAAGGGCAGGGCTCTGGATTTGGTCTTTGGTATCTGAATCCTCAGCCACCTGATCTTCATGCCCTTCTGCTAAATTTCCAGGTATTGCTGATAAGGGCATGAATGATGATCAGGAGGAGGGTCATAAGGCCCTTCCTGTCATGTTAAACTTGCTTCTCAAGGTACTTAGGAGTCTATAACCCAAGACTTTTCTTGGACAGCACTTATTACCAACAGAGAGAGATAGACAAACAGAAAGACAGACAGACAGCTATTGATAGAAGGGGTGATAGAATGATATAAGTATGAGATGAGTTTTGGCTTAACCATCAATAATACATAAAATTGTGTTTTACCAATTTAATCTTGACCCTCACTGGTATTATTGTGTGCGTTTTATTTGAATTCTTATGCATTTTCCAGGAGCAATAAAGCTGCGTTAGTTACTATTCCTTTATTTCCTAGAGAAGCTAAACTTCCTATTTGCATATTGGTCCGATTGGGTTTTCCTTTTAGTGACTATCTTTTCTCCTTCTTTACTGGTCTCAAAGGCAAAACTAAGTTCCAGGCCTCCCAGAGAGTGTAAGCTCCCATTCAGTCTGTCTGCTTCTAGATCTTCTATCTTTCACCCTAGGCTGTAGGATGGGAAAACACTCACCAGCTGCATGTTGTCCCCGCCAGCATCCACCTGGTGTGTGTCCTCCAGTGAGTCACTTACCCTCTCTGAGCCTGAGTTCCCTCACGGGGTCAGAACAAGGTCCTTTCCGACTCTGAAATTCTGTTACTCTCTAGACTGCATGAGGTTTGCCTAGGCTTAGAAAACAGTAAAGAATTGAAACAAATGTCAGAAACATTTAGCACAGACCCTGTAGTATTAATGGTTACACCTATTATTTTATAGAGTCAGTAGCCAGGGATGTTTCTGAGTGTCAAGCCACATTTTCTCCATTAGTTACCTGGAGAGGGAGGTCTGTTCATACAGCCTTTTGGGATAACCACAGCTGAAAAGCATTTCATCCCCTCAATAACAGTAGATGAGTAAATAACATCTGTGCCTGTGAATGACTTAGTCTGAAATGGAAGATGAGGTAAAAGCAGATAGAACCAGCCTGGCCCCAGCAGCCTTCTAATCATTATTCCTGTCACCTCATCAAGGCTCTTATTACAGCTATGTATTCAGGAGTCCATGCCCAGGACCCTGCTTACATCTGTTGTCTCCATCCTTTCAGGCATTCTGTGAGAAATATTATGATTCCCTGTCTGCAGAAGGGGCAGTGAGGGTTACAGAGGTAGCCAGATTACAAAAGGGACTTGAAACCAGTCTGTCAGCTTTTAACCAAAGGCCATTGGGGACTGTGTGCCCCTTGCTGGTCACCATCCAAGCTTGCACATGTTTTCTCTTGCTAGTGTGCTCTGGGAAAGGAAGCTCTCCTGATGGATCCTGGGGATGGCTTCATGCTTGTATCTTTGTTAAGTAAGTGGTCTGCTGTTCTGAGCTCCATCTGAAATTCTTTTATTCTTGGCTCATGGGGCACCTTCGCTCTCACCTCCGTCCATTCTCCACCACCCAAAGATACCTGTTCCCTGTCTTTTGCACATAGGATCTTGTGTTGACCTCTTCTTGGAAGGACCCTGGGGCATGCTAGCTGGCTGCAGGGGAGGGGCAGGGAAGTGAGTGGCCCATATGGGGGTAGATGGGAGGGTGGACTTTCCAGAGCTAAGTATTGCCAGCCCCCATCTGCTCTGCAGTGAGCCCCGTGCACTGGAATGCACCACGATGAAGAAAGAGGATCACTTCTGGAATGATGTCTCTGCTGATGAGCTCATTCAGAGGCACTGCATCCACAGTCTGCACCTGCCCCAGGACTCACTCACCAAGCATTCAGCCCTCTGTGTGAGTGGGGTTGGCAGTGGGAATGTGGGGGAGTTAGACTTGAAGTTGTGGAACGGAATGCAGTAGGGCCTTGAAGGAGACAACAGGCCTCATCCTCTACCTCTCTTCACAGTGCCAGTTCCAGAACGGGCACTGCAGTAGTGGCATGGGTGTCCAACCATTCCTCTCTGCCCACGACTCTGTGGAATCCCTGCACCAGAACTTCTGGACTCTAAGGTAAGAACAACATTCTCGTTCAGCTGGTGAGAATGCATCTTGGGCCCAGATTTTCCATTGGTGTCTGGCTCCATCTCACAGAGAAATTGTTTTTCAATCCATGCTGCTCAATCATCCATCCATCCATCAACTCACTCATCTATTCATTCCCCTATCAGTATTTCCATAATCAGTTCAATTATCCATATGCCAGTATTTCCTTCCATCCACTCATTCAACCACATGCCCATGTTTCCTTCTATGAAAGTCATCTGTCAATATCTGCAGTCAGCCAGCCAGTCACTTCTCCTCCTGTTTCTACTATGTCCACCTGTTCCTGCATTTCCCACCATTCCTTCACCCATGTTTCTCTATTTATACCCATTCACACATCTTTACACTCACTTGTCCTTTTATTTTCCTGTCCATCTGTCCACCCACCTTTTAAGCTAGCCATCAATTCATTTATGAAAGCCCAAGGCCCCTGTTTGTTGGTTGAACTTAATCGCAGGATGGTGTGAGATGGAAATTTTTATGCTAATGTTTTTGGGAGATACGTTGGACTTACTGATTTCCAAGCAACCTCCCCTTCCTAGCTCAAATCACCAGGGACTCCATGTGTCAGCATCACCTTTTTCCCAGTGAAAAACACATTGTGGGCACCTTCATATTTACTTCCAACAAAATCTGCACTTTGATGGATTTCAATGGTGGGACATCCCCAGACCTGGGTTCAAAGAGGCAGTGGGAACCACTAGATCAGCTCACCTGGGCTGGAGGAGTCTCAGACAGTGCAGTTCTAAGACTGTTTGTCCAGATCTCTCCTTGTTACCTGTTACTCCCACCTGGGCCTCAGAGAAGAGAAACGGCTAGGGGTCAGCAATGTGGGTGTTAGCATGTGGAAAGGAGGAGCCCAGACTTTCCAGCATCTCTTCAGGGATAATGAAAGTAAGGGGAATGGTCCTTGTTTGAAGCGGCTCAGGACTTCTTCTCTTTTCCCACTTCTCCCTCTTGCACAACTAGGGGAGTAACTTCCCATGTGGGTTTCCTAACACTTGAGAGGAGATAATTCCCAAAGAGTTGGCTATTTGGGTTCCGGAGACAGGCTCAAATCTCAGCCCTGACACATGGAGCAGCTGCAGCCCTCATACACTGCTGATGGGAAACCTGCTTTCTTACCACACACCACCACCATCTGGCACAGCAGTTCCACCCTACAGAGCTGTTAAAATATATGATGCAAAACCCAAAAAACATTGCTCTTGCTCCTTAATCTGAGTTGAGTGACTTTGGAAAATAAATTTTACCTCCTTAAATTTCAGCTTGTTCATCTACTAAGTGGGATGTGGCAAAGCCCGTAGCAGGAAGCCTGGCACCTGGAAATGCCTCTCTGACTTGGGGACCATTGGTGAGGATTTACATGGATCCAGAGTGTAACTGCTCACCAATGGTTCCAAGCAACAGGAACTGCAGCGCTCTTTCCCGCTGATGTTCGTGGTTGATAATGAGTTGCTTTGTTTACAAGCCTCCCAGGGCCTAGCATTCATCTGAACATGAACATTGCCTGAGCATCTAGCAGAAGTGAACAAACCCAGTCCCTCTCCAGGCATTCAGCACCCATCAGGGTGGCAGAAGAGAAAACAGGCAATTGAAATCCTGTATGATGGGCACCGAGTTGGAGCAAAGCAAAGGGCCTGCCCAGACTCGGCTTGGGAAGGTCTCCTTGGAGGCTATGACTCTAAAAATGCTTGTGGACTTGATTGTTCTCCAAGGACATTCACTCCATGGACTCTGATGAGACCAGCAAAGGAAGCCTTGAGAGAGCTTATGTTCCAACTTACTCATTTCCCAGCTGGAGAAACTGAGGTCAGAGAAGAGGAGGGACTGGTTCAATATATGTGTCAGAAGTAGGATTTGAATGTTGTCTGACTTTGAAGCCTGGGGTAGTTTGGGTTGTCCAGGAAGCAGACAACAAGCCAGGATGAGATATGCAGGAGGTCCGTGAGGACCAGGAGGAGGCAGTGGGAGCCGAGCTAGGTTGGGCAGGAGGAGTCTCAGAAGGTACAGTCTAAAACTGTTTGGCCAGATCATTTGCAAGTCTCCAGGCTAAAAGTGACCATTCCAGGAGTCCCCTGTCCCACAGGGAGAGGCTGGCACTAGCACCCCTGTGTGCTCAGTCTTGGCACTCACATGCTGGTGCATACAGCCGGGTGGCCTCAGAAGCTGATTTCCACTCTTCTCCCCACAGCTAGGCGCCATGAAGGAGACCTGATCAGTGCATTCCTGTGGTGCCATCACGCCCCGGTTCCTGTTGGCTGACGTTCTCATTGTGCTCAGAGGGCAAAAGCAATCTATTTTACAACTGTGGTAGCCTGTGAGTTGAAAATGACAGGTCTTAAGTAAATAATCACAGGCACCATTAACCAGGTACATTTTAAATGTAGGATGTCTTCCAATCTTATTTTGGGAAATGAGCCTTTGAAATATCTGATTCCATTTAATCTTCGGAGCAACCCTATGCAGTGGGTACTATTACCATCCCTATTTTAGTAAGGAAACGGGCTCATATAAGCTTTCAAGTCTCATTGCTGGGACTTGTGAAGTCAAGGCCCTTGAATGTTATTCTAACTCCTGCCCCTGGATACATGGTGGCCTGAAATTTGGGTCAGTGAATTAAGACTCAGACACCAGTGACAGAAAACCAAACTCAAGCTGACGTAAGCATTTGTGCACATGAACTGAAAACATGCTGGGGCGGTGGTGTCAGGCTTGGCTGGATCAGATGAGGAAGACCTGGACACCTGCTGTCCTCGCCTGGCTCTGCTTCCATGTCCTTTCACTCCATTCTCAGGCAGGCGTTTTCTTGCCACGCCCTCCTCATTTCCAGACGTCTAGCATCCTTACCACTACTCTCCTAACATCGTTCTCAGTATTTCTAACACGGAATTTTATTGGTTTATATGGCCATCCCTGCTGTATAGGGCCGCCGCTGAACTAGTCTTTGTGGCTGGAACCTGGGAATGAGCTTACTTGCCCGGCCTGAGTCAGGTGGCCAGTCCTGGAATACGCAGGTACAGGTTAGTGTGGTCAACCTCAGATCCATGGAGTGGGGCAATAAGGGATTGTAAAAATGGGTGTTTTGTCCCAAATAAGGGAAATAGTGTCTGGAAAGACTGTGATAGGAATGTTGAAACAGCTGGGTCTGGTGAGAAGGTTGTAGGAGCCCATGGGTCTGTGTTCCTCTGGCCTGCTAGGACCTTTCCCACAGTGAGATAGGCAGACATCCTGCAAATCTAACCTTCCCTCCCCTTCCAGCATCTACTGTGACTATGCCATGTGCATCTGCCTGAATGTGATTGAGTACCTGCACTGCCACAAACAATGTAAGGATGGCGGGGGTAGCACAGGGCTCGGGTGTTCTTCCTTGATCCCTTCCCCGTTTCCATTCCCTTATTACCTGTGCAAACTCAGACAAGGGGCTTTATCTCTCTAATCCTCAGTTTTGCCATCTGCACAATGGGGATCATAACAGCATCTATTCATCAGGTTATTGTGAGGATCAAATGACATATGATAATGGCTCAACATCAAACCCCTGGTGTTAGATGCCACTACTTTCTGAAAGTTCATGATGTACCAAGCATGATTCTAAATATTTACATCTTTTTAAGTTTACCTTTAGGTAGACATAGAGGAAAAGGTGGTGGGGAATGACAGAGAGAGAGAGAGACAGAGAGAGAGAAAGAGAGAGAGAGAGAGAGAGAGAGAGAGAGAGAGAGAGAGAGAGAGACATTCATTGGCTGATTCTTGTATGTGCCCTGATGGGGGATTGTACTGCAACATGGGTATATTAGGACACTAACTGAGCTACCCAGCCAGGGTCTACATGACTTATCTTTCATCATCATGATGACCCAGCGAGAGGGGCGCTGTCAATCCCAGTTTAGAGGCGAGGAAGCAGCTTGGCTCAAAGACACACAGCCTGTCATCTCCAGAACCTGGACTTGAACCCAGGTCTTAGTCATTCCCAACTCAGTGCTCTGCAGATCTGGAGTTAATCATTAGAGTTCTCCTTTGAAACTCAAAGAAGGTCTATTCACAAGCAGAGAGCCATCCTGTTGTGGAAAGCAAGAGACTCGTGGCCCAATAACGCACAACACATTAAGCTTACATATCGAGATAGACCTGATTTCAGATCTAGCCTCTGCAACTAATCAGTTGTGTGACCGTGAATAAGGTAGATAACATCACAGAGCCTCAGTTCTATCTTTTGAAAAATGGACCTGTCTTATGTTTGCATACTACAAGTAGATGGTGCCTGTAATGTGCCATGCTCATATTCAGCAAGTGCTCAACATACTAGTGACAGTGAACTCCTGGCTTGAAAAGGGGCAGGTCTAAAAGCCTCCAGGTTGATTTGTAGATTATGCTTGAGGGCCACGGGAGTGTTTGGGAGCATTCTTTTGCTTTGATGGGTGACTGAAGGGAGACCAATCACATTCTTTTTGCTCATGTCCTACAGTTGCCAGTCAACAACCATGACAGGTGGGATGAGAAGGACTATGAGAGGTAAAACCTTTCCCTGACCTGTGCCCAGACCTTTCCTACACTTTCGGAGCAGGTCCATGGGTCTGGCTCGGCATGCCTGGGGGTTGTGTTGTCCGGGAGGGTCCCCATCACCATACTTTATAATGACTTCCTGTTGCATCTTTATTGCCCAGGTCACAGTGGCAATGGACAGCAGTGGGACAGTGGTGCTGGTCAGCCAAGAAGGGATTCAGAGGCCACCTTTCGACTTCCTAGGTGAAGGAACCTCCTGCAGTTTCTCTCCTCTCAGGAGGACAAGCTACACCCTCTAGGGCAGCTGGAACCAGCATTCTAGTCTCAGTGGGAGAAGGTGAGTCATTGAGGGTCCAGGAGTCTATGGGTGTTGTCATTCCATGGGAGGGGTCATTCTTGCCAATGGGCCCTTATGTGTCTCAGTGAGCTCAGGCACACCCTATGGAGATCCTTAGGCTGTGCAGGTTGGGGAACAGGTGGGACCCAGGGAACCTGCATTGAGACACATTCTTTCAGGTCAAAGTAGGTCCCAAACTGCACACGTGAAGAATTGCACACTTCTTCAGAGGAGGAAGAGGACCAGGCTGAGGATGACCTGTTCAGGTTCATGCATCCCAGGCTGCAGTCCGAATTTGGTAAGCTGTCCTGTGGGTGCAACTGATCCACAAAATTACCCAGCAGTTTGGAACTAGAGGACAAGAGGTCTGGATATTGGGGCCAGCAGGGGAACCTGGAACCTGAAGTTTGTATGTCAGTGGTCTCAGTTTTTCTTCCAATGAGAACCGGCCACTCTTCTCTGGGCTAATAAGTATCCATTCTCTTCTTGGCTGGCCTGCAGCTGGCATGGGGTAGTGGCAGGGACATGGGCTCTGGAGTCCTGATTGAACTTGGCCAAGACCCTTTACACCTGGGTGCCTCAGTTTCTGTAAAGTGAGAATATTGATAGCGCCCATTTCATAGAACTTATGTGAGGATTCTATGAGCTAAGGTACTTGGCACAGAGATAACACTCAAATGTTAGATGCTGTAATGCTGTTATTAGACTTCAAGATATAGTTGTAGGGATTGAATGCGACAATGAAGTGTTCAATATAAAGCCCATAGAATACGGCCTTGCACCAGGGGAACACTCAATCAGCAGTCATCAAAGCAGCAGAGGGCAAGGAAATGCTTGGCAGTAGCAGGGGATATGTAATATGTTCAGTGATTTGCCTACTCACTGCCATGAGACAGATGCTAGTGACTGGAGGCTGTTGATGTTAAGATCATCATTATCCTGGTCTATTGTTATTATTAAGTGGATTAACATTTGAAGTTTTTACAAGGAGGTCTGCCATTTTTTAGGCACTACATGATTGTCTGTTCAACAGATCAGTGTTAAGTTATGGGTTCATTCAGTTAACTTCATTTTATTTCACCTTCTGTGGCCCCATTGATACCATCAGAGGGATAACTGCTCTGAGTCTCCCTCTGCTAAAGTGACCTTGGCTGAGCAGAGAGAGGCTCTTCTCAAAGTAGATGTCCCTCCTGGCAAGGTTGAGGTAACCACACCTGTCTGCGTAGTGCTCCATCTCTCATCCATTGCCGAGTTGGACCGCTTTGTGGAAAAGGCTCTGTGGTAGGGTCTTACATGGCTGGGGTTAGTGTGTTTTCACCAAGATAGTCCTTCATGGGCAGTGGGGAGACAAGTCTCATGTTCTTGTGGCATTAAGAGCATCAGAGTGTCCTGAAGTGGACATGGCCATGTCCATTCGTGCCTGGGATCAGGGTCTGGGGCCACCCAGCCAGCCCATGGCATACAGCCCCCCCAGAGAGCTGATTCATTAGGGAGGACCAGATGCCCTGTGCCCCTTCCCAGGCAGCTCTCTCCACAAGGGCTCATACCCCAACATATCACTTGTAGACTCTTGCTAGAAGCCAGGCTGTGTGAGCACATCCCTTATTTGTGTGATGTCAATGTGAGCCTCTTGGGGTCCAGCATGTACCAGTGGAACACTGGCTGGCTGTGCGTACACCCCCTCCTCCGTGCACAACAACCAGGGCCAGCTCCCAGGTTCAGGGTTTCGTGTCTGAGGGATTATCTGGCCTCTGGGATCTCTCTGCCCAGGGCTCAGACACAAGAGCAGGGTCAGGGAATCAGTGCTCCTTGGAGCAGCCCTTACCAGTGACTGGCAGGAGGTGGGGTACAAGCACCCTGCTCCCTCATCCTCTGCTGGGAAATCTCTGAAATATGTGACCTGCTCTTCGCCCAGGTGATGCAGCTCCTGGTGCCCACAGTGGTAGAAGGAGTGATAACTAAACCTTTCCTCTCTGCCTCCTCTTGCATTCTCACTTCAGCTCTCTCTTCCCTGGGAATACCTCCCGGATAAACTCCATGCACTAGAATCCTTTCTGCCTTTGAGGAATCCCTAGCTAAGTCTGTTTGTTTATTTCAGGGCTTCTCAGATGCCACAGCTCCTGGTGACAAGGGCTGTCCTGTCCATTATAAGATATTGAGCAGCATCCCTGGTCTTCATCTACTAGACGCTAGGCAGCAAATCCCCCAAATTGTGGCAACCAGCAGTGTCTCTAGATGTCAACAAACATCTTCTGGAGGCAGAACAGTCTCAGGCTGAGAACTGCTCCTTTTATAGAAAAGCTCACATCACTGCATCCAGCTCTGCCACTGCCATGGGGCCAAGCAACCTGACCTCTCCGGGCTCACTGCTTGCCAGTGGAATGGGGTTATCAGCACCCACCCTGGATCATGCTCTGAGGACTCTGGTGAAGATACACCAACCATCTAATGTGACCTGTGACAAGGGCTCAATGTGCAATAGTAGGTATCGTGTACTGAGTGACAATGTGTGTCATGCCCACTACTATGCTCTCTGTGTCCTAATTCATTTAACCCTCACAACAGCTATTCCAGACAGGGACCACTGCCAACCCCATCCACATTGTTCAGAGGGGGAAACTCAGGCACAGGAAGGTTAAGAAACTGGTCCAGGTTTGCACAGCTGAATCTTGGCATGCTTGGGATTTAAAACCAAGTAGTCTGGCTCTAGGTTTGTACCTCTTACCACCAAACCATGAAGAGTATTTGGTGAGGAAGGGCGTTCTGGTTTTACTCCCTTCATCCTGAAGATCACATTCAACCTTCATGGAAATGTTAACCCAATTCTTGGTCATTTTTCTGAGGGACTGGAGCCAACACAGGGTTAATTGCAAGCAATCTTTTACTTATGCTTTTCATCTGTGAGAGTTATGAAGTCTATTTAGGAGAAGACCCTAAATCAGAAATCAGCAAACTCTTGTCAGCCAAATTTGATCAACTGCCTGTTTGTGTCAATAAAGTTTTATCAGAACATGACCACACCCAGTCATTGACATCTTGTCTCTGTCTGCTTTCAGGCCTCAGGCATGGAGGAGTAGTTGTGACAGCAACTGTATGGCCCACAAAGCCAAAAATATTTACTCTCTGGCTGTTTACAGAAAAAGTTTACAGGGGCCTGTAGGAGGGAAGATGTGGCCTTGGAGGGTTCTAAACTCCCTTTCAGTGTCTTCTTACCCCCGTCTCCACCACTTCATTCTTTGCCTGCCCCTTGTGCACAGAGGAGGCAAAGGCAAGTTCTACAACATCAGAAGATTCACAGTCAGAGAAGGGTGTTTTCAAACTGCCCTGTGTGTGGGATTACCCTGTGTCTGGCACTGTCTTGTGTCTGCACTGTGTCTGGCACTACCCTCTGTCTGCCCTGTGCCTGCCCTGTGTCTGGTGTGGCAGTTCCAACCATGTGTGGGTACTGATCACTTGAAATGCGGCTGTTCCAAAGTGAGATGTGCTGGAAGTGTCCAGTACATGCTGTATATTGAAGACTTAGTACCAAAAAGGAAAACATGTCATCAATAATTTTAACTGATTACATGTTAAAATGATAACATTATGTATTGATTGGTTTTGAGAGAATATATTGTTGAATTTGGTTTCACTTGTTTCTTTACCATTTTAGTGTGGCTGTTGGACATTTCTAAATCATGCCTATGGTTCATTGTATTCCAATTGGACAGCACTAGCTTAGTGCAAGGTTTTTCTAAGTTGTGTCATCACTCTGTGCCTCAGTTTTCTCCTCTGCACAATGTGTGAAAAGCAGGGTCACTAAAGGTTATAAGGCACTCATCCCTCTGCCTAGAGTGGCCCTTAGTGCATATCAGCATTCTTTCTGCCTCTAACTCCACACAGTACTTGGGAGCTGTGTGGGGAAGGTGGGGGAAGTTCAAGACCCAAGGAATTGGTTCTTCTGCTAGAGTCAGAGTTCTGCCCACCTTAGAGCATCCATTTCACTAGTGTTTCTGTTTCCTGTCTCAATTATTTTTGATCCCTGAGAGAACTTTCCAGGTCTCTGCCTGGAGGGTGGTTTCTGGGGGCAGTGAGTGTGTGCAAACCACATGGGACACCACGCTCCCAGTAGCAGGCTTGACACAGCATCCCTGAATGATGTCTGGGCACTCCCACCCCTGGAGTCGAGTTCGGCTACCTCTGCTTTGTTGTCATTTGGGTCTTGGTCTCAGTGGACTTGGCTGTAGAAATAAATGCCTCTTTGCTGTTCAGCCTCCACCCTGCAGGATTTAGCTTAGAGTGTTGTGGGTTCAGTAGGGAAGAGATCCTCTGGTGATGTCTGCAGAGTGGGAGGGGCAGGGAGCAAAGGCATGCTTGTCACAACAGTGTGCAACTGATCAACCCTTCCCTGAGATTGGCTAAGCTCTGCAGCCATTTTTCTGGAGCATTTACAGGAGTTTGCTGTCCTTTCTTGGCCAGCTTCTTGGTGAGTCTGCTTAAGTAGTAGGAGGAGTTTAACACTTTGGTGTCCTCCAAAATCTCACTCTAAAGGCAGCTTTCTACTCTGTCATTAGATGGGGCAGACCATGTCAGCTACTGAGCTCTGATGGCAAGTGGAGCTGAGTACACAACTTCACCTCTCCTTGGGTCCATCATCCTTGAGGAGGCATGGACGAGGAAGAAATATGCACCCCTCTTACATCCTAGAGCAAGGCTTGTCAAAATATGGTCTGCAGGCCAACTCCAGCGTAATCCTGTTATGCCCAGAGCGGAGAATGGTTTTTAAATTTTTAAGTAACTTAAAATCTGAAAATAATATTTTGTGATAGGTGAAAATGATATGACACTTTCCTTTCAGTTCCCATAAAGGTTTATTGGGACACACCCATACTCTTGTTTACATGTTGTTTATGACTATGTTTATACTAGGACAGCAGAATGGAGTGGTTACAATATTTCACAAAACCAAAAACATTTGCTATCTGACTTTACAGAAAATACTTACTGAGCCTTCTCCCCAAGAATATAATATTTTGCACCGGTCTGGTAGGGCCCGTAAGGTAGCTATGGAAATTGTGATGCACCTTTATTGGGTGGGTCCTGCAGTCCTGCAGAGGCTGCTGTTTCCATGGAGCTGAGAAAAACAACTTAAGGGAAACTGTAAGTGCTGAGCCACAGGAGCAGTTGGTCAGGAGATACCAGTGTCCAGGAGTTAGATAAGTCGTGGATTTTTGGTTTTCAAATGTTGCTGCTGCATCAAACTTATTTTGAAATGCAGAGTCCAGGGCTGTATCTCAAGGAGGTTTGAATTCAGTAGATCAGGGGTGGGACTCGGGCTTTATGCTTTCTAATAAGTCTCCCTAATGATTCCAGAATGTGGCCAACCAGTCTGAGACCCTGTTTGTGGCTCAGGACCATGGACAGTGCAGGTGCCATCATCACTGGGGAACTCCATTGGCTCTTTGGCCTTGTGTATCCTGCCTCAGCTGATGAGTCAGGCTCCCTCTGTCTGACCACTGGACACTGTCTCATCTAGAGAGTCAATCTCTGGGGACTTGAGAGCATGAGCCTCTCCAAGAAGCTCGCAGTAAGCTCCTTTTCTTCATGTCAGCCTCCTGTGAGGACAATAGGGTAGCAACGTGGTGAGGTTTGGCTCCTTGGTCTGGGATTGTCCTGTCTCTTGGCTTTGATATTTCTTTCTTAGTTCTTTTCTTTCTCCATGGTTACAAGCTCTGCCTATTTCTAGGGGCTCCATATATTGCTGGTGTCTTATATTGGATCCGATGGGCTTAAGGACTGGAGTCAGACAGTGATTGGGACCTCTGTTTCCTACTGTTAGATTCAGGGGCTTTTTCTCTCTTTGTGTGGACCTGGTTGTGAGGGGCTTGCTATGGAGTGTGGTTTCTGTGAGCCACATAGGATCTTGTTCTGCCTCTTCTACCCACCACAGTGCCCTAGGACCTGATGGATGTCTTTGTGATCAAGCTGCCATTACTATGGCACCTCAGTCCCAGCAAAATCACTTGCTCATCTTGTCCACAGAGAGGCTCAACCAATGGTTTCAAACATGAGAGGTATGAGGGGCTTGAGGTGTGGACAGAAGGGATGGGAGATACCCCTTTCTTGCCTTGCACTGACTTCAGAGCTCTGGATTTAGCCAAGTCAACATTCAATCTTACCCCTGTGAAGTCCTAGATGTTGCAGCTTCCTTACATGTATCAGTCAGATAAACAAGGCAGGTCACAATAACATACAGTCCTGAAATCTCAGTAGCTTATACAACAAAGGATTATTTATCGTGCATGTTGTGTGTCTATGTGTGAGTATTACTTGAGTACTCTGCTTTCTCCACTTTAAAGTGCCCCACAGATGGAGCCACCACCATCTTGAATATTGCCAATCACAGTGATACAGGAAAAGGTAGTTTGGAGGGACTCACAACAATTAAATGTACCACTTGTCATTTCCACTCACAATTCTTTGCACCAAACACAAGGGGCCAAGAAGTGCAGCCCACCGTGGTCCTAGAAGGAAGTAAGCAGAAACATTACTTAATGATAATCACACATGCCTCCTTTTGCTCCCCCACCACATGGGACACAGATGCTTACTTTTTATAACAAGCTATTGTAACAGCAAATCAAATGATGTTTTAAATTGTCTACCATATGGTACCTTCATCTATCTTTCTGGTCAAAATTGCATTAATGAAATGCTCACTGACCTTTCCCTGATAATTACACAAATACAGTCAAGTAACTATAAATTCTGCTTGACCCTGCTTTGAATCAAATATAAGTCATATGAGAAAAGAACAGAACAACTGAAACTTGAGCTGTTCTGAATGAATCTAAATTTTGCTGATCAAAATTGGAACTCACGATAGAGAATGCTAATATCAATTTTGTGATAATATATATTGAACAGCTTTATGTTTTCAAAACCTTCCCATTTTCTAGGCCTAACCTGGTCGTATTCTGTTTTGAAAACTGGTTTCTCCTGATGCCCTTGTTCTGAGGCCTCATTCCAGGCACCATTTCTTTCTGCTGTTCAAATTTAGGATTAACAAATAACACAAGTCTAATTAGCAATTTCTAACCAGTAACTGTCTTTGACAGGGAAAAGGAGAGGCTGTCCAGGAGAATCGGCCTTACTGCTTTTTCATCTCTGAGCTTGCTGTTTCCGAGGACTTAAAGGAGCACCTCTCTCTGCAGTTTGCATCCACCGCCCAGTATGTGTCACCACGAGTTCAGAAGTGATGCAGCATAACATTCTCACAAATAAACTAGAAAAAAATCATATTGAAATCACCTGCTTCTAGAACTGGAAGACACCTCAGAGCTTATGCAGTCTAGATCACACCACTTGTGTCTGTTTTCACAGGGGAACAATGGGAAATTTCGGACAGAAGGGATGGCTGAATTGGCTTTCAGAGGTGATGGTTGTAGTCAGGAATTACCCATCCCGGCTCCCTGTAACCTGCAAGGACATGACCAACGTGGAGCTTGGGCATGGAACCTGAGCCTGGGGTGGGAATACTGATTGACAGTTTTAACAAGGATGGCTTTTTGTCTTGGATCACCTGCTTTCCACCACATCGGCATACTAAATTAGCAACCTACCACTGGCAGTATGCGGATGTGGTTGAAATTGCTACTTAGTCTAGTATAAGGTGACCAGATTTTAACCTTGGTAAAGCAGGTAAAGTGACCGGGGCGGGAGGTTGTTTTTGATTAAAAATGTGGCCTATATGGGACAATAAAAATTTTCATAGAACGCAAAAATAGTATTGTAATATATATTATTTAATAAATTTTTATGGTTCATATTCTTATAAATGTTCCTCATTTTTCTCCTCTATTGCTCCCTTCTACCAGTTTCCAACCCCACCCTCTGCCCTTTCCCCACACCCCATTGTCCTCATCCATAGGTGCACAGTTTATGTTCAGTCTCTTCCCGCATCCCCCACTCCCCGTTTCCCCGAGAATCATCAGTGCTCTCCCCTTCCATACCTCTGATTCTATTATATTCACCAGTTAATATTGTTCATCAGGTTTTTTAATTCCCTTGGCTTTTAGATTCACTTGTTGATAGTTACAGATTTATTGTTCATCATTTTTATCTTTATTTTCTTCCTCTTCCTAAAGAACACCTTTCAGCAAATCATTTACTTCTGGTTTGGCAGTGATTAAGTCCTTTTGCCTTTTGGTTTGTTTGTTTGTTTTTTACTTCTGAAGCTCTTTAACTGGCCTTCAATTCTGAGCGATAGCTTTGCTGGGTAGAGTAATTTTGGCTCTAGGTTCTTGATATTCATCGCCTTGAATATTTCTTGCCATACCCGTCTAGGCTGCATGGTTTCTCTTGATAAATCAGCTGACAATTGTATGGGTGCTCCTTTATAGGTAATAACTGCTTTTCTCTTGCTGCTTTTAATATTCTCTCTTTGTCTTTTGCTCTTGGAATTTTAATTATGATGTGTCTTGGTGTGGTCCTCTTTGGATTCCTTTTGTTTGGGGCTCTGTGCGCTTCCTGGACTTGTAAGTTTAATTCTTTCACCAGGTGGGGATGTTTTCTGTCACTATTTCTTCCAGTATGTTTTTGGTATCTTGCTCTCTCTCTTCTTCAGGGGCCCCCATAATTCTAATGTTGGTTTGCTTGAAATTGTCCCAGAGGTTTCTTACACTATCTTCAACTTTCTGGATTCTCTTGACTTCTTGCTTCTGCGGAGGAGTGTCTTCTGGCTCTTTATGTTCCAAATCTTTGACTTGATTCTTGCAATCTTCCATTCTATTTTTAGGACTCTGTGTAACATGTTTTATTTCAGACAATGATTTCTTTATTTCCAGTTGATCCCTTTTTATTTCTAGTTGAACTCTTTTCATATCCTCATAGGTCTCATTTCTTTCGTTTGTGATGTGTTCCCTTGTCTCGGCATTATCACAGCTTCCCTGAGTTGGTAGGGTGGCTTTGTGTGTAAAGGTGTCCTATATGGTTCAGTGGGTCAGCCTCCCAGTTACCTGAGGTGGACACTCTTGGTGAACCCCTTTGTGGACTGTGTGTATAGCCTTATTGTAGTTAAGTCTTGTTTGTTGTTGGTATCACTGGGAGGTACTGACTTCCAGGCCAATTGACTGTGAGGATCAGTTGTGTCTATGCCGGGAGACATCCTTATAGGACTAGACTTGGAAAATTGTAAAAACCTTTGTGCTCAGCTTGGATGGGGAGGATTTTCAGGGTGGAACCTACAGCCTTGGCTTTCCCTCAGCCCCGCCCTATGAAGTTCCTGAGTCTCAGTGTTCATCAGTGTCCTTTGGTACTCGCTGCAAGCACCTCTGGGAAAAAGGTGCCCTGGAATTTCGCCAGCGACCAGAGTCTAGTATCTCTCCCAATGAGCCTGGAACTGGGGTTCAGGGCAGTTGGAAGTGGGGTTCCAAGTGGGATTCAGTGCAGCCAGGAGCTTTTGTTTCCTTCCCGCTAGGGCAATCCAGCAGCACAGTCAACAGTCCCTCCTCTGTGCACAATGAGTGTGCGCCTCCAGGACTCTGCCTTTTGCTGTTCCACCAGATCTCCTCTGTATGAACCTGAGTCCCCAGAGTCTGGCCTAGAACTGGGGTTCAGTGCAGTCGGAACTGGGGCTCAGCACAGTCCGGAGCTTTTGTTTCCTTCCCGCTAGGGCAATTCAGTGCCACAGTCAACAGTCCGTCTCTGCGCACAATGTACATGACTCTGGGTCTCTGCCTTTTGCTGTTCCCCTGAGTTTCTGCCTTACAGCCTGGATTCCCTCTGTATGTGCCTGGGTCCCCAGGGTGTCACCCAGACCTGGGGTTCAGGGCAGTCGGAACTGGGGTTCAGTACAGTCCGGAGCTTTTATCTCCTTCCCTCCAGGAAACGCCAGCCAGGCACTCAGCCGCCCCTCCTCTCCAGCTCAGTCCTCTCCCCAGGCACGCACTGTGTCTCTGTACCTTAGGCTTTTACAGCTCCTCTGGTTTTCCTTCTGGTTTTCTCTTTTCTTCTAGTTGTAGAAATTCCAGTCAGTCAACTTTCCTGTATTTCTGGATAATGTCCATTTTGTATTTTAGTTGTAATTTTTTGAAGTTGTTGAGTGAGGCTGTAGTTAGGCATTTACCTATGCCTCCATCTTGGTTTCACTTGTAATATATTTTTAAAAATTTCAACATTAAGTACAATTTACAAACATAATAAAAAAAAAAACTATGTATAGTCATAGGTGTCACTTTCAAGGCCGGCGCTAGACTTTTGCTGCCACTATAAAATATAAATAATATGAGTACTGTATCCTATATTCAAGAAAATGTATGTATTTATGAAATAAATAAATTACTTAAACTAAATTATCCGAATAGTTGATTTGCAATAACATCATTTGCTTAACTAGTTTACTAGCATGCAGTACTATGTGTTTCGTCTGAGAGACAGTCACAAAATATTTTCGTCACTGCCAATCCCAAAAAATGCCATTGTTCATTAAGTTCAAACAATGGTGGTTGAATTCTAACAACTGATCAACAATGCAAACTTTGATAAGCAGTTCTCACTAATCAGTTCTCAACAATTATTTGTTATTATTAAAGTTTAACATTATAAAATTAACAAAAACAATATAAAACTCATATCCTGGCTAAACAGCCACAAGGCCGCCAAAAACCATATATTCCCTTCCAGTTCTCCTGTGGTTCCCTAGGTTGTCATGCATTCTTTCCAAAAATTGGGACTTAAAAAAAAAAATATACATATATATATATATATACATATATATATATATATATATATCATTGATTTTTTACAGAGAGCAAGGGAGAGAAGAGAGATAGAGAGATAGAAACATTGATGAGAGAGAGACATCGACAATCTGCCTCCTGCACACCTCACACCAGGGATGTGCAGGCAACCATTGTACATGCCCTTGACTGGAATCGAACCTAGGACCTTTCAGTCTGCAGAACGACACTCTAACCACTGAGAAAAACCAGTCCCGGCAAAAATCGGCACTTTTATAAAACACTGTGAGATGTGGGACAAATTGTTAAAAATCCGGACTGTCCCACCAAAAGCGGGCCGTCTGGTCACCTTAGTCTAGTATCACTACTTACAAATGCTTTCCCTCAAGCAATTTCAAACTGAAAGAAAAGTTGTCAGTATAGTATAAAGGCCTCCTGCCCCCACCTCAAACCATCTAAGCATTAAGTTAGCAATTTGAGGTCCCATCATGCCTTAATACTGTAATGTGTGTTTCCCACAAACAAGGACATTCTCTTAGATAACCTCAAACAACTATCAAAATCAGGACACCAACACCAATGAATCACTACTATCTGGTTCTCACACCCTACCCAAGTTTTTCCAGATGTTCTAGCAATTTCTTTAATAGCAAAAGGTCTCTGTTCAGAATGGAACAGTGATTTTAGTTGTCCCCTCTGTAGTTGCTTTCAGTCTAGAGCAGTTGCTCAGTCTTTTATGACTTTCATTATCTTGACACTTGAAGCTTGAAGTTATTTTGTAGATGTTTTTACATGATGCTTCCTCATAATTACAGTCATATTACACATCTTTGGGAAAAATATTATAAATATGCTTGTCTGATAGTATCTGATTAAGTGGTATGTTATTTCAATTGTGCTATTAGTGGCGATGTTCACACTGATCATTTGATTTAAGGTCTTGTCTGCAAGCAGTGTTCCTTTGTAATGTGTGAGCATTTTGTGGGGAGATAATTTAAAACCATGCAAATATTCCATACCTCATCAAAATGCCCATTTATGATTACATGTCACTGTGGACTCATAGAATAGACTCAAGAATATATTCAGGGTTGTTATTTCTGCTGGAGGCTAATTCTAGCATGTCATAAATGCAAAAAGTTTGAACAATTGGTTGATGGGACCCTGACTGGTTTGGCTTATTGGATAGAGTGTCCACCTGTGGACTGAAACATCCCAGGTTCGATTCCAATCAGGCCATGTACCTTGGTTACAGGCACATACCCGGTGTGGAGTATGCAGGAGGCAGCTGATCAGTGTTTCTCTCTCATCGATGTTTCTGGCTCTGTATCCTTCACCCTTCTTCTCCGTAAAAAATGAATAAAATATATTTAAAAAGAAAAGGTTGATGGGATCTTGAGGCTTCAGCAGGGCTGAAGATACATATTATTGCCTACTGGAATAGCTGAAAAGCATTTCCCCCAAATTGAAAAAGATGCATACATGATTGCTTGCTGCCAGACACATGAGGGCAATTTATTCTACATGTTATTGCCTCCCGCTGGCCAAACACCTGAACAGCCAAAGGCAGTTCCCCCAAAACTGACAATGCCCACTCTATACTAAACCTTAACCTTTGATGTGTATATCTGCTTTGTTTGAGGACAATTTGTGTTAATAAAGAGCAAGGGATCCAGAGACTCAGAGATCTTGGTTACTGAAGCTGAGCCCTCCTCTGGCTCTGACATGGATTACAATTTCTGTCATATTTCTAGTCTCTTTAGTAGTTTCCATGCAGCCTCCTCCAGATTACTGAACCCTTCCAGATGCTGGATGTCACCTTGGCATTAAATGGCACCTGAGACAAGGATGTCTGGAGGAGAAACTTTGCCTGAGCAGCCAAAACAGCACTGGTAATGCTGGTAACATTCACTGTGGGTAAAACTGTACCAAGCCCTGAAAGTCACGAACCAGAGTGGGCAAGAAAAGTCTTTTGTCTTTAGTCAGATTATAATGGGAAAGAATTCAGTTCTAAGGCAAAATTATAAAGAAATTGGAATATCAAAAGGCACTTTTAAAAATCAGGCTCAAGAAAGAGTGCTGTTATCATATTTAATTATGTGGCTTCCTGTTGAAATTGAAATCCTAATTCATATTTGGTATCGAAAGTTTATAATTTCTAAAAAGCAGCCAGATCCTCTGCCCCTGGAGAGAAAAGGCTGGGCAGCTAGAGAGATTAAAGCTGTTAGCTCTCTCACCAGGAGATTCTTTGTTTAAAAATTACCCAAGGACACATTGGGACAGGCAATTGTTGGCAAGAATAACTCTAAAAGCTAACCATTACTACAGAAAGCGAAACAGGAAAAAATTGAACATCTGTCATTTTCTATTAAGCATGCATTTAATTTAATTGGGAAAAGGATCGTGGCAGAATCATGTACTGAATTTTCCCAAAGCAAACAGGAGGTGGGCAAAGGGAGACACGTGGTGATTCTATCAGATGGATGCCCTCACCCGAGTGTGCTAAGAAAAGTCTAATTTTTGCCAAAACGGTTTGGCTCAGTGGATAGAGCTTCAGCCTGTGCACTCAAAGGTCCCGGGTTTGATTCTGGTCAAGGGCATGTACCTTGGTTGTGGGCACATCCCCAATAGGGAGTGTGCAAGAGGTAGCTGATCCATGATTCTCTCTCATTGATATATGTAACTCTATCCTGCTCTCTTCTTCTCTTCAAAAATCAATAAAATATATATATATATTTTAAAAAGTCTAATTTTCACCGTGATTTTTCTTTCCTGATTCATAATTTAAAAGTTTTACAGAATTTACCAAAGTAAATGGCTTGGATAATTATAATCAATATAGATTCTCAAAATTGTTGAAATAAATAATATCTATATTAATAAAAGGTAAATTAGATTTGGAGACCTTCTGGACCTCCTTCTGGACAAAGCCTGGGTGGCGGGGCCGAGGCAGAGGTGGCTAAGGGTGATCTGGCCAGGGCGGGAGGGCAGTTGGGTCGTGATCAGGCAGGCAGGGTGCGCGTTTGGGTGCAGAACGCTGGCGGGGGGGGGGGGACCAGCAGGGGGGGCAGTTGGGGCAAACAGACTGGCGGGGGGGGTAATTGGGGGATAGCAGGCCAGCAAGGGCAGCAATAGAGGTGAGAAGGCAGGTGGGGAGGACAGGCCAGTAGGCAGAATTGTTAGGGACAATAAAGCAGGCAGGCAGGTGAGTGGTTAGGAGCCAGCAGTTCCGAAATGTGAGAGGGATCCTAGATTGAAGAGGGTGCAGTCTGGACTGAGGGACATCCCCACCCCACGCACAAATTTCATGCACTGGGCCACTCATATTAATTATAAAGCTCTTTATTGAAGGAGTGGCCTTGGCTAGTCACACTTCTCCCAGCAGAAAAATGTGGTGGTTCTGAAGTCAAGCAGATAAACTAAATCTGTTCTAAGGAAAGATTGTAACTGATTTGATTTTAAATGTCTGTAGGCTTGCTTCCAGAACCATTGACAACTTAAAACTTTGGAAGTTTAAAAATAATTCTTGTATTTTTCTCTGTAACATTTTAGTTTGAAACTAGTTTTCCAATATAAAAACATTCTACAAATTAATAAATAAAAATATTACAAGCATTGGGTATTACATTACTATTCCTAAACGTGACTTACTTAAAATGGGTGCACTTTTATGAACATTTATATCTTAAGGTATTTTTTTTTTAAATGTTTCATTGACTTATCTGATTTTTAAAAAAATCTAAACAAAATAAGATTTGGCTCTTACGTATCACCAAGTATGCAACTAACTAATACGCGATTTTCAGCCTTGCTATTTCATAAAACAATAGCAGTATATGTTTTATAAATAAGCAAAATTCCAATGTCTTCACTAATGGTTCCACCATCAAAATCCAGCAGGTTAAAGCACACAATCACAAATGTACAACTATAAGCGTTTTAAATAAATAACTTATTGTCTGAGAGACAACTCAGACAATTAAGCTATTAGTTTTTACTTTCTTAATTTTTTATTTGAATATAGAAAGATGCATGTACTCAGCTTAATAAAAGCATAACATTACATTGAAAAACATAAAAGAGGATAATGATGATCCAAAATAGAGAACTGAACGTGAGAAGCATGGAGAGTGTAAGGCTAAGTCCTACCTGATAAAGTCTGACCATGTGAGGACCGTCTAACACTTTCATTATTTGTGCTTCTCAGTAGGTGTTCTCAAGGTTCACTGCATTCAGCTGAGATTTATCTATAATTTTTATGGCCACCTGCATCCCATATAAAAATAAATACAATTAGTATAGATGGTTAACATTTTCCATTTAGAATCTTTTATTTTTATTAAATTTTATTGATTTTGGAGAGGGAGGGGGAGAGAGATAGAAACATTAATGATGAAAGAGAATTACTGATCGGCTGCCTCCTACACACCCCTTACTGGGGATCAAATGTGCAACCACAACCCGGGCATATGCCCTTGACCAGAATAGAACCTGGGACTCTTCAGTCTGCAGGCTGACACTATCCACTCAGCCAAACTGGCTAGCGCTCCAATTAGAATCTGTTTCATAAATGACATCTGAGACTTTGCCCATAGGTTTGTTCCTATGACAATGATGACAGCTAAATTAAATTCAATGCTCATTCGTTCATTCAACCAATATTTCTTAAACATCTACCACATGTAAGACACTGGCTGATTTTGTTTGGGAGTGTCTTTAGTGTGCTATGAGAAATAAGCCAGCAAAGATACTTTAATAAAACGTATTTCTCTTTCAATACAATTGTAGTGCCTTTGTACTCCAGTTATAAATTAAAGAAATAAAATCTCAGCAATTTCAGCTAGTTATCCTTGCACCACAAAGCACTTATAAATGGTCAGCCAAGTAGACGACACTTTCTATTGGACTGAAATGAAAATTTATAGAAAAGCAAGGGATATGTTCCAAAGACTCTAGTCCAAGGGTGGGCAAACTTTTTGACTCAAGGGCCACAATGGGTTCTTCAACTGGACAAGAGGGCCGGAACAAAAGCAACCTGACCACGCTGGCACTCTCATCTTGGGCTGTTGGTGAAGCAGCAGAGGGGAGAGCAAGAGAACCCTCTGTTCTTTCGGCTCTGCGGGCCGGATAGAACAGCCGAACGGGCCGTAGTTTGCCCACAGCTGCTCTAGACCTAGCTTTCTAGCAAAAAGCTAAATATAAATTATCAAAATCAGTCTCCATGAAAACATGCTTATTGGATTAACTTTTGTTTTAAAAATCAAAGTGCAAAAACTCAAATGCTACTAAATTTTGACTTTCTTAAAATATGACCTCTTCCTGTTATAACTAGACTAGAGGCCCAGTGCACAAAATTAGTGCACAGGGGTACAAGGGGTATGGGGGGAGGGGGGAGTCCTTCAGCCTGGTGTTGTCCTGCAAAGACCCCAGTATCCCTCACCTGGCCTCTAGCCAAAAATTCCTCCCCTCCTTGCTGAGATGGGTTTGGCTCAGTGGATAGAGGGTCGGCCTGTGGACTGAAAGGTCCCAGGTTCGATTCCGGTCAAGGGCATGTACCTTGGTTGCTGAACATCCCCAGTAGGGGTTGTGCAGGAGGCAGCTGGTCGATGATTCTCTCTCATCGGTGTTTCTAACTCTCTATCCCTCTCTCTTCCTCTCTGTAAAAAGTCAATAAAATATATTTTAATAAAAAAATTCCTACCCTCCTTCCACATAGCCTCTGGGAAGATGCTTGTCCTAGGGCCTCCTAAGGGCCCTGGCCCATGATGCCCTGCAGCTCGGGTACTTAGGTGCTTGGGCTTTTATGTCGGACTTCCTCCCCTAGCTGTCCATCAGCTGCCATGGGAGCCAAGCCTCAGGAATCACCCCCTTTAACCATACTATTTGCGATTGTGTGAGTGTGTGTGTGGTGTGTGTGTGTGTGTGGGGGGGGGGGAGACTCGGCAGCAGTGATTTGATGTCTGTAGCTGCCTGCCGAACACCCCCAACCCCTGCGGCACTACACTGGTCCTGTTTGGACTGTTGGCAGGGGGCATCCAGTCTAAGACTGGGGCTGCTGGGTTGCAACTGGGGGATGAAGGAGGAGGACCCTGGCACCCATAGGGCTCTGTCAGCATCGCAACCCCACAAGCTCCCCTCCCCCCACCTAATGGCCAGCCGGGGTGTGGGCACTGGGCTCCAGACCCCACAGACCTCTTCCTTCCTGCATCCCGGCAGGCTGGGGCGCAAACTCTGGGCTCCAGGGCCCCAGAGGTCCCTTCCCTCCAGCCACACAACCCTGTCAGGGACACTGGGCTCACCAGGCCTCTTCCCTCCTGCTGCAGGGCAGGACAGGGAGAGGACTCTGTGTGCTCGGACTGTGGGATGGCGACTCCACAGGCTCCTTCCCTCCCGCTGCACTGCCCCTGGGGCATGGAAGATGGGCGCTCGAACTCTGGGTGCCTGACCCCATAGGTCCCTTCCCTCCAGCAACACCACCCCTCAACCTGGGCCTGTGCCCCTGACCAGAATAAAACCTGGGACATCTCAGTCCCCAGGCCAAGGCTCTATCTACTGCGCCAAACCGGCTAAGGCAGAACGGAAATTTTAAGAGGGAAATCTGTGACCTTGGTCCTGATGCTAAAAATTTGGGTTACTTCAGGATCCCCAAGGGAGGGCAAAAAGTGACGATGATGCAACGACATATACCCCTTCTTTTTGGAAATGGACTCCATACCAAAAATAAAAAGGAAAGAAAAAATTTAAGCAAACTTCTCACTCTGGTCCTCTGGCTAGAGACCCCTCCCCTCTCTCCATGGCCAAGGAGCAGATATTGGGCTCCTGTTGCCTGGGCGATGCCTCCAGCTTCTGTTATGGGCACACCATTTTTCTTGTGGAGTGATGGCTAATTTACATATTACTCTTTTATTATATAGGATAGGAACCCTAACCACTCCAACATTGATAATTTGAAGCAGCTGCATTTGAAGGTGGACAGCTAAGTGATAAGTCAATAATCATGTTCTCTTTTTTCCATGTAACCAAAAAAGCTATTTTTAAAAATTAGTAGACAGAGACCGAAGCAAGATGGCGGCCTAGGAAGTTTCCTGGGCCGCCATCTCCTCAACAATTTGGAAAAAAAAACCAGATAAAATCGAAAGGGATCGCACCAGACCCACAGGAAAGCTGGCGAAATGGGAAGGCTACAACTAGACACAAAGCAGGATGCTACTGCTGCCATGTGGAGTTTAAAACTACAGCGAAAATGAACGTGCCGGAGCCACTGCCGCTGGGAATGAGGGAAGCCAGACCTTGCTCTACCCCGGGGCCCAGGGAGTGGGCCAGCCCTGCCGGCTGCCAGGGGAGCTGATGTGGGCCTACGCCGCCGCGCCTTCGGCTCCTGCCTGGACGAGAAGCCCGTGAGCGCAACCTCCCTGCCCACAGCCACCCCAGCCCGCCCGCAGTGCTGGAGAGGAGCGGGTGCAGAGTCTCCCTGTCCGCAGCCAGCTCAGCTCGGCCCCCGCACTGGTAGGCGGGCGAAAAAATGGTGTAATATCTCCTTGCCCGCAGCCAGCTTGGCCCAGTCCCCACGCTTGCTGTGCTGGCAAAGAGATCGCACAATGTCTCCCCGCCCGCAACCAGCTTGGCCCAGAAATGGGAAGGCTACAACTAGACACCAAGCAGGGCGCCGCTGCTGCCATGTGGAGTTTAAAACTACGGCGAAACCGGACCTACCGGAGACCCTGCCCCCGGGAATGAGGGAAGCCAGACCTCAATCCGCCCCAGGGCCCAAGGACTGGGCCAGCCCGCAGGCCATGGAAACCGGGAGCTGTTATGGAACCTTTAGCACCTGCCCACAACCATCCCGAGGAGCCTGTGGCCAGCTGGGCCCAGTCTCCGCATGCACCTTATTGGTGGGGAGCTGGCACGGCGCCTTCCCTTTGCACCCCGGTGAGTCTTCCGCTGCCACCGCTAGCAGCCAGCTCCAAAGCTTACGCCACTACCGCCATGTGGATTTTAATACTACAGGGGAAATTGAGACACAGGAGCGACCTTCGCTGCTGCACCCGCTGCCGCCCCCGCGAATGGGAATCCACCGAAATCAGAGCTCACTACGCCCCTGGCTCAGAGAGAGTGTGGCTTCAGAAATTAGCCTCTGCGTCCACAGCAGGTCCGCTTCCACGACAAAGGAGACACCATTGAGGGGGAATTCTCCAGCGCAGCCATCTCAGCCCGCCCACAACCTTCCCAGCACACCTGCCTTGCGGGTGGGGAGCTGGCACGGCACCTTCCGATAGCAGCCCCGGCGAGTCCTCCCTCAGCCGCTGCATGGCCGGGCCGAAGCTCCCGCCACTTCCGCCATGTGAACTTTAAAACTACAGTGGAAATTGAACCACAGGAGCGACCGTCGCTGCCGCACCAGCCACCGCCACCTGCCACCACCGCTGCAAATAAAGGAAATCCACCGAGAACAGAGCTCACTACGCCCCGGGCTCAGAGAGTGGGCGGCCTCAGAACTTAGCCTCCTCATCCGCAGCTGCTCAGCTTCCGCACCGAACGAGACACCTTTGAGGGCGTTCTACCCGCCTGCAGCCATCTCAGCCCACTTGCAACCGTCCTAGCCTGCCTGGCATGCTAGCGAGGAGCTAGCGCGGCCCCCCCAATACGAGACCCCAGCACCTGAGAGGGGTCGTGTGCCCTGTGTAAGCCATATGTCCAGGGGGTCGTGTGCCCCAGGTGAGCTAAGTGTCCCAGGGGGCCCTGTGCCCCGGGTGAGTCCTGTGTCCCTAGGGAAGCAGTGGGACCCAGGGGGAGGGGCAGTGAGAACCAGAGGAGGAGCGGACTCTATTCTGGTGGTCCTGAGATAGCCACCATAAAACAAGCAGACTGCCAAACAAGGAGCGGATTCTATTCATGAGACCCTGAGATAGCCACCAAAAAACAAGCAGATTGTCAAATGACAGCAGGGAGGGGAAGGAGACCTGGGGGGAGATAAGAGAACAACCGAAGGACTGGTATGCATGAATACAACCAACGAACACAGAACTCTGGGGAGGGAGGGCATGAATGGGAGGTGGGGGGGCGGGGCAATGGTAAGATTTGTACACATATAATACCTTAATAAAATTCATGTGAGGAAAAACAATTTTAGTAGACATTTGGTTAGGAAATAAGCCATTCTGATTTAAATAAAATTTTCTGATAATTAGCACCCAAATGTAATTATAGTAAGTTCTGAAGAAACTCTAAAATATACTTCATAATTCTATGTACGTATTCTGAACATAATTCAGTTTTACTGTGTTTCAGAGTAATTTTTAATATCATTTATTAAAAGTACTTGTGAGCTATAATACTTCAAGACCCTTAAAAGGTATCCAAGAAAATAGGTCTCAGCTAGTGAATTCCTTCACACTCCGGTTTGCACAATGAGTTGTTTATCCTTGCTTTTAGGCTACTCTGTCCTTTGCTATTATCTCTAAGGTGAGGTTTACTCCATACCTTTCTCTATTTCTAACTTACTGTCACAGTTTCCTGATTTGAATTAGTTGTAACCCAGAGAAGAACTCAAGTTATCAAGGGAAATCAGATTACTAAGCTTCCTCTTACCTCCTTCCTTCCACTCTCTTTAATAATCAATGGGAAAAAATATCCTTATTCCTCTGGTAAGGATTAAACAAAACGGAAAAGCTAGCATTAGATTAAGTGATCTCACTAGAGTCACATTATTTCTCATTACAAATTTAATCTAAATTGCTAACTGATTTTTAAAAAAAATATATTTTCATTGATTTCAGAGAAGAAGGGAGACAGAGAAGGAGGTAAACATCAATGATGAGAATCATTAATTGGCAGCCTTCTGCACGCCCCCTACTGGGGAACCATCCCACAACCTGGGCCTGGGCCCCTGACCAGAATAAAACCTGGAACCCCTCAGTCCCCAGGCCAAGGCTCTAGGCGCTGAGCCAAACCAGCTAAGGCAAAACAGAAATTTTAAGAGGGAAATCTGTGACCTTGGTCCTGAAGCTAAAATTGTGGGTTACTTCAGGAGTCCTAAGGAAGGCAAAAAGTGATGATGATGCAATGACCTATACCCCTTCTTTTTGGAAATGGATTCCATACAAGAAAAAAAAGAAAAAAGTTAAGCAAACTTCTAAGAAAAATCACTCAGGTTTTGAAATGCCCTGTACCTTAAACCGGTTTTGAAATGCCCTGTACCTTAACATAGGGGGGGAGGCCCTATGTTATTCCATCTTTAAACTCATCCACCCTAATATGGTGAACAACTTAAAAGGTCAGAGACAAAAAAGTAAACTGAAAAAGGATGCGATTCCAGAACAATACAGTGGGCAAAGACACCAGGTTTTTAAGAAGAGTTCTGTTTCCACCGTTTTTTCCTAACGTATTTAATTTGCATGCCTTAAAATAGAGACCCTGATGCCATGGAAGAAAGGGGTGCTTTTAGGTGAGAACAGAGACTTGTGAGGTGCATTAGAATGTGCAATGCTGGGGGGAGGGAGGGCCACTGAATCCGCCACTGGGAGGCAGCGGAGGCTGCTGCGGCTCAGAGCTCGCGTGTGCACAGCCAGGAGGCACCCCTGGTAAAGAGACAGCCCAGGGTAAGAGGCCAACCCGCCAACCCTGCAAATGCAGAGATGACCACTGTCACCAGTTCCACTGTCTGGAGTGCTAGATCAAAGCTAGCCTGCCACCACAGCAGAGACACTATCGGGCAAAAGGAGGGAGAGAGGACAGTGACCATCCGGGCATTCTGGGCCACGGGGGCCCCTTCCTCGCGGGACCGTGGGGGCGCCGAGGTCACGGGGACACGCGATGCCCCATCTCAGGAGTCCCAGTGCAGGCTCCCCTCCTGGGGCTGGCAGAGTCCCTCTCCTCTGGACCAAGTTCCGCGAGGCCACCAGGGGGCGCACAGGGAGGGCCAGGCACCGGCTGGTCGGGTTTCCAATTGGACCACAAGGAGGGGACCTGGCCCCGACCCCCTCGGTGCTCACCGACCGCCTGCACCTCCTGGGCCCTCAGTCCCAGCCCACCTACTCCCGACAGTGACCCGGCCTCGGGGTCTCCCCAGGCCCCGCTGCAGTCGCCCCTCTCGCTAAACAGCTCTTCTCCCGAACCCTCGCCTCGGACGCCCCCGCCGAGCCCGGGCCGCACCTGCTCTTGGGGATGCGGTGCCGCCCCGGCTTCACCACGGCGACGCTGTCCTTGCCCAGCGTGCCCTCCACGCCCGGACCGGACCGGACCGGACCGGATGCAAGTGCCCCGGGCCATCCGCCCCGACTGTGGGCCCCGCTGCTCCACAGAGAGGACCACCGTGGGGCTGCGCTGTGACCTCCAGGGAAGGATGCTGGGCTCGCTCCTCCATTGGGTCCAGACAAGGGCTTGTGGCCACTTACATACCCTGACGTCAGGGCCTGGGGGCGGGGCCTGGACTGGACTGTTCCTCCTCAAGACAGGGGCCCCGCCCACTTGGTAGGAAGCCAGAGGGAGAGAGAAGATGGGCGGGGCCTGGGCAGAGTTTTCCTTCCCTGATGGGAGCTCTCAGCTCTCAGGCAGCAGGGGGCAGGGGTGACTCTTGGGACCCCAATTCCTCAGCCTCCCAGAGGAAGGCCAAGAGCGAGTCCTGGTGGGCAGAGCAGAGGGGTGCTGGGACCTGGACTGGGCCTGCAGTCTCCTAGCCCAGTTCCTGGGTTCTTGCCAGACCTTCCCTCCTAAAGCTCTCACCTGTGACTGTGCTGTGTCCCAAATTTGTCTCAGACAGAGACCTGTGGCTGAGCAATGCGTGCCTCACTTTTATAAAATTCCTTTTCTCATTTTGTTAAAAATCCGTTCACATTTTGATGTCTCTGAGAAGTTATTCTGATAGCAGAACGTCAAATTTGACTTTGACTTGCCTCCTTAGAAATACCAGTAGCACTTCCATCGTCTGTTTCTCATGTGTCCTTCCAGACACCTGTCACGGGGATACTTACATGCACAGAAGTATGTAGACAGAATGCAGAAAATACGTTGCAAAGTTAGCCATTCTTAAAATTACTACAGAAATATGTATTGTTTAACAAAATCCTAGTTCATTCTGTTATAAGCAGGTCAATTCAGTCTTACCCAATATAAAAAACCCACAAAGTCCAAAAAGTGTGCATCTTATGTCCTTTTTTTGTGTTAAAAGAAGAAATATTAATATAAAAAGAGGTGAGACTGAGAAGGAGGCCACCTTTCATTGAATGTAACTTTTTGCTGGTTTTGACTCTGGGACTAGGTACTTTAAACCAATTTGTTTATAAAATTAAAAATAAACAGAAACTTTTGGAACTAAGAGTAAGTGAAGTCGCTGACATAACCACACGGAGAAAAAAAGTACTTCAAGTGACATAATGTTGTATGGTCTGTTCTTAATGGGTTATGGCCAAAGGGCACAAACACCACAAATATTATATTGAGATATAATGTAGAGACTTTTCCTTAATAGTTGATGTGTAGTTCATCTTTGAACAACATGGGTTGAACTGTGTAGGTCCAGCTATACATGGAATTTTTCAATAAATATGTATTGTAAGTGTATTTATTTTGTCTTACAATTTTTCTTAGTAACATTTATCTCTGTTAGCTTACCTTATTTTAAGAATATAGTATATATTGTACAAAATAATTTAATCATCTGGCCCTGACTGGTTTGACTAGGTAGATAGAGCATCGGCCAGTGGACTGAAGGGTTCCATTCTGGTCAAGGGCATGTACCTTGGTTGCGGGCACATCCCCATTAGGGGGTGTGCAGGAGGCAGCTGATCAATATTTCTCTCTTGTTGATGTTTTTGCCTATCCCTCTCTGTAAAAAAAAAAAAATCAACAAAATATGTATAAAAATAATAATAATTTAGTCATCTGTTTGTGTTATCAGTAAGCTTTTTCTGGTCAACAGTAGGCTACTCCTAGTAAAATATTGGGAGAATCAAAGGAATTTGTGCTTTGGTCCCTCCCCCACGTTCTGTAAGGGTCAGCTGTACGTATAACCACTTTTGAAAATTGATCCATAATAGTCAACGACTCAGAAAAAATATGCTTTGTTTGCCCATGTTCTGGTGGACAGCTACCCAGGAACGCAAAGAGTTCTGGGAAAGCAGAGCCCCTCTCCGCAGGTACTGGGCACACCAGTCCAGAACGCAAAGCACTTCGGTATTGCAGGGCCCCACTCTGCACTTGCAGGGGTCCACACCTGGACAGGATCTGTAGGGGTCCTGGAAAGCAGAGTTTGGGAGGGGCGTAGCTCTGGTTGCAGGGCGGTAGCAGCTTCACTGGCTGAATGATGCCCAATACCGGGCGGGGGGCCCGGCTCTGTGGGCCCTCGGACCGCCTTGGTGATCCAGGGTTTTCAATTCCCCCTAATGCTGGTAAGTCACCTCCTCCAAGATGTTTTATGAAGCCAGTGATGCTTTGGCCTTAAAAATAACTTGGTAAAGTAAACCAAATTTCACTTCTGAGCTCTCCCATTCGGTAACCTCACTTCATTTTTACTTCTTACATGCACATTTTCTTTTGGGGCGGGCTGGCAGACCCCTTCATTGTCCCTCACGTCTTTGCCTTGTTCAAACTTAGCTTTACCATTTCTCTCCTGTCACATAAGAAACAGAAGACAGTCACTGGTCTAGCAAAGAGGAATTTGGGAAGCATTTATAAGGGATCTTCCCTCAAACTTTTACCCTAAACACTTGTATTGACTCCACTTTCACTTCAGAGAAAATATTGTTTATAAATAAACGTTGTTGCATATAAAGGTTATATAGTAGAAAGTCGTTTTAGTCAATATATATGTAAAATAAGTTAACATCTGTAAATAAAAGTGAGATTATAGAGAAAGTCTTTAAATTCAGTAACAGCCCATGTGGTTCTAGTGAGATGACTTTCACCTGGACCCTCTCATTTGGACAATCAGAATATCCTATTTCCTTAGTGCCATTAATTGGTTCAGAAGGACATATGATCCAAACCAGGCCGATCAGCACCAATGACATGAAACTGAACCATCAGGAATCAACTTATTTCCTATGGACTTGAACCTGAGAGGATGCAAGAATAAACCAAAACTCAGAAAAGACCAGAATCAAGTAGAAAAACAAAAGGACAAAAACAAATGATTTTATGGTATAGGGCCTGAGTCCATGATATGCCCTGAAAATACCAGTTACAGGAGCCATTAAAACTCACCGTTTTGCATATGCAATTCTGATACTTACAACCAAAAGAAGGTTGTTCCAAATGCTACTGTAATCCTTCAAATCAATTAAAAAAGCATGAAACCAAAATTTCAAATCTGAATAAAATCAAATATATATATATACCATCTGTACGTAGGGACAGTGGAGCGTGCTACATTCTTTCAGTCTATTATTCAAACAGTATTTAATGATCACTTAAAATTAGGAAGTTTTTTGGTTGAGGGATATAAAAGACAGGTATGACGCTTGCATTCATCAAGTTTACCATCTGGAGAGGGAAGTGTATGCAGCCCATATGCAGTTGGGAACAAAGAATGGGGTCAAAAAATCTATGCTTGTCAATGATTATAAAGGGATGGTGTTTTCAGTGATATAGATAATTTCCTTTATTGTTTTCTCTGATCAATACCTACTGTCACCACCACACCTTCATTCTCAAAGTGGAGCACACCATCACCCTAATCATGCTCACCGAAGGGGCCTATTGATAGCATCACTGCCTGTGAACAGTATAGAAATGCTGGGTTTTGTGGCTTTAATCTTATCTGGTGCTCATCAGCACACAAATAGGATATTATTTTCCACCAAGAAGACACCCAGAAATGGGAAAAGACAGGCACTAAATAAAGATAAATACAGCCTACAATAGTATGGGATTGGAATGCAATTTTATTGAAGATCCAGGGGAGAATGAGTTCACAGAGCAGTTTTAAAAGGAAGTAGGGAAAATTGTAAGATTGGTGTCTGCTTATACTTCACATTGACACATTGTATTCTCCATGTGAATAAAAATGATCTTTCAATCTGCCTTTTCTTCTAGAACTTTACCAGTCCCTCTCAATAAATGGAGTCTTATTAATAGTCATCATCATACTTTATCATCATTGTTGGTTCATGAATTGTGAGTACTGTATCATACATATGTAAGATGTTAATAAGGGAAGCTGGGTGTGAAATATATGGTAACTTTGTGTATTATCATTGCAACTTTTCTGTAAACCTAAAAGTATTCTAAAATAGTTTATTTTAAAAAAGTCAACGTGAACAGAAATTAAAAAAAAGTAGTAGAGTGCAGGAAGAAAGAGTAGTAACTCAAGAAAGCCACCTCTGTTGGGTGCCTTTGGGAAGGTCAGAAGTCATAAAATTCTGGATGTGGGATCATAGATAGCAAGCATTGTCTTGTAAATCAAGTGCCCAACAACAAAGCTGAACCCTTACCAGGACTAAGAATTACTGCCTGACACCTGATTTTCCTTGCAGCATAAGAATATATACCCCAAACGATGAAAAGTAGTTCACAGAATCAAATTACTACTGGTAGAGTACAGTGTATTGATGACTTGCTGCAGAGGAAAACTGTTTTTAGATGAGAGGTAGGACCAAGTGAGTGCAGTTTGTGTTTAGGTGCTTTTGTTTTGGGGTGTTTTTTTTCTTAATATATTTTTATTCACTTCAGAGAGAAAGGAAGAGGAAGAGGGAGATAGAAACATCAATGATGAGAGGGAATCATTGGCTGCCCCCTGGGGATTGAGCCCACAACCTAGGCATGTGCCCTTGATTGGAATCAAACCTGGTACCCTTCAGTCTGCAGGCTGATGCTCTATCCACAGAACCAAACTGGCTAGTACAGGTGTGTTGTTTTAACAATTTTCATAGTCTTAGACTTAGATGGGTGTTGTTTTTGTCACACTTTCCAAAAAATAATTTAAAGACGGCATTGTGGAAAAGGTTTCTTAAAGTGAAAACTTTAAGATTGATGGATTTGCCTTTTAAAGTTTTGCAAACTTGGAGGCAGAAAATGGTGGAAGAGCAGATGGGCGGTTTCTGAGTCTTGTCCCGAGGAAGAGAGAAAGAGCAGCTGAGGATCGCGCTAGGAGTGCTGGTCAACCAGCCAGAAGACTGGCAAACACCAGAGGAAACTTGGGGTCTGCTGATCAGGGTACCCCCGACAATTGAGCACCACAGATCCCTTACCGGAGATACTTACCGGCGCGGACGGGGAAATCTCGCCATCTTGGAAGGGAAGAGGTTCGAGTCAGAGACCTGAATATCCACAGCCCCAAGGACCACCAAGGAGCTGCTGTGAGACCCAGAACACTGATCATAGTCAGCGCGAACACTTGGATTAAGAGGAGTGCTCAGATTTCGCAGCGATCCGGTGGGTGAGTCCCCCTCGGCCCGAGTCCCCCTCGGCGCAGCAACCCTGGCGCACCAGCTCGAGAGCACCAGCTTGTGCACGCCAGGCGCACAGAGGCTGAAGGACTGGTCCTGGATTTAAAAGAAACCCCAGGGTTTGGGGCTGGAGGCGCCCCTGACTGTGGACAGGGCTCCTAAGAGGGGGGATATCTAAGGAGCAGCAAATCTGGATCTGAATCCAAGAAATATCTGCAGAATTACATGGGAGTGCAGACAGCTCGGGACCGCCCCACCCCCAGCCCTCCATAGATCAGGGACACAGAAAGGGGGAAAAACATAGAAAGGTTTTAGAGTCCTGGAAGTCATCCAGAAACACTGCCACCCAGAGGCGAAAGCACATATGGTCTCTAGATCTCCTTAAAAATCAGGCCTTGTAATCAACACGGAGGAACAGTGAAACACAGGGAACTGCAACTACCGCCCAGATGGGGAGCAGGCGTGCCAGACAGAACAACACAGAAGTGAATGACCTTCATTACTGCAAATTTTGTTTAATTTTTAATTTTTATTTTTTAATTGTTTAATTTTTGTTTTTTACTTACATTAAGTACAAAGTTTACTCAAGAAATTATTTTTTTCATCTTCCCTCACTTGATTTTACCTTTTTAATTAATTCATTTTTATAGGTAATCAACATTATTACTACTACTATTTTACCTTTTTTATCTTATTTTCTTTTGTTTATTTTTATTACTACTTTTTAAGTGTCATATTATATTCCTTTTTTTTTCTTTTTCTTTTTTTCTCTATTTCCCCACCTTCGGGATTACTATTCTGAAGACTATTTGCACCTTTCTTTCTCCAACACTCTATTCTATCTCAAACCTACCTTTATGACATCTCTCTCTTCCTAACCCGTTCCTAACATAACTTGTACGGCCCTGAGCAAAATGAAAATGCAGAATTTTGTTCAAAAGTTATTGAATGATCTGTGAGGGTAGACCATTAAACCTAGGGCAGCCACCCCTGCACACACAGCAAGTGTTTGCACAAGTAAAAGCAAACTGCACAAGTAAAAGCAAGTCAAAGCCTGAGTGACCCACAGTTTCATTCAATGGAGCTCTAGGTTTCTGAGTCAGAGAGTGCTGTGTGTTCTAAATGCATTCTTTCTTATTTTAGAGACACATTACATTTCCCACCCTTTATCTGCCAATCAGCCAGATTCAAAATAATTCAGGAGAGAATTCTGTCATTTCAGAGAATAGTGAAGCCACGAAATAGAAGAGGTCTAGATGCTGACTCATCATATAGAAGACTGACTGCCAAATACTAGATTGAACTGTCAAATGAAGGAGAAATAAAAACAGTGAAATTTGGGGGATTATTGTAAAGTTTGATATACCTTGACTATACCTTTGACATACCTTGACATAACTTGGCCTCTTTTTCTTTAAATTTATCCTGAGCTACCCTGTTAAATGAATTTGTGCTACCAATTTTTTAATGTTCTATTTGTCAGGAGTAACCTATGTTAAAATAACAAATGACACCAAAATCTCAATCTTATAACAAAAATTTATTTCTTATGATATGCCATCCAGATTATACTCACAGCTACTCAGGAGGCTGATGAAATTTCACCATGACTTAGGCTTCCATGATCATCACAGCAGTGGGGGAAAAATCATGATTATACATTGTAAGGTCTTTGTGCGTACTGGTATGTAATACATCATTTCTACTTACATCTCAAAGACCTTAAGTCAAATGCCCATGCCTATCTTTAAAAAGAGTAAAGAAGCCCAGCCAATAGGGCTCAGTGGTTGAGCATCGACCTAGGAACCAAGAGGTCACAGTTCAATTCCTGGTCAGGGCACATGTAGGAGGCATGCAGGAGACAGCCCATGGATGATGTTTCTCATCGATATTTCTATCTCTTCCTCTCCCTTCCTCTCTTTCTAAAAATAAATGAAAACTTAAAAAAAAAAAAGAGCAAAGAAGTATAATCCCATGTGCCAAAAGGGAGAATCCAGACATGTTTTGGAAATGACAGTCCTGATACCACATGGTTATAAATATTAATTTTTGGAAGGACATTGTTGCCGTACAGAAACTTAAAATATGTTGTACAGAATAAGTAGGCAGAAAAAAAAACCAACACAAAAAACTTTAGTACAGGCTGGTAAGCTGGAGAGCTCTACTGCAACTTGGTAAAATATTTAGTAAAACTGTCCTCCATGAGAAGTAGAAGGGAGACCATGAGCCTAATAAAACTTTTAACTGTATGGAAAATAGATAGAGGGAGGGTAATAGTGTAAAGTGAAAATAATTTTGTAAAAATCAGATTAAAGGTTTTAACTTTGCTATCCAAGCCTATTGCTTCAGATAGCATCAAAAGGAAATTTGTGTGAGGAAGCAAAGAAATCATTATTGATAATTACATATAGAAAAGAATTAGAATGTGAAATTTAGAATATGAAATTAAAAGTAAATATATCACAAAGTCTACTAAGTTTTTAAGGGAATTGTATTTGTGCCTGGACTGAAAAAGACTTGAGCAATCATCTAGCTCCCAGAGTGTCCTCAGCAGGAAGCCCAGATAACTTATCTTTAAGGTTTATAGGTTATACCCTGAGGACCCACATTTGAACCTGACTGGAAAGGCCTGTGCATCACATGAAGCTGTGATTCATTGACTTCACAACCCTATTCCTAACAAGTACACTGGACCCGTGATAGGAAGAACTTTAATTGGTTTCAGTGAAAATGTTTCCTAAAGGCGTAAGTTTTCAAATTTTATATTTGTGAGTTATCTTTAGGAATTAAAGGGGCCAAGTCAGTACTTGAAAAACGGGAATTGTAACTTGGCCTCTTTTCCTTTAAATTTATCCTGAGCTACCCTGTTAAATGAATTTGTGCTACCAATTTTTTTAATGTTCTATTCTCATAGCAACAGGCTGTGATGTCAGAGGGTTATTTATCACAAAACTGATTTTAAAAAATGCTAGGCTATGAAGCAAAAAGCTGATTTAATTGCATGTTATTCAACAATCATCCTTTCTAATAAAGTGGGAATTTGTAAATTGACCCTCAAGTTGGCACCCACAGCCAATAAAGGAATATGCTAACTGACTTCCTGCCTCAAAGATAGTGATGCCCAGCCCCTCAGCCCCTGCCTCCAGAGTACCTGCCTCAGAGTCCCCCAGCCTCCCGCCCAGGGTCAGCCCGAGGCGCAGGCAAGCCTCAGATGGTGCAGGCAAGCTTTGGATGGCGGCTTCCCAGCCACCCAAGGCTGCCTGAAGGCTGCCTGAGGCACAGGTAACCAGGGCCAGCCCAGGCTTGTGCTGCCTGAAGTGGCAGCAGCAGAGGTGTGACCGAGTGTCAGCTTTCCCTGATCACCTGGTTGCCTCCTGCTTCTGAGGGCTCTGGGACTGTGAGACAGGGAGGCCAGGCTGAGGGACCCCTCTCCAGTGCATTAATTTTCATGCACTGGGCCTCTATGTTATGCAAATAAAAATGGAAACAGATAAAAAAAAATAAGAGACTCAAAATAACAAGTTAATGTGAACATTTTTATTAATAGTTGCCATAGTATAAAAAAAGCTTTCCCTTCAGTACTTTTTACCAGTGCTTATTTATTAAAAAAAAATAAATACTATTAAAAAGCATTCAGTTAGAAGTCTGAGCAACATTATTTCCTTCAAATTAAAGGTAAGCTAGATCATGCACACAGTAAAGAAAGCATCAAAGCATCCAAAAGAATTACTATTCAGGGAAAGATTACCTATGAATTTTTTATACTAAAAATCTAGCATACTTCATTACACTGAAAGGTATAATTAAAAGCATTCTATCAGACAAATAATTATCACATAATTTGGTATAGGTGCAATAAACTTCATTAAGACAGCATTTTGTAAAGCACCTTTACAAAGTCACATGCCCACGGGGTCTGGTAGGTTATGTAAATTAGTGAAATGACCTGGGTGTGAGACAGTGGGGTGGGTGAGTACATGTCCTATCTATAGCAGTCTAGATGGGCTCGGTTAGGTCAGAACAGCAAAGAAGACAATAGCTTAGTTGTTGAAGACAAAATTTGTTTACTTGCTCAAGCTACATGTGGTCAAGGATCAGCTAGGAATTCTGCTCTTTGTCATTAGAGCAGGCACTATGTAGAACATTACAGGTTACCATGACAGAAGAAAAAGAGATTCTACTCTCTTACACTGCACAACTCCAGTAGCAGCTTTATAGGGCATTATACAAACTGGTATTTACATAAAAAGTGGCCTGTTCAAAATAATGAATTAAATAGCAAGCAAGTACCACCTTATATTAATAAGCTCTTATACTCATCTATACTAATAAGAGAAAGACGCTAATTGACTGTACCTCGGCTATTCCCACAGCCAATCAGGAGTGATATACAAATTAAACCAACAAAGATGGTGTGTAAATTTACATATGCAGTCGGCACAGGTAGCGCCTGATGCCACCAGCTGGCGGTGGGGGCGATCACAGCTTGGATCCGGGCCGGCAGCATCTGGGTCCAAGCCTCAGGGACCCAGGCAGCCCCTGCCAAAGCCCACCTGTGGGGTCCAGCAGGTCATGAAAGCTTGCGGCTTAGAGGGCATCGCTCCCTCTGGAGCCCCAGCTTCCTCATCCCAGCTGTGGAAACTGACAACAGGTAGGAGGAAGTCCCACCCCCAGAGAATTGGCCATTGGTCACACAGCTCTCAAAGGCCTGACTGCTAGGACTCTCATTCACCTGTATCTCAGACCGTGGCAGTAGAGAAGTGGGACTATGTCCAAAGAAAAACTATTGATACAACGTAGCTCTGCAGCAGAAAGATGCTGACATTATTGATAGAATATGTCTGAAGAGCAACCATCTTGAAAGAAGGCGACGCCTGCGACAATGTATCTGAAGAGCAGCTATTGGAAAAACATCACTCTGAAGCCAAAAGACACTGGCATCATTGACAGAAAACGTCTAAAGAGCAACATGCCTTTGAAGTTGAAAGAAGGCGGTGGCAAAGACAGAATAAGTCTAGAGAACAATCATCAACATGTACTAGCTATACTGGTAGGAACTGCCTTTTCAGCGAAAATGGAGTAAACGAGGATGCAATTCTCAAACACAGTTGTGATTGGAATGACTGTTAGATGTGAATTTTGCCTATCACTAAATTTCTCGGATGAAAAACCATCTGATGGGAACTTTATTGGACGTTGTATCAAAGGGAAAGTCTGTCCAAATTACATACATTTTCCAGATTACCCAGCATATTTAAAAAGATTAATGACAAACTAAGTTCTGACAGTAAAAATTTCATGGAAAATACTCGATCCATAAACAGTTCTTTTGATTCCATGGGTTGCAACTATTGCATCGCCATCAAGGTATGGGCCATACTGTTTTAGAATACATGGAAAAGTTTATCATCGTACTAGAACTTTACATCCTTCGGATGTTGTTTCTCGAAAGTTTACTTAACTCTATATTTTGGATACAGCTGAAGCTACAAGTAAAAAGATTAGCAATACCAGGAAACCAGGGCTGCTCAGAAAGACTCATGATCAACATCAACAACCTCATGTATGAAATAAACGAATTAACAAAATTGTTTAACATGTTACATGGGGTAGAAAAGGAAGCCCAATTTGAAACAGCAGCAAAAGGTATAATCCCACAGAAGTAAAAATGGTGATTAAATACAATCATAACAGTAATTCTCCCCATGAACCGAGGTTGCTGTCATATACAGAAATGGAGATGGAGAACCTCCTTTTGAAAGGGGCTTACTCATTCATTGTAAGTCAGATCCCAATACTCTGAATGCCACAGTATCTTGTTTCTGGCATTAGATGCAATGACATCCTATTCTTTTTCCACATGGTGAAAAAGACTAGGGAACGGATATTGCATTGAGACTCAGAGACGACAGTGTAATTGACAACAACACTAGACAAAATGCAAGGGCACAAGTCACACAAATTGGTTATTATGGATTTTATCTTTCCACCTGAGATACTTTCAATCCTATTCTAAATGCAGGAAATAAGTTTAATCACTTTATCAGTCATTATTTGCATCAATGTTGTTTTCATATCATGAGTTTGTTATTATATCATTTTGTTATTTATTTATAAATAAAATTATGTATTATTTTCATATACATCGTACTCATTTCCTTCTATCTCTCACACTTTCATTATAGTGAAAGGGCAAATAGCAATATTAAAATATTTCCTCTAATTAAATCCCTTTCAATGTGCATGAATTCTGTGCACTGGCCACTAGATATCCATAAAATGTAAAATTTAACATTTGTAAACAGGCTATGAAATAAATGCATATCTTCACTGAGACTTGGAATCAGTGAACTTAACCAGGATTGCATAGTTGTCAGGGTGTAAATGAAGAGTTAATACAAAGAAGTGCACTCTCCTGGGGGAATGCACTCCTTTAACTCATCTGAAATAAAAGGGGGATTCATATAGCACCATTGTTCAAAAACGTACTAAGTGTATTTTTCTATTCTGCTGGTGGACATTTAGGTGTTTTCGGTTTTGGACAACTAAAAGCAAAATTATGAGCATTCCTTTAGGTTTAGGTGCATCTTAGTATATCTATATATATAAAAGCCTAATATCCTAAGTGTCTGACCTATCAACCAGTCACTATGATGCACACTGACCACCAGTGGGCAGACACTCCAGCCGGTAGGTTATCTTGCTGCTGGGGTCCTGCCCTTGTGCCCACTGCAGCCTTACAACCTACAGTTCCTTTCAGGTGCAGAAATTTATGCACTGGGCCCCTAGTCTATCCTATCTAATAAAGATTTAATATGCAGAGTGACAACAAAGATGGCTCCCACAGCTAATAAGGAGGGAATATGCAAAATGCAAATTGACACAAGGTGAGAGGCAGAAGGTAGCTCTGGCTGGAGCGAAATGGGTGCCGGGAGCCAGGGGAAGGAAGGCCTGTTCTTGCATAAATCTTTGTGCATCAGGCTTCTAGTATATACATAAAATTCTAATATGCAAATAGACTGAATGGCAGAACCAGTTGCTATGATGTGTGCAGACCACCAGGGGGCATGTGCAGAACATGGCAGGTATTGGCAGCAGGAGGCAGAGTGCAGAACATCAGCCACAGCGGGATGGTGGAGCAGGTGAGTAGAGCGCACACCAGACCAAGATGGGTATCGGTCGCTATCACTGGGGCAAGTCTCTCTGGTGGTTATTAAAAATCCTTTGCTCCTGTGTGCTATGGTCCCGTGGGGCACTTGCACCTGCTGCCAGTCCCTCCCCGGCTCACACCTGCTGCTGGTGCCCGGCACCTGCCCTCATTGCTTGGCACTATTCGTGGTTGCGAGAGGCGGCTACCAGCCTCTATCGCCCTTTAGTACTTCTCCACCTCCTTCTGCTCCTTAGGGGGAACTGTGGCTGGCAGCCACCTCTTGCACTCACTGATGGTGCTGGAGCCGCCGCTTGCACCCCCTGCTGATGCCTGGTGCCAGTTGCAATCACTAGGTGCCATCCACAGGTGCAAGAGCAGTGACTGCCAGCCCAGATTTCTCCTCAGGGCTTCTCCAACTCCCCCTGGTCCTGCGAGGCAATCAGGGCAGCAGCCACTGCTTGTACCCGCTGCTGGCGCTGGCCCCAATCGCTCCGTGCCATCAGCACATGAGAGCAGCAGTGAAGGGAGCAGGGCTGCTGGGCAGAGCCAGGCAGTGTGTGGAGAATGGGCAGAAACCTGCCCCTGTGCCCACCGCAGCCTTGTGGCTCACAGTTCTTTCAAAGTGCACTAATTTATGCACTGGGCCCCTAGTCTATACTAATAATAGCCTAGGTGGTGGTCATGCCATGATGCCCTCACACTGTCACAATCCCATCAGCAGGAGGCTGCGTGCACAACAGGCCCGCACCAGTGGGCAGGGCTGCGTGTGTGAGGAGGCGGAATAGGCCCTTGACATGGGGTGGGGTGGGACCTGAGCTCTCAGCGTGGAGGGAATATGATAGGCTCTATGAGAGGGAATGCAGAGTGGAGCTGCGAGTGGAGCTGATCATGTTCTAGCGTGGCGGCTCCTCTTCAGGTATGCCAGGCTGCAGCAGCCTGGCTGAGAGGGAAAGGGAGAGTGCGGTGCTCTGAGCACAGTCACCACGGACCGCCCAAATGAGAGGCCTCCTGTAAGGTCCGCCACCTGAGCAGCTTGGAGCCCTGTCAAGATGACTTGCTGCCACCACCTCTGCCACCACCCGTGCTCATGTGACTGCCCGTGCCTCCACCAGAGCCGCGCCTGAGGCTCCAAAAGGAAATGGAGGCAGCACAGGTCCTGGCTGACATGAGCGGGGTGGGACTGGGCCCCGCCCTGCCCCCGCTGTCCCCCTGTCATTCTCGAGGATACTTCACCTGGGTACTGGGTGTTTGTACTGGGAACCTGATTTCAAGTCTGGGTATGGGAGGGGCCCCTTCTATGGAGAGCCTAGAAACATTCTCTCCTGAGGAGGTGGCTGGGGGAAGCCTGGAGATCGACATTCAAGTTACCGAGCCAGACCCTGAGCCAGAGCTGGAGCCAGAGCCGAGCAGCTTAGGTGGAGAGGCCTGAGATACCTGTAGCATAGGGGGATGGCAGTACCAGGTATTAGCCGGTCTACAGGGGAGGGAAGAGGCCATTATGATGAGGAGGAGGTGAAGGAGAATGTGAACAAAAAGAGGAGGAAGAGGAGGAGTAAGCGGAGGAAGAGGCCTGGAGGCCCACAGCTCTCTGGCCTTCCTCTTTGGGGCAATCCATCGAGAAGCACTGGTGTCCTGAGTCTCACACGATTTCACTCGCCAGGTCATTAGTATATAATAAAAGCCCAATGACCGTTATCGTATAATGACCAAAACAAGCAAGGACCAACCAAGCAGCTGGTAGCTATGACGAGCACTGACCCAGACCTTGCTGTCAGCACTCTGACATCCCCGAATCCCATTCTCCCGCACCCCAAACTCTGATAGAAGGGAGGAGGGAGCCGGATACCTGAACCCCAGACCCTGACAGCAGGGAGGCAGGAACCCCATTCCTCACAGAATCCACCATTGATCAGTTTGCTGTCCACGCCCTGACAACCCAGATTCCCATTCACCCACCCCTGGACCCAGACAGCAGGAAGGCGGGACTCAGATACCCGCACCCCAAACCCTGACAGCAGGGAGGTGGAAGCCCCATACCTCACAGAATCAGCCATTGGTCAGCTTGCTATCCATGCCCTGACAGCCCAGAGTCCCATTCACCCACACCCCAGGCCTGACAGCAGGTATTAACAGGATCTACAGAAGGAGAGGTTGTTCTGATTCCAAGAAGTTATTTGTCCCTGTCTGACACTGGTTCCCATTTAAATTAGTTTCCCATGATGCCAGCATTTGCGGCCACGTGTACTGACCAGGGGGCAGATGCTCAATGCAGGAGCTGCCCCCTGGTGGTCAATGTGCTCCCACAGGGGGAGTGCCGCTCCACTGACCTGGATGAACAGCGTTCCCCAAGTAGGAGCAGCCGCTCCAAGGGCAGGTCCACAGCCACTCGGCTGACTGGAATGAGCTGCGCTCCCACTATGCACGAAAACGTGCACTAGTTACATGTAGAGCTCACGCTGGCGCCAATTGATCCAGTACATAACTTCCCAGCAGCTTGACACTTTCCAGTTCTCTGCTGCCGCTGGCACTGGCTGTCCCAACTGTCCCACATGTTCAGGAAGGGCCTTCCATGCTCTTCAGCTGCTTTTTCTTTGCATAGGGAGGTTTCCTGTGCCATCTGGTATTCCTGCCGCATCTGACTAGGTTTATAGCAAAAGAGTGATTTGAGTGGCATGCTGGGGCTGCATCTGCATGATTCATTCATTATGAGACTGTGGCGTTTATGTTGTTTATTTTTGTTTGGTCAATTAGATTGTATCTTATTCATAAATGGCTGAGGTAGCTTTAAAGGACAATTCTATAAAAACAATAATTGCATGTGTCTATTTTCATCTGTCATTGTCGATCGTGAATTTGGTTGACACTTCTATTATAGAGAAAGGGCGAATAGCGGTATTAAAATATTTCTTCTAATTAATTTCCTTTTAATGTGCACAGATTAAGGCCAGAGGGAAGCCAACTATATTCCCTGAAATACTATTAGAAAATAACTGAATTTACTAGAAAATTTTTTTCAAAACTACAGAAGTGTATTTATAATTCCTCCTTTTAAAAAATAACTAAAATTAAAGATATCTTTGAAAGGACTGGAGACTTCTGCTTTCAATCAAGATGAAGTAACAGGAAGTGAACTTACCATCCTGCCTGAAGCAACCCTCTCCTCCCAACAAACAAAAAAGAGAAAAATATGCAAGACACTGGTTTATGAACCTGCACATCAATCAAACTAGAAGAGTGATTGTTGGAAAAAGTGAGTGGGCCACAACATAATGAGGGGAAATCCAGGCTGAGCCCAGCAAAGACCTTGCGTTGAAGAAACAGAGCTGAGCCCTGGCCGCAGCTCCTCAGTGGGTAGAACATCGGCCTGCACACCTAAAGGTTGCAGGTTTGACTCCCCGGCACGGGCATGCGAGAGGTCACCAATAGATGCATGTGTTTCTCTCTCTTTCCCCCTCCCTCCCTCCTTCCACTCTCTCTAAAGAAAATATCAATGGAAAAAATATCCTCAGATGAGGATAACAAAAACAACAAAAAAAAGAGACAGAGCTGAGAGTCTAGAAAGAGCAATACAAATAGAGGTTCTTATGTTATACTGTGAAGTGCTACATATAACTTGAAGGTAGATTATAAGTTAAAGACTTCCATATGGGTATTCATTGCAATTCATGTGAAATAGCCAAATACTGAAGCAAACTCAGTCTATCAACACATAAATGGGTAAGCAAATAGGTATATATTTATACAATAAGATCTACTAATAATAGAAAGAAATGATATGTTTATACTACAACAAAAAGAAAAATCCCGTCCAGCATGGCTCAGTGGTTGAGCATCGAACTATGAATCAGGAGGTCACAGTTCGATTCCCGGTCCCGGCACATGCCTGGCTTGAGGGCTTGATCCTCAGTGTTGGATGTGCAGGAAGCAGGGATCGATGATTCTCTCTCATTATAATGTTTCTATGTTTCTCCCTCTCTCTTCCTCTCTGAAATGAGTAAAAAATATATATAAAGAATCTTAAAAAATAATCATACTGAGAGAAACCTGACAAACAGCACATATGGTATTACATTTATAAACAACTCTATTAGACACAAATTAATCTGTAAAGTAAAAAACCAGATCGATGGTTGCCTAGTGGAGATGTGGAACAAGATAGATTACAAAGGGCACTAAGAAACTTTTGAGAGTGAGACTACAATGATTGTTTTTACATATGTAAAACTTTAAAAATTGTACACATTAAAATATGTGCAATTTATTGTATATAAACTGTTCCTCAATAAATACGTTTAAAAAACAATTCTGGCCGAAACCGGTTTGGCTCATTGGATAGAGCGTCGGTCTGTGGACTGAAAGGTCCCAGGTCCGATTTCGGTCAAGGGCATGTACCTTGGTTGCGGGCATATCCCTGGTGGGGGGTTGAGCAGGAGGCAGCTGATCGATATATCTCTCTCATCAATGTTTCTAGCTCTCTATCCCTCTCCCTTCCTCTCTGTGAAAAATCAATAAAATATATTTAAAAACAAAAACAAAAACAATTCTGGAATTAAATTAGGTTAAAAACCAAAAGTATTTAGACTACCTATAGTGCTATGACTCCACAGAGTAAAAATAAAAAAGATGAAAGCTAGGATAAAATATCTATAGTTTTTAAGGGTTAGAATAGAGAAACCACTCAAATACTTTCTTATTAGAAATAAAAGAAGTCCCAGAAAATATAGTGGCTTGCCCAAGGTTTAACAGCTAGAGTTAAGGACTTACTAAACTGTTTAAGATCCATAATGGTAGGGATTATGTTACTTAGGCCACCACTGTATCCCTTCATACCTACCACAATGCCTGGGACATAGTAAAAGCTCAATAAATATTTATTAAAAAGGAGAGTAAAAGGAAGATGAAAGAAAATCTCCCTGGCAATATGACTGAACATTTCTCCCTGACTTCAATTCTCCAATTTCTAACACAGATGAGAAAATTAAGCAGTGCCTTTAATATCATAAGTATATAAGAGAATAAATTATATTCCATATTTTTAGCTTACTGGGTATTTTACTATATTATAATGCTTAAAAATTTCAAATTCATGTTACCAACTTTTAAAAAGGCAGAATAATAGAAAATACTCCATTCTGAATATTAGTGATATTTCAAATTTAAGAAAAACTACTTACCAAAAAATAGCTCAAGTTTTGGCATATTCTGTCACAAGGTACATGTTTTTGGTCCCCATTACCTACTGAAAAATAATTCCATATTAATCTGACAGGAAAGAATTGCACTTTCCCACAACATTCTAGAGTAAAAATTACTAATAAAAATGTCAAATTTATGAACAATTCAGAAGCTGGCAAAGTTTACTAACGACAATATGTTTATGCTAACACTTTGGTGAAAAATCTAGATCCCTTGCTCTGCCAAGTGTGGCCCAGGGACCAGCATCAGCAGCACTGCCCAGGTGTCCGTTAGAAATGTAGGATCTCAGGCTCCACCCAGACCTACTGACACAGATCTATTTTTTAATAAACTCCCCAGGTAATTATTATGCAAAGTCAAGTTTGAAAAATGTTAATGTAGGTGACAGGAGTTATGAAGATCAAGTGTTTCACCTCCTCACTGACTTCTCTAGCCCTGTGTTATATGGTATAAACTGATCAAGGGAAAGAGAATAAAATACAGCTCAGTTATACCTGCAGCCTAGAAAGCCTGGCACAACGTGATATTCCTCCTATGATACTTTAATACTATAACATAGTATTATTATTTTAAAACACTGCTCAAAAGCTCTTCATAATTCCACTGCTATATATATTTTTATTTAAATCAGTTTTTTTAGGTTCAGAAAAGCCTGTCATTGACATAAACTTGAGTTTTCAAACTATACTGAACCAAAAGGAAATGAATTTACAGATTTAGAAGGAGTGAATTTTAGATGGCTTCTCTGTAACTATCTGTAGAGAATGCCTGGGGGAGCACCTAAGCAAAGGTCATCAGCTGAGTCCAGTGACGTCAGCAAAGTCAGGTCCTGGAAACATACCTTGCCAAAGGCAAGAATGTTGTCAGTCCTGACCTATGGCTCAGTCAGGCCCGACAATTAACAAGATGGCACAAGGATGAAGAACTGCAGCTTGATCTTTAAGCATGATTTCACATAATTTCCTTTGTCTTAAACTCTAGTAAAACTTCCTGATATCATGATGTATATAATAAACTAGCTCTGGGTCACTGTCTCTCCATCAGAGAACAGTGTCCCACCTGGTGCCAGCTTTACTTAACTGTGTCTGTGTCTGTCTCTTTTCCTCACTGCCCAGTCACCCCTACTCAGGACTTGTTTGCTCTCTAGCCATGCTGGTCACGGCTGAAGAACCCCCATAAATATCTACTGTTTTATAGACTGACACATGCTAATAGCATAAAATTGAACTACTATCTACTAAAAGGCTAAAGCAAATTTGTTCTAACATGGAGGAGGAATAGGACTTCATAGGGCAGAAGACTAAAAGCTACCTACAATTTGGGTCTAAACAAGTGAAAAAACAAATCATTTAGTTCAAATTAAACAGAATTACCATGTGAAGCCTCATGTTTTAATCTCAGTCTGGCTGATAGTTCATAAGAGACTTCTGAAAATGTGAATATTTTCTTACAAATATTCTCTTTAGGAATTTTTGTTTTTAAAGCTAAGGGAGGAATATTTTGGTATACATTTTACCTAAAAGTTCTTCTACGGTTTTAAAACTTCAGGAATTGTTTTGCCTGGCACACCACAGTCTCTCATTTTTAGCGAATTATAATGCTAATGGTTCCCACACCTCTTTAACAGCAAATTTATACCAATAAAAAGTTGTTTTGCCAAATACAGATATGTATGTACATATGCCTATACACGTTAATATACATAAAATTTGTATGTGTATTTAACAATATACTAGAAGCCTGATGCACAAAATTCATGCAAGAGGCTCAAACCCACTGCCACCACCACCATGGCTGCCTCAGCCTTGGCCCCTGCGGCTTAGTCCAGAGGGTTGTCTGATCTAATTAGCATAATATGCTCTTATTATTATAGAAACATAAATAGACACAAATTACATACTAATGCCACTGTCTAAATACATTAGGTACATTAAAAATGAACAGATATAGATAAATCTACAAAATAAACATAATTAGAAGTTCTGATATTTTCTTAATAGATAAAAGTACTTATGCTAATCCATTTCACTGCATACAGTAGTGTGGTAAGACCAGGTCTCTGAGGGAGGAATAAAAACCCTGACTATCTCTGTGGTATATATACTCCTACCATTGCTGATTTTGAGCTACTAACATGATATTAATTTGCAAAATTTCTGAAAATTTAACTATCAGCTCTCACCAGCCAGGACAGCTGAGCCTAGCATATTACTAAGTACACACATCATACTTGGGAGATCAAAGTCATAGTTCTGCAAACTGTAACATTTTAGTTTGAAACTAGTTTTCCAATATAAAAACATTCTACAAATTAATAAATAAAAATATTACAAGCATTGGATATTACATTACTATTCCTAAACCTGAATTACTGTTTAAAAATATGAGAAAATTTTTTCTTTTAAAAAACATAGCTTGTACTTAAAATGGGTGCAGTTTCATTTTATGAAGATTTATATCTTAAGGTATTTTTTTAAATGTTTCATTCATTTATCTGATTTAAAAAAAAATCTAAACAAAATAAGATTTGGCTCTAAGTAACATTAAGTATGCAACTAACAATTACACGATTTTCAGCATTGGTATTTCATAAAACAATAGCAGTATATGTTTTTAAATAAACAAAATTCCAATGTCTTCACTAATGGTTCCACCATCAAAATCCAGCAGGTTTAAGCACACAATCACAAATGTACAACTATAAGCGTTTTAAATAAATAACTTACTGTCTGGGAGACAACTCAGACAATTAAGCTCTTAGTTTTTATTTTAATTTTTTATTTGAATATAGAAAGATGCTTGTACTCAGCTTAATAAAAGCATAACATTACATTGTAAAACATAAAAGAGGATAATGATGATCCAAAATAGGGAACTGAACGTGAGAAGCATGGAGAGTGTGAGGCTAAGTCCTACCTGATAAAGTCTGACCACGTGAGGACCGTCTAACACTTTCATTATTTGTGCTTCTCAGTAGGTGTTCTCAAGGTTCACTGCATTCAGCTGAGATTTATCTATTTTATGGCCACCTGCATCCCATATAAAAATAAATACAATTAGTATAGATGGTTAACATTTTCCTGTAAGAATCTTTTATTTTTATTGATTTTAGAGAGGGAGGGGGAGAGAGATAGAAACATTAATGATGAAAGAGAATTACAGATCGGCTGCCTCCTACACACCCCTTACTGGGGATCAAGCCTACAGCCACAACTCAGGCATATGCCCTTGACCAGAATAGAACCTGGGACTCTTCAGTCTGCAGGCTGACACTATCCACTCAGCCAAACTGGCTAGCACTCCAATTAGAATCTTTTTCATAAATGACATCTGAGACTTTGAGCATGGGTTTGTTCCTATGACAATGATGATAGCTAAATTAAATTCAATGCTCATTCGTTCATTCAACCAATATTTCTTAAACATCTACCACATGTAAGACAATGGCTGATTTTGTTTGGGAGTGTCTTTAGTGTGCTATGAGAAATAAGCCAGCAAAGATATTTTAAGAAAACTTATTTCTCTTTCAATACAAATGTAGTGCCTTTATACTCCGTTTATAAAATAAAGAAATAAAATGTCAGCAATTTCAGCTAGTTATCATTCCACCACAAAGCACTTATAAATGGTCAGCCAAGTAGAAGACACTTTCTATTGTACTGAAATAAAAATTTTCTAGAAAAGCAAGGGATATGTTCCAAAGACTTATGAAAGAAAATAGCCACTTGCTAACCTGACAAGCTCAGGGAAGGCCTGCATGGCAGTCTTGAAAACTCAGAGACCTAAAGTAACCACAAAGGATGGTTTGAAAATTAAATATCTTACTATAAACAGGTTATAGTGGGCAGTCATTTTCTAAGCTGATATATCCCCAAAGATCAACTTTGATCTTCACTGAGTCCATTTGCCTTACCTCTAGAATAACATATCTATGAGATGTTTGGGTAACTAGTAACTTCCCTTTTTCTGGAGCCCCTGGGGCACAACCAAATGTGGTGGGCACCAGGACAGATGCCTCAAATTCCTTCTTTATCATATTAATTGTTCCAGCACTCACCTAGTAAGTAAGCATCCATCATTTTACTTTTTATCCGATCCCAGGGGTTTCCCACCGGCTTCCTTTCTCCTGCCTCCTTACTCTATCACCAATGAATTTCTTGTAACCCACCTATGTTCCTCCTTTGATTGCAATGTCTAAATATAGAAACGTAACCGGCCATTCTCCGCAGCAGTATCTCAATCCATTGAGGTTCTGCTTCCCTGCAATTGTCAACAGTTTGGCTCAAATAAACTCACAAAAATTGTTTACAGGTTTCTATGTTTTTTTTTGGTTTTTTTTTTTTGTTGTTGTTAACAGGCTATAGACCTAGCTTCCTAGCAAAAAGCTAAATATAAATTATCAAAATCCATCTCCATGAAAAAATGCTTATTGGATTAAATTTTGTTTTAAAAATCAAAGTGCAAGAGTTGAAATGTTATTAAATTTTGACCTCTTCCTGTTATAACTAGATAGGAACCCAAACCACTCCAAGGTTGATAATTTGAAGGAGCTTTATTTGAAGGTGAATATCTAAGTGAACAGAAGTCAACAATCATGTACTTTTTTTCCATGTAACAAAAAAAAGCCATTCTGATTTAAATAAAATTTTCTGATAATTAGCACCCAAATGTAATTATAGTAAGTTCTAAAATGTACTACATAATTCTATGTATGTATTCTGAACATAATTTAGTTTTACGTTGTTTCAGGGTAATTTTTAATATCAATTATTAAAATTATAGGTGTGCTATAATTCTTCAAAACCCTTAAAAGATACCCAAGAAAATAGGTCTCAGCTTGTCAATTCCCTCACACTCCTGTTATACAAAGAGGTGTTTAGTCTTGCCTTCAGGATACCCTCTCCTTAGCTATTAACTTGACTGTAAGGTTTACTTCTTACCTTTCCCCATTTCTAACTTACTGTCACAGCTTGTTTCCTGATTTGAATTACTTGTAAACCATAAAGAATTCAAGTTCCCCAGGGAAATCAGATTACTAAACTTCCCCTTACCTCATTCCACGCTCTAAAAATTAATGGGAAAAAAATATCCTTATTCCGCCTGTAAGGATTAAACAAACAAACAAACAAAAAGCTAGGATTAAGCAATCTCACTTTATTTATAGTCATATTATTTATCATTACAAATTTAATCGAAATTGCTAACTGAAATTTGTAAAAAATATATTTGTATTGATTTCAGAGAGGAAGGGGGAGAAGGAGGTAAACATCAATGATGAGGTTCATTAATTGGCAGCCTTCTGCACGCCCCCTACTGGGGAACCATCCCACAACCTGGGCCTGGGCCCCTGACCAGAATAAAACCTGGAACCCCTCAGTCCCCAGGCCAAGGCTCTAGGCACTGAGCCAAACCAGCTAAGGCAGAACAGAAATTTTAAGAGGGAAATCTGTGACCTTGGTCCTGATGCTAAAAATTGTCATATTTGGGTTACTTCAGAATCTGTAAGGGAGGGCGAAAAGTGATAATGATGATGCAATGACATACACCCCATCTTTTTGGAAATGGACTCCATAGAAGAAAAAAAGGCAAGTTTAAACAAAATTAAGCAAACTTGTAAGAAAAATGACTCAGGTTTTCAAATGTCCTTTACCTTACACTGCCATTTTGAAAAATAAAAAGGTCCTATGTTATTCCATATTCAAACTCTAGTACATCCACCCTAATATGGTGAACAACTTAAAAGGGTAGAAACTGGGGGGGGGGGGGGGGGGGGGGAACTAAACTGAAAAATGATGTGTACGATTCCAGAACAACACAATGGGCAAAAACACCAGGTTTATAAGACTACTTCTGTTTCCAACGTTTTTCCTAACGCATTTAATTTGCATGTTTTAAAATAGAGACCCTGATGCCACGGGAAGGAGGGGGGCAGTAGGGTGAGAACAGACTTGTGAGGTGCATTAGAATGTGCAATGCGGGGATGGGGACGGGGGGCTGTGTCCTCTGCTGGGACACAGCAGAGGTTTTGAGTGCAGAGAGGTTTTTGCTGCGGATCACGGCTCGCGTGTGCACAGCCAGGAGGCACCCCTGGTAAAGAGACAGCCCAGGGTAAGAGACCAACCCGCCAACCCTGCAAATGCAGAGATGACCACTGTCACCAGTTCCACTGTCTGGAGTGCTAGATCAAAGCTAGCCTGCCACCACATCAGAGACACTATCGGGGAAAAGGAGGGAGAGAGGACAGTGACCATCCGGGCATTCTGGGCCACGGGGGTCCCTTCCTCGCGGGGAAGTGGGGGCGCCGAGGTCACGGGGACACGCGATGCCCCATCTCAGGAGTCCCAGTGCAGGCTCCCCTCCTGGGGCTGGCAGAGTCCCTCTCCTCTGGACCAAGTTCCGCGAGGCCACCAGGGGGCGCACAGGGAGGGCCAGGCACCTGCTGGTCAGGTTTCCAATTGGACCACATGGAGGGGACCTGGCCCCGACCCCCTCGGTGCTCACAGACCGCCTGCACCTCCTGGGCCCTCAGTCCCAGCCCACTCGCTCCCGACAGTGACCCGGCCTCGGGGTGTCCCCAGGCCCCGCTGCAGTCGCCCCTCTCGCTAAACAGCTCTTCTCCCGAACCCTCGCCTCTGACGCCCCCGCCGAGCCCGGGCCGCACCTGCTCTTGGGGATGCGGTGCCGCCCCGGCTTCACCACGGCGACGCTGTCCTTGCCCAGCGAGCCCTCCACGCCCGGACCGGACCGGATGCAAGTGCCCCGGGCCATCCGCCCCGACCTGCAGGGCCCCGCAGCTCCACACCACGGCACAGACAGAGGGTGGCGCGCCTCCCTCCTCCATTCGGTCCGGCCAAGCTAGCGCCTCTGCTTACTTACGCCTACTTCAAGGATTGGGGGCGGGGCCTGAACTGGATTGGTCCTCCTGGGGACCGGGGCCCCGCCCACCTGGGTAGCGAGAGACAGAAGGTGGGCGGGGCCCGGACAGAGTTTTCCTTCTCTGATGGGAGCTCTCAGCTCTCAGGCAGCCAGGTGCACCTTGGGTCCCCAGATCCTAGCCTCCCAGAAAAGGGCAAGAGCGAGTCCTGGTGGGCAGAGCGGAGGGGTGCTGGGACCTGGACTGGGCCTGCAGTCTCCTACCCCAGCTCCCTGGTTCTCAGTCCTTGCCAGATCTTTCCTCCTAAAGCTCTCACCTGTGACTGTGCTGTGTCCCAAATTTTGCAATGCATGGCTCACAGTTTCATTTTTTAAAAATTCCTTTACTCATTTTCTTAAAAAATCCATTCACATTTTGATGTCTCTGAGAAGTTATTCTGATAGCAGAACGTTAATTTTGACTTTGACTTGCCTCCCTAGAAATAGCACTACTATCACCCGTTTGCCATGTATCCTTCCAGACACCTGTCACGGGGATACTTACATGCACAAAAGTATGTAGACAGAATGCACAAAATACATTGCAAAGTTAGCCATTCTTAAAATTACTACAAAAATAGGTATTGTTCAACAAAATCCTAGTTCATTCGGTTATAAGCAGGTCAATTCAGTCTTACCCAATATACAAAACCAACAAAGTCCAAAAAGTGTGCATCTTATGTTCTTTTTTGTGTTAAAAGAAGAAATATTAATATAAACAGAGGTGAGAGTGAGAAGGAGGCTACCTTTCCCTGAATGTAACTTTTTGCTGGTTTTGGCTCTGGAATTAGGTACTTTAAAACAATTTATTTAAAAAATAAAAAATAAACAGAAACATTTGGAACTAAGAGTGAGTGAAGGCGCTGACATAATCACACAGAGAAAAAAATATACTTCAAATGACATAATCTTGTATGGTTTGTAATTGATGGGTTATGGCCAAAGGACACAAACAACACAAATAATGTTTTGAGATGAAATGTAGAGAGTTTTCCTTAATAGTTGATGTGTAGTTCATGTTTGAACAACATGAGTTTGAACTGTGTAGGTCCAGTTATACATGGATTTTTTAAATAAATATGTACAGTATTGTAAGTGTATTTATTTTCTCTTCTGACTTGGCTCACTAATATTTATCTCCTCTAGCTTACCTTATTTAAGAATACATTATATGTTGCACAAAATAATTTAATCATCTGGGTCTGACTAGTTTGGCTCAGTGGAAAGAGAATCAGCCTGTGGACTGAAGGGTTACATTCTGGTCAAGGGCATGTACCTTGGTTGAAGGCACATCCGGAGTAGGGGGTGTGCAGGAGGCAGCTGATCAATATTTCTCTTTTGTTTTTGTTTTTTCTATCCCTCTCTGTACAAAAAAAAAAAAAAAAGAAAGAAAGAAAGAAAAGAAAAGAAAAGAAAAAAATCAATAAAATATATTTAAAAATATTAATAATTTAATCATCCGTTTGTGTTATCAGTAAGCTTCTTCTGGTCAACAGTAGGCTACTCCTAGTTAAGTTTTGGGATAATCAAAGGTATATTTTGTTTTGTCCCCTATCCCCACATTCTGCAACAGTCAGCTGTACATATAATCAATTTTGAAAATTGATCCTTAATACTCAACCACTCAGAAAAATATGCTTTGTTTGCCCATGTTCTGGAGGACAGCTACCCAGGAACGCCAAGAGTTCTGGGAAAGCAGAGCCCCCTCTCCGCAGGTCCTGGGCACACCAGTCCAGAACACAAAACATTTGGGGATTGCAGGGCCCCACTCTGCACTTGCAGGGGTCCACACCTGGCCAGGATCTCTAGCAGTCCTGGAAAGCAGAGCTTGGCTCTGCGCATGCGCTGCTCTGACACCTGCCCATGCTAACAAAGATTTCCAGAAACCAAAGTGCTTCCTTTGGCACCTGCACTGCAGATGGCAGCCCAAGGCTGATCCTGGAAAACTGCCACCTGTGAGTGGACAGCTGGGTCCTGCTCCCCACGATAGGACCCTTCCCCTCTGTAGCGCTGCACAGAGGCTTCCCCTAGGCCTGCAGGGCCGCCAGGAAGCAGGGGGCTCTGCCTGTCCATCTGCTCCTGGCCACCACGCCCGCCCCGCCCCCCGCAGCAGATCAGACCCCAGGAGAGAGCTGGGCGCCCTGCACCTTGGCTGGCCCTGGGTCCCCGCGTGCCCTGTGCGCGTGCCCCTCCCCCAGAATTGTGCGCGCTCCGTGCTCGAGTCCCTGTCACTGTTCCAAGTGTTTCCTGGCAACAGGCTTAACTGTTAGCTCTTGACTTTGGTCAGTTTTGGCTGCTGAAGAAGCTTACTGAATCTCTCCAGACCTCTGCCAAGCGCCCAATGGGCGGCTACCTAGCCAGGCTCTGGCGTCGCCCCGTGCCCAGGGCGCCTGCCTTTGTAGCCCCAGCGCCCTTAGCTGTGCCCAGGCCAGCTGTGCATGGGCCTCCCTGGCTCTGGGCCCCTGATGGCCCTGGGGGAGCCAGGTCTGCCTTTAGGCCCGTGGGGGCCCAGCGGGGCGTCTCTCCCCTGGTTCCCAGGCCTGGGCCTCTGAGGAGAACCTTCCCCTGTGGGGGGCCAGCAGACACCAGCCACAGGAAACCCCAGGCCCTCCTGATGAGCTCCTGCACCACTAGAAACGCCATCACCAGCTCCTACAGCTCCACCCGCGGCTTCCCGCCAGTGGAGAGGAGGGTGCTGTCCACCTGCGCATGCAGGGAGCGGAGCTCTGCTTTCCACAAGCCCACTTGCCCCGCCAGGCGGCCGCCGGGGGCCTTAAAGACAGGGAGCCAGCAGGGCCCCCAGGCTCCCCCCTCAGCTGCCCCGTTGCCCCAGAGGGAGAGGCAGCAGGGAAAGGGCCAAGATGGCACCAGGGGGCAGAAAGGATCCCCCAGGGCCCGCTCACCGGCCCGTGATCCTTCCAGGACAAGAATGAGAAAGGTGACTCTTGTGCCACACAGGCGAGGGGAGCCTGTGAGGCTGCCATCCCCTCCTCACCTGAGCTTCCGAGTCACCGTGCACCACGTCGATGCTGAGAAGATGGCCGCGCTCCGGAGCATCTACGCTGCTGTGAGGGGTGAGAGTGAGGCCAGCTCAGGCTGCTGTGCTCCAGAGCCTCGGTATTCTCCCCTCCTCCCCTCCACCAGCACATCCTCAGGCTTGGCTCCCCAGCCAGCCTCTGACCAGGAGGTCATGCCCATGGACACCTCCCCACCTCCATGTGCTCAGCTGTCCCGGGCTCCTCCTGGCTCTAATGGTGGAAATCAGGCAGCTCCAGAGCCAGCCCAGGCCCCATCCTCTGCTCCAGGCCAGAGAGCCTTGGGGCACACCAAGCGGGCCCCTATAGGGGCCTCATCATCCACTACTTCCACCTTGAGTGGAAGCACCAGGCCAGCCCTTGCTGCCGCCGCAAGTGCAGCCCCCTCTGTCTCAGCCACTCTCAGCTCTGGGGGAGCTTCGGGCAGGAAGACCAGAAAGCACAAGGGCACTGCCACTGAGACCAGCACCGAGGGCCCCAGCCCTCCCTCTGGCCCCCCAGCTCCCAGTTCTGGGGGGGCTTCAGGCAAGAAAAAACAGAAGCACAAGGGCACTGCCATAGTGACCAGCACCGAGGGCCCCAGCACTCCCTCTGAACCCCCCACTACCAGTTCTGCGGGGGCTTCAGGCAAGAAAAAGCAGAAGCACAAGGGTACTGCCATAGTGACCAGCACCGAGGGCCCCAGCACTCCCTCTGAACCCCCCACTACCAGTTCTGGGGGGGCTTCAGGCAAGAAAAAGCAGAAGCACAAGGGCACTGCCATAGTGACCAGCACCGAGGGCCCTAACACTCCCTCTGAACCCCCCACTATCAGTTCTGGGGGGGCTTCAGGCAAGAAAATCCAGAAGAGCAAGGGCACTGCCATAGAGACCAGCACCGAGGGCCCCAGCACTCCCTCTGGCGCCCCCACTACCAGCTCTGGGGGTACTTCAGGCAAGAAAAACCAGAAGTGCAAGGTCACTGCCATAGAGACCAGGATGGAGAGCCCCAACACTCCCTATGGCCCCTCCACTCCCAGCTCTGGGGGGGCTTCAGGCAGGAAGACCCGAAAGCACAAGGGCACTGCCTTAAGGAATAGCACTGAGGGCCCCAGCACTCTCTCTGGCCCCCCGACTCCCAGGTTTGGGGGAGCTTGGGGCAGGAACACCCGAAAGCGCTCTCACCAGGATGCTGCCACAGTGACCAGCCCCGAGGGCCCCAGCACTAAGAAACGCCTGAAGTCCTGTCCTCAGAGCTGCTCCCAAGCACAGCCATCTGTCTTCCAGCCCAGGGCCCCGCAGCAGGGCCAGCTGGGCGGCCTCTAGTGGGGCTTCCGTCGGCCCCCAGTCCCAGCAGCACCCCCTCTGCTGTGGGCAAAGGAAGAACAGCCTTGCTGTGAGGGGCCTGCCATAGCTTGGCCACAAGATGGCCGAGCCATCAACGGAGTTCTTACTGAAACACCAAGCCCTATGTTTGAGCCCCAAAGCACGGCCTTTGGTCTGAGAGGTTCTTGAAGACAATCCTGAGGCCTGAGAGGGTCAGGGCACATGCTGATCACTGGCCAGAGACTGGATTAGAGTGAGTTACAACTCTGAAATTTGTATTTTCAAAGAGAAGGCTTGAAATGAAGCGGTGGTCCAGGCAAATATGAGGGACACTTCCTGGTCTTTCTTCAAAAGGGGTGGCAATTCCTCCCCACCCCCGAATTACTTTGCCACATCTATTTTCCTCATTCGTGCACACCTTCTGACATTCTCTTGGAGCCGCTGCATGTGACATTTAGAACGGACATTAGATTATTCTGAGGGGTGAGATCCTTTGGGGGTCAGCTCCCTGCCATCTGGACTCAAACTGGTTGAAGCTGGTCTTTCTGGCTCACCCACCCCAGGCTGCTCCCTGCCTAAGAGACAAACAGCTGTGTTGTGCAGGGTGCCTTGCAGCTGCTGAGAAGCACAGTGCAGTGTCCACCACTGAGCCATTGGGTGGCATCCCTGCTCCAGGTGAGACAGCACGGGCTCTGGCCCTGCAGCTCGGGGGTTTCACAACACCTGTGGGCTTTGGAGCTGAGCCCCTACCCCAGATGTTTACTGCAAGTTGGGGACCTCAGCGCTACCATGGAAACAAGTGGGGTTCCCTACACCAGTCACTATGAGAGAAGCAGAAGTCGGCATGCCTGCAGCCCCTGTCACCAGAGCACCCCAAAGGTGAGCAGAAGCCCTGCACTAAGAACACCCACATGCTAGGAGGCACTATTGCCCCCTCCCCCATGTGTCATCTTCAAAGCTGTGCCCAAGCAGAGCTTCCTCACTTCCATTCAAGGGCCCAGCACCACTGCCAGGAAGGGCTGTCTTCAGTGGAGTGTGGGTCCTGGCTCCACCCCCAGCTGCTCCACCACTGTGGTGGGCACAGTGAGAAGAGCCTTGCCCCTAGGGCCCCTCATCTACTGTCCAGGATGTGGTTGGGCAGAAACCCATCTCCCATCAACTCATCCTTTTCCTCCAGGTCGGCTTTCCACTCCCTTCAGGTCTGGCAGGCAAATGCTGACTTCACAACAGCTTCCTCCAGAAGCAGCCTGGGACCCCCTCCTTCCTAAACAGCCAGTAGGATTCTAGCCCTGACCTCTGCCATCTGGGAGCACACTGGGTGGCCAGAGACACAGCTCCCCACTCCTAGCCCTGCCTGCAGCCTTCCCCAAAGATGGGTGGGAGGAGGCTATTGTGCAAACCCTGTGCTCACAGGCCTCAAGTCAATAGATGAGAGATTCCTGGTGCTTCCCTTTGTTACTCCTGTGATGCTGTCACAAATCTGTGATCCTGGGCAAACATGGCTCTCCCGGGTGCCTGTGTGAGTGAAACTCTAATGGAGTGGGATGTTGGGGAGCATGCACAGCACAGGGCCTGCTGACCATGTGTCCCTGCAGAGGCGGTGGAGGGCTGAGTCCAGCCAAAATGGCTTCCTGCTCAGGAACAAGATCCTGGCTCTCTTCACCAAGGTGGGCAAGAGCTTCCCACCTATTGTGAGGCCAAGCCTTAAAGTCCAGGACCTGGAGCAGCTGATGTAGAACACGTGAGTTCAGAATCCGGGGTACGGCTGATGTAGTCCCCCAAATAGTCCATGCCCCTCCCTGTGCTGTGTGAGAGTATGTGCCTCCTAGAAATCTCTGCTCTCTCTCCTGCTCCTCAAACCCGCCAGACTTTTCCTCCCCAGGGCCTTTGCTCATCCCTCATCTTCCACGTCTGGCTCCTTGTCAAACTCAGGTCTTCCCTTTGTTAATTGTAAATTCCAACCCTCCCCCAATTCTCTTCCATAGCACCTTGTTTTTTCTTCACAACTGTTATCACCATTTTTAATTACTAGTATCTATGTATATGTTACTTTAATATTTAATGACTGTTGTCTGTCTCCCCTTTTTGACCAAATTTCATGAGGACAGGAAACTACATCTGCATTATGGATCCATTGTCTGGAAGAGCCTAGCATGAGGTAAATTCTCCCAAACAAGTGTTGAGTAAGTGCCTTCTGTGGGCCAAGCCCTCTACTAAATGCAGGGAGACCAGCATTTCATAGAACCAATATGGCACCCAGTTGAAACTCACAGTGAGGTAACCTCTAAAGGGGAGAAGTGGCTTCACATCTTCTCTTGGTGGCTGATTGTATCTGTTGGGGGGAGGCTCATGGCCTGGGTGATTGCACAGAAGAGCCTCCAGCCAGCGTCATCCCTAGAGTTCTGATTGCACAGCCAAACCCCCAACCAGGAGGCTGGTCAAGGTTGGAAACAGGGTGCAACTCCACTTGGTGCAGCTGGCTGCCAGGAACACTGTGCTGTGAAAGATTCTCCAGCTGTGATTGGGCTTCTTGGGAAAGAGTGCATGGATTGATTAGCCATGTCTGTACTGGGCAAAGGAAGGCAGAGAGACCTGCCTGCCCTGGGTTTACCATCTCTGTCCTGGGTGCTCAGTCACCTTTACTGGAGGAAAAAGGTCCTTTTCTTGACCTTCATGCCCTGCCTGCCTAGGGCTCCTGGCCAGATCTGCATGAAGGGCAGGGCTCTGGATTTGGTCTTTGGTATCTGAATCCTCAGCCACCTGATCTTCATGCCCTTCTGCTAAATTTCCAGGTATTGCTGATAAGGGCATGAATGATGATCAGGAGGAGGGTCATAAGGCCCTTCCTGTCATGTTAAACTTGCTTCTCAAGGTACTTAGGAGTCTATAACCCAAGACTTTTCTTGGACAGCACTTATTACCAACAGAGAGAGATAGACAAACAGAAAGACAGACAGACAGCTATTGATAGAAGGGGTGATAGAATGATATAAGTATGAGATGAGTTTTGGCTTAACCATCAATAATACATAAAATTGTGTTTTACCAATTTAATCTTGACCCTCACTGGTATTATTGTGTGCGTTTTATTTGAATTCTTATGCATTTTCCAGGAGCAATAAAGCTGCGTTAGTTACTATTCCTTTATTTCCTAGAGAAGCTAAACTTCCTATTTGCATATTGGTCCGATTGGGTTTTCCTTTTAGTGACTATCTTTTCTCCTTCTTTACTGGTCTCAAAGGCAAAACTAAGTTCCAGGCCTCCCAGAGAGTGTAAGCTCCCATTCAGTCTGTCTGCTTCTAGATCTTCTATCTTTCACCCTAGGCTGTAGGATGGGAAAACACTCACCAGCTGCATGTTGTCCCCGCCAGCATCCACCTGGTGTGTGTCCTCCAGTGAGTCACTTACCCTCTCTGAGCCTGAGTTCCCTCACGGGGTCAGAACAAGGTCCTTTCCGACTCTGAAATTCTGTTACTCTCTAGACTGCATGAGGTTTGCCTAGGCTTAGAAAACAGTAAAGAATTGAAACAAATGTCAGAAACATTTAGCACAGACCCTGTAGTATTAATGGTTACACCTATTATTTTATAGAGTCAGTAGCCAGGGATGTTTCTGAGTGTCAAGCCACATTTTCTCCATTAGTTACCTGGAGAGGGAGGTCTGTTCATACAGCCTTTTGGGATAACCACAGCTGAAAAGCATTTCATCCCCTCAATAACAGTAGATGAGTAAATACCATCTGTGCCTGTGAATGACTTAGTCTGAAATGGAAGATGAGGTAAAAGCAGATAGAACCAGCCTGGCCCCAGCAGCCTTCTAATCATTATTCCTGTCACCTCATCAAGGCTCTTATTACAGCTATGTATTCAGGAGTCCATGCCCAGGACCCTGCTTACATCTGTTGTCTCCATCCTTTCAGGCATTCTGTGAGAAATATTATGATTCCCTGTCTGCAGAAGGGGCAGTGAGGGTTACAGAGGTAGCCAGATTACAAAAGGGACTTGAAACCAGTCTGTCAGCTTTTAACCAAAGGCCATTGGGGACTGTGTGCCCCTTGCTGGTCACCATCCAAGCTTGCACGTGTTTTCTCTTGCTAGTGTGCTCTGGGAAAGGAAGCTCTCCTGATGGATCCTGGGGATGGCTTCATGCTTGTATCTTTGTTAAGTAAGTGGTCTGCTGTTCTGAGCTCCATCTGAAATTCTTTTATTCTTGGCTCATGGGGCACCTTCGCTCTCACCTCCGTCCATTCTCCACCACCCAAAGATACCTGTTCCCTGTCTTTTGCACACAGGATCTTGTGTTGACCTCTTCTTGGAAGGACCCTGGGGCATGCTAGCTGGCTGGAGGGAAGGGGAAGGGAAGTGAGTGGCCCATATGGTGATAGATGGGAGGGTGGATTTTCCAGGGCTAAGTATTGCCAGCACCCATTTGCTCTGCAGTGAGCCCCGTGCACTGGAATGCACCACGATGAAGAAAGAGGATCACGTCTGGAATGATCTCTCTGCTGAGGAGCTCATTCAGAGGCACTGCATCCACAGTCTGCACCTGCCCCAGGACTCACTCACCAAGCATTCAGCCCTCTGTGTGAGTGGGGTTGGCAGTGGGAATGTGGGGGAGTTAGACTTGAAGTTGTGGAACGGAATGCAGTAGGGCCTTGAAGGAGACAACAGGCCTCATCCTCTACCTCTCTTCACAGTGCCAGTTCCAGAACGGGCACTGCAGTAGTGGCATGGGTGTTCAACCATTCCTCTCTGCCCACAACTCTGTGGAATCCCTGCACCAGAACTTCTGGACTCTAAGGTAAGAACAACATTCTCGTTCAGCTGGTGAGAATGCATCTTGGGCCCAGATTTTCCATTGGTGTCTGGCTCCATCTCACAGAGAAATTGTTTTTCAATCCATGCTGCTCAATCATCCATCCATCCATCAACTCACTCATCTATTCATTCACCTACCAGTATTTCCATAATCAGTTCAATTATCCATACGCCAGTATTTCCTTCCATCCACTCATTCAACCACATGCCCATGTTTCCTTCTATGAAAGTCATCTGTCAATATCTGCAGTCAGCCAGCCAGTCACTTCTCCTATTTCTACTATATCCACCTGTTGCTGCATTTCCCACCATTCCTTCACCCATGTTTCTCTATTTATACCCATTCACACATCTTTCCACTCACTTGTCCTTTTATTTTCCTGTCCATCTGTCCACCCACCTTTTAAGCCAGCCATCAATTTGTTTATCAAAGCCCAAGGCCCCTGTTTGTTGGTTGAACTTAATCGCAGGATGGTGTGAGATGGAAATTTTGATGCTAATGTTTTTGGGAGATACTTTGGACTTACAGATTTCCAAGCAACCTCCCCTTCCCAGGGACTCCATGTGTCAGCATCACCTTTTTCCCAGTGAAAAACACATTGTGGGCACCTTCATATTTACTTCCAACAAAATCTGCACTTTGATGGATTTCAATGGTGGGACATCCCCAGACCTGGGTTCAAAGAGGCAGTGGGAACCACTAGATCAGCTCAGCTGGGCTGGAGGATTCTCAGACAGTGCAGTTCTAAGACTGTTTGTCCAGATCTCTCCTTGTTACCTGTTACTCACACCTGGGGCTCAGAGAAGACAAACTGGCTAGGGGTCAGCAATGTGGGTGTTAGCATGTGGAAAGGAGGAGCCCAGACATTCCAGCATCTCTTCAGGGATAATGAAAGTAAGGGGAATGGTCCTTGTTTGAAGAGGCTAAGGACTTCTTTTCTTTTCCCACCTCTCCCTCTTGCACAACTAGGGGAGTAACTTCCCATGTGGGTTTCCTAAGAGTTGAGAGGAGATAATTCCCAAAGAGTTGGCTATTTGGGTTCCGGAGACAGGCTCAAATCTCAGCCCTGACACATGGAGCAGCTGCAGCCCTCATACACTGCTGGTGGGAAACCTGCTTTCTTACTACATACCACCACCATCTGGCACAGCAGTTCCACCCTACAGAGCTGTTCAAATATATGATGCAAAATCCATAAAACATTGCTCTTGCTCCTTAGTCTGAGTTGAGTGACTTTGGAAAATAAATTTTACCTCCTTAAACTTCAGCTTGTTCATCTACTAAGTGGGATGTGGCAAAGCCCTTAGTAGGAAGCCTGGCACCTGGAAATGCCTCTCTGACATGGGGACCATTGGTGAGGATTTACACGGATCCAGAGTGTAACTGCTCACCAATGGTTCCAAGCAACAGGAACTGCAGTGCTCTTTCCCGCTGATGTTCGTGGTTGTTAATGAGTTGCTTTGTTTACAAGCCTCCCAGGGCCTAGCATTCATCTGAACATGAACATTGCCTGAGCATCTAGCAGAAGTGACCAACCCAGTCCCTCTCCAGGCATTCAGCACCCTTCAGGGTGGCAGAAGAGAAAACAGGCAATTGAAACCCTGTGTGATGGGCACCAAGTTGGAGCAAAGGGAAGGGCCTGCCCAGACTCGGCTTGGGAAGGTCTCCTTGGAGGCTATGACTCTAAAAATGCTTGTGGACTTGATTGTTCTCCAAGGACATTCACTCCATGGACACTGATGAGACCAGCATAGGAAGCCTTGAGAGAGCTTATGTTCCAACTTACTCATTTCCCAGCTGGAGAAACTGAGGTCAGAGAGGAGGAGGGACTGGTTCAATATATGTGTCAGAAGTAGGATTTGAATGTTGTCTGACTTTGAAGCCTGGGGTAGTTTGGGTGGTCCAGGAAGCAGACAACAAGCCAGGATGAGATATGCAGGAGGTCCATGGGGACCAGGAGGAGGCAGTGGGAGCTAGTAGACCAGCTAGGTTGGGCAGGAGGAGTCTCAGAAGGTACAGTCTAAGACTGTTTGGCCAGATCATTTGCAAGTCTCCAGGCTAAAAGTGACCCTTCCAGGAGTCCCCTGTCCCACAGGGAGAGGCTGGCACTAGCACCCCTGTGTGCTCAGTCTTGGCACTCACATGCTGGTGCATACAGCCGGGTGGCCTCAGAAGCTGATTTCCACTCTTCTCCCCACAGCTAGGCGCCATGAAGGAGACCTGATCAGTGCATTCCTGTGGTGCCACCACGCCCCGGTTCCTGTTGGCTGACGTTCTCATTGTGCTCAGAGGGCAAAAGCAATCTATTTTACAACTGTGGTAGCCTGTGAGTTGAAAATGACAGGTCTTAAGTAAATAATCACAGGCACCATTAACCAGGTACATTTTAAATGTAGGTTGTCTTCCAATCTCATTTTGGGAAATGAGCCTTTGAAATATCTGATTCCATTTAATCTTCGGAGCAACCCTATGCAGTGGGTACTATTACCATCCCTATTTTAGTAAGGAAACGGGCTCATATAAGCTTTCAAGTCTCATTGCTGGGACTTGTGAAGTCAAGGCCCTTGAATGTTATTCTAACTCCTGCCCCTGGATACATGGTGGCCTGAAATTTGGGTCAGTGAATTAAGACTCAGACACCAGTGACAGAAAACCAAACTCAAGCTGACGTAAGCATTTGTGCACATGAACTGAAAACATGCTGGGGCGGTGGTGTCAGGCTTGGCTGGATCAGATGAGGAAGACCTGGACACCTGCTGTCCTCGCCTGGCTCTGCTTCCATGTCCTTTCACTCCATTCTCAGGCAGGCGTTTTCTTGCCACACCCTCCTCATTTCCAGACGTCTAGCATCCTTACCACTACTCTCCTAACATCTTTCTCAGTATTTCTAACACGGAATTTTATTGGTTTATATGGCCATCCCTGCTGTATAGGGCCGCCGCTGAACTAGTCTTTGTGGCTGGAACCTGGGAATGAGCTTACTTGCCCGGCCTGAGTCAGGTGGCCAGTCCTGGAATACACAGGTACAGGTTAGTGTGGTCAACCTCAGATCCATGGAGTGGGGCAATAAGGGATTGTAAAATTGGGTGTTTTGTCCCAAATAAGGGAAATAGAGCATGGAAAGACTGTGATACAAATGTTGAAACAGCTGGGTCTAGTGAGAAGGTTGTAGGAGCCCATGGGTCTGTGTTCCTCTGGCCTGCTAGGCCCTTTCCCACAGTGAGATAGGCAGACATCCTGCAGGTCTAACCTTCCCTCCCCTTCCAGCATCTACTGTGACTATGCCATGTGCATCTGCCTGAATGTGATTGATTACCTGCACTGCCACAAACAATGTAAGGATGGCGGGGGTAGCACAGGGCTGGGGTGTTCTTCCTTGATCCCTTCCCCGTTTCCATTCCCTTATTACCTGTGCAAACTCAGACAAGGGGCTTTATCTCTCTAAGCCTCAGTTTTGCCATCTGTATAATGGGGATCATAATAGCATCTATTCATCAGGTTATTGTGAGGATCAAATGACATATGTTAATGGCTCAACATCAAACCCCTGTTGTTAGATGTCACTACTTTCTGAAAGTTCATGATGTGCCAAGCATGGTTCTAAATATTTACATCTTTTTAAGTTTACGCTTAGGTAGACATAGAGCAAAGGGTTGTGGGGAATGACAGAGAGAGAGACAGACAGAGAAAGAGAGAGACAGAGAGAGAGAGAGAGAGAGAGAGAGAGAGAGAGAGATTGATTCATTAGCTGATTCTTGTATGTGCCCTGATGGGGAATTGTACTGCAACATGGGTATATTAGGACACTAACTGAGCTACCCAGCCAGGGTCTACATGTCTTATCTTTCATCATCATGATGACCCAGCGAGAGGGGCGCTGTCAATCCCAGTTTAGAGCTGAGGAAGCAGCTTGGCACAAAGACACACAGCCTGTGATCTCCAGAACCTGGACTTGAACCCAGGTCTTAGTCATTCCCAACTCAGTGCTCTGCACATCTGGAGTTAATCATTACAGTTCTCCTTTGAAACTCAAAGAAGGTCTATTCACAAGCAGAGAGCCATCCTGTTGTGGAAAGCAAGAGACCCGTGGCCCAATAAAGCACAACACATTAAGCTTACATAACGAGATAGACCTGATTTCAGATCTAGCCTCTGCAACTAATCAGTTGTGTGACCGTGAATAAGGTAGATAACATCACCGAGCCTCAGTTCTATCTTTTGAAAAATGGACCTGTCTTATGTTTGCATACTACAAGTAGATGGTGCCTGTAATGTGCCATGCTCATATACAGCAAGTGCTCAACATACTAGTGACAGTGAACTCCTGGCTTGAAAAGGGGCAGGTCTAAAAGCCTCCAGGTTGATTTGTAGATTATGCTTGAGGGCCACAGGAGTGTTTGAGAGCATTCTTTTGCTTTGATGGGTGACTGAAGGGAGACCAATCACATTCTTTTTGCTCATGTCCTACAGTTAGTTGCCAGTCAACAACCATGACAGGTGGGATGAGAAGGACCATGAGAGGTAAAACCTTTCCCTGACCTGTGCCCAGACCTTTCCTACAATTTCGGAGCAGGTCCATGGGTCTGGCTCGGCATGCCTGGGGGTTGTGTTGTCTGGGAGGGTCCCCATCACCATACTTTATAATGACTTCCTGTTGCATCTTTATTGCCCGGGTCAGAGTGGCAATGGAGAGCAGTGGGACAGTGGTGCTGGTCAGCCAAGAAGGGATTCAGAGGCCACCTTTCCACTTCCCCAGGTGAAGGAACCTCCTGCAGTTTCTCTCCTCTCAGGAGGACATGCTACACCCTCTAGGACAGCTGGAACCAGCATTCTAGTGTCAGTGGGAGAAGGTGAGTTATTGAGGGTCCAGGAGTCTATGGGTGTTGTCATTCCATGGGAGGGGTCATTCTTGCCAATGGGCCCTTATGTGTCTCAGTGAGCTCAGGCACACCCTATGGAGATCCTTAGGCTGTGCAGGTTGGGGAACAGGTGGGACCCAGGGAACCTGCATTGAGACATATTCTTTCAGGTCAAAGTAGGTCCCAAACTGCACACGTGAAGAATTGCACACTTCTTCAGAGGAGGAAGAGGACCAGGCTGAGGATGACCTGTTCAGGTTCATGCATCCCAGGCTGCAGTCCGAATTTGGTAAGCTGTCCTGTGGGTGCACCTGATCAACAAAATTACCCAGCAGTTTGGAACTAGAAGACAAGAGGTCTGGATATTGGGGCCAGCAGGGGAACCTGGAACCTGAAGTTTGTATGTCAGTGGTCTCAGTTTTTCTTCCAATGAGAACCGGCCACTCTTCTCTGGGCTAATAAGTATCCATTCTCTTCTTGGCTGGCCTGCAGCTGGCATGGGGTAGTGGCAGGGACATGGGCTCTGGAGTCCTGATTGAACTTGGCCAAGACCCTTTACACCTGGGTGCCTCAGTTTCTGTAAAGTGGGAATATTGATAGCGCCCATTTCATAGAACTTATGTGAGGATTACATGAGCTAAGGTACTTGGCACAGAGAGAACACTCAAATGTTAGCTGCTGTAATGCTGTTATTAGACTTCAAGATATAGTTGTAGGGATTGAATGCGACAATGAAGTGTTCAATATAAAGCCCATAGAATACGGCCTTGCACCAGGTGAACACTCAATCAGCAGTCATCAAAGCAGCAGAGGGCAAGAAAATGCTTGGCAGTAGCAGGGGATATGATAATATGTTCAGTGATTTGCCTACTCACTGCCCTCAGACAGAAGCTAGTTACTTTAAGTTGTTGCTGTTAAGATATCTATTGTTAGGATTAAGGAGATTAATATTTGAAAAGTTTATGCAAGGTGGCCTGGCATTTTTTAGGCACTGTATGAATTTCTGTTCAACAGATCAGTATTAAATTACAGGTTATTTCAGTTAATGGCCATGTCCATTCGTGCCCTGGATCAGGGTCTGGGGCCACCCAGCCAGTCCATGGCATACAGCCCCCCCAGAGAGCTGATTCATTAGGGAGGACCAGATTCCCTTTGTCCCTTCCCAGACAGCTCTCTCCACAAGGGCTCATACCCCAACATATCACTTGTAGACTCTTGCTAGAAGCCAGGCTGTGTGAGCACATCCCTATATTGTGGGTTGTCAATGTGAGCTTCTTGGGGTCCAGCATGTACCAGTGGAACACTGGCTGGCTGTGCGTACACCCCCTCCTCCGTGCACAACAACCAGGGCCAGCTCCCAGGTTCAGGGTTTCGTGTCTGAGGGATTATCTGGCCTCTGGGATCTCTCTGCCCAGGGCTCAGACACAAGAGCAGGGTCAGGGAATCAGTGCTCCCTGGAGCAGCCCTTACCAGTGACTGGCAGGAGGTGGGTACAAGCACCCTGCTCCCTCATCCTCTGCTGGGAAATATCTGAAATATGTGACCTGCTCTTTGCCCAGGTGATGCAGCTCCTGGTGCCCACAATGGTAGAAGGAGTGATAACTAAACCTTTTCTCTCTGCCTCCTCTTCCATTCTCTCTTCAGCTCTCTCTTCCCTGGGAATACGTCCCTGATAAACTCCATGCACTAGAATCCTTTCTGCCATTCAGAAATCCCTAGCTAAGTCTTTTTATTTATTTCAGGGCTTCTCAGATGCCACAGCTCCTGTTGACAAGGGCTGTCCTGTCCATTGTAAGATATTGAGCAGCATCCCTGGTCTTCATCTACTAGACGCTAGGCAGCAAATCCCCCAAATTGTGGCAACCAGCAGTGTCTCTAGATGTCACCAAACATCTTCTGGAGGCAGAACAGTCTCAGGCTGAGAACTGCTCCTTTTATAGAAAAGCTCACATCACTGCATCCAGCTCTGCCACTGCCATGGGGCCAAGCAACCTGACCTCTCCGGGCTCACTGCTTGCCAGTGGAATGGGGTTATCAGCACCCACCCTGGATCATGCTCTGAGGACTCTGGTGAAGATACACCAACCATCTAATGTGACCTGTGACAAGGGCGCAATGTGAAATAGTAGGTATCGTGTACTGAGTGCCAATGTGTGTCATGCCCACTACTATGCTCTCTGTGTCCTAATTCATTTAACCCTCACAACAGCTATTCCAGACAGGGACCACTGCCAACCCCATCCACATTGTTCAGAGCAGGAAACTCAGGCACAGGAAGGTTAAGAAACTGGTCCAGGTTTGCACAGCTGAATCTTGGCATGCTTGGGATTTAAAACCAAGTAGTCTGGCTCTATGTTTGTACCTCTTACCACCAAACCATGAAGAGTATTTGGTGAGGAAGGGCGTTCTGGTTTTACTCCCTTCATCCTGACGATCACATTCAACCTTCATGGAAATGTTAACCCAATTCTTGGTCATTTTTCTCAGGGACTGGAGCCAACACAGGGTTAATTGCAAGCAATCTTTTACCTATGCTTTTCATCTGTGAGAGTTATGAAGTCTATTTAGGAGAAGACCCTAAATCAGAAATCAGCAAACTCTTGTCAGCCAAATTTGACCAACTGCCTGTTTGTGTCAATAAAGTTTTATCAGAACATGACCACACCCAGTCATTGACATCTTGTCTCTGTCTGCTTTCAGGCCTCAGGCATGGAGGAGTAGTTGTGACAGCAACTGTATGGCCTACAAAGCCAAAAATATTTACTCTCTGGCTGTTTACAGAAAAAGTTTACAGGGGCCTGTAGGAGGGAAGATGTGGCCTTGGAGGGTTCTAAACTCCCTTTCAGTGTCTTCTTACCCCTGTCTCCACCACTTCATTCTTTGCCTGCCCCTTGTGCACAGAGGAGGCAAAGGCAAGTTCTACAACATCAGAAGATTCACAGTCAGAGAAGGGTGTTTTCAAACTGCCCTGTGTGTGGGACTACCCTGTGTCTGGCACTGTCTTGTGTCTGCCCTGTGTCTGGCACTGCCCTCTGTCTGCCCTGTGCCTGCCCTGTGTGTGGTGTGGCAGTTCCAACCATGTGTGGGTACTGATCACTTGAAATGCGGCTGTTCCAAAGTGAGATGTGCTGGAAGTGTCCAGTACATGCTGTATATTGAAGACTTAGTACCAAAAAGGAAAACATGTCATCAATAATTTTAACTGATTACATGTTAAAATGATAACATTATGTATTGATTGGTTTTGAGAGAATATATTGTTGAATTTGGTTTCACCTGTTTCCCTTTACCATTTTAGTGTGGCTGTTGGACATTTCTATATCATGCCTATGGTTCATTGTATTCCAATTGGACAGCACTAGCTTAGTGCAGGGTTTTTCTAAGTTGTGTCATCACTCTGTGCCTCAGTTTTCTCCTCTGCACAATGTGTGAAATGCAGGGTCACTAAAGGTCATAAGGCACTCATCCCTCTGCCGAGAGTGGCCCTTAGTGCATATCAGCATTCTTTCTGCCTCTAACTCCACACAGTACTGGGGAGCTGTGTGGGGAAGGTGGGGGAAGTTCAAGACCCAAGGAATTGGTTCTTCTGCTAGAGTCAGAGTTCTGCCCACCTTAGAGCATCCATTTCACTAGTGTTTCTTTTTCCTGTCTCAATTATTTCTGATCCCTGAGAGAACTTTCAAGGTCTCTGCCTGGAGGGTGGTTTCTGGGGGCAGTGAGTGTGTGCAAACCACATGGGACACCACGCTCCCAGTAGCAGGCTTGACACAGCATCCCTGAATGATGTCTGGACACACTCACCCCTGGAGCTGAGTGCGGCTACCTCTGCTTTGTTGTCATTTGGGTCTTGGTCTCAGGGGACTTGGCTGTAGAAATAAATGCCTCTTTGCTGTTCAGCCTCCACCCTGCAGGATTTAGCTTAGAGTGTTGTGGGTTCAGTAGGGAAGGGATCCTCTGGTGATGTCTGCAGAGTGGGAGGGGCAGGGAGCAAAGGCATGCTTGTCACAACTGTGTGCAACTGATCAACCCTTCCCTGAGATTGGCTAAGCTCTGCAGCCATTTTTCTGGAGCATTTACAGGAGTTTGCTGTCCTTTCTTGGCCAGCTTCTTGGTGAGTCTGCTTAAGTAGTAGGAGGAGTTTAACACTTTGGTGTCCTCCAAAACCTCACTCTAAAGGCAGCTTTCTACTCTGTCATTAGATGGGGCAGACCATGTCAGCTACTGAGCTCTGATGGCAAGTGGAGCTGAGTACACAACTTCACCTCTCCTTGGGTCCATCATCCTTGAGGAGGCATGGACGAGGAAGAAATATGCACCCCTCTTACATCCTAGAGCAAGGCTTGTCAAAATATGGTCTGCAGGCCAACTGCAGCGTAATCCTGTTATGCCCAGAGCGGAGAATGGTTTTTAAATTTGTAAGTAACTTAAAATCTGAAAATAATATTTTGTGACAGGTGAAAATGATATGACACTTTGCTTTCAGTTCCCATAAAGGTTTATTGGGACACACCCATACTCTTGTTTACATGTTGTTTATGACTATGTTTATACTAGGACAGCAGAATGGAGTGGTTACAATATTTCACAAAACCAAAAACATTTGCTATCTGACTTTACAGAAAATACTTACTGAGCCTTCTCCTCGAGAATATAATATTTTGCACCGGTCTGGTAGGGCACGTAAGGGAGCTATGGAAATTGTGATGCACCTTTTATTGGGTGGGTCCTGCAGCCCTGCAGAGGCTGCTGTTTCCATGGAGCTGAGAAAAACAACTTAAGGGAAACTGTAAGTGCTGAGCCACAGGAGCAGTTGGTCAGGAGTTACCAGTGTCCAGGAGTTAGGTAAGTCGTGCATTCTTGGTTTTCAAATGTTGCTGCTGCATCAAACTTATTTTGAAATGCAGAGTCCAGGGCTGTATCTCAATGAGGTTTGAATTCAGTAGATCAGGGGTGGGACACGGGCTTTATGCTTTCTAATAAGTCTCCCTCATGATTCCAGAATGTGGCCAACCAGTCTGAGACCCTGTTTGTGGCTCAGGACCATGGACAGTGCAGGTGCCATCATCACTGGGGAACTCCATTGGCTCCTTGGCCTTGTGTCTCCTGCCTCCGCTGATGAGTCAGGCTCTCTTCTCTGACCACTGCATACTGTCTCATCTAGAGAGTCAATCTCTGGGGACTTGAGAGCATGAGCCTCTCCAAGAAGCTAGCAGTAAGCTCCTTTTCTTCATGTCAGCCTCCTGTGAGGACAATAGGGTAGCAACGTGGTGAGGTTTGGCTCCTTAGTCTGGGATTGTCCTGTCTCTTGGCTTTGATCTTTTTTTCTTAGTTCTTTTTCTCTCTCCATGGTTATCAGCTCTGCCTATTTCCTAGGGGCTCCATATATTGCTGGTGCCTTATATTGGATCCGATGGGCTTAAGGACTGCAGTCAGACAGTGATTGGGACCTCTGCTTCCTACTGTTAGATTCAGTGGCTGTTTCTCTCTCTGTGGGGACCTGGTGGTGAGGGGCTTGCTATGGAGTGTGGTTTCTGTGAACCACATAGGATCTTGTTCTGCCTCTTCTACCCACCACAGTGCCCTAGGACCTGATGGATGTCTTTGAGATCAAGCTGCCATTCCTATGGCACCTCAGTCCCAGCAAAATCACTTGCTCATCTTGTCCCCAGAAAGGCTCAACCAATGGTTTCAAACATGAGAGGTATGAGGGGCTTGAGGTGTGGACAGAAGGGATGGGAGATACCCCTTTCTTGCCTTGCACTGACTTCAGAGCTCTGGATTTAGCCATGTCTACATTCAATCTTACCCCTGTGAAGTCCTAGATGTTGCAGCTTCCTTACATGTATCAGTCAGATAAACAAGGCAGGTCATAATAACATACAGTCCTGAAATCTCAGTAGCTTATACAACAAAGGATTATTTATCATGCATGTTGTGTGCCTATGTGTGAGTATTACTTGAGTACTCTACTATCTCCACTTTAAAGTGCCCCACAGATGGAGCCACCACCATCTTGAATATTGCCAATCACAGTGATACAGGAAAAGGTAGTTTGGAGGGACTCATAACAATTAAATGTACCACTTGTCATTTCCACTCACAATTCTTTGCACCAAACACTAGGGGCCAAGAAGTGCAACCACCATGGTCCTAGAAGGAAGTAAGCAGAAACATTACTTAATGATAATCACACATGCCTCCTTTTCCTCCCCCACCACATGGACCACAGATGCTTACTTTTTATAACAAGCTATTGTAACAGCAAATTAAATGATGTTTTAAATTGTCTACCATATGGTACCTTCATCTATCTTTCTGGTCAAAATTGCATTGCATGAAATGCTCACTGACCTTTCCCTGATAATTACACAAATACAGTCAAGTAACTATGAATTCTGCTTGACCCTGCTTTGAAACAAATATAAGTCATATGAGAAAAGAACAGAACAACTAAAACTTGAGCTGTTCTGAATGAACCTAAATTTTGCTGATCAAAATTGGAATTCACGATAGAGAATGCTAATACCAATTTTGTGATAATATATATTGAACAGCTTTATGTTTTCAAAACCTTCACATTTTCTAGGCCTAACCTGGTCGTATTCTGTTTTGAAAACTGGTTTCTCCTGATGCCCTTGTTCTGAGGCCTCATTCCAGGCACCATTTCTTTCTGCTGTTCAAATTTAGGATTAACAAATAACACAAATCTAATTAGCAATTTCTAACCATTAACTGTCTTTGACAGGGCAAAGGAGAGGCTGTCCAGGAGAATCGGCCTTACTGCTTTTTCATCTCTGAGCTTGCAGTTTCCGAGGACTTAAAGGGGCACCTCTCTCTGCAGTTTGCATCCACCGTCCAGTATGTGTCACCACGAGTTCAGAAGTGATGCAGCATAACATTCTCACAAATAAACTAAAAAAATCATATTGAAATCACCTGCTTCTAGAACTGGAAGACACCTCAGAGCTTATCCAGTCTAGATCACACCACTTGTGTGTGTTTTCACAGGGGAACGATGGGAAATTTTGGACAGAAGGGATGGCTGAATTGGATTTCAGAGGTGATGGTTGTAGTCAGGAATTACCAATCCCGGCTCCCTGTAACCTGCAAGGACATGACCAACGTGGAGCTTGGGCATGGAACCTGAGCCTGGGGTGGGAATACTGATTGACAGTTTTAACAAGGATGGCTTTTTGTCTTGGATCATCTGCTTTCCACCACATCGGCATACTAAATTAGCAACCTACCACTGGCAATATGCGGATGTGGTTGAAATTGCTAATTAGTCTAGTATAAGGTTACCAGATTTTAACCTTGGTAAAGCAGGACACCAGTGACCGGGGTGGGAGGGTGTTTTTGATTAAAAATGTGGCCTATATGGGACAATAAAAATTTTCATAGAACGCAAAAATAGTATTGTAATATATATTATTTAATAAATTTTTATGGTTCATATTCTTATAAATGTTCCTCATTTTTCTCCTCTATTGCTCCCTTCTACCAGTTTCCAACCCCACCCTCTGCCCTTTCCCTACCCCCCCCATTGTCCTCATCCATAGGTGCACAGTTTATGTTCAGTCTCTTTCCGCATCCCCCACTCCCCATTTCCCCGAGAATCATCAGTTCTCTCCCCTTCCATACCTCTGATTCTATTATATTCACCAGTTTGCCCCAACCTGCGGGGCAACAACGTGGGCACTAAGGAATCCTAGGAGAATGAAACAAGAGAGGGACGCAAGGAAGGAGGGCAAGTCTTTTTTTAAAAAAAATATATTTTATTGATATTTTCCAGAGAGGAAGGGAGAGAGATAGAGAGCTAGAAACGTCAATGAGAGAGAAACATCGACCAGCTGCCTCTTGCACACCCCCTACTGGGGATGTGCCCGCAACCAATGTACATGCCCTTGACCGGAATCGAACCTGGGACCTTTCAGTCCGCAGCCCGAAGCCCTACCACTGAGCCAAACCGGTTTCGGCAGGGCAAGTCTTATAAATCCGATTAAGCCCTCGCTTTTTTATTGAAGTGTAACTGTTTTTAAAGGCTCGTAAGGGGAGGGGCAGGGTAAGGGATTGTCATGGGGTGATTGGTTGGGGACTGGGCATGTCTTTAGCTGATTGGTTATTCTGATGTGGGCGGTTCTTCTAGCTTTTGGCGCGCCCCGGGGCTTTGTTGGAATGCTGGCTATCTTGGGAAGAGGGGCTGACCAGGAAGTGAAACTGAACTCTTGTTTTGATGGCTCCCGGCACCAGTTAATATTGTTCATCAGGTTTTTTAATTCCCTTGGCTTTTAGATTCACTTGTTGATAGTTACAGATTTGTGGTTCATCATTTTTATCTTTATTTTCTTCCTCTTCCTAAAGAACACCTTTCAGCAAATCATTTACTTCTGGTTTGGCAGTGATTAAGTCCTTTTGCTTTTTGGTTTGTTTGTTTGTTTTTTACTTCTGAAGCTCTTTAACTGGCCTTCAATTCTGAGCGATAGCTTTGCTGGGTAGAGTAATTTTGGCTCTAGGTTCTTGATATTCATCGCCTTGAATATTTCTTGCCATACCCGTCTAGGCTGCATGGTTTCTCTTGATAAATCAGCTGACAATTGTATGGGTGCTCCTTTATAGGTAATAACTGCTTTTCTCTTGCTGCTTTTAATATTCTCTCTTTGTCTTTTGCTCTTGGAATTTTAATTATGATGTGTCTTGGTGTGGTCCTCTTTGGATTCCTTTTGTTTGGGGCTCTGTGCGCTTCCTGGACTTGTAAGTTTAATTCTTTCACCAGGTGGGGAAGTTTTCTGTCACTATTTCTTCCAGTATGTTTTCGGTATCTTGCTCTCTCTCTTCTTCAGGGGCCCCCATAATTCTAATGTTGGTTCGCTTGAAGTTGTCCCAGAGGTTTCTTACACTATCTTCAACTTTCTGGATTCTCTTGACTTCTTGCTTCTGCGGAGGAGTGTCTTCTGGCTCTTTATGTTCCAAATCTTTGACTTGATTCTTGCAATCTTCCATTCTATTTTTAGGACTCTGTAACATTTTTTATTTCAGACAATGATTTCTTTATTTCCAGTTGATCCCTTTTTATTTCTAGTTGAACTCTTTTCATATCCTCATAGGTCTCATTTCCTTCATTTGTGATGTGTTCCCTTGTCTCGGCATTATCACAGCTTCCCTGAGTTGGTAGGGTGGCTTTGTGTGCTAAGGTGTCCTATATGGTTCATTGGGTCAGCCTCCCAGTTACCTGAGGTGGACACTCTTGGTGCACCCCTTTGTGGACTGTGTGTATAGCCTTATTGTAGTTAAGTCTTGTTTGTTGTTGGTATCACTGGGAGGTCCTGACTTCCAGGCCAATTGACTGTGAGGATCAGTTGTGTCTATGCCGGGAGACATCCTTATTGGACTAGACTTGGAAAATTGTAAAAACCTTTGTGCTCAGCTTGGATGGGGAGGATTTTCAGGGTGGAACCTACAGCCTTGGCTTTCCCTCAGCCCCGTCCTATGAGGTTCCTGAGTCTCAGTGTTCCTCAGTGTCCTTTGGTACTCGCTGCAAGCACCTCTGGGAGAAAGGTGCCCTCAAATTTCGCCCGCTACCAGAGTCTAGTATCTCTCCCAATGAGCCTGGAACTGGGGTTCAGGGCAGTTGGAAGTGGGGTTCCAAGTGGGATTCAGTGCAGCCAGGAGCTTTTGTTTCCTTCCCGCTAGGGCAATCCAGCAGCACAGTCAACAGTCCCTTCTCTGTGCACAACGAGTGTGGGCCTCCAGGACTCTGCCTTTTGCTGTTCCCCCAGATTTCCTCTGTATGAACCTGAGTCCCCAGAGTCTGGCCTAGAACTGGGGTTCAGTGCAGTCGGAACTGGGGCTCAGCACAGTCCGGAGCTTTTGTTTCCTTCCTGCTAGGGCAATTCAGTGCCACAGTCAATAGTCTGTCTCTGCGCACAATGTACACGACTCTGGGACTCTGCCTTTTGCTGTTCCCCTGAGTTTCTGCCTTACAGCCTGGATTCCCTCTGTATGAGCCTGGGTCCCCAGGGTGTCACCCAGAACTGGGGTTCAGGGCAGTCGGAACTGGGGTTCAATACACTCCAGAGCTTTTATCTCCTTCCCGCTAGGAAACGCCAGCCAGGCACTCAGCCGCTCCCCTCCTCTCCAGCTCAGTCCTCTCCCCAGGCGTGCACCGTGTCTCCGTACCTTAGGCTTTTACAGCTCCTCTGGTTTACCTTCTGGTTTTCTCTTTCCTTCTAGTTGTAGAAATTCCAGTCAGTCAACTTTCCTGTATTTCTGGATAATGTCCATTTTGTATTTTAGTTGTAATTTTTTAAAATTATTGTGTGAGGCTGCAGTTAGGCATTTACCTATGCCTCCATCTTGTTTTCACTTATAATATATTTTTTAAAATTTCAACATTAAGTACAATTTACAAATATAATGAATAAAAAAAAAAGTATGTATAGTCATAGGTGTCACTTTCAAGTCCAGCGCTAGACTTTTGCTGCCACTATAAAATATAAATAATATGAGTATTGTCTCCTTTATTCAAGAAAATGTATGTATTTATGAAATAAATAAATTACTTAAACTAAATTATCCGAATAGGTGATTTGTAATGTCATCATTTGTTTAACTAGTTTACTAGCACGCAGTACTATGTGTATCGTCTGAGAGACAGTCACAAAATGTTTTCAGCACTGCCAATCCCCAAAAACACCATTGTTCATTATGTCCAAACAATGGTGGTTGAATTCTAACAACTGATCAACAATGCAAACTTTGATGAGCAGTTCTCACTCATCAGTTCTCAACAATTATTTGTTACTATTAAAGTTTAACATTATAAAATTAACAAAAATAATATAAAACTCATATTCTGGCTAAATAGCCACATGGCCGCCAAAAACCGTATATTCCCTTCCCGTTCTCCCGCGGTTCCCTAGGTTGTCATGCATTCTTTCCAAAAATCGGGAGTTTAAAAAAAAAAAAAAAATATATATATATATATATATATATATATATATATATATGTTATTGATTTTTCACATAGAGCAAGGGAGAGAAGAGAGATAGAGAGATAGAAACATCGATGAGAGAGAGACATCGACCATCTGCCTCCTGCACACCCCACACCAGGAATGTGCCTGCAACCATTGTACATGCCCTTGATTGGAATCGAACCTAGGACCTTTCAGTCTGCAGAACGACACTCTAACCACTGAGAAAAACCAGTCTCGGCAAAAATAGGGACTTTTATAAAATGCTGTGAGACGTGGGACAAATTGTTAAAAATCGAGACTGTCCCACCAAAAGCGGGACGTCTGGTCACCTTAGTCTAATACCACTACTTACAAATGCTTTCCCTCAAGCAATTGCAAGCTGAAAGAAAAGTTGCCAGTACAGTATAAAGGCCTCCTGCCCCCACCCCAAACCATCTGAGCATTAAGTTAGCAATTTGAGGTCCCATCATGCCTTAATACTGTAATGTGTGTTTCCCACAAACAAGGACATTCTCTTTGATAACCTCAAACAACTATCAAAATCAGGACACCAACACCAATGAATCACTACTATCTGGTCCTCACACCCTACCCAAGTTTTTCCAGATGTTCTAGCAATTTCTTTAATAGCAAAAGGACGCAGTTCAGAATGGAACAGTGATTTCAGTTGTCCCCTCTGTAGTTGCTTTCCGTGTAGAGCAATTGCCCAGTCTTTTTTGACTTTCGTTATCCTGACACTTGAAGTTTGAAGTTATTTTATAGATGTTTTTACATGATGCTTCCTCATAATTACAGTCATATTACACATCTTTGGGAAAAATATTATAAATATGCTTGTCTGATAGTATCTGATTAGGTGGTATGTAATTTCAATTGTGGCGATGTTCACACCGATCATTTGATTTAAGGTCTTATCTACAGGCAGTGTTCCTTTGTAATGTGTGAGCATTTTGTGGGGAGGTAATTTGAAACCATGCAAATATTCCATACCTCATTAAAATGCCCATTTATGATTACATATCACTGTGGACTCATAGAATAGACTCAAGGATATATATATATATATATATACATATATATATATATATATATATATATATATATATATATATATATATATTTCTGCTGGAGGCTAATTCCAGCATGTCATAAATGCAAAAAGTTTGAACAAATGGTTGATGGGACCCTGACTGGTTTGGCTTATTGGATAGAGTGTCGGCCTGTGGACTGAAACATCCCAGGTTCGATTCCAATCATGCCATGTACCTTGGTTACAGGCACATACCCAGTGTGGAGTATGCAGGAGGCAGCTGATCAGTGTTTCTCTCTCATCGATGTTTCTGGCTCTGTATCCTTCACCCGTCCTCTCCGTAAAAAATGAATAAAATATGTTTAAAAAGAAAAGGTTGATGGGATCTTGAGGCTTCAGCAGGGCTGAAGATACATATTATTGCCTACTGGAATAGCTGAAAAGCATTTCCCCCAAACTGAAAAAGATGCATAAATGACTGCTTGCTGCCAGACACATGAGGGCAATTTAATCTACATGTTATTGCCTCCCGCTGGCCAAACACCTGAACAGCCAAAGGCAGTTCCCCCAAAACTGACAATGCCCTCTCTATACTAAACCTTAACCCTTGGTGTGTATATCTGCTTTGTTTGAGGACAATTTGTGTTAATAAAGAGCAAGGAATCCAGAGACTCAGAGATCTTGGTTACTGAAGCTGAGCCCTCCTCTGGCTCCCCATGGATTACAATTTCTGTCATATTTCTAGTCTCTTTAGTAGTTTCCATGCAGCCTTCTCCAGATTCCTGAACCCTTCCAGATGCCGGATGTCACCCAGGCATTAAATGGCACCTGAGACAAGGATGTCTGGAGGAGAAATTGCGCCTGAGCAGCCAAAACAGCACTGGTAATGGTGGTAACATTCACTGTGGGTAAAACTATACCAAACCCTGGAAGTCACCAACCAGAGTGGGCAAGAAAAGTCTTTTGTCTTTAGTCAGATTATAATGGGGAAGAATTCAGTTCTAAGGCAAAATTATAAAGAAATTGGAATATCAAAAGGCACTTTTAAAAATCAGGCTCAGCGGAGGACTGAGAAGGTGCGGCAGTTCTGTACCATGCTGCTTTCCACTAGTTAAGACCTCCAAGAGCAAAGGCCTACCGAGGTGAGGATGCCCCTACTGTCACCTGTAGAGGGGCAGCACTGAGCTGGCCAATATTTGTGGTGCTGCTTATCCTGGCTCAGGGGAAGCGTTCCACTAAGTCTGAAAGACTAAGACATCGCTGGGACTCTCCGCCACCGCCCGCGACCAACTCGGCCCTGCCTTTGGGCCAAACCCGTGGATCCCTCGGCCTCCAACGCTGCCACCGCCCGCGGCCTGCTCTGCCAGGCCTTCGCGCGCGCTGTGCTGGCACTGCGCCTTCCATTGGCAGACCAGGAGAATCCTCTCTCCGCTGCCGCATGGCCAGGCTAAAGCATCAGACACTACCGCCATGCGGATTTTAAAACTACAGGGGAAAGTGAGCCACAGGCACTACCATAGCTGCCGCACCCGCCACCGCTCCCAAGAATGGGAATCCACCGATATCAGAGCTCACTACGCCCCGGGCTTACAGGGAGTGTGCCTTCAGAAATTAGCCTCTGCATCCACAGCAGCTCCACATCCGCACCAAAGAGGACACCATTGAGGGAGGACTCTCCCATGCAGCCATCACAGCCCCTCCACAATCTTCCCAGCACACCCACCATGCAGGGAGGGAGATGGATCGCGCTGGTGAGGAAATGGCACGGCGCCTTCCATTAGCCGCCCAGGCGAGCCCTTCCTCCCATGCTGCATGGCCGAGCCAAAGCTCTCGCCACCACCGCCATGTGAACTTTAAAACTACAGTGGTAATTGAACAATAGGAGCGACCATCACTGCTGCACCTGGCACCGCCACCCCCCACTGCCGCCGCAAATAACGGAAATCCACCGAGAACAGAGCGCACCACGCCTTGGTCTCAGGGAGTGGGCGACCTCAGAACTTAGCCTCCATGTCTGCAGCTGCTCTGCTCCCACACCAAACGAGACACCTTTGAAGGTGGTCCCCCCGCCTGCAACCATCTCAGCCCAACTGCAGCTGTCCCAGCCTGCCCGCCGTGCTAGCAAGGAGCTAGCGCGGCGCCTCCAATATGCGACGCAAACACCCTATAGGGGCCATGTGCCCCGGGTGAGCCGAGTGTCCCAGGGGGCCGAGTGGCCCGGGTGAGCCGTGTGTCCCATGGGGCCGCGTGCCCCGGGTGAGCCCATTGTCCCAGGGGGTCGAGTGCGCCGGGTGAGCTGTGTGTCCCATGGGGCCAAGTGCCCCAAGGGGGCCGAGTGTCCCAGGGAGCCGAGTGCCCCGGGTTGGCCGAGTGTCCTAGGGGGCCGAGTGCCCCGGGTTGGCCGAGTGTCCCAGGGGGCTGTGTGCCCCGGGTGAGCCGTATCCTCCAAAGGGGACGGGTGTCCCGGGTGAGCTCTGTGTCCCAGGGGGCCGAGTGCCCTGGGTGAGCCGAGTGTCCCAGGGTGTAGTGTGCCCCGGGCGAGCCGTGTGTCCCAGGGTGTAGTGTGCCCCGGGCGAGCCGTGTGTCCCAGGGGAAGCAGTGGGACCCAGGGGAAGGGGCGGTGAAAACCAGAGGAGGAGCGGACTCTATTCATATGGTCCTGAGATAGTTACCATAAAACAAGCAGAATGCCAAATGAGGAGCCGATTCTATTCATGGGGTCCTTAGGTGGTCACCATAAAACAAGCAGATTGTCAAATGACAGCGGGGAGGGGAAGGAGACCTGGGGGGAGATAGGAGAACAACCGAGGGACTGGTATGCATGAACATAAGTACTACCCACGAACACAGAACTCTGGGGAGGGAGGGCATAAATGGGAGGGGGGGGGGCAAAAGTAAGCTATGTACACAGATAATACCTTAATAAAATAAAATAAAATAAAATAAAAATCAGGCTCAAGAAAGAGTGCTGTTATCAGATTTAATTATGTGGCTTCCTGTTGAAATTGAAATCCTAATTCATATTTGGTATTGAAAGTATATAATTTCTAAAAAGCAGCCAGATCCTCTGCCCCTGGAGAGAAAAGACTGGGCAGCTGGAGAGATTAAAGCTGTCAGCTCTCTCCCCGGGAGATTCTTTGTTTAAAAATTACCCAAGGACACACTGGGACAGGCAATTGTTGGCAAGAATAACTCTAAAAGCTAACCATTACTATAGAAAGCGAAACAGGATAAAATTGAATATCTGTCATTTTCTATTAAGCATGCATTTAATTTAATTGGGAAAAGGATGGTGGCAGAATCATGTATTGAATTTTCCCAAAGCAAACAGGAGGTGGGAAAAGGGAGACACGTGGTGATTCTATAAGATGGATGCCCACACCCGAGTGTGCTAAGAAAAGTCTAATTTTTGCCGAAAACGGTTTGGCTCAGTGGATAGAGCTTCAGCCTGTGCACTGAAAGGTCCCGGGTTCGATTCTGGTCAAGGGCATGTACCTTGGTTTTGGGCACATCCCGAATAGGTTGTGTGCAAGAGGCAGCTGATCCATGATTCTCTCTCATTGATATATGTAACTCTATCCTGCTCTCTTCTTCTCTTAAAAAATCAATAAAATATATATATTTTTTTAAAAGTCTAATTTTCACCGTGATTTTTCTTTCCTGATTCATAATTTAAAAGTTTTACAGAATTTACCAAAGTAAATGGCTTGGATAATTATAATCAGTATAGATTCTCAAAATTGTTGAAATAAATAATATCTATATTAATAAAAGGTAAATTAGACTTGGAGACCTTCTGGACCTCCTTCTGGACAAAGCCATGGTGGCGGGGCCGAGGCAGAGGTGGCTAAGGGTGATTGGGCCAGGGCGGGAGGGCAGTTGGGTGGTGATCAGGCAGGCAGGGGGAGAGGTTGGGGGGCAGAAGGCTTGTAGGGGAGGCAGTTGGGGGCAAGCAACCCAGCAGTGGGGGCAGTTGGGGCAAACAGACTGACTGGGGAAGCGGGCAGTTGGGGGATAGCAGGCCAGCAAGGGCGGCAATAGAGGTGAGAAGGCAGGTGGGGAGGACAGGCCAGTAGGCAGAATAGTTAGGGACAATAAGGCAGGCAGGCAAGTGAGTGGTTAGGAGCCAGCAGTTCCGAAATGTGAGAGGGATCCTAGATTGAAGAGGGTGCAGTCTGGACTGAGGGACATCCCCACCCCACACACAAATTTCCTGCACTGGGCCACTCATATTAATTATAAAGCTCCTTATTGAAGGAGTGGCCTTGGCTAGTCTCACTTCCCCCAGCAGAAAAAATGTGGTGGTTCTGAAGTCAAGCAGATAAACTAAATCTGTTCTAAGGAAAGATTGTAACTAATTTGCATTTAAATGTCTGTAGGCTTGCTTCCAGAACCATTGAAAACTTAAAACTCTGGAAGTTTAAAAATAATTCTTGCATTTTTTTTCTGTTACATTTTAGTTTGAAACAAGTTTTCCAATTTAAAAACATTGTACAAATTAATGAATAAAAATATTACAAGCATTGGGTATTACATTACTATTCACAAACGTGAATTACTGTTTAAAAATATGAAAAAAAAATTCTTTTAAGAAACATAGCTTGTACTTAAATCTGGTGCAGTTTCATTTTATGAAGAATTATATCTTTTTTTTCAGTCCATCAAAATACCTACAACTTTATTTCTGGCCAGTAGTTATGAATGATTCCTATTTATGTCCTTGCACCTTTATAAATTGTCTACATGTTTTATCATTAGAAAAGAAGGGACACCTTTGCCCTTGTACATGCTGCTCCCCGCACGTGGAACGCACTCTTCTCTCTGCTGTGCTTGTCAGAGTTCAGAGCCAATGCAGATGCCAACCCTTCAGGAGGCTTATTTCATATCCTAGTTTCTCCTTCACCAGTTCACTCCACCCTTTTTCCAAGTTGGTTTTCTGCCTAAGACTTCTTGTTCTTCTTCTTCTTTTTTTTGTTTTTTACATAGCTTACTATTGCTCCCACCCCCACCTCCCATTCATGCCCTCCCTCCCCAGAGTTCTGTGTTCATTGGTAGTGCTTATATTCATGCATACCAGTCCTTCGGTTGTTCTCTTATCTCCCCTCAGGTCTCCTTCCCCTCCCTGCTGTCATTTGACCATCTGCTTGTTTTATGGAGACTATCTCAGGACCACATGAATAGAATCGACTCCTCATTTGGCAGTCTGCTTGTTTTATGGTGACTATCTCAGGACCACATGAATAGAATCCGCTCCTCCTCTGGTTCACCCCTCTCCCCGAGTCCCACTGCTTCCCCGGGGCACAGAGCTCACCCAGGGCACACGGCCCCTCTGGGACGCTGGGGTCAAGAACTGGATGCACCGCGCCAACTCCTCGCTAGCATGGCAGGCAGGCTGAGACGGCTGCAGGCAGGGAGACCGAGCTACAAGGAGTCTCAGCGGAATGGCTGCTGACGTGGAGGCCAAGCTCCGAAGCCACCCACTCCCTGGGCCTGGAGTGGAGTGAACTCTGTTCTCAGTGGGCTTCCCTCACTCACGGCAACAGCGGCTGAGGTGGTGTCGTTTGTGGCTCAATTTCCACTGTATTTTTAAAATCCACATGGCGGCAGCAGTGCCCCTCCTTGGGGTCCCAGCAGAGGCTCTGGCTCAGCCCTGCGGCGGTGGGCCTGAAGGGCAAAGGGCTCGCCGGGGCCGAGAACGGAAGGCGCCACACCATCTCCTCACCAGGCATGCAGGCTGAGATGGCTGCGGGTGGGGAGACCGCCCTCAAAGGTGTCTCGTTCGGTGCAGAAGCGGAGCAGCTGCGGATGTGGAGGCTAAGTTCTGAGGCTGCCCACTCCCTGAGCCCGGGGCGTAGTGAGCTCTGTTCTCGGTGGATTTCCCTTATTCGAGGTGGCGGTTGCCGGTGGTGGTGGTGGGTGCTGCAGCAACGGTCACTCCTGTAGTTCAATTTCCACTGTAGTTTTAAAATCCCCGTGGCAGCAGTGGCGGAAGCCTCGGCCCAGCCATGAGGCAGCGGAGGAAGGATTAGCCAGGGCTGAGAATGGAAGGCTCCATGCAATCTCCTCACCAGCATGGCGGGCGGGCTGGGACAGCGACAGGCTGAGATGGTTGCTGGCGTGGAGACCAAGCTCAAAGGCTTCTAGTCCGGGCAGGAGCCGAAGGAGTGGCGGAGGCCTGACATCAGCTCCCTTGCTCCCAAGGTGGGCAGGCCAGGCTGGCCCAATCCCTGGGCCCGGGACGGAGCGAGGTCTGGCTTCCCTCATTCCCGTGGCGGCGACTCCAGTGGGTCCGGTTCCACCGTAGTTTTAAACTCCACATGGCAGCAGCGGCGCCCTGCTTTGTGTCTAGTTGTAGCCTTCCCATTCCGCCAGCTTTCCCGAGGGTATGGTGCGATCCCTTTCAACCCTAGCTGTTGTTCCTATCCAAATTGTTGATGAGGTGTTGGCTTAGGAGTACCTAGGCCACCATCTTGTTTTCGTCTCAAGAATTATATCTTAAGGTATTTTTTAAAAATATATTTCATTGACTTATTTGATAAAAAAAAAAAATCTAAACAAAATAAGATTTGGCTCTAAGTATCACCAAGTATGCAACTATCTAATACATGATTTTCAGCCTTGGTATTTCATAAAACAATAACAGTATGTGTTTTTAAATAAGCAAAATTCCAATGTCTTCACTAATGGTTCCACCATCAAAATCCAGCAGGTTTAAGCACACAATCACAAATGTACAACTATAAGCGTTTTAAATAAATAACTTACTGTTTGAGAGACAACTCAGACAATTAAGCTATTAGTTTTTACTTTCTTAATTTTGTATTTGAATATAGAAAGATGCATGTACTCAGCTTAATAAAAGCATAACATTACACTGAAAAACATAAAAGAGGAAAATGATGATGCAAAATAGGGAACTGAACGTGAGAAGCATGGAGAATGTGAGGCTAAGTCCTACCTGATAAAGTCTGACCACGTGAGGACCGTCTAACACTTTCATTATTTGTGCTTCTCAGTAGGTGTTCTCAAGCTTCACTGCATTCAGCTGAGATTTGTCTATAATTTTTATGGCCACCTACATCCCATATAAAAATAAATACAATTAGTATAGAATGGTTAACATTTTCAAGTTAGAATCTTTTATTATTTTTAAATTTTATTTATTTTATAGAGAAAGGGGGAGAGAGAAAGAAACATTAATGATGAAAGAGAATCATTGATTGGCTGCCTCCTACACACCCCTTACTGGGGATCAAGCCTGCAACCACAACCCGGGCATATGCCCTTGACCAGAATAGAACCTGGGACTCTTCAGTCTGCAGGCTGACACTATCCACTCAGCCAAACTGGCTAGCACTCCAATTAGAATCTTTTTCATAAATGACATCTGAGACTTTGCCCATGGGTTTGTTCCTATGACAATGATGACAGCTAAATTCAATTCAATGCTCATTCGTTCATTCAACCAATATTTTTTAAACATCTAACACATGTAAGACACTGGCTGATTTTGTTTGGGAGTGTCTTCAGTGTGCTATCAGAAATAACCCAGCAAAGTTACTTTAATAAAATGTATTTCTCTTTCAATACAATTGTAGTGCCTTTGTACTCCAGTTACAAATTAAAGAAATAAAATATCAGCAATTTCAGCTAGTTATCCTTCCACCACAAAGGACTTATAAATGGTCAGCCAAGTAGAAGACACTTTCTATTGTACTGAAATAGAAATTTTCTAGAAAAGAAAGGGATATGTTCCAAAGACTCTAGTCCAAGGGTGGGCAAACTTTTTGACTGGAGGGCCACAATGGGTTCTTCAACTGGACAAGAGGGCCGGAACAAAAGCAACCTGACCATGTTGGCACTCTCATCTTGGGCTGCTGGTGAAGGAGCAAAGGGGAGAGCAAGAGAACCCTCTGTTCTTTCGGCTCTGCGGGCTGAATAGAACAGCCGAACGGGCCGTAGTTTGCCCACAGCTGCTCTAGACCTAGCTTTCTAGCAAAAAGCTAAATATAAATTATCAAAATCACTCTCCATGAAAACATGCTTATTGGATTAACTTTTGTTTTAAAAATCAAAGTGCAAAAACTCAAATGCTACTAAATTTTGACTTTCTTAAAATATGACCTCTTCCTGTTATAACTAGACTAGAGGCCCAGTGCACAAAATTAGTGCACAGGGGTACAAGGGGTATGGGGGTTGGGGGGGAGTCCTTCAGCCTGGTGTCCTGCAAAGACCCCAGTATCCCTCACCTGGCCTCTAGCCAAAAATTCCTCCCCTCCTTGCTGAGATGGGTTTGGCTCAGTGGATAGAGGGTCAGCCTGTGGACTGAAAGGTCCCAGGTTCGATTCCGGTCAAGGGCATGGACCTTGGTTGCCGGAACATCCCCAGTAGGGGTTGTGCAGGAGGCAGCTGGTCGATGATTCTCTCTTATTGGTGTTTCTAACTCTCTATCCCTCTCTCTTCCTCTCTGTAAAAAATCAATAAAATATATTTCAATAAAAAAATTCCTACCCTCCTTCCACATAGCCTCTGGGAAGATGCTTGTCCTACGGCCTCCTCAGGGCCCTGGCCCATGATGCCCTGCAGCTCATGTGCTTAGGTGCTTGGGCTTTCAGGTCGGACTTCCTCCCTAGCTATGCATCAGCTGCCATGGGAGCCACGCCTCAGGAGTCACCCCCTTTGACCATACTACTTGCGCTTGTGTGTGTGTGTGGGGGGGGGGGGAGGACTTGGCAGTGATTTGATGTCTGTAGTGTGCCTTCTGAGCAACCCAACCCCTGCGGCACTACACTGGTCCTGTCTAGACTGTTGGCAGGGGGCCTCCAGTCTGAGACTGGGGCTGCTGGGCTGCGACTGGGGGCTGAAGCTGGAGGACCCTGGCACCCATAGGGCTCTGTCAGCATCGAGACCCCACTGGATCCTTCCCCCCCCCCCCACCTAATGGCCTGCCAGGGCGCGGACACTGGGCTCCCGACCCCACAGACCTCTTTCTTCCTGCATCCCGGCAGGCTGGGGCGCAAACTCTGGGCTCCAGGGCCCCAGAGGTCCCTTCCCTCCAGCCACACAGCCCTGTCAGGGACACTGGGCTCACCAGGCCTCTTCCCTCCTGCTGCAGGGCAGGACAGGGCGAGGACTCTGGGTGCTTGGACTGTGGATGGCGACTCCACAGGCTCCTTCCCTCCTGCTGTACTGCCCCTGGGGCATGGAAGATGGGCGCTGGAACTCTGGGCGCCTGACCCCAGAGGTCCCTTCCCTCCAGCAACACCATCCCACAACCTGGGCCTGTGCCCCTGACCAGAATAAAACCTGGGACATCTCAGTCCCCAGGCCAAGGCTCTATCTACTGCGCCAAACCGGCTAAGGCAGAACGGAAATTTTAAGAGGGAAATCTGTGACCTTGGTCCTGATGCTGAATATTTGGGTTACTTCAGGATCCCCAAGGGAGGGCAAAAAGTGACAATGATGTAATGACATATACCCCTTCTTTTTGGAAATGGACTCCATACCAAAAATAAAAAGGAAAGAAAAAATTTAAGCAAACTTCTAACTCTGGTCCTCTGGCTAGAGACCTCTCCCCTCTCTCCATGGCCAAGGAGCAGATATTGGGCTCCTGTTGCCTGGGCGATGCCTCCAGCTTCTGTTATGGGCATACCATTTTTGTTGTGGAGTGATGGCTAATTTACATATTACTCTTTTATTGTATAGGATAGGAACCCTAACCACTCCAAGGTTGATAATTTGAAGCAGCGGCATTTGAAGGTGGACAGCTAAGTGATAAGAAGTCAACAATCATGTTCTCTTTTTTCCATGTAACCAAACAAGCTGTTTTTAAAAATTAGTAGACAGAGACCGAAGCAAGATGGCGGCCTAGGAAGTCTCTTGGGCGGCCATCTCCTCAACAATTTGGAAAAAGAAAACAACAGATAAAATTGAAAGGGATCGCACCAGACCCACAGGAAAGCTGGCGAAATGCGAAGGCTACAACTAGACACAAAGCAGGATGCTACTGCTGCCATGTGGAGTTTAAAACTACAGCGAAAATGAACGTGCCAGAGCCGCTGCCGCCAGGAATGAGGAAAGCCAGACCTCGCTCCGACCCGGGGCCCAGGGAGTGGGCCAGCCCTGCCAGCCGCCACGAGAGCTGATGTGGGCCTACGCCACCGTGCCTTCGGCTCCTGCCTGGACGAGAAGCCCATGAGCGCGACCTCCCAGCCCACAGCCACCCCAGCCCGCCCGCAGTGCTGGAGAGGAGCGGGCGCAGAGTCTCCCTGTCCGCAGCCAGCTAGGCTCGGCCCCCGCACTCGCGGGCGGGCAAAGAGATGGTGTAGTATCTCCCCGCCCGCAGCCAGCTCGGCCCAGCCCCCACGCTGGATGTGCTGGCAAAGAGATCACACGGCATCTCCCCGCCCGCAACGAGCTCGACCCAGAAATGGGAAGGCTACAACTAGACACCAAGCAGGGTGCCACTGCTGCCAAGTGGAGTTTAAAACTACGGCGAGCGGAGGACTGAGAAGGTGGGGCAGTTCTGTACTGTGCTGCCTTCCACTGGTTAAGACCTCCAAGAGAAAAGGCCTACCAAGGTGAGGATGCCCCTACTGTCACCTGTAGAGGGGCAGCACTGAGCTGGCCAATATTTGTGGTGGTGCTGCTTGTCCTGGCTCAGGGGAAGCGTTCCACTAAGTCTGAAAGACTAAGACATCGTGGGGACTCTCCGTCACCGCCCGCGGCCTGCTCTGTCAGGCCTTCGCGCACGCTGTGCTGGCGCTGCGCCTTCCATCGGCAGACCCGGAGAATCCTCTCTCCGTTGCCACATGGCCAGGCCAAAGCATCAGACACTACTGCCATGCAGATTTTAAAACTATAGGGGAAATTGAGCCACAGGAGCTACCATCGCGGCCGCACCCACCGCCGCACCCAAGAATGGGAATCCACCGAAATCAGAGCTCACTACGCACCGGGCTCATAGAGAGTGTGGCTTCAGAAATTAGCCTCTGCATCCACAGCAGCTCCACATCCGCAACAAAGAGGACACCATTGAGGGCAGACTCTCCCCATGCAGCCATCACAGCCTGCCCACAATCTTCCCAGCACACCCACCATGCTGGGAGGGAGATGGAGCGCACTGGTGAGGAAATGGCACGGTGCCTTCCATTACCCACCCAGGCGAGCCCATCCTCCGATGCCACGTGGCCAAGCCTAAGCTCTCACCACCACCGCCATGTGAACTTTAAAACTACAGTGGTAATTGAACCACAGGAGCGACCGTCAATATTGCACCTGGCACCGCCACCCACCACTGCCGCTGAGAATAAAGGAAATCCACCAAGAACAGAGCTCACCAAGCCTTGGGCTCAGGGAGTGGGTGACCTCAGAACTTAGCCTCCATGTCTGCAGCTGCTCCGCTCCCACACCGAACGAGACACCTTTGAAGGTGGTCCCCCCGCCTGCAACCATCTCAGCCCAACTGCAGCTGTCCCAGCCTTCCCGCCATGCTAGCAAGGAGCTAGTGCGGCGCCTCCAATATGCGACCCCAACACCCTAGAGGGGCCGTTTGCCCCGGGTGAGCCGAGTGTCCCAGGGGTCCGAGTGCCCCGGGTGAGCCGAGTGTCCCATGGGGCCGAGTGCCCCGGGTGAGCCGAGTGTCCCAGGGGTCCGAGTGCCCCGGGTGAGCCGAGTGTCCCAGGGGGCCATGTGCTCCGGATGAACCGTACCCCCCAAAGGGGAAGGGGATCCCGGGTGAGCCGTTTGTTCCAGGGGGCCGAGTGCCCCAGGTGAGCCGAGTGTCCCACGGGGCCGAGTGCCCCGGGTGAGCCGAGTGTCCCAGGGGGCCGAGTGCCCCGGGTGAGCCGAGTGTCCCAGGGGGCCGAGTGCCCCGGGTGAGCCGAGAGTCCCAGGGGGCCGAGTGCCCCGGGTGAGCCGAGTGTCCCATGGGGCCGAGTGCCCCGGGTGAGCCGAGTGTCCCAGGGGGCCGAGTGCCCCGGGTGAGCCGAGAGTCCCAGGGGGCCGAGTGCCCCGGGTGAGCCGAGTGTCCCAGGGGGCCGAGTGCCCCGGGTGAGCCGAGAGTCCCAGGGGGCCGAGTGCCCCGGGTGAGCCGAGTGTCCCATGGGGCCGAGTGCCCCGGGTGAGCCGAGTGTCCCAGGGGGCCGAGTGCCCCGGGTGAGCCGAGTGTCCCAGGGGGCCGAGTGCCCCGGGTGAGCCGAGTGTCCCAGGGGGGCGAATGCCCTGGGTGAGCCGAGAGTCCCAGGGGGCCGAGTGCCCCGGGTGAGCCGAGTGTCCCCGGGGGGCCATGTGCCCCGGGTGAGCCGAGTGTCCCAGGGGGGCGAGTTCCCCGGGTGAGCCGAGAGTCCCAGGGGGCCGAGTGCCCCGGGTGAGCCGGGTGTCCCAGGGGGCCGAGTGCCCCGGGTGAGCCGGGTGTCCCAGGGGGCCGAGTGCCCCGGGTAAGCCGAGAGTCCCAGGGGGCCGAGTGCCCCGGGTGAGCCGAGTGTCCCCGGGGGGCCATGTGCCCCGGTTAAGCCGTACCCCCCAAAGGGGAAGGGTGTCCCGGGTAAGCCGTGTGTCCCAGGGGGCCAAGTGCCCCGGGTGAGCCGAGTGTCCCACGGGGCCGAGTGCCCCGGGTGAGCCGAGAGTCCCAGGGGGCCGAGTGCCCCGGGTGAGCCAAGTGTCCCCGGGGGGCCATGTGCCCCGGGTAAGCCGTACCCCCCAAAGGGGAAGGGTGTCCCGGGTAAGCCGTGTGTCCCAGGGGGCCAAGTGCCCCGGGTGAGCCGAGTGTCCCACGGGGCCGAGTGCCCCGGGTGAGCCGAGTGTCCCAGGGGGCCGAGTGCCCCGGGTGAGCCGAGAGTCCCAGGGGGCCGAGTGCCCCGGGTGAGCCGAGTGTCCCATGGGGCCGAGTGCCCCGGGTGAGCCGAGTGTCCCAGGGGGCCGAGTGCCCCGGGTGAGCCGAGTGTCCCAGGGGGCCGAGTGCCCCGGGTGAGCCGAGTGTCCCAGGGGGGCGAATGCCCTGGGTGAGCCGAGAGTCCCAGGGGGCCGAGTGCCCCGGGTGAGCCGAGTGTCCCCGGGGGGCCATGTGCCCCGGGTGAGCCGAGTGTCCCAGGGGGGCGAGTTCCCCGGGTGAGCCGAGAGTCCCAGGGGGCCGAGTGCCCCGGGTGAGCCGGGTGTCCCAGGGGGCCGAGTGCCCCGGGTGAGCCGGGTGTCCCAGGGGGCCGAGTGCCCCGGGTAAGCCGAGAGTCCCAGGGGGCCGAGTGCCCCGGGTGAGCCGAGTGTCCCCGGGGGGCCATGTGCCCCGGTTAAGCCGTACCCCCCAAAGGGGAAGGGTGTCCCGGGTAAGCCGTGTGTCCCAGGGGGCCAAGTGCCCTGGGTGAGCCGAGTGTCCCCGGGGGGCCATGTGCCCCGGTTAAGCCGTACCCCCCAAAGGGGAAGGGTGTCCCGGGTAAGCCGTGTGTCCCAGGGGGCCAAGTGCCCCGGGTGAGCCGAGTGTCCCAGGGGGCCGAGTGCCCCGGGTGAGCCGAGTGTCCCACGGGGCCGAGTGCCCCGGGTGAGCCGAGTGTCCCACGGGGCCGAGTGCCCCGGGTGAGCCGAGTGTCCCAGGGGGCCGAGTGCCCTGGGTGAGCCGAGTGTCCCACGGGGCCGAGTGCCCCGGGTGAGCCGAGTGTCCCAGGGTGCAGTGTGCCCCGGGCGAGCCGTTTGTACCACGGGAAGCAGTGGGACCCAGGGGAAGGGGCGGTGAAAACCAGAGGAGGAGTGGACTCTATTCATATGGTCCTGAGATAGTCACCATAAAACAAGCAGACTGCCAAATGACAGCGGGGAGGGGAAGGAGACCTGGGGGGAGATAGGAGAACAACCGAGGGACTGCTATGCATGAACATAAGTACACCCAATGAACACAGAACTCTGGGGAGGAAGGGCATAAATGGGAGGTGGGGGGGGGGGGGCAATGGTAAACTATGTACACAGAAAATACCTTAATAAAGTAAAATTTAAAAAAAAATAATATAAATTTAAAAAAAAAATAAATAAATAAATAAAACTATGGCGAAACTGGACCTACCGGAGACCCTGCCCCCGGGAATGTGGGAAGCCAGAACTCGCTCCACCCAAGGGCCCAAGGACTGGGCCAGCCCGCAGGCCATGGGAACCAGGGAGCTGTTATGGAACCTTTAGCGCCTGCTCACAACCATCCCGAGGAGCCTGTGGCCAGCTGGGCCCAGTCTCCGCACGCACCTTATTGGTGGGGAGCTGGCGCGGCGCCTTCCCTTTGCACCCTGGTAAGTCTTTCCGCTGCCACCGCCAGCAGCCAGCTCCAAAGCTTCCGCCACTACCGCCATGTGGATTTTAATACTACAGGGGAAATTGAGACACAGGAGCTACCTTCACTGGCGCACCCGCTGCTGCCCCCGCGAATGGGAATCCACCGAAATCAGAGTTCACTACGTGCCTGGCTCAGAGAGAGTATGGCTTCAGAAATTAGCCTGTGTCCACAGCAGGTCCGCTTCCGCAACAAAGGAGACACCAATGAGGGGGAATTCTCTGGTGCAGCCATCTCAGCCCGCCCACAACCTTCCCAGCACACCCGCCTTGCGGGTGGGGAGCTGGCACAGCACTTTCCGTTAGCAGCCCTGGCGAGTCCTCCCTCAGCCGCCGCATGGCCGGGCCGAAGCTCCTGTCACTGCTGCCATGTGAACTTTAAAACTACAGTGGAAATTGAACCACAGGAGCGACCATCGCTGCCGCACCAGCCACCGCCCCCTGCCACCACCGCTGCAAATAAAGGAAATCCACCGAGAACAGAGCTCACTACGACCCGGGCTCAGAGAGTGGGCGGCCTCAGAACTGAGCCTCCTCATCCGCAGCTGCTCCGCTTCCGCACCAAACGAGACACCTTTGAGGGCGGTCTACCCGCCTGCAGACATCTCAGCCCGCCTGCAACCGTCCTAGCCTGCCTGCCATACTAGCAAGGAACTAGCGCGGCAACCCCAATACGAGACCCCAGCACCTGAGAGGGGTCATGTGCCCTGGGTGAGTGCCCTGGGTGAGCCCTGTGTCCCTAGGGAAGCAGTGGGACCCAGGGGGAGGGGCGGTGAGAACCAGAGGAGGAGCGGACTCTATTCGGGTGGTCCTGAGATACTCACCATAAAACAAGCAGATTGTCAAATGACAGCAGGGAGGGGAAGGAGACCTGGGGGGAGATAAGAGAACAACCGAAGGACTGGTATGCATGAATACAACCAACGAACACAGAACTCTGGGGAGGGAGGGCATGAATGGGAGGTGGGGGGGGGGAGGGCAATGGTAAGATTTGTACACATATAATACCTTAATAAAATTTATGTGAGGAAATAAAAATTTAGTAGACATTTGGTTAGGAAATAAGCCATTCTGATTTAAATAAAATTTTCTGATAATTAGCACCCAAATGTAATTATAGTAAGTTCTGAAGAAACTCTAAAATATACTTCATAATTCTATGTACGTATTCTGAACATAATTAAGTTTTACTGTGTTTCAGAGTAATTTTTAATATCATTTATTAAAAGTACTTGTGAGCTATAATACTTCAAGACCCTTAAAAGGTATCCAAGAAAATAGGTCTCAGCTAGTGAATTCCTTCACACTCCGGTTTGCACAATGAGTTGTTTATCCTTGCTTTTAGGCTACTCTGTCCTTTGCTATTATCTCTACGGTGAGGTTTACTTCATACCTTTCTCTATTTCTAACTTACTGTCACAGTTTCCTGATTTGAATTAGTTGTAACCCAGAGAAGAACTCAAGTTATCAAGGGAAATCAGATTACTAAGCTTCCTCTTACCTCCTTCCTTCCACTCTCTTTAAGAATAAATGGGAAAAATTATCCTTATTCCTCTGGTAAGGATTAAACAAAACGGAAAAGCTAGCATTAGATTAAGTGATCTCACTAGAGTCACATTATTTCTCATTACAAATTTAATCTAAATTGCTAACTGATTTTTAAAAAAATATATTTTCATTGATTTCAGAGAGGGAGACAGAGAAGGAGGTAAACATCAATGATGAGAATCATTAATTGGCAGCCTTCTGCACGCCCCCTACTGGGGAACCATCCCACAACCTGGGCCTGGGCCCCTGACCAGAATAAAACCTGGAACCCCTCAGTCCCCAGGCCAAGGCTCTAGGCACTGAGCCAAACCGGCTAAGGCAAAACAGAAATTTTAAGAGGGAAATCTGTGACCTTGGTCCTGAAGCTAAAATTGTGGGTTACTTCAGGATCCCTAAGGAAGGCAAAAAGTGATGATGATGCAATGACCTATACCCCTTCATTTTGGAAATGGATTCCATACAAGAAAAAAAAGAAAAAAGTTAAGCAAACTTCAAAGAAAAATCAGTCAGGTTTTGAAATGCCCTGTACCTTAAACCGGCATTCTTGGGGGGGTGGGGTGGGGGGGAAAAGGCCCTATGTTATTCCATATTTAAACTCATCCACCCTAATATGGTGAACAACTTAAAAGGTCAGAGTCAAAAAAGTAAACTGAAAAAGGATGCGATTCCAGAACAATACAGTGGGCAAAGACACCAGGTTTTTAAGAAGAGTTCTGTTTCCACCGTTTTTTCCTAACGTATTTAATTTGCATGCCTAAAAATAGAGATCCTGATGCCATGGAAGAAAGGGGTGCTTTTAGGAAAGAACAGAGACTTGTGAGGTGCATTAGAATGTGCAATGCGGGGATGGGGTCGGGGGGCTGTGTCCTCTGCTGGGACACAGCAGAGGTTTTGAGTGCAGAGAGGTTTTTGCTGCGGATCACGGCTCGCGTGTGCACAGCCAGGAGGCACCCCTGGTAAAGAGACAGCCCAGGGTAAGAGACCAACCCGCCAACCCTGCAAATGCAGAGGTGACCACTGTCACCAGTTCCACTGTCTGGAGTGCTAGATCAAAGCTAGCCTGCCACCACATCAGAGACACTATCGGGGAAAAGCAGGGAGAGAGGACAGTGACGATCCGGGCATTCTGGGTCACGGGGGCCCTTCCTCGCGGGGTCGTGGGGGCGCCGAGATCACGGGATGCCCCATCTCAGGAGTCCCAGTGCAGGCTCCCCTCCTGGGGCTGGCAGAGTCCCTCTCCTCTGGACCAAGTTCCGCGAGGCCACCAGGGGGCGCACAGGGAGGGCCAGGCCCCGGCTGGTCGGGTTTCCAATTGGACCACAAGGAGGGGACCTGGCCCCGACCCCCTCGGTGCTCACCGACCGCCTGCACCTCCTGGGCCCTCAGTCCCAGCCCACCTACTCCCGACAGTGACCCGGCCTCGGGGTCTCCCCAGGCCCCGCTGCAGTCGCCCCTCTCGCTAAACAGCTCTTCTCCCGAACCCTCGCCTCTGACGCCCCCGCCGGGCCCGGGCCGCACCTGCTCTTGGGGATGCGGTGCCGCCCCGGCTTCACCACGGCGACGCTGTCCTTGCCCAGCGTGCCCTCCACGCCCGGACCGGACCGGATGCAAGTGACCGGGGCCATCCGCCCTGACCTGTGGGCCCCGCTGCTCCACAGAGCGGACCAGTGCTGGGGCTGAGCTGTGACCTCCAGGGAAGGATGCTGGGCTTGCTCCTCCATTGGGTCCAGACAAGGGCTTGTGGCCACTTACATACCCTGACGTCAGGGCCTGGGGGCGGGGCCTGGACTGGACTGTTCCTCCTCAAGACAGGGGCCCCGCCCACTTGGTAGGAAGCCAGAGGGAGAGAGAAGATGGGCGGGGCCTGGGCAGAGTTTTCCTTCCCTGATGGGAGCTCTCAGCTCTCAGGCAGCAGGGGGCAGGGGTGACTCTTGGGACCCCAATTCCTCAGCCTCCCAGAGGAAGGCCAAGAGCGAGTCCTGGTGGGCAGAGCAGAGGGGTGCTGGGACCTGGACTGGGCCTGCAGTCTCCTACCCCATCTCCTGGGTTCTTGCCAGACCTTCCCTCCTAAAGCTCTCACCTGTGACTGTGCTGTGTCCCAAATTTGTCTCAGACAGAGACCTGTGGCTGAGCAATGCATGGCTCACTTTTATAAAATTCCTTTTCTCATTTTATTAAAAATCCGTTCACATTTTGATGTCTCTGAGAAGTTAATCTGATAGCAGAACGTCAAATTTGACTTTGACTTGCCTCCTTAGAAATACCAGTAGCACTTCCATCGTCCGTTTCTCATGTGTCCTTCCAGACACCTGTCATGGGGATACTTACATGCACAGAAGTATATAGACAGAATGCAGAAAATACGTTGCAAAGTTAGCCATTCTTAAAATTACTACAGAAATATGTATTGTTTAACAAAATCCTAGTTCATTCTGTTATAAGCAGGTCAATTCAGTCTTACCCAATATACAAAACCAACAAAGTCCAAAAAGTGTGCATCTTATGTCCTTTTTTTGTGTTAAAAGAAGAAATATTAATATAAAAAGAGGTGAGACTGAGAAGGAGGCCACCTTTCACTGAATGTAACTTTTTGCTGGTTTTGACTCTGGAACTAGGTACTTTAAACCAATTTGTTTATAAAATTAAAAATAAACAGAAACTTTTGGAACTAAGAGTAAGTGAAGTCGCTGACATAACCACACGGAGAAAAAAAGTACTTCAAGTGACATAATCTTGTATGGTCTGTTCTTATTGGGTTATGGCCAAAGGGCACAAACACCACAAATATTATATTGAGATATAATGTAGAGACTTTTCCTTAATAGTTGATGTGTAGTTCATCTTTGAACAACATGGGTTGAACTGTGTAGGTCCAGCTATACATGGAATTTTTCAATAAATATGTACCGTATTGTAAGTATATTTATTTTGTCTTATAATTTTTCTTAGTAACATTTATCTCTGTTAGCTTACCTTATTTTAAGAATATAGTATATATTGTACAAAATAATTTAATCATCTGGCCCTGACCGGTTTGACTAGGTAGATAGAGCCTTGGTCTGTGGACTGAAGGGTTCCATTCTGGTCAAGGGCATGTACCTTGGTTGCGGGCACATCCCCATTAGGGGGTGTGCAGGAGGCAGCTGATCAATGTTTCTCTCTTGTTGATGTTTTTGTCTATCCCTCTCTGTAAAAAAAAATCAACAAAATATGTATAAAAATAATAATAATTTAGTCATCTGTTTGTGTTATCAGTAAGCTTTTTCTGGTCAACAGTAGGCTACTCCTAGTAAAATATTGGGAGAATCAAAGGAATATTGTGCTTTGGTCCCTCCCCCACGTTCTGTAAGGGTCAGCTGTACGTATAACCACTTTTGAAAACTGATCCATAATACTCAACAACTCAGAAAAATATGCTTTGTTTGCCCAAGTTCTGGTGGACAGCTACCCAGGAACGCAAAGAGTTCTGGGAAAGCAGAGCCCCCTCTCCGCAGGTCCTGGGCACACCAGTCCAGAACACAAAGCATTTGGGGATTGCAGGGACCCACTCTGCACTTGCAGGGGTCCACACCTGGCCAGGATCTGTAGGGGTCCTGGAAAGCAGAGTTTGGGAGGGGCATAGCTCTGGTTGCAGGGCGGTAGCAGCTTCACTGGCTGAATGATGCCCAATACCGGGCATGGGGCCCGGCTCTGTGGGCCCTCGGACCGCCTTGGTGATCCAGGATTTTCAATTCCCCCTAATGCTGGTAAGTTACCTCCTCCAAGATGTTTTATGAAGCCAGTGATGCTTTGGCCTTAAAAATAACTTGGTAAAGTAAACCAAATTTTACTTCTGAGCTCTCCCATTCGGTAACCTCACTTCGTTTTTACTTCTTACATGCACATTTTCTTTTGGGGCGGGCTGGCCATCGGCCGCCCACCCTCAGACCCCTTCATTGTCCCTCACGTCTTTGCCTTGTTAAAACTTAGCTTTACCATTTCTCTCCTGTCACATAAGAAACAGAAGACAGTCACGGATCTAGCAAAGAGGAATTTGGGAAGCATTTATAAGGGATCTTCCCTCAAACTTTTACCCTAAACACTTGTATTGACTCCACCTTCACTTCAGAGAAAATATTGTTTATAAATAAAGGTTGTTGCATATAAAGGTTATATAGCAGAAAGTCGTTTTAGTCAATATATATGTAAAGTAAGTTAACATCTGTAAATAAAAGTGAGATTATAGAGAAAGTCTTTAAATTCAGTAACAGCCCATGTGGTTCTAGTGAGATGACTTTCACCTGGACCCTCTCATTTGGATAATCAGAATATCCTATTACCTTAGTGCCATTAATTGGTTCAGAAGGACATATGATCCAAACCAGGCCGATCAGCACCAATGACATGAAACTGAACCATCAGGAATCAACTTATTTCCTGTGGACTTGAACCTGAGAGGATGCAAGAATAAACCAAAACTCAGAAAAGACCAGAATCAAGTAGAAAAACAAAAGAACAAAAACAAATGATTTTATGGTATAGGGCCTGAGTCCATGATATGCCCTGAAAATACCAGTTACAGGAGCCATTAAAACTCACCGTTTTGCATATGCAGTTCTGATACTTACAACCAAAAGAAGGTTGTTCCAAATGCTACTGTAATCCTTCAACTCAATTAAAAATGTATGAGACCAAAATTTCAAATCTGAATAAAATCAAATATATATATACCATCTGTACGTAGGGACAGTGGAGCGTGTTACATTCTTTCAGTCTATTATTCAAACAGTATTTAATGATCACTTAAAATTAGGAAGTTTTTTGGTTGAGGGATATAAAAGACAGGTATAACGCTTGCATTCATCAAGTTTACCATCTGGAGAGGGAAGTATATGCAGCCCATATGCAGTTGGGAACAAAGAATAGGGTCAAAAAAATTATGCTTGTCAATGATTATAAAGGGATGGTGTTTTCAGTGATATAGATAATTTCCTTTATTGTTTTCTCTGATCAATACCTACTGTCACCACCACACCTTCATTCTCAAAGTGGAGCACACCATCACCCTAATCATGCTCACCGAAGGGGCCTATTGATAGCATCACTGCCTGTGAACAGTATAGAAATGCTGGGTTTTGTGGCTTTAATCTTATCTGGTGCTCATCAGCACACACATAGGATATTATTTTTCACCAAGAAGACACCCAGAAATGGGAAAAGACAGGCACTAAATAAAGATAAATACAGCCCACAATAGTATGGGATTGGAATGCAATTTTATTGAAGATCCAGGGAAGAATGAGTTCACAGAGCAGTTTTAAAAGGAAGTAGGGAAAATTATAAGATTGGTGTCTGCTTATACTTCACATTGACACATTGTATTCTCCATGTGAATAAAAATGATCTTTCAATCCGCTTTTTCTTCTAGAACTTTACCAGTCCCTCTCAATAAATGGAGTCTTATTAATAGTCATCATCATACTTTATCATCATTGTTGGTTCATGAATTGTGAGTACTCTATCATACATAGGTAAGATGTTAAAAAGGGAAGCTGGGTGTGAAATATATGGTAACTTTGTGTATTATCATTGCAACTTTTCTGTAAACCTAAAAGTATTCTAAAATAGTTTATTTTAAAAAGTCAAAGTGAATAGAAATAAAAAAAAAAGTAGTAGAGTGCAGGAAGTAAGAGTAGTAACTCAAGAAAGCCAACTCTGTTGGGTGCCTTTGGGAAGGTCAGAAGTCATAAAATTCTGGATGTGGGATCATAGATAGCAAGCATTGTCTTGTATATCAAGTGCCCAACAACAAAGCTGAACCCTTACCAGGAGGACTAAGAATTACTGCCTGACACCTGATTTTCCTTGCAGCATATGAATATATACCCCAAACGAGGAAAAGTAGTTCACAGAATCAAATTACTACTGGTAGAGTACAGTGTATTGATGACTTGCTGCAGAGGAAAACTGTTTTTAGATGAGAGGTAGGACCAAGTGAGTGCAGTTTGTGTTTAGGTGCTTTTGGTTTTGGGGTGTTTTTTTTCCTTCTTAATATATTTTTATTCACTTCAGAGAGAAAGGAAGAGGAAGAGAGAGGTAGAAACATCAATGATGAGAGGGAATCATTGGCTGCCCCCTGGGGATTGAGCCCACAACCCAGGCATGTGCCCGTGATTGGAATGGAACCTGGTACCCTTCAGTCTGCAGGCTGATGCTCTATCCACAGAGCCAGACTGGCTAGGACAGGTGTGTTGTTTTAAGAATTTTCATAGTCTTAGACTTAGATGGGTGTTGTTTTTTTCACACTTTCCGAAAAATAATTTAAAGACGGCATTGTGGAAAAGGTTTCTTAAAGTGAAAACTTTAAGATTGATGGATTTGCCTTTTAAAGTTTTGCAACCTTGAATAAAATATGTCTTACCTTCTATATAACATAATAAAATATATGCCTTAGTACAGTATTGTTGAAAAAATAGTAAATGTGAATGTGTTATCAAAACTAACTGCTAAGGGGTATATAATTATGTTATCAGCTGGAATCCCTGGGGTACACCCTACAAAAATCAAGTTCTTCTAGTCTAGAAAGAGTTTATTTAAGGTTATTCACAGAATCAAAGGATGGAATTGCAAAGAAGGGGACATGTAAAAGAGGTGACTTACTGTTTTCCATTCCCACTCAAGTTCTGGTAATGGGCTTTCCTTTCCTATCACTACTACCGGTGCCTTTATTAAATGTCAGTGGCCCTGTCTTTGTTTCCAGGGATCTTAACCAAGTGTCTATACAGGCCAGTTTGAATGAGACTCAGCAAATTCTTAGGTTATAGTTAGGCATTACTTGTTTGGAAATCCAAAGGTGACATGTGGGCAGTTACTGAAGTCTCTCACTATGCAGCACAAAGCAGATTAGTTCACCGGACTGTAGCAGAGGCAATGATTCCTAGAAAGAGAGTAAATGATCTGCAAATTGTCTTATTTATTCAGCTGTGGTCACTGAATACGGCTGTGGTCACTGGCAATAGCAACATTGGCATTTCTTAATGCTGAGTCTGCTCTTGTCCATGTGTTCTTTTGCAGATCTACTCCCTCATCTATAGCTTCACAGAGATCTCTGCCAAGTTTGAGCCCTATCCAATTTGAACCCCTTCCTAGCCAAGATAACATTCAGTTGTTAGGGCAATAAGGTATGCTCTGTTTCTTTCAGGGCCTGTACTTTTTTTTAAATATTAATATATTTTTATTGATTTCAGAGAAGGGAGTGGAAGAGAAATACATGGGTTCTGACCAGGGCCCAGGTCAGGGAGGAGCCTGAAACCGAGGTATGAACCCTTGACCAGAATCTTACCTGGATCCTTTGGTCCATAAGCCGACGCTCTGTCCACTGAGCAAAACTGGCTAGGGCAGGGCCTGTGATTTAACTTGCAAGAGCCTTCTCATCTCCAAAGAAATGTGGCTCATGAGAATCAAACATTTTGGCTTTCAATTGCATTTTTTAAATAACAAGGGGTTTCAAAGTATAGTTTTATAGTAAACAAAACAAAACAAAAAATTAACAACTTTTTCCTTTCTGATTTTACAGTCAGTCCTTGAGGTAATGAGACTGGCACTGACTTTTTTTTTAATTATTTCTTTCTTTTTTTATTATTTTTTAAGGTACTATGTGTGTACATAGCTTACCATTACCCCCCCCCCGCCCACACACCTCCCATTCATGCCCTTCCTCCCCAGAGTTCTGTGTTCGTTGGTTGTACTTATATGCATGCTTACCAGTCCTTTAGTTGTGCTCTTATCTCCCCCCAGGTCTCCTTCCCCTCTCCGCTGTCATTTGACAATCTGCTTGTTTTATGGTGAGTATCTCAGGACCCCATGAATAGAATCCGCTTCTCATTTGGCAGTCTGCTTGTTTTATGGTGACTATCTCAGGACCACAGGAATAGAGTCCGCTCCTCCTCTGGTTCACACCGCACTTCCCCCTGGGTCCCACTGCTTCCCCGGGGCACACGGCTCTCCTGGGGCATGTCTCCCCCGGGGCACATGGCTCTACAGGGACACACGGTCCCCCTGGGGCACCTGACTCACCCGGGGCACACGGCCCCCTGGGGCACATGGCTCACCCGGGGCACATGTGAAACTGGCACTGACTTTAAAGATCATGAGTAAGAATGTGGAGAAAAGAAAACCACACAAATGTTTTTAAGATATTTTCTCCCTATGGGCTAAACAAGAGAATTCTCAGACATTCTTCATGAACTCTTCCACATTCTATACTATACAGCTAAAGCTTCCATCCGCACATCCTACTGGTATAACCTATACCTACAACCAGTAACATAACTTGTATGGCCCTGAGCAAAATGAAAATGAAGAATTTTGTTCAAAAGTTATTGAATGATCTGTGAGGGTAGACCATTAAACCTAGGGCAGCCACCCCTGCACACACCGTAAAAGCAAGTCAAAGCCTGAGTGACCCACAGTTTCATTCAATGGAGCTCTAGGTTTCTGTGTCAGAGAGTGCTGTGTGTTCTAAATGCATTCTTTCTTATCTTAGAGACACATTACATTTCCCACCCTTTATCTGCCAATCAGCCAGATTCAAAATAATTCAGGAGAGAATTCTGTCATATCAGAGAATAGTGAAGCCACGAAATAGAAGAGGTCTAGATGCTGAATCATCATATGGAAGACTGACTGCCAAATACTAGATTGAACTGTCAAATGAAGGAGAAATAAAAACAGTGAAATTTGGGGGATTATTGTAACGTTTGATATACCTTGACTATACCTTTGACATACCTTGACATAACTTGGCCTCTTTTTCTTTAAATTTATCCTGAGCTACCCTGTTAAATGAATTTGTGCTACCAATTTTTTAATGTCCTATTTGTTAGGAGTAACCTATGTTAAAATAACAAATGACACCAAAATCTCAATCTTATGACAAAAATTTATTTCTTATGATATGCCATCCAGAAGATTATACTCACAGCTACTCAGGGAACTGATGAAATTTCACCGTGACTTGGGCTTTCATGATCATCACAGCAGTGGGAAAAAATCATGATTATACATTGTAAGGTTTTTGTGCATACTGGTATGTAATACATCATTTCTACTTACATCTCAAAGACCTTAAGTCAAATGCCCATGCCTATCTTTAAAAAGAGTAAAGAAGCCCAGCCAATAGGGCTCAGTGGCTGAGCATCGACCTAGGAACCAAGAGGTCACAGTTCAATTCCTGGTCAGGGCACATGTAGGAGGCATGCAGGAGACAGCCCATGGATGATGTTTCTCATCGATATTTCTATCTCTCCCTCTCCCTTCCTCTCTTTCTAAAAATAAATGAAAACTTAAAAAAAAAAAAGAGCAAAGAAGTATAATCCCATGTGCCAAAAGGGAGAATCCAGACATGTTTTGGAAATAACAGTCCTGAATACCACATAGTTATAAATATTAATTTTTGGAAGGACAGTGCTGCCGTACAGAAACTTAAAATATGTTGTACAGAATAAGTAGGCAGAAAAAAAAAACACAAAAAACTTTAGTACAGGCTGGTTAGCTGGAGAGCTCTACTGCAACTTGGTAAAATATTTAGTAAAACTGTCCTCCATGAGAAGTAGAAGGTAGACCATGAGCCTAATAAAACTTTTAACTGTATGGAAAATAGATAGAGGGAGGGTAATAGTGTAAAGTGAAAATAATTTTGTAAAAATCATATTAAAGGTTTTAACTTTGCTATTCAAGCCTATCGCTTCAGATAGCATCAAAGGGAAATTTGTGTGAGGAAGCAAAGAAATCATTATTGATAATTACATATAGAAAAGAATTAGAATGTGAAATTTAGAATATGAAATTAAAAGTAAATATATCACAAAGTCTACTAAGTTTTTAAGGGAATTGTATTTGTGCCTGGACTGAAAAAGACTTGAGCAATCATCTAGCTCCCAGAGTGTCCTCAGCAGGAAGCCCAGATAACTTATCTTTAAGGTTTATAGGTTATACCCTGAGGACCCACATTTGAACCTGACTAGAAAGGCCTGTGCATCACATGAAGCTGTGATTCATTGACTTCACAACCCTATTCCTAACAAGTACACTAGACCCGTGATAGGAAGAACTTTAATTGGTTTCAGTGAAAATGTTTCCTAAAGGCGTAAGTTTTCAAATTTTATATTTGTGAGTTATCTTTAGGAATTAAAGGGGCCAAGTCAGTACTTGAAAAACGGGAATTGTAACTTGGCCTCTTTTCCTTTAAATTTATCCTGAGCTACCCTGTTAAATGAATTTGTGCTACCAATTTTTTTAATGTTCTATTCTCATAGCAACAGGCTGTGATGTCAGAGGGTTATTTACCACAAAACTGATTTTAAAAAATGCTAGGCTATGAAGCAAAAAGCTGATTTAATTGCATGTTATTCAACAATCATCCTTTCTAATAAAGTGGGAATTTGTAAATTGACCCTCAAGTTGGCACCCACAGCCAATAAAGGAATATGCTAACTGACTTCCTGCCTCAAAGATAGTGATGCCCAGCCCCTCAGCCCCTGCCTCCAGAGTACCTGCCTCAGAGTCCCCCAGCCTCCCGCCCAGGGTCAGCCCGAGGCGCAGGCAAGCCTCAGATGGTGCAGGCAAGCTTTGGATGGCGGCTTCCCAGCCACCCAAGGCTGCCTGAAGGCTGCCTGAGGCACAGGTAACCAGGGCCAGCCCAGGCTTGTGCTGCCTGAAGTGGCAGCAGCAGAGGTGTGATGGAGTGTCAGCTTTCCCTGATCACCTGGTTGCCTCCTGCTTCTGAGGGCTCTGGGACTGTGAGACAGGGAGGCCGGGCTAGGGACCCCCCTCTCCAGTGCATTAATTTTCATGCCTGGGCCTCTAGTGTTATGCAAATAAAAATGGAAACAGATAAAAAAACAAGAGACTCAAAATAACAAGTTTATGTGAACATTTTTATTAATAGTTGCCATAGTATAATAAAAGCTTTCCCTTCAGTACTTTTTACCAGTGCTTATTTATTTAAAAAAAAAATACTATTAAAAGGCATTCAGTTACAAGTCTGAGCAACATTATTTCCTTCAAATTAAACGTAAGCTAGATCATGCACACAGTAAAGAAAGCATCAAAGCATCTAAAAGAATTAATATTCAGGGAAAGATTACCTATGATTTTTTATACTAAAAATCTAGCATATTTCATTACACTAAAAGGCATAATTAAAAGCATTGTATCAGACAAATAATTATCACATAATTTGGTATAGGTGCAATAAACTTCATTAAGACAGCATTTTGTAAAGCACCTTTACAAAGTCACATGCCCACGGGGTCTGGTAGGTTATGTAAATTAGTGAAATGACCTGGGTGTGAGACAGTGGGGTGGGTGAGTACATGTCCTATCTATAGCAGTCTAGATGGGCTCGGTTAGGTCAGAACAGCAAAGAAGACAATAGCTTAGTTGTTGAAGACAAAATTTGTTTACTTGCTCAAGCTACATGTGGTCAAGGATCAGCTAGGAATTCTGCTCTTTGTCATTAGAGCAGCCACTATGTAGAACATTACAGGTTACCATGACAGAAGAAAAAGAGATTCCACTCTCTCATACTGCACAACTCCAGTAGCAGCTTTATAGGGCATTATACAAACTGGTATTTACATTAAAAGTGGCCTGTTTAAAATAATGAATTAAAGAGCAAGCAAGTACCACCTTATATTAATAAGCTCTTATGCTCATCTATACTAATAAGAGAAAGACGCTAATTGACTGTAACTCCACTATGCCCACAGCCAATCAGGAGTGATATACAAATTAAACCAACAAAGATGGTGTGTAAATTTACATATGCAGTCGGCACAGGTAGCGCCTGATGCCACCAGCTGGCGGTGGGGGCGATCACAGCTTGGATCCGGGCCGGCAGCATCTGGGTCCAAGCCTCAGGGACCCAGGCAGCCCCTGCCAAAGCCCACCTGTGGGGTTCAGCAGGACATGAAAGCTTGCGGCTTAGAGGGCATCGCTCCCTCTGGAGCCCCAGCTTCCTCATCCCAGCTGTGGAAACTGACAACAGGTAGGAGGAAGTCCCACCCCCAGAGAATCAGCCTTTGGTCACACAGCTCTCAAAGGCCTGACTGCTAGGACTCTCATTCACCTGTATCTCAGACCGTGGCAGTAGAGAAGTGGGACTATGTCCAGAGAAAAACTGTTGATACAACGTAGCTCTGCAGCAGAAAGATGCTGACATTATTGATAGAATATATCTGAAGAGCAACCATCTTGAAAGAAGGCGACACCTGTGACAAAGTATCTGAAGAGCAGCTATTGGAAAAACATCACTCTGAAGCCAAAAGACACTGGCATCATTGACAGAAAATGTCTGAAGAGCAACATGCCTTTGAAGTTGAAAGAAGGCGGTGGCAAAGACAGAATAAGTCTAGAGAACAATCATCAACATGTATTAGCAATACTGGTACGATCTGCCTTTTCAGCGAAAATGGAGTACATGAGGATGCAATTCTCAAACACAGTTGTGGTTGGAATGACTGTTAGATGTGAATTTTTCCTATCACTAAATTTCTCTGATGAAAAACCATCTGATGGGAACTTTACTGGACGTTGTATCAAAGGGAAAGTCTGTCCAAATTACATACATTTTCCAGATTACCCAGCATATTTAAAAAGATTAATGACAAACTAAGATTCTGACAGTACAAATTTCATGGAAAATACTCGATCCATAAATAGTTCTTTTGCTTCCATGGGTGCAACTATTGCATCGCCATCAAGGTATGGGCCATACTGTTTTAGAATACATGGAAAAGTTTATCATCGTACTGGAACTTTACATCCTTCGGATGTTGTTTCTCGAAAGTTTACTTAACTCTATATTTTGGATACAGCTGAAGCTACAAGTAAAAAGATTAGCAATACCAGAAAACCAGGGCTGCTCAGAAAGACTCATGATCAACATCAACAACCTCATGTATGAAATAAACAAATTAACAAAATTGTTTAACATGTTACATGGGGTAGAAAAGGAAGCCCAATTTGAAACAGCAGCAAAAGGTATAATCCCACAGAAGTAAAAATGATGATTAAATACAATCATAACAGTAATTCTCCCCATGAACCGAGGTTGCTGTCATATACAGAAATAGAGATGGAGAACCTCCTTTTGAAAGGGGCTTACTCATTCATTATACGTCAGATCCCAATAATCTGAATGCCACTAAAATGAAACAAAACAGTATCTTGTTTCTGACATTAGATGAAATGACATATCCTATTCTTTTTCCACATGAAGAAAAAGACTAGGGAACGGATATTGCATTGAGACTCAGAGAAGACAGTGTAATTGACAACAACACTAGACAAAATGCAATGGCACAAGACACACAAATTGGGTATTATGGATTTTATCTTTCCACCTGAGATACTTTCAATCCTATTCTGAATGCAGGAAATAAGTTTAATCACTTTATCAGTTATTATTTGCATCAATGTTGTTTTCATGTCATGAGTTTGTTGTTATTATATCATTTTGTTATTTATTTATAAATAAAATTATGTATTATTTTCATATACATTGTACTCATTTCCTTTTATCTCTCACAATTTCATTATAGAGAAAGGGCAAATAGCAATATTAAAATATTTCCTCTAATTAATTCCCTTTCAATGTGCATGAATTCTGTGCACTGGCCACTAGATATCCATAAAATGTAAAATTTAACATTTGTAAACAGGCTATGAAATAAATGCATATCTCCACTGAGACTTGGAGTTTAAATAACTTAACCAGGATTGCATAGTTGTCAGGGTGTAAATGAAGAGTTAATACAAAGAAGTGCACTCTCCTGGGGAATGCACTCCTTTCACTCATCTGAAATAAAAGGGGATTCATATAGCACCATTCTTCAAAAACATAAGTGTATTTCTCTATTCTGCTAGTGGACATTTAGGTGTTTTCGGTTTTGGACAACTAAAAGCAAAATTATGAGCATTCCTTTAGGTTTAGGTGCATCTTAGTATATCTATATATATAAAAACCTAATATCCTAAGTATCTGACCTATCAACCAGTCACTGTGATGCACACTGACCACCAGTGGGCAGACACTCCAGCCGGTAGGTTATCTTGCTGCTGGGGTCCTGCCCTTGTGCCCACTGCAGCCTCACAACCTACAGTTCCTTTCAGGTGCAGAAATTTATGCACTGGGCCCCTGGTCTATCCTATCTAATAAAGATTTAATATGCAAAGTGACAACAAAGATGGCTCCCACAGCCAATAAGGAGGGAATATGCAAAATACAAATTGACACAAGGTGAGAGGCAGAAGGTAGCTCTGGCTGGAGCAAAATGGGTGCCAGCAGCCAGGGGAAGGAAGGCCTGTTCTTGCATAAATCTTTGTGCATCAGGCCTCTAATATATATATATATATATATATATATATATATATATATATATATATATATATATGTATAAAATTCTAATACGCAAATAGACTGAATGGCACCAGTTGCTATGATGTGTATAGACCACCAGTTGCTATGATGTGTGCAGACCACCAGTTGCTATGATGTGTGCAGACCACCAGGGGGCATGTGCAGAACATGGCAGGTATTGGCAGCAGGAGGCAGAGTGCAGAACATCAGCCACAGCGGGATGGTGGAGCAGGTGAATGGAGCACACATCAGATCAAGATGGGTATGGGTCGCTATCACTGGGGCAAGCCTCTCTGGTGGTTATTAAAAATCCTTTGCTCCTGTGTGCTATGGTCCCGTGGGGCACTTGCACCTGCTGTCCCCCTGTCATTCTCGAGGATACTTCACCTGGGTACTGGGTGTTTGTACTGGGAACCTGATTTCAAGTCTGGGTATGGGAGGGGCCCCTTCTATGGAGAGCCTAGAAACATTCTCTCCTGAGGAGGTGGCTGGGGGAAGCCTGGAGATCGACATTCAAGTTACGGAGCCAGACCCTGAGCCAGAGCCGAGCAGCTTTGGTGGAGAGACCTGAGACACCTGTAGCATAGGGGGATGGCAGTACCAGGTATTAGCCCTTCTACAGGGGAGGGAAGAGGCCATTATGATGATGAGGAGGTGAAGGAGAATGTGAACAAAAAGAGGAGGAAGAGGAGGAGTAAGCGGAGGAAGAGGAGGAGTAAGCGGAGGAAGAGGCCTGGAGGCCCACAGCTCTCTGGCCTTCCTCTTTGGGGCAATCCATCGAGAAGCACTGGTGTCCTGAGTCTCACACGATTTCACTCGCCAGGTCATCAGTTTATCATAAAAGCCCAATGACCGTTACCGTATAATGATCAAAACAAGCAAGGACCAACCAACCAGCTGGTAGCTATGACGAGCACTGACCCAGACCTTGCTGTCAGCACTCTGACAGCCCCGAATCCCATTCACCCACACCCCAAACTCTGATAGAAGGGAGGAGGGAGCCGGATACCTGAACCCCAGACCACGACAGCAGGGAGGCAGGAACCCCATTCCTCACAGAATCCACCATTGATCAGTTTGCTGTCCACACCCTGACAGCCCAGAGTCCCATTCACCCACACCCCAGGCCTGACAACAGGTATTAACAGGATCTACAGAAGGAGAGGTTGTTCTGATTCCAAGAAGTTATTTGTCCCTGTCTTGACACTGGTTCCCATTTAAATTAGTTTCCCATGATGCCAGCATTTGCGGCCACGTGTACTGACCAGGGGGCAGATGCTCAATGCAGGAGCTGCCCCCTGGTGGTCAATGTGCTCCCACAGGGGGAGTGCAGCTCCACTGACCTGGATGAACAGCGTTCCCCAAGTAGGAGCAGCCGCTCCAAGGGCAGGTCCACAGCCACTCGGCTGACTGGAATGAGCTGCGCTCCCACTATGCACGAAAACGTGCACTAGTTACATGTAGAGCTCACGCTGGCGCCAATTGATCCAGTACATAACTTCCCAGCAGCTTGACACTTTCCAGTTCTCTGCTGCCGCTGGCACTGGCTGTCCCAACTGTCCCACATGTTCAGGAAGGGCCTTCCATGCTCTTCAGCTGCTTTTTCTTTGCATAGGGAGGTTTCCTGTGCCATCTGGTTTTCCTGCCGCATCTGCCTAGGTTTATAGCAAAAGAGTGATTTGAGTGGCATGCTGAGGCTGCATCTGCATGATTCATTCATTATGAGACTGTGCCGTTTATGTTGTTTATTTTTGTTTGGTCAATTAGATTGTATCTTATTCATAAATGGCTGAGGTAGCTTTAAAGGACAATTCTATAAAAACAATAATTGCATGTGTCTATTTTCATCTGTCATTGTCGATCGTGAATTTGGTTGACACTTCTATTATAGAGAAAGGGCGAATAGCGGTATTAAAATATTTCTTCTAATTAATTTCCTTTTAATGTGCACAGATTAAGGCCAGAGGTAAGCCAACTATATTCCCTGAAATACTATTAGAAAATAACTGAATTTACTACAAAAATTTTTTTCAAAACTATAGAAGTGTATTTATAATTCCTCCTTTTAAAAAATAACTAAAATTAAAGATATCTTTGAAAGGACTGGAGACTTCTGCTTTCAATCAAGATGAAGTAACAGGAAGTGAACTTACCATCCTGCCTGAAGCAACCCTCTCCTCCCAACAAACAAAAAAGAGAAAAATATGCAAGACACTGGTTTATGAAACTGCACATCAATCAAACTAGAAGAGTGATTGTTGGAAAAAGTGAGTGGGCCACAACATAATGAGGGGAAATCCAGGCTGAGCCCAGCAAAGACCTTGAGTTGAAGAAACAGAGCTGAGCCCTGGCCGCAGTGCCTCAGTGGGTAGAACATCGGCCTGCACACCTAAAGGTTGCAGGTTTGACTCCCCGGCACAGGCATGCGAGAGGTCACCAATAGATGCATGTGTCTCTCTCACATCGATGTCTCTCTCTCTTTCCCCCTCCCTCCCTCCTTCCACTCTCTCTAAAGAAAATATCAATGGAAAAAATATCCTCAGGTGAGGATAACAAAAACAACAAAAAAAGAGACAGAGCTGAGAGTCTAGAAAGAGCAATACAAATAGAGGTTCTTATGTTATATTGTGAAGTGCTACATATAACTTGAAGGTAGATTATAAGTTAAAGACTTCCATATGGGTATTCATTGCAATTCATGTGAAATAGCCAAATACTGAAGCAAACTCAGTCTATCAACACATAAATGGGTAAGCAAATAGGTATATATTTATACAATAAGATCTACTAATAATAGAAAGAAATGATATGTTTATACTACAATAAAAAGAAAAATCTTAAGCCCGTCCAGCATGGCTCAGTGGTTGAGCATCGAACTATGAATCAGGAGGTCAGAGTTCGATTCCCGGTCCTGGCACATGCCTGGCTTGAGGGCTTGATCCTCAGTGTTGGATGTGCAGGAAGCAGGGATCGATGATTCTCTCTCATTATAATGTTTCTATCTTTCTCCCTCTCTCTTCCTCTCTGAAATAAGTAAAAAATATATATAAAGAATCTTAAAAAAAAATCATACTGAGAGAAACCTGACAAACAGCACATATGGTATTACATTTATAAACAACTCTATTAGACACAAATTAATCTGTAAAGTAAAAAATCAGATCGATGGTTGCCTAGTGGAGATGTGGAACAAGATAGATTACAAAGGGCACTAAGAAACTTTTGAGAGTGATAGACTGCAATGATTGTTTTTACATATGTAAAACTTTAAAAATTGTACACATTAAAATATGTGCAATTTATTGTATATAAACTGTTCCTCAATAAATACGTTTAAAAAACAATCCTGGCCGAAACCGGTTTGGCTCATTGGATAGAGCGTCGGTCTGTGGACTGAAAGGTCCCAGGTTCGATTCCCGTCAAGGGCATGTACCTTGGTTGCGGGCATATCCCCGGTGGGGCATGAGCAGGAGGCAGCTGATCGATATATCTCACTCATCAATGTTTCTAGCTCTCTATCCCTCTCCCTTCCTCTCTGTGAAAAATCAATAAAATATATTTAAAAACAAAAACAATTCTGGAGTTAAATTAGGTTAAAAACCAAAAGTATTTAGACTACCTATAGTGCTCTGACTCCACAGAGTAAAAATAAAAAAGATGAAAGCTAGGATAAAATATCTATAGTTTTTAAGGGTTAGAATAGAGAAACTACTCAAATACTTTCTTATTAGAAATAAAAGAAGTCCCAGAAAATATAGTGGCTTGCCCAAGGTGTAACAGCTGGAGTGAAGGACTTACTAAACTGTTTAAGATCCATAATGGTAGGGGTTATGTTACTCAGGCCACCACTGTATCCCTTCATACCTACCACAATGCCTGGGACATAGTAAAAGCTCAATAAATATTTATTAAAAAGGAGAGTGAAAGGAAGATGAAAGAAAATCTCTCTGGCAATATGACTGAACATTTCTCCCTGACTTCAATTCTCCAATTTCTAACACAGATGAGGAAATTAAGCAGTGCCTTTAATATCATAAGTATATAAGTGAATAAATTATATTCCATATTTTTAGCTTACTGGGTATTTTACTATATTATAATGCTTAAAAATTTCAAATTCATGTTACCAACTTTTAAACAGGCAGAATAATAGAAAACACTCCATTCTGAATATTAGTGATATTTCAAATTTAAGAAAAACTACTTACCAAAAAATAGCTCAAGTTTTGGCATATTCTGTCACAAGATACATGTTTTTGGTCCCCATTACCTACTGTAAAATAATTCCATATTAATCTGACAGGAAAGAATTGCACTTTCCCACAACATTCTAGAGTAAAAATTACTAATAAAAATGTCAAATTTATGAACAATTCAGAAGCTGACAAAGTTTACTAACGACAATATCTTTATGCTAACACTTTGGTGAAAAATCTAGATCCCTTGCTCTGCCAAGTGTGGCCCACGGACCAGCATCAGCAGCACTGCCCAGGTGTCCGTTAGAAATGTAGGATCTCAGGCTCCACCCAGACCTACTGACACAGATCTATTTTTTAATAAACTCCCCAGGTAATTATTATGCAAAGTCAAGTTTGAAAAATGTTAATGTAGGTAAAAGGAGTTATGAAGATCAAGTGTTTCACCTCCTCACTGACTTCTCTAGCCCTGTGTTATATGGTATGAACTGATCAAGGGAAAGAGAATAAAATACAGCTCAGTTATACCTGCAGCCTAGAAAGCCTGGCACAACGTGATATTCCTCCTATGATACTTTAATACTATAACATAGTATTATTATTTTAAAACACTGCTCAAAAGCTCTTCATAATTCCACTGCTATATATATTTTTATTTAAATCAGTTTTTTTAGGTTCAGAAAAGCCTGTCATTGACATAAACTTGAGTTTTCAAACTATACTGAACCAAAAGGAAATGAATTTACAGATTTAGAAGGAGTGAATTTTAGATGGCTTCTCTGTAACTATCTGTAGAGAGTGCCTGGGGGAGCACCTAAGCAAAGGTCATCAGCTGAGTCCAGTGACGTCAGCAAAGTCAGGTCCTGGAAACATACCTTGCCAAAGGCAAGAATGTTGTCAGTCCTGACCTATGGCTCAGTCAGGCCCGACAATTAACAAGATGGCACAAGGATGAAGAACTGCAGCTTGATCTTTAAGCATGACTTCACATAATTTCCTTTGTCTTAAACTCTAGTAAAACTTCCTGATATCATGATGTATATAATAAACTAGCTCTGGGTCACTGTCTCTCCATCAGAGAACAGTGTCCCACCTGGTGCCGGCTTTACTTAACTGTGTCTGTGTCTGTCTCTTTTCCTCACTGCCCAGTCACCCCTACTCAAGACTTGTTTGCTCTCTAGCCATGCTGGTCACGGCTGAAGAACCCCCATAAATATCTACTGTTTTATAGACTGACACATGCTAATAGCATAAAATTGAACTGCTATCTACTAAAAGGCTAAAGCAAATTTGTTCTAACATGGAGGAGGAATAGGACTTCATAGGGCAGAAGACTAAAAGCTACCTACAATTTGGGTCTAAACAAGTGAAAAAACAAATCATTTAGTTCAAATTAAACAGAATTACCATGTGAAGCCTCATGTTTTAATCTCAGTTTGGCTGATAGTTCATAAGAGACTTCTGAAAATGTGAATATTTTCTTACAAATATTCTCTTTAGGAATTTTTGTTTTTAAAGCTAAGGGAGGAATATTCTGGTATACATTTTACCTAAAAGTTCTTCTACGGTTTTAAAACTTCAGGAATTATTTTGCCTGGCTCACCACAATCTCTCACTTTTAGCGAATTATAATGCTAATGGTTCCCACACCTCTTTAACAGCAAATTTATACCAATAAAAAGTTGTTTTGCCAAATACAGATATGTATGTACATATGCCTATATGTGTTAATATACATAAAATTTTTATGTGTATTTAACGATATACTAGAAGCCTGATGCACAAAATTCATGCAAGAGGCTCAAACCCACTGCCACCACCACCATGGCTGCCTCAGCCTCGGCCCCGGCGGCTTAGTCCAGAAGGTTGTCTGATCTAATTAGCATAATATGCTCTTATTATTATAGAAACATAAATAGACACAAATTACATACTAATGCCACTGTCTAAATACATTAGGTACATTAAAAATGCACAGATATATATAAATCTACAAAATAAACATAATTAGAAGTTCTGATATTTTCTTAATAGATAAAAGTACTTATGCTAATCCATTTCACTGCATACAGTAGTGTGTTAAGACCAGGTCTCTGAGGGAGGAATAAAAACCCTGACTATCTCTGTGGTATATATACTCCTACCATTGCTGATTTTGAGCTACTAACATGATATTAATTTGCAAAATTTCTGAAAATTTAACTATCAGCTCTCACAAGCCAGGACAGCTGAGCCTAGCATATTACTAAGTACACACATCATACTTGGGAGATCAAAGTCATAGTCCAGCAAACTGTAACATTTTAGTTTGAAACTAGTTTTCCAATATAAAAACATTCTACAAATTAATAAATAAAAATATTACAAGCATTGGATATTACATTACTATTCCTAAACCTGAATTACTGTTTAAAAATATGAGAAAATTTTTTCTTTTAAAAAACATAGCTTGTACTTAAAATGGGTGCAGTTTCATTTTATAAAGATTTATATCTTAAGGTATTTTTTTAAATGTTTCATTCATTTATCTGATTTAAAAAAAAAATCTAAACAAAATAAGATTTGGCTCTAAGTAACATTAAGTATGCAACTAACAATTACACGATTTTCAGCATTGGTATTTCATAAAACAATAGCAGTATATGTTTTTAAATAAACAAAATTCCAATGTCTTCACTAATGGTTCCACCATCAAAATCCAGCAGGTTTAAGCACACAATCACAAATGTACAACTATAAGCGTTTTAAATAAATAACTTACTGTCTGGGAGACAACTCAGACAATTAAGCTATTAGTTTTTATTTTAATTTTTTATTTGAATATAGAAAGATGCTTGTACTCAGCTTAATAAAAGCATAACATTACATTGTAAAATATAAAAGAGGATAATGATGATCCAAAATAGGGAACTGAACATGAGAAGCATGGAGAGTGTGAGGCTAAGTCCTACCTGATAAAGTCTGACCACGTGAGGACCGTCTAACACTTTCATTATTTGTGCTTCTCAGTAGGTGTTCTCAAGGTTCACTGCATTCAGCTGAGATTTATCTATTTTATGGCCACCTGCATCCCATATAAAAATAAATACAATTAGTATAGATGGTTAACATTTTCCAGTAAGAATCTTTTATTTTTATTGATTTTACAGAGGGAGGGGGAGAGAGATAGAAACATTAATGATGAAAGAGAATTACAGATCGGCTGCCTCCTACACACCCCTTACTGGGGATCAAGCCTACAGCCACAACTCAGGCATATGCCCTTGACCAGAATAGAACCTGGGACTCTTCAGTCTGCAGGCTGACACTATCCACTCAGCCAAACTGGCTAGCACTCCAATTAGAATCTTTTTCATAAATGACATCTGAGACTTTGAGCATGGGTTTGTTCCTATGACAATGATGATAGCTAAATTAAATTCAATGCTCATTCGTTCATTCAACCAATATTTCTTAAACATCTACCACATGTAAGACAATGGCTGATTTTGTTTGGGAGTGTCTTTAGTGTGCTATGAGAAATAAGCCAGCAAAGATACTTTAAGAAAACTTATTTCTCTTTCAATACAAATGTAGTGCCTTTATACTCCGTTTATAAAATAAAGAAATAAAATGTCAGCAATTTCAGCTAGTTATCATTCTACCACAAAGCACTTATAAATGGTCAGCCAAGTAGAAGACACTTTCTATTGTACTGAAATAAAAATTATCTAGAAAAGCAAGGGATATGTTCCAAAGACTTATGAAAGAAAAGAGCCACTTGCTAACCTGACAAGCTCAGGGAAGGCCTGCGTGGCAGTCTTGAAAACTCAGAGACCTAAAGTAACCACAAAGGATGGTTTGAAAATTAAATATCTTACTATAAACAGGTTATAGTGGGCAGTAATTTTCTAAGCTGATATATCCCCAAAGATCAAATTTGATCTTCACTGAGTCCATTTGCCTTACCTCTAGGATAACATATCTATGAGATGTCTGGGTAACTAGTAACTTCCCTTTTTCTGGAGCCCCTGGGGCACAACCAAATGTGGTGGGCACCAGGACAGATGCCTCAAATTCCTTCTTTATCATATTAATTGTTCCAGCACTCACCTAGTAAGTAAGCATCCATCATTTTACTTTTTATCCGATCCCAGGGGTTTCCCACCGGCTTGTTTTCTCCTGCCTCCTTACTCTATCACCAATGAATTTCTTGTAACCCACCGATGTTCCTCCTTTGATTGCAATGTCTAAATATAGAAACGTAACCGGCCATTCTCCGCAGCAGTATCTCAATCCATTGAGGTTCTGCTTCCCTGCAATTGTCAACAGTTTGGCTCAAATAAACTCACAAAAATTGTTTACAGGTTTCTATGTTTTTGGGTTTGTTTTTTTTTTTTGTTAACAGGCTATAGACCTAGCTTTCTAGCAAAAAGCTAAATATAAATTATCAAAATCCATCTCCATGAAAAAATGCTTATTGGATTAAATTTTGTTTTAAAAATCAAAGTGCAAGAGTTGAAATGTTATTAAATTTTGACCTCTTCCTGTTATAACTAGATAGGAACCCAAACCACTCCAAGGTTGATCATTTGAAGGAGCTGCATTTGCAGGTGAATATCTAAGTGAACAGAAGTCAACAATCATGTACTTTTTTTCCATGTAACAAAAAAAAAGCCATTCTGATTTAAATAAAATTTTCTGATAATTAGCACCCAAATGTAATTATAGTAAGTTCTAAAATGTACTACATAATTCTATGTATGTATTCTGAACATAATTTAGTTTTACGTTGTTTCAGGGTAATTTTTAATATCAATTATTAAAATTATATGTGTGCTATAATTCTTCAAAACCCTTAAAAGATACCCAAGAAAATAGGTCTCAGCTTGTCAATTCCCTCACACTCCTGTTATACAAAGAGGTGTTTAGTCTTGCCTTCAGGATACCCTCTCCTTTGCTATTAACTTGACTGTAAGGTATACTTCTTACCTTTCTCTATTTCTAACTTACTGTAACAGCTTGTTTCCCTGATTTGAATTACTTGTAACCCATAAAGAATTCAAGTTTCCCAGGGAAATCAGATTACTAAACTTCCCCTTACCTCCTTCCAGGCTCTAAAAATCAATGGGAAAAAAATATCCTTACTCCTCCGGTAAGGATTAAACAAACAAACAAAAAGCTAGGATTAAGCAATCTCACTTTATTTATAGTCACATTATTTATCATTACAAATTTAATCTAAATTGCTAACTGAAAATTTTAAAACATATATTTGTATTGATTTCAGAGAGGAAGGGGGAGAAGGAGGTAAACATCAATGATGAGAATCATTAATTGGCAGCCTTCTGCACGCCCCCTACTGGGGAACCATCCCACAACCTGGGCCTGTGCCCCTGAACAGAATAAAACCTGGAACCCCTCAGTCCCCAGGCCAAGGCTCTAGGCACTGAGCCAAACCAGCTAAGGCAGAACAGAAATTTTAAGAGGGAAATCTGTGACCTTGGTCCTGATGCTAAAAATTGTCATATTTGGGTTACTTCAGAATCTGTAAGGGAGGGCGAAAAGTGATGATGATGATGCAATGACATACACCCCATCTTTTTGGAAATGGATTCCATACAAGAAAAAAAAGAAAAAAGTTAAGCAAACTTCTAAGAAAAATCACTCAGGTTTTAAAATGCCCTGTACCTTAAACCAGCATTTTAGGGGTGGCGGGGGGGAGGCCCTATGTTATTCCATATTTAAACTCATCCACCCTAATATGGTGAACAACTTAAAAGGTCAGAGACAAAAAAGTAAACTGAAAAAGGATGCGATTCCAGAACAATACAATGGGCAAAGACAACAGGTTTTTAAGAAGAGTTCTGTTTCCACCGTTTTTTTCTAACGTATTTAATTTGCATGTTTTAAAATAGAGACCCTGATGCCATGGAAGAAAGGGGTGCTTTTAGGTAAGAACAGAGACTTGTGAGGTGCATTAGAATGTGCAATGCTGGGGGGAGGGAGGGCCGCTGAATCCGCCACTGGGAGGCAGAGGAGGCTGCAGCAGCTCAGGGCTCGCGTGTGCACAGCCAGGAGGCATCCCTGGTAAAGAGACAGCCCAGGGTAAGAGACCAACCCGCCAACCGTGCAAATGCAGAGATGACCACTGTCATCATTTTGTGCATCTGTGATAATGTCCTCCTGCTGGGCCTTTCCTGTAGGCATGGTCTTCAATGAGCTTCTGTAAACAGAAGAGAAAGAGAAAACGATCTGGTTTTAAATAAAACTTGTAAATCGATTCATCTGCCCAGACTGGGACAAGGCCTAGAATGGCCGGCATTTCCTGGAACTCAGACATCAGGGCGCTCATGACTGTTATTCTCACCATATGGGGATAAGGAGCTGGAAGCCTGTGGCGTGTGCCAGGGAACCTAACACTCCAGGAGACCTGCTGAAGCACCAAGGATCAGGCTGTACCTCATCTCAGGAGAGCAAGGCCCAACCCATGCGAAACTCAGGATCACAAACCAATGGGCCTTGACAGCTCACACCCTGGTTTCCTTCCTGGGACATGAGTCCCCCAGATGGACGAAGCAGCAAAGGCTCCTTAGGCCATTAAGGTCTCCAGGTCCCACCTAATCAGGGGCTTTTCTGAGAGCTCACCATGAAGTGGGCAGCTGGTAAAAGAGATGAGTCACAAACTTCTAAGCGTAGGCTCACCGAACCTGCTGGGCTCCTAGCGCCCTTGGCTCAGCATTTGTCCTTCTTCTCTGTGTTCTTCCCCTTCCACTCCCCTGCTCCTTGGTCTTATGCTAGAGCGCTTCCCTGTCTGGCTCTGATAGACCCCACCACTAGGCACACAAACTCACAGAGCTCAGGACACACAACCCTCCCAGTGCTGGGAAGACCCTCCTTGGAGCAGGTCAGGGAGCTGACCAATGCCCTGGCCTCCTGCTGACACTGTCTAATGCAAACCATCATCACATTATCCCCCTGGGTACCAAAGCCCGAAGCTTCTAGTTGGCACCTGCCCAACTTCCGCTGGTCATTTGTGCCCACTGAATTATAGAGGGCCAACTCAGGCCACAGTAATTTCTGTCAGAAACTACAGTGTGGCTTTCCTTGTAAGCCATCCTGGGTGGGTGGCGAGCCAGCGGGAGCTGAGCAGAAGAATCAGGGAAAACGCTGAAGCAGCACCGTGACCCCGGTGGGCTGAGACAGGACCGTGTGGTCACTGTGACCTTGTCCCTCTGTCCCACATGGCCAGCCATTCCCCATCACAAGGAAGGACAGTCCCGCAGCCCTAGGACCACCCACCGTGCAGAAATCTGGACCCATTCCTGGGAAGGAGAGGTAGGTGCACTGAGAAGGTCTGTCCCCTTGCCCTGCCCTGGGGATGCCAGTGTGCTATGGGTCTCTCTTTCCTGAATGTGAAGGCCAGGTCTTGGAATTGGAAACCTGGAGTCTTGGGGACAGGTGACAGTCACCCCACCCCCTTACATGAGAGGCCAGGTCCCTGCATGCTCTTCCCGGAGGGTCTGGCTCAGCTCTTTCAAGGTGTCTATTTGGCATGAGAGTTGCCTCTCTCCTCCGCCATGTCCTTTCTCAAGACGGTGAGTGACTGAAACAGATATCAACAATGTGGTACACAAGATGGCCTTTTTGGTTAGAGCCACACCCGTAGGCAGGATGAACACAGTCAATGACATGAGGTGGCCGGCCAATGGGGCAGCCACTGCCCATGTGTGGCCGCTGAGCACTGACACGCAGCGAGTCTGAGCTGAGAGGCGCCTTAAGTCCAAAATATACAGCAGGTTCTGTGGACTTCACAGCCATTTTCAAAAGAAATGAAAACGATCTCATTAATAAGCTGCGCTACAGGTGTGATTCAGTGGGTTGAGGGACCTCCCAGGCACCAGGAGTTTACTGGTGAGATGCCTAGCCAAGGAACACTCCCAGGAGGAGGGGTCCATCGGCAGGAGGGGGTGAGCAGGAGGCAGCCATCACTGATTCACTCTCATCATTGATGTTTCCGTCCCTCTCGCAGTATCCCTTCTTCTCTCTGACACCAATAAAACAAAGGACGGGCTTCATAGGAATTTTGGGCTGTGATGGTTCAACTCCTGATCCTGAATATCACCAGGTGGGAGGGGCAGGAAAGCCCAAGCTTTGGCTTCAAACAAACGGGAGTCCAGACTCACTGCCTCAGGGGTCTGAGGACGGGCCCCCCATCTCACAAAGTCATTGTGAGAATTCAATGCGATGACAGGGAGAGCACAGAGCACTGAGCTCAGCCCAAAGGACACAGAGAAAACTGCACTTGGCTGTCTCCATGCACCAACCCGACCCTGCAAAAGCAAAGGTCAGGACCTGTCCTGTTTAATGCAGTGGATAGAGCATCAGACTTCAGGCTAAAGGGCTCTAGGTTCCATTCAAGTCAAGGGCATATGCCCTGTTACAGGCATCATCCCCTGATGGGGTGCTGTAGAATGCAGCTGAACAATGCTTCTCTGTTATCATTGATGTTTCTCTTTCTCCCTCTTCCTTGTTCTTTCTCAAATAAATAAAAAGGTACTTAAAAAAAGAAAACAGCAAAGGTCTGGTAAAGGTCTTTGCTGACACTTCCCCTCCAGCCACGGTGCTTGTCCCAGTTAAACGCCTCTGGCTCCCTCCCTCCTCCGGGTGACATTCACACACAGTCCTCTGCACCCATCTCTGCATGTGACCAAGTCACATGACCTCCTCTGTGCTAGTGACTCTCATTTCCGTCTTTCTATCTTTATTTCTTTCTCTTTCTTTCTTTCTTTCTTCTTTCTTTTTTCTTTCTTTCTTTCTTCCTTTCTTTCTTTCTTTCTTTCCTTTTATTATCTTTTTTTTAAAAATAATTTTTGTGAGTTTATTTGAGCCAAACTTTCAACATATCCTGGGAAGCAGAACTTCAATGGATTGAGATAATGCTCCAAAGAATGGCGGGTTACATTTCTATTTCTACATTGCTGTCAAACGAGGGACATAGGTGGGTTACAGGAAATTCATTGGTGATGGACTAAGGAGGTGGGATAAAGCAAAGCAGTGGGAAACCTCTGGGATTGGATGAAAAGTAAAATGATGGACGCTTTGTTAGGTGAGTGCAGGAACAATGAACATGGTAAAGAAGAAATTTGAGGCATCTGTCCTGGCGCCCACCACATTTGGTTGTGCCCCAGGGGTCATTTCCCTCTTTTGAGGGCACCTGTCTCTGCAGCGATGGCCCACTCATCCAAGACCCTGAGACCCCCCGCTGCCCTTGACCCTATTCTTGATATGGCCACGCTCAGTCTATCCCATCCGCATAGGTTAGGGGACACAGCACACAGCCCAGAAAAGGTACCACATGCACACGGAGACACTAAGGCTCGGGGCTGAGAAGAAACACCAGTCTCAGAGCAGCAAGCCCACTAGAAATTTCCTGTAAATGCTGGCAAATGCACGCCCAGGCACAAGGCACATTCCCTATGGGCCTGTTCTCTCCCTGTCCATTTACCCACGGGTGACAAGATGAATGCCCTGCCACCAGCCTGCAGGGCGGGAAGAGGTCTGTGAGCCAGGACCTGCAGGGCTTTCCTGTAGGAAGGGGGAGCTCATCTCTGCATCACCCCTACTCCTTGCTCAGTACCCTGATAGGAGACTCATTGAGACTTTGCAGCTCCCTGTGCTGCCACCTCCCGCCAGCAGGGGGCGACCACAGGTTCTTCTCCATGCAGTGCCCACTTTGTCTGATAGGAAGTCCCGCCCCTTTCAGAAGTCAGTTGGAAGAGCTCAGAGACTGCACCTACAATGGGCAGGAACAGTGTGACCTGAGGGGCCACAGGCAGCACAGGGCAAGGGAGCCTGGATGCTTACTTGGGCCTGAGGGCAGCAGGTGGGTCCTGATGCAGCCGAGCCTTCTGGGAGGAGCCATGCAGGTGGCCTGGGATGGCAGCCCAGCTGGGAGCAGCTCTCAGTGTGGGAGTCAGTCAGCTTCTGAGAGAAGATAGGGAGTGGAGGCCTGGGGGCCCTGGGCCAATGGCTGAGGATTGCCCTGCTGGGGCTCCAGGTCCTCTGGGCTTTGGGCCCCGCTCTGCTGCTCCAGCGGCCTAGGGGGCGCCCTCTGAGTCGGGGTTTGTTTGTGAGGAAGATGCCTCTGCACCTGCCAGGCCGCCCTCCCTGCAGAGGCAGATGCAGCCTTGGCCTGCTCTGCCCCTTATGGGCCTCCTTAGGGCGCTCCTCCTGGGCATCCATGGTCCAAGGCCTTGGTGTGGAACCGGATCCTCCTCAGTCCAAAGGTTCGGCTCACACAGAAAGTCACAGATGGGGAGTAAAAGCCCATGACCCTACCACCTGCTGTAGGTCAGGTGTCCCCTGGACGGGGGCCCAGGAGGTCACTGTCCACTGGGCTCTTCAGCCTTCCCTGCTGCAAGACAGACACCGGAAGTGAGGGCAAGAGTTCCAAGAGCCCTAGGTCAGTGGTGCCAGGAGCAGCCTCATGGGACCCAGAGTGTGTCCCAAGCCCAAGGTCCCTTATGGAGCTGCTCTGCTCATCGATCCATCAGCCATTAGGTCTCTGCAGATCTTGGAGTCCCTCCGAATTACCGTGTGTGCTCACACAACTCCAACAACATGGATGGTATTGCTGGTTTCCAATGCTCTGCTAAGTTATATTTTATATGAAGACAGCAATACATTTCAGGAAATTTGATGTACTTGCGTCAATCCATTCCAGTGTTGAAAACATTCCACCATCGTATTTTATACATGAATTTTTCTTGGTGACTAGAACATTCTAATTTGTTTTTTTAAAACAATTTCTATTGATTTAAGAAAAGAAGGGAGAAGGAGAGATAGAAACATCAATGATGAGAGAGAATTAAGGACCATCTGCCTCCTGCACACCCCACATTGGGGACTGAACCTGCAAACTGGGCATGTGTCCTGACCAAGAATTGAGACCCCACTTCCTGGTTTCTTGGTTGATGTTACACCACTTAGTCATGCCTCTGGGCTAATTTCTCTTTTTTAAGTTACATTTGAACAAAATTTCGTGGTCATGGTTTGCTTTTCAGGTTGATCTTTAGTGAGGGGCTCCAATAGGGAGTTCACAGATTACATTTATTATTTATTAAATTAAGAATATGCCCTGTCTATGGGCTTTGGCCTCTGGGAGGTCATGATTCCCTCCTGCCCATCTGCGCCTTCTCTGCAGGCTTCTAGCATTTAGTGTTTGCCCTTTTGCAGTGACATGAGCATATGACAATTGAAGCAGCCCCCGTAACCTACTCTTCTCCCATGCCTCTCCATCTGCGTTCCTCTTCCAGCTCCTGTTCCTCAGAGTTTGATCTTTTCCATCTAGTGGCTGCGGGTTTGGGCACAGCTGCTGGTCCCTCAGGTGTGCGTTCGGCAGGTGTCCTTTCCAGACTGCCCCCTCCACAGGGCTCCATGCCCCGACCTGACCCTTGTCCCGCCTCCTCCTCTGGGCTCAGCATGCGCTTCCAAATGAGTGCTGTTGGATGTGCAGCATTGCAGACAGACATGTGCAGTGCTCTTGTCTCCAAGGAGCCAGACGTGTCCGAGGTACTCCACCTTGACTTAGCAGGTGAAAGGCTGTGCTTACAGGCGGGTCCCAGTGCCGGGGCGGGTTGCTCTGTGCTGCTTCCACCAGTGTCTGCGTCCCCGTAGCAGTACTGCACACTCAAACTGGGTCTTAAAACGTGTGCCCTGTGGGGGTGTGTATCCTACCCTGTGCATGTTGATGTGCTGATTTGAAAAGTACCAACTCTTCCAGCATAAACACTTCACGTGGCTGGAAAAAAAGGGTCCCTGAGAGGAACTCACTGCCACTATTGTCAGGTGTTTGCAATGACTTTTGGCCTATTTTATTTTTCATATACAATATATAATCTTTATTGTTAAGATTATTACAGATATCCCTCTTATTTCCCCCATAGCTTTACTCCACCTGGTTCTCACCCCACCGCAGGCCCTTGCCACCTTATTGTCCGGGTTACAACTGGGTGGAGGGGAGCTAGGGGGGGTGGGGGGAAGACAGGGGAACAATTGTAATAATCTGAAATACAAAGAAGCATGGTTACTGCATACATGCATATAAGATCTTTGTCTAATCTCTTCCCACATCACCCCACATCCCCTTCCCTCTGAGAATCATCTGTCTGTTTCATTTCTATGCCCCTGATTCTTTTCCAGTCACCAGTTTATTCTGTTCATCAGATTTTTTATTCATTTTTAGATTCACTTGTTGATAGATATGTTTTTGTTAGCACTATATTGTTCACAATTATTTATCTTTACCTTTTTCTTCTTCCTCTTTTTAAAAAATACCATTCAGCATTTCATATAAAACTGGTTTGGCAGTGATGAACTCCTTTGGCTTTTACTTATCTGTGAAGCTCTTTATCTGACCTTCAAGTCTGCACGATTGACCTTCAGTTCTGCTTTGCCAGGTAGAGCAATCTTGGTTGTAGATTATTTCTGTTCATCACTCTGAATATTTCTTGCCACTCCCTTCTGGCCTGCATAGTTTCTGTTGAAAAAATCAGCTGACAGTCCTGTGGGTACTCCCTTGTAGGTAACAAACTTTTTCTCTTGCTGTGTTTAAGATTCTCTCTTTGGGAGAAACCAAGATGGCATCAGAGGTAAACACCTAAACTGCTGCCTCACACAACAATATGAACTACAACTAAAAGATGAAATGGACACCATCCAGAACCATAGAAAAGCTAGCTGAGTGGAAATTCTACAAGTAAAAGAAAAGAGGAAAGCATATTGAGACTGAGGAGCTGCAAAAGGCTGAGGTACAGAGATGTGCACATGGATAGGATGGCGAATATCTGCATGGGCAGCTGACTGTGTGGCTGGCTTTCTAAAGTGGGAGGGTGATAAGGGCTCACAACTGTGCTGAACTCCAGTTCCAGGCGAGTTTCTGGTAACCCCAACTCATTCGGGAAGACACTTGACTGGCTATCAGTGGGAAAACTCAAGGGCGGCTTTCTATCAGAGGTTCTTGCAGCGATTACCACGGGACATTGAGACCCAGGGGCCTCATAGGTCAGGGCTGACAGGAAAGCTGACTGCTCTGCACCGAAACTCTGCCCCATCCAAGCTGAGCACAGAAGCTTTTGCAATTTTTCAAGTCTTGTCTCATGAGAGTGTCTCCAGCACAGTAGTTCTTCCAGCATAGACACATCTGATCCTCACAGCCTATTGGCCTAGAGGTCAACTCCTCCCAGTGATTCCAACAACAATCAAGACTTAAGTATAAAAGGCTGAGCACACAGTCCTCAAAGGTGTGCACCAAGAGGGTACACCTCAGGTAACTGGGAGACTGAGCCACTGTACCCTGTAGGACACCTACTACACAAAGCTATTCTACCAGCTCAGCACAGCAGCGAAAATGTAGAGACAAATAAACAGATCACAAAGGAAATAAATGGAGGAAAGTAAACGACTGGATATAAAGTTCAAAACCATGAGGTTTTTCAAGAATTTCCTAGAAAAGGCTGATAATATTAGAGAGACCCTTGAGGTTATGAACAAGGACCAATGAGAAATTAAGCATATACTGACTAAAAAAAATAATAATAATATACAGAGACACAATGCAGACTAGAGGATCTCAAGAATCAAGTTAAAGATTTGAAATACAAAGAAGCAAAAAACACACAACTGGGAAAGCACAAAGAAAAAAGAATCCAAAAATATGAAGATAGTGTAAGGAGTCTCTGGGACAACTTCAAGCATACCAACATCTGAATTATGAGGGTTCCAGAAGAAGAGAAAGAGCAAGATACTGAAAACCTATTTGAAGAAATAATGACTGGAAACTTCCCCCCACTTGATGAAAGATATAGCCTTACAAGTCCAGGAAGTACACAGAACCCCAGACAAGGAATCCAAAGAGGACCACACCAAGACACATCACAATTAAAATGCCAAGAGCAAAACACAAAGAATATTAAAAGCAGCAAGAGAAAAACAGTTAATTACCTACAAGGGAGCACTCATATAATTGTCAGGTGATTTCTCAACAGAAACTATGCAGGCCAGATGGGAGTGGCAAGAAATATTCAAAGTGATGAATAGCAAGTACCTACAACCAAGATTACCCTGCCCAGCAAAGCTATCATTCAGAATTGAAGGTCAGATCAAGAGCTTCACAGATAAGAAAAAGCTAAAGGAGTTCATCACCACCAAACCTATATTATATGAAATGCTGAAAGGTATTCTTTAATAAAAGGAGGAAGAAGAAAAATGTAAAGATAAAAATTATGAACAACAAATTCATGTCTATCTACAAGTGAATCTAAAAATAAAGTGAATAAAAAATATGATGAACAGAATAAACTGGTGAATAGAATAGAATCAGGGGCATTGAAAGGGAGTGGACTGACAATTCTTCAGAGGTGTGGGAAGAGACTGGATAAAAAGTGTACACCTATGGATGAGGACAGTGGTGGGGAGGAAAGGGCAGAGGATGGGGTGGGAACTGGGTGGAGGGAAGCTATAGGGGTGGGGAAAGAGGGAACAATTGTAATAATCTGAATAGTAAAGATTTATTAAATTTAAAAGCTTCCCTCTTTGCTTTTTTGCCCTTGGCATTTTAATTATGATGTGTCTAGGTATGGCCCTCTTTGGGTTCCTCTTGCTTGGGACTCTCTGTACTTCCTGGACTTGTAAGTCAGTTTCTTTCACTAATTAGGGGAAGTGTTATGTCATTATTTCTGCAAATAGATTTTCAATATCTTGCTCTCTCTCTTCTTCTGGCACCCTCATAATTCGGATATTGGTATGCTTGAGGTAGTCCCAGAGACTCCTTACATTATCTTTATATTTTTGGATTCTTTTTTATTTTTGTTTTTCTGGTTGGTGCTTTTAGCTTTCTCATGTTTCAGATCTTTGACTTGATTCTTGGGATCCTCTAGTCTACTGTTGAATCTCCAAATATTATTCTTTATTTTAGTCCATGTATACATAATTTCTGACTGGTCCTTTTCCTTTTTTTCTTTTTGTTTTTGTTTTTGGCATTCTCACTAAGTTCTTTGAAGGTCTCAATAAGTTCCTCAGAGGTTTCTAGAAGATTTTTGAATAACCTTATAACTATGGTTTTGAACTCTATATCCACTATTTTGCTTTCTTCAATTGCTTTTATTGGCGACATGTTTCTTTGTCTCTGCACTTTGGCTGCTATCCTGTGTTTGTTTCTATGTAATGGGTAGCTGCTGAATCACTTTGAGTTGATAGAGTGCCCTTGGTTGGTAGGTTTCCTACAAAGCCTAGTGGCTCAGCCTCCTCAATCACCTGAGATGGGACACTCTTGATGTACTCCTTTGTGGGCTGTGTGCACATTATTGTTGTAGTTAAGCCCTGATTGCTGTTGGTATGAATGGGAGGAATTGCCTCCCGGGCCAATTGCCTGTGCAGAATAGCTGGTTTTCCAGTGGAAGAGCTGCTGTGCAGGAGACATCCTTGTGGGGCACGACTTGCTTCATTGGGGCTTTGGTGCCTATTGAGTCTGCCCCTTGAGTGTGTCAGTTATGCAAAAAACATAGAAAATGCCCACCACACCCTGTGTTTGTTTCTATGAATTGGGTAGCTGCTAAGTCCTTGAGTTGATAGAATGAATGCCCTTGGGTGGTAGGTCTCCTCTAGGGCCTAGTGGCTCAGCCTCCCCAATCACCTGAGATGGACACTCTTGGTACACTCCTTTGTGGGCTGTGTGCTTGTTGGTATCACTGGGAGGAATTGCCTTCCAGGCCCATTGGCTGTGCGGACTGGCTGTGTCTACAGTGGGAAAGATGCTGTGCAGGAGACATTCTATTGGGGCAGGACTTGTTTCAGTGGGGCTTTGGTGCTCGCACTGTCTGCCCCTTGAGTGTTCACTTATGCATGTGAAGGGTTGTAATCTGGTCTGGTCTCACACTAACCACTGGGTACACTGACTCTTGGATCTCCAAGGACGTGCCAAGTCAGCCACTGCCGGAGACCACCCAGCAGAAACTACAGAGATATCTGCAGATTCCTCCTCTTTGTTTGCGCTTTGGAGGTGCCAAGATGAGGCCCCGCTGTGAAGAAGGCAGGCTGGTGCTGGTGCCAGACTTGGGACTTTTATTGATAGCTTTGTAGTTTTCTGTTCCAGCTGCAGCTTGTTAGACAAGTTTTAGGCTGAACAAGGACAGGCCATTTATATATAATAGCCGTTGCTCACAGCTTGGGTTGGGTTATAAATTGGGTGAGGAGAGGTCTAAGGGAATATTCAGGGTAGAGCAAACAGAAATTGCTGCCAATGAGCTTGCACTAGGGATGTTCCAGCACAGGAATAATGACCACTGCTAGCATCTTCATCTGTAAGAAAGCTGCCCCCGCCTTCCTGCCCCAATGCCAGACAGTCTGGTTTCTCCCCGTATTTGTCTGGGTCCCCCAGGTCCTTGTGAGGTACTGGAGCTCAGCACAAGTGGATGCTTGTAAATTCAGTTGTGGTGCTGGCCTTTTAAGAGGAGCAGCTGGGTCTCCAGTAGCCTGTGTGTCACTCAGCCCCAATGAGCACTGGTTTTTAAAGTCCTAGTTCTTTTGTTCTGACCCATAGGGACATCTTTCCCCAGCTATGGGACCCTGGGCTGGGGGTTGGTGTGTGGCTGGGGTCTTTGCTCCTCAAGGCATCCTCCAAAGAGGCAATCTCCCTCCTTTTTTAAAAAGCAGCACACCTGGGTGCCCAACCAGCCGACTCCATGCCTCTGCACCTCCTACCAGTCTCAATTCACTTTCTTCTTGACCTCTCTAGTTGTAATACATCCACCCAACCAACCTGCCCGTGGTTGTGGATGATAGATGTTCTGTATTTTCGTTGTAATTTTGATGTGATTGTGGCAGGCAGCATGTACTACTACAGGCATTTACCTATGCTGCCATATGAGTTCCGAACTTAAGGTCTGGCCTATTTCCTTTGTGCAGGTTGATTCTCCCTGTATAAGGGATGCCATGAGGGAGTTGGAGGATGTCTACAGAAAGGGTTAATAATGGCAGGCAAGAAGGGTGCATCCTCTTCACCATCCTGGCCCTTTTGCTTGATTCTCACCTGGTACAGTCTCTCCACATTTTCGACATTTTGGAAAATGTACTGGAACTTTCACAGAGAAAGATAAGGAGCTGATCCTGTGAAGGCTGAGAAATGGGGCTTTTCAATGAGAAGAGATGATGCTACGTCCCTGGCAGTGATCACGGAGACCAGGGCCATAGCCTGTGGGACAGGCAGCACGTTCCAGGACCAGGCCAGGGGACACTGGTTCCCTCAACCTGCCTCATAGTGCTAAGTGCTCAGAACTTGACCAGCATAGTAAAAATAAGTGGGTAAATGTCATGTTTTGGTCCCAGCAATCTGTTATGGTCTGCTCCAGTGCTTAAGATATTTTTATCATTAATATGTGAACAAACCTTTTCCTTAACTGAGAACACAGGTATTTTGTGAGTTTCGTTTCTGAGTCGATTCATTTAACACTTATCTATTCAAAAGAGTTCACTGAGGAAGGCCATGTGCTCTGGAGGCAGCTGAAGGATTCTGAGTGGGAAAATGGCCTGGGAAGGGTCGTGCTACAAGGAATGGTTGCCTTGGCTACAATGTAGGAGACAGAGTTGGTCAGGCAGGGAGACCCCCCTTCAGAGGTCAGAAAATGTGGTGGGAGGATTGTCATTGGTATTTGCCAATTTAATTATAATGTGCCTTGGCGTTAGTCTTTTGGGGTTCATTTTGTGTGGGTCTCTGTGAAAATCTTGGATTTATGTGAGTTTTCTTCTTTCATATACCAGGGACTTTTCCTGTCATTATTTCTTCAAACAGGTTTTCTGTTCTTTGCTCAGTTTCCTCTCCTTCTGGCACCCCCGTTATGCAGAAGTTGTTTTGTTTCCTGTTGTTTCAAAGTTCCCTTATGCTCGCCTCAAGTCTTTTAAGTTTTTTTTTTTTTTTTCTAGATGCTGCCCTGCTTGGGTATTTTTTTCTACCTTGTCTTATAGTTCACTGATGAAGTTCCCTGCTTCCTCTAGTCTACTGTTGAGTTCTTTCTATTGAGTTATTTATAGCAATGATGTCATGTTTCATTTGTACTTGGTTCTTCTTGATTTCCTCTTGGTTCTTACACAGATTGTTGAATTTGTGTTCCATTCTTTTCAGTGAGCTTATCACCATTTCTATGAATTCTCTCTCTGACATATTGCTTGCCTCCATCTCATTTACTTCCTTTTCTGGTGAAGCCTGCTTTTCTTTCATATGAAGGTTGTTTCTTTGTCTCTTCATGATATCTCTTCTGGTAATGTAGCTCTCTCTCCTTTCTGTGAGAAGATATAGAACTCATCCAATTCCATGTATTCACACTGCTTGAGATCAGGTGTTTTGGGTTTACAGCTGGTCCTTGGGTATTGTGGTTGTAGCATCCCAGGATGTATAGGCTACCGATAACAGCCACTCTCACCTTCAAGATGGCACAGCCCTAAAATTGCCTCCAGGTCACACAGAACTGATGGCCATAATTCCAATCACATGACCCCAGGAGCTTCTCATCATTGATATTTCTTTCTCTCCCACCCTCTCCTTTACCCTCTGATCTCAATAAAAACATTTTAAAATAAAGTATTTTCCGCCGAAACCGGTTTGGCTCAATGGATAGAGCTTCAGCCTGCGGACTGAAGGGTCCCGGGTTCGATTCCGGTCAAGGGCATGTACCTTGGTTGCGGGCACATCCCCAGGAAGGGGTGTGCAAGAGGCAGCTGGTCGGTGATTCTATCTCATCGATGTTTCTAACTTTCTATCCCAATCTCTTCCTCTCTGTAAAAAATCAATAAAATATATTTTAAAAAAAATAAAAAATAAAGTATTTTCCAAATATACAGCATTACTTTGGTCATTTTTCTTAAAATTTACACATTGGTTAGTGGTCTGTCAAATTGTTTTTTAGGCTGTTGACTGACGGATGTCAGTGATTCTAATGTCTGAACTCTTCACGGTCAATGGGGACAAGAAATCCCGAGCTGAGCTCTCTAGGTAAGACTTTGCAAAATGACGTGAATGTGTTGTTCCCTTAAAGGAATGGGTCAAATCTTTGTAATTTGGCTGATGGGAAAAACTAATTTTTCCAAAGGTGGATAAACACATTAGAATGAAGTGCTTAATTTCGATTTAATAATCTAGGAAGTATAAATGTAACCTTTATGTTTCTTTATATGCTAGGTGCCCAGCTAGATCTTAAGTTTTGTAGGGAGAGTGGCATAAATTTTGTGTATTCCAAAGCAGTTAGCATGGGGTGTGAGCTGCTAGCAGAGCCATTTAGAATGTGGGGCCTAAAGCCGTTGGGAATAGAGGACATGAAGACAGTGGTATATTAGGTGCAGAGTCGGTGGTCGTGGTGTGGGTAGGCGTGGAGTCGGTGTGTGAACTCTCAGTTTGTGAAGAGTCGGTGTGAAAAGTCAGTGTGAGAAGAGCTGGTGGACATAGAGTCAGTGAGTGCAGAGCCTCTTCCTGGATAAGTAGGTTCTGTCCCTGCATCCCCCTCAGGGCTCTTATGAACACTGAATGAGCACAGGGCTAGGGATGGGCAGAGAGATTGGGCCCAGGCAACTCCAGAGTCGGGGAGCAAATCCTTCCTGATGCCAGGCATTGATCAAAACTGTGTCCATTGGCAGTAGGTCCATGGCTTCCCTTCTACCAAAAATCTTGGGTTCTGGATCATGGGGGTAGAATGAACACGAGATGGAAAACAAGGAGCTACTGCTCACTCCCAGTTGTTAGAACCGTTTGTGGGGCCAGGCTTGGAAAGCTGCCCACCAAGATCAACTGACACATCCCGTGTATGCGCGTTCCCTGATTGTGACGGCCATCAGGATAAACCCAGCGGTCAAGGACACCCAGTGGTTCTGGGAGGGATCTGGGCGGGAGCAGAGAAGGAGCTGAATGGCTCCCCCATGTGTGCTGGGCCCTGGGACAGGAATAGACCCCAGGGACTCCTCCTGTGAGGGGCCAGCCTTGGAGTCCCACACCAGATGTGCCTGAAACCCGCCAGCCCACAGTACTGTCATGGTGTCTCAGTCCTCATTTCTGGGACACTGTCCAGAACTGTTGGTTTTCTGAGAGGACAGTGTGACCTGTTCAGAAGGGAATGTGTATTTAACAACAACACGCCCGAATAGCCATTTATTTCCAGCGCCCAGAGGAGGGGAGTGACTGTGGAATTGAGAGGCCTAGGCTTAGCCCTCAAGCCGGGATAACTCTTAGACCCACTCCTTCCTGGTTAAGGAAATGAACTCAGTGAAGTCCCATACCTATCAGCAGGTGCACTCGTCCAAGCAGACGAAGCTGTACACTTCAGACACTCTTGCTTCATGTGTACCAGAGATGGTGCAGGTTAGGTTTTTCTGGTGCCCTTCCCTATTTTTTGTTCCTTGGTTGATGCTGCTGCAGACACAGGGCCCTGCTGCCAGTGAAGTGTAATTTGCTAAGCTACTCGGCTTAAGTGGCCACCATAGAAGGCCCTCAAAACACAGAGGGCCTGCCTTTCAGGGTGATGACAGGCAGGTGGATGATGAGGCAAAATGGGTATCTGCTGGCATCTAGGATGTGGGTTGAGCTTTGATTTGGGGTCCTGATGGCCTTTTCAAGGGCGTTAGAGCTGCCTGTCCTCCTTCTTATCCTTGCTTTACAGGTTGTGGCTGCATGCCGAGGGGTGTCCTGTGGGAAGCAGTTGATCAATGATTCTCTGTCATTATTGATGTTTTTAACTCACCCTCACCTTTCATCTCTGAGATCAATAAAAAATATATTTAAAAGAAATATTTTGGAGGTCTGGGGCATGAAATTCATGCTATTGGATGCGGGGCCCTCAGTCCGGTCGTCTGTACCCTCTCCAATATGGGACACCCTGAGGGATGTCTGACTGCTGGTTTAGGCCTGATCCTGTAGAGCATCGGCAGTCAGCCATCTCTCTTGCAAAACAGGACTGCTGGCTCCTAACAGCTCACTTGTTTGCCAGCCTGATCACCACTTATTGCTCTCCTGCCTGCCTGATTGCCCCTAACCCCTTTGCCTACCATCCTGATCACCCCATAACTGCTCCCCTGCCAGCCTGATTGTCCCTTTACTGCTCTTGCCTGCTGCCAGTCCGATTGCCCCTACCTGCTCTCCCTTGCTGGCCTGATCACCCCTAAATGCTTTCCCAATACAGACTGATTGCCTTTAACTTCTTTCACCTGCCAGCCTGATAGCCCCTAACTCCTCCTCTGCCTTTGTTCTGATCACCATGGCTTCATCCAGAAGGACATCCAGAAGATATCTGGTCTAATTAGCATATAATCCTTTTGTTATTATAGATATTTAACACACACACACACACACACACACACACACACACACACACACACACAAATATATATATAAGGCCTGGCTGCTGTGTTGCTTTTCTGTAACAGTGGAGATAGGTGGATGATGTGTCAAAAAAGGTATCTGCTGGCATCGAGGATGGGGTTGAGCTGTGATTTGGGGTCCTGAATGACCTTTGCAAGCTTTGTAAAACCAGCTAAGGGCCTCAGAGCTGCCTGTCTTCCTATCCTTGCTTTACAGCCCTGTGCTATGCATCACTTTGTTCAGACATCACTGACCTCGGGTGTCTTCATCACCTACCACTGGGGCTGCATGCATTAGTGGCTGTAGGTGTCCCAGCTGGGCCCTGTGTTGGAGTCACTTCTGTGCAGCTGTGTGTGAGGAAGTGAGCAGGTGAAGGAGGCCCTGCATCCGGGGGGGATGAGGGCAGCTGCATGGGCAGGGCCTGCCCAGAGGGTGCCCTGATGCACATCCTCACCCCACCCCTCTTCCTGCTCTAGGAGCCTGGACACATCCCCAGCAGTTCCGTGAGGAGCTGCTGGGGAACAAGATGGCCATGGAGGCGGAGCAGGCCCTAAGGATCAAGGAGTCTGACGACCAGAGCATGAAGCTGGGACAACAATCAGAAGGTAGGCAGCAGCCCTGGTGCTGGGGAGCCGGCCTGGCTGCAGCTTCTCCCTCAGCCAGGGAGCTGAGCCTTTGGCTCTGAATCTCCTGAGTCAGCCCATCCTCAGTCCAAGTTCATGGGGTTTGATTCAAGGGCCCTTTGGATCTGTTAACTGCCTTCTCCGCAAGGAGAACATGAAGGGTCTGGCAGCCTTGAAGTCAGGACGTGAACTACAAAGTAAGTGCTGCCAGTTTACTCAGTTCCCATGCGGACAGTCTCAGAATCCTGCAGAGGATGCACACTGACCCCTAAAGGCTGTCTTACATCTGTCCATTGGGGACTGAACGCTCTGGATGGCAGGCGCCTTCCCCAGCGGTCACTAACCTGCACTGTCACAACAACCTGGGCTGATTTCCTCCGTTCCTGTCATCCTGGGGCAGATGGGTGCAGTCTGCTCTCAATCCCTGGGCAGGGGCTGCTCAGGGACCCCAACTCCCCAAGGGCCTTACCCAGGGGTGGCAAGTGCTGGGCACACGCACCCCAGAGGCTTATCCCCCAAAAAGACATTATGGTCAATTTTCTTGCCCCTACACTCCCAACTGAGGTTCCCAACACCGAACTCTGAGCCTTGGCAGACACCATGCCATGTGTATGCATTCTCTGTGAGTGTCTGAAATCCTTGACTTGACAGTCAGGTTGGAACTTGGCAAGAAATGGTTCCAGCAGTTCCAGCATCTTGAACTTTTGTATTGGCCTGTCTACGGTCACCTGCTTTCTTCTTAAACTCTGGGTGGCTCCCCAATAGAACCCAGGGGAGCCCCGAACCACAGCAACAGCACCCTGTAAACAAGAGAGGGCATCCAGCTGGCCGTCCCCGGTCTTCAGACCTGGGCTTCAGGGGGACGGCCCTCTCTGAGGGATGACCGTCTTGGGGCGGAGACAGAGAGGGGAGAAGGGAAGCGGAGGCCCTGCGATCTGGGCTCTGACTCCACTTTGCTCTTCAGCCTCCAGCGGGATACTGACTTTGAAGGAAAATTCTGAGGCCCTCCAGGGCGCAGTCCTGGAGGTGCAGGGCGACAGGCAGGCCCTGCAGGAGAGCAACAGCAAGTATGAGCTGCTGCTGAAGGAGAACCGGCAGCTCAGAGAGCAGGTAACTGGTGTGTGTGTGTGTGTGTGTGTGTGTGTGTGTGTGTGTGTGTGTGTCTAGAATATATAGGACAGGCAGGCTAGGTTTGCCATGGGTGACAGGTTTGCATTTTGCTTTAGAGCCAAGTTCACTTTGTGACCTGACTGTCACGAGCTGTGTCTTTGGCTCTGCAGGTGGCAAAGTTGGGGATCCAACTACAGATTGCGAAGGACACCAACCAGCACCTGAGGAGCCTCCAAAAAGAGCAGGAGGGAGAACTGAAGGAAATGATCAAACTCTTAGAAATCCAGATGCTGCTCAGGTCCCTCATGTAGGCTCTCTAGAGCGAAGGTCCCCGGTGTCCTGCCTGCCAGAGGGAGCGTTCAGGATCACAGCCGTGTCCTGGTCATTGGTCAGTGATTCCCCGTGACCAGTTCCCTCGCTCAGCTGCAGCTCAGACCAACAATTCTCAGCTGCGGCAGGGCCCCGGGGCAGGTATTGCCTCCCAGGAATACTGGCCACCTTGTTGTTGATGGACTGGACTGGGGGGCTGAGAAGGGAGGTGCTGCTGGCTGTGCAGTGCCGATGGTTGTTCTGTCAGTATCAGGGTAAATTAGATGCTAGTGTTGGCCAGGTATTCTGCATCGTTACTGATGTTCCATGTGCTTTAAAAAATAGGGTTTTAAATGTGGTCAAAGATGGCAGCCAAGGAGCTGATCCAGAGAACTGGCATCATTTGCCCTAAAGGTCCCATGTGTGGAGAGGACACGGGACTCATGTAGGCCCATGTGATGGTCCATTCCTGCCCTGGGCCATCCCAGGGCAGTTCCTTAAGCGCTGGGAGAACCGCACTCAGCACTGCTGGGTGTTGCCTGCCCCGAGGGTCCCTGTTCCTTTGGGGTCTGCACTTCCTCTGTTCTTTGCCCTTCACTGCGTGTGGGGGTACAGGGATGGGGAGTGTGAGGCTCCCCGGGGCCTGTACCCAGTGAGGTATCCTCACCTTTTCCATGAACCAGCAGGGGGCCGAGGAGAAGCAGCTTCAGGAGCTGTGGGAGCAGCAGAAGCAGCTCGCTGAAGTCCAGGAGGCCCTGCTGCGGGAGGAGGAGGCCAAGGCCCTGGTCACCCAGGACAAGGAGGGCCTGCAGCAGGATGTAGCAAGGAAACTGCCTCCGTCCCACAGCGGCATCTGCCGGGTTTCATTTCCACCAGCTCACTGCGCACCAGCTGAGCTCAGCTCCAGTGAGGCCCCTGGTTAGGTTGCATTCTTACCCCAGCTCTCCCCGCCATCATGGTCACAGCTCATGGTCACAGTGGTAGGGCCTCCAGCTGGTGGCTGGAATGAAAGCCCAAGTGACAGCTGGGATGGAGTGAGGTCCACGGGCCTGCACCTTTCCCTCCAAGGCAGGTCCCCTGTGTGCATGTGCCTCCCAGCTCTGAAAGAATGGAGTTTCTTTCTGTCCCGCCTTCAGGGGCATCCTCTGAGGGATGGCGAATGCAGCTGGCCTTGTGCCTGTGGCAGGGGCAGGGAGTCTGTGGTGTAGAGCCACTGAAGCAGGACTGTCAGGCTGTGTCTCCAGGTTCCAGGACCTGGAACGCCGTGTTTCTGTTTCAGGAAGGAATTGTGGGCCGGACACCAGGGCCAGCCCCCATTGTTTTCAGCCTCAGGAACCTCTTGGGCTTCCCTGCATTCCTGAGGTGTCTCTGGGCCCCAGGGTGGCTCACCATCACATACCCTTCTGCAGAGCAGCAGCCCGGCGGGGGCCAGCTTGGTCCCTGAGCCTGCCAGGTTCAATGCAGAAGGCCTTTCCATGGGCCCGGCGTGATCCCCAGGAGCTGGGCCTTCAGGTTGTCCTGCCCCAGGCCAGCCTTGGGGTCAGATCATCATGAATCCCACAAGGCCTCCTGTGGACATCCCAGAAGCTCAGCATTTCCCTCCCTCCGTCCCACCCTTTTTTGGATTGGACATCGAGGCATCAGTTAGGAAAGTTAGGCAGGTGAGGAAGCACAGTGCTGCTCCTCGGCAGAGCCGGGATTGAACCAGATACTGTTCTTCTTCTGACATGAGAATGCCATTTCTGGTTAGCTGAAATGATTACCCTTTAAGTTCACTGCTTTCATTTATTTATTGTTATTTCATTTTACTTATTCTATTTAATAAAAGGCTTATATGCAACTTGTGCCCTCAACTGGGAGTTAGACCAGGGAACAGGGCCAGCCAGCTAAATGCCTGCGTTCCCTCCTACAGGCAGGCCAGGCCAGATGGGGCCCAATATCGGGTTGGGCAGGCCAATTCCCACCGATGCACCAATTCCTGCACTGACCCTCTAGTATATATATTTGAAAAAATATTTTTCTTGTTTACTGAGAAGAAGGGAGAGAAAAATCAATGATGAGAGAGAATCATTACTTTGCTGCCTCCTGCACGTCCTACATGGGGAATTAAGCCTGCAACCTAGACATGTGCCTTTTACCAGAATGGAACCCAAAACCCTTCAGTCCATAGACCATCACTCTACCCACTGAGCCCAACTGGTTAGGGCTATTTTCATTTTTTTTAACCTCTCCTGTGTGGGGGAGAGAGAGAGAGAGAGAGAGAGAGAGAGAGAGAGAGATTAATATGAGAGAGACACATTGATTGTTTGCCAGCCCACACATACCCCCATGGGCTCAGGAATAAATCTGCAACCCAGGTACACACCCTTGACCCAGAATCGAACCCTTGACCCATAGGTGCTTGGGCCAGTTCCCTAACCTCTGAGGCATCCTGTTCAGTGTTCACTCCTTTTCATCCAAATGGTCCACTGGACCCTGCCCTCTTTCCCCCTCACCCCAATTCCTCAGTACCAGGAAGGGGCAAAGTCTGCCCGCCTGTCCAACCTACCATTAGCTCTAGTCTGAAATGAGGAGGTCCTGCTCTTCTGGAAATGGCCCTTGGATGCACCATTGCCAACACACCTAGATTAGACAGCACCTGTTGCAGTGCCTCCCAAGGACCCAGTGGAGGCTGCATGTGAACTTCTGGTTCCCAAGAGGGTAGTGTGGGTTTCTGCCAATGGAACACTTCTCCCCTCCCTGGGTCTGTGTGAATGAACTGCAAATGGTATCCCATCCCCTGAGGTCACATGCAATGCTCCTGCTGCTAGTGACACACTTTCTGTTCCTGGAAACCTGTTGTTGAACCCCCAGTTAATGATCACTTCCCTGGCTGGAGGGACAGTGAGGGTTTGCATATCCTGAACCTCTGCTTCTCTTAGGAGAATGTGCAGGAGTCAAGGTGGAGCCTTCCTCAGATTCTTCCAAAGCCAGAGACTGGGCTCAAGAGGACAAGCCAAGTCACCGCCACAGAGTGTTCCCGGGCCCCCGGAGGCCAGCCCAGCATGCTCAGGTTGGCTGTAAGACAGAGTCGTCCACAGTGGGAGCCCGCCCAAAGGTAGGAGGCACTGGCCTGGCTGCAGGAAGGCAAGGAATGGGAAGATGGCAGGCCTCCCTTGTGGGCAGGGCAGAAGCATGGAGAAGCCACTTAGGTGACATGGAACATATCAACTTCTGTGATTGGCTAAATTGATTAATGAGCTGTAATCAGCCTAATTGAGTTAGCAATACTTTCTAAGAAAAAGCTGCTTGACAGATCCAGCTCTGGTTGGATCCATGAGTTAGCAGGTCTTTGGTTGATGTTAGTAACAGCAGCCGTGCGATGGTGCTTTCTGGGCTCAGCAGCCTTTCCGTAGGTGACCCACTTAATCTGTCTTCTTGAATCTAACTGCCACGTGAGCTGGGCATGCTTCCTGTCCAATGTTCAGAGCTGGGAAGGTGAGGCTTGACAAGGGTAAGCACTGGCCCAGAGGACAAGTGTTGGAGCTGGATTCTGAACCGGGCCTGACAGATTATGGACCCGAACTCTTTACCTCTGTGAGCAAGGCCTGCGCTTCAATCTGCCTTGGTCCCTGTATATGCTATACCATTTTGGGGCACCAGCACTGAATTGTGGGTCCCTTCTCCTTTGGTGTGAGCATTGGCCAGCAGGTGGTGCTGTGGGGACAGAAATAACAGGGGTGCAGCCCTGCACTTGGATCCCCAATCAGAATAAGGAGAAATCCCTTCTATTCATTCATGTACATGAGGAGTTGAGGAAGTCAGACCACACGCCTGCTCTCATGAAACTATGATTTGAAGGTTGTGAAGGGCACACCTACAGGAGAGGATGAGTTGGGATCTAAACTGAGATAATCCTGGATTTTGAGGGTGTTTGGGTATGAAATAGAGGTAGGCATTTTCATTATGTTCAAGTCATCCTGCCATAGAGGCTGTTATATGTTCAAGAATCATCAGTGAGCTGAAACAGGTGTGGCTCAGTGGATAGAGCGCTTGTCTGTGGACTGAAAGGTCCCAGGTTCGATTCTGGTCAAAAGCATGTAGTGGTTGTGGACACATCCCTGGTAGGTGGTGTACAGGAGGAAGCTGGTCAATGTTTCTCTCTCATCCACATTTCTAGCTCGATATCTCTCTTTCTTCCTCTCTGTGGAAAATCAATAAAATATATTTTTAAAAGAAAATTGAAAAAAAAACTAAAAAGAATCATGAGTGAACCCTTCCCGTGTGGCTCAGTGCTGATAGCATCACAGGACCAAATGGGCACAACTTCGATATCCAGTCAGGCGCACATGCCTCGGTTGCAGAATTGATCCACAACCATGGTTGGGGTTTGTGAGAGAGGCAACCAGTGGATGTGTCTCTCTCACATCTATGTTTCTCTCTCCCTCCCTCCACCTATGACCTCTCTTCCACTCTATCTCTAAAGATCAATGAAAACAATACCCTCCTGTGAGGACTTTTCCAAAAGAAGTATTATGACTGAGTAGTTTGGGTGGACTAAGTCACTGCACCCAGCAGGAGAGAAACATGCCCTAAGTGTCCCAAGGTCTTTGCGGAGGAGCAGGAGTTGGTTTTGTGTGAGCCAAGTTGTCAGGGAGCCTGTCACTAAAATGATGAGTAAGCCCAGCTGGTGAGGTTCTGCTGGTTGAGCATCATCCCATGAATCAGGAGAACACCTTCTGATTCCCGGTCAGGGCACATGCTCGGGATTCGGGCTCCATCCCCAGTACGGGGCGTGCAGAAGACAGCAGATCCATCTTTCTCATCATTGATGTTTCCATCCCCCTCTCCCTTCCCCTCTCTAACAATCAATAAAAACACATTGGACCAAAACAGGGAGGAGTAAGAAAAGCCTTGCCCTCAATCGATAAACACCTTGTTTAATAGCGTCACCCGGGGACATGGGAAAATGGTCTAGTGGGTCGTCTCCTCCAGCAACACAGAGTTCTCCTCTGGAGCTCCGCAGAGCACCTGCTCCAGGCGCCACTCCGTGGGCTCAGTGGAGTCAGAGCACAAGTGACTCACCGAGACCTGGTTCGGGGTGGGCCGTGGGGAATGTGGCATCTCCCCTGGGCCGGACAGGATTCTAATTGTCCAAGTACATTTAGCGAATGTAGCAAAACTTGTCATTATACAATTCATTTATTTGCTGTTTTCTGTGTTTTTTTGTCTTTCCTCTCTTGGGCTGACAAGCATCCAGGCAAGAAACCAGTGCCTTTTGGAGCAGGAAGAAGAAGGACGAGGTCAAAGAAAAGCCTCACAGGGCCAGCTCAACTTTGTCTAATGTTATGTGTTTCTGCAAATGTTGAGACATCCTCTCCCTTCCTCCCTAACTAGCCTCTGCCTTTTTTTCCGACCCCAAAGATTTATAATCCTTCCCTTTTATCCCTGTCTTGACCATATACCCTTTATTTCTGAAAATATTAAAAAGAGAACAAAATAAACCACAACAACAAACAAACAAGTCTAAAGAAAATCAGTACTTATGGAAATAAATAAAAAATTGTGTCCCAAATACAAACCTCTATGGACACGACAACAAGGCCACATGAAAGCCAAGGAGCCCCCATCGGTCTGTCTCAGTCACATCTGTGTCCTCTACTTGGACTCCAGCACTGGCCCTGCTTACTGGCTTGCCACGGCCTGGTCCTCCCTCCACCGGGCTCCCGTGGGTGCACTTGGAAAGGCGAAGTGAGTCTGGCTTGGCTGCTGCCAGTCCATTTCTGCCTCGCTCTCCTCATGGTGAGTTCACACACCGGATGCCTGATTTCATGTGGTAACACGAGGTGCTTCAGACCTCACGGTGGGTGTAGACATTGAGGGGCTGAGGGGCAGGGAGCAGGTCCTGGCAGAGTGAGGAGAGGGCCTGCAATCCCGGCAGTGGGAGGGCTCCGGGCCCACAGCCCCCGGGCTGCCTGGAGCTGGAGGCTGTGCAAAACAGCCTTGTCCTCCTGCTCCTGGAACTCCAACCGCCTCCATTTGCCACTTGTGTTTGGAGAGCCCATCCCGTTCAACTGCGATGTAGCTGGAGGTCTTTTAGCAGTTTTTTCCTCATAGTTTGTTACAATTAGGGTTCTGATTGTCTTTGATAAGAGACAGTAAAAGCACAGATTGCAGAAAAGCACAAAACACAAGATGAGCTCACTGTGCAGTAAGGCACCGTGTAGAGATGAGGACTTCTTAAAGCAACGGCTGTTGGGGTTGCCACCGACTTGGTTGTCAAGTCCTAAGGGTGCCATGCTGCACCATGAGGGCCTGGACCACAGGCCTCAGGGGTCCTGAGCAGACACGGGTCAGAGTGCCTTTAGGTCAGGGACCTGAGGACACAGTGTCACACACAGCTGTGCCCAGGACTTCATGTGCTCGACTTGTGCCAACATTGGGTTGAGCCTGGTGAGTTGGTTTGATAAGTTCTCCCAGCTGCTCAGGGCCCGTGCTGTGAGCGAGGGTTAGAGCGGGGCCCGGGCCTCCCGGGGCCTCGGCTCAGGTCTGCGGCCAGGGCCTCCCATTCAGACCATGGCCATGAGGCGCAGCCCCGCTTTTGTCCCGGGCTCCGTGTGCCCTGCTGCCTCTGCCCTAGGCCTTGGTGTGGTCGCCACCTTAGCATGGGATGTTGCACCCCATTTCTCACCGTCCTTCTTTGTCCCAGGCTCTGGGGACCAAATATTGACAGGAGCCCCTCGCGCCCTGGGGAGGCGGCCTGGACTGCACAGATGCCTCTGCTGACCAAGCCCCAGCCCAGGCGTCCTGAACAAGGCACTGTGTGTGCTGGAGTCACTCTGGGCTGTGAGCAGGCTCAGCTGAAGTGGGTAATTTGGGCCTGGCCATCTGGCCTGAGCAGGGGCCGCCATGCGGGGAGGGCTCTCCCAGAACCCTCCTGCCCTCACTCCAGCCTCACTGTCCTGCTCTCTCCTCTGTAGGTCACGCCCAGTTATCTGAGAACCTGCCAAGGACCTGGTCAGAACAACCACACTCTCCCGACCACCGATCCCGGAGGCCAGGCAGGCCCACCTGCCAGGAGAGGAGGGAGGACGCCGCCAGCTGTGTGCCCGCAGGAGGACTGGCAGCCCCTCCGGGGAAGCAGCTGGACCCGGGCTGTGTGTGAAGCCCAGCTTGAGACCTGCTGAGGCTGAGGCCCACCCAGTGCACCTGAGGCAGCCCCGCTTCCCAGAGCCTGTCCCTGGGCAGAGCCAGATGCCACACGGCTGCCCGACCACCCACACAGCTGCCCGCCGGCGAGTCCCTGTATAGGGTGTCCGGGCCTGGCCCCTGGCCAGCTGTTTGGGGCCCTTGGGCCAGAGACCTGCAAACAGGAGTCTCCCTGCAGCTGGAGGTTCTAAGGTGTCACTGGGCAGAGAACTACCCAACCACCCTCTGCCTCTCATCCCCCAGCTCTTTAAGGGCCTGGACCCCAGTGCTGACCCCTGGAGAGGAGGCCCTTCTCACTAGCTCCCCCAAAGGAAGAGAGGTTGGCTCCTATGCAGCCATCTGCCATTCCCGCCATGGCCACAGGAGGCGGCGGGGGCTCTAGCCCAGCACCACGCAGCCACGCCTGCCAGGACCGGGCCCAGCCAGACACCCAGGGCAAGTGGCCCCGTGGCCCCTTCCCAGCAGATCTGGGCCTCTACAGGGCACAGGTCCAGGACAGGACCACAAACAGGACTCCCAGGTCTCCTGTCATAGCTCCCAGCCAAGGACCCTGAAGACATCGTTTGTGGAACAACGGACAGATCAGGAGGCATCCAGACAGCAGTGTGGACCTGGCAGAGGGTGACCGAGGATGGAGCATTGCCGTGGTGACTGGTCTCCTGGGCCCGCGGTTCCTGAACCTTCCAAACCCCACCGCTCCTTCTGACCACCTGGGCCCCCTCTCCCATCCACCTGAGGGGCCGGGAGCGCCTGGGGAATGTTGCGGGGACATTGCTGATCCCATCTGTCTCATAGTGACAACACTCCGCCTGCCCCCAGGGTCACAATCCCACCATGGCATCATGGGCCTGACCCTCAGCCACTGGTCTCTCTGGCCCAAATCCATGTTGGCCTGGGGCTGTGCTCAGGACAATGACTAACCCACTCCGTGAGGCACACACTGTGAGTGTGCCCCTTAGATCACGTGTCAGCAACCAGACCTCCAGGAAAGCGTGTGTGCAGGCACGGGTGAGAAGATACACAAGCACGCATGCTCTCAGGTCTGGGCCCTCGTGGGCCAGAAACTTGGCTCAGTCTCCTGAACCCGAGATTCCAGGGAAGCCCAGGCCGGCCAAACTACAAAGACCTCGAGGTCAGGGTGGGCCTTGGATCAGGCTGGCTGTGACCCCAGAGCATCGCCCAGCCAGGCCTGGCCCCACACCCTCAGCCCAGGCCCAGGCAGCCTGCCAGGCAGGAGGCCTCAGGCCCTGCCTCTCTCCAGCTGGCTCCTGGGCCTCCTGGGACCTGGCCCTGCTCACATTTCTATAAGCACTGGCTGGCCGTCCTGGGTCACAAAGAAGCCGGACCCTCCCTCAGTGTCCACAGTGCGCAGAGAGAGCTTGTGGAGAGGTAGGTGCGGCCTGACAGGTATCACGGCTGTAGCGCCCAGTGTCCCCATCGAGGGTGAGACTTTGGCTCATTATTTCTGAGTTATTTCCAGGGACAGAAACAAAATTTAAGATATTACACACTCATGTAGGCACTTGTAACATATATGTGCTTTGAGGTGTCCACCCAAATATACCCGCACTTTAACACCTGATACTGCAATTTTCACTCGTTTTCAGGGTTAACTGATTTGATGGAATGGGTGAAGCCAGACTAAGATTTGAATAAAGAAGGTGCATCCTCTGGACTTCCTTTTGGGGTCACATACAGGGTGAAGGTTCTGGTCCCGACCCGGCCATGGTCCAGGCGTCCAGGACCGCGGTGGACAGAGGATGCGCAGAAACACCAATGCAGCGATTCTCGGTGTTTGTGGTTCCATTGCCTCCTTAGCAGCAGCTCCGGCACCAGACTAAGGCGGCCATGGAGTCCAAACATCAAGAATCGCTCCTTCGGTTCGGTGTTTGTGCGCATCTCTTCCTGCAGCTGCCCTGGATTCCTCGCCTGCTGGGGGTTGAGTCCCTAAACTTTAACTTGTATGTGTCCCCGTAGAAAGCCTGGTGCAGTACTGCTCCTCATCCAAATCTTAGTCTGTCTTCACCCATTTCTTCAGTCAGTTAACCCAGAAAATGAGTGAAGAGTAAGTATCTTAGCGGTGTTAAATTGTATATATTTCTGGGGGGACACTGTATTTCCACTCAGTGGGGTGCAATATTCCACCATGTGTCTGACCACAATATACCTGTTTTTGGGGGACACCAGACATTTACATTCATTGGAGAGCAATTTTCCATCATGTGTCTGACCTTGGTATTTACACTCAGTGAGTAATCATTGTCCATCATGTGTCTGAGCTCGGTACAACTATGTTATGGGGGGACAGTCTTGTTCAGGAGCTGTGGGCCCAGGAGATATCACCCAAAATATTTACATCCCATGGGTTTCCTTTTCCATCACGTGTCTGAGATGTTTTGGGGGACGGCCTATATTGAACTCAGTGGGCACTCATTGTCCAGCAGCAGCCTCACCCCTGTATATTGTTTTGGGGGACAGCCCGTATTTACATCAGTTGACATCAGTCTTTCCAGTGGGGTCGCACCTGCTATATGTCTGTGGCCAGATGCCTGCAAGTTCATGTCCTGTTAGTGAGATGCTCTTTCTGGGATGGGCGGGATTCGGGAAGGAGGTTTTCTTTGGAGCTCATGTGCTGAAAACTGCTCACAAGGTTGTCTTCCGAATGCTTTCGGATTGTACTGAGCAGCCATTGGTGCTGAACACAGATGGATTTGTAATAAAGTGTGTTGAAGTATAATTGAGTCCTTGTTTTCCTCTCGGCTCATACCTGGCAGTGATGTCGGGGCTCTGGGCTCCCCACGTTGGCCCCCAGGTTCCTGGGCGCGGGAATGCAGACCTCCCGGGCCAGGCGGTCAGAGGAGGGGAAGGAGGCTTCCTGTTCACCACGCAGCAGCTGTCCCCAGGCCTGGTGTGGTGTAAGCTCCTGTGAGATGAATCTGTTTTGATTTGGGGTTTATATCATAGCAGAAGCTCAGCTGCAGACCATCCTTTACATTTTCCAAGGCTACTCCACTGGGGAGAGAGAGAGGAAGGAGGGAGGCAGGTGAAATCCCCCCAACCCACTCTCAGGGCGGCCTGTCCAGCTGCCGCCTGCGTGTCCCTTCCTTCCTCACCAGCCTCTGCTGGCAGGTGCCTCCTCCCCCTCCATTCTGTTCCTTCCCGAGGCCCCAATCCTGTGGGAGCTACACTCAGGAAGCTTCTGCCCTCCCAGTGCTGGAGGCAAACTGAGCGCAGGCCCTGCAGGCCGCCTCCCCTGGCCTTGGGCTGCTGCAGGCTCTGACCCTGGCCAGGCCCCCCTGGGAGCTCTCCACCTCTGTCCCTGACTCTCTCCCACCTGGGACAGCTCTCCAGGCTCCCACTGGCCAGCCCCTGGTGCACTCCCCATCCCCTCCTCAGACACTCATTGAAAGCTTCCTGGGTGCTGGATCCCGGGTTCCCCCTTGGAGGCAGCTCCTCCTCTGCAGGGATGACCACCCCTTGTGTTCCCCCAGTTTCCCCGGAGAAGCTGGCAGTCCTCCTGCGGGCACAGATCCTCCCTCCTCTCCTGGCAGGTCGGCCTGCCTGGCCTCCGGGATCAGTGGTCCGGAGAGTGCAGGACAGAGAGGTGGGAGTGAGGGCTGTTGAGTCCTCCGAGAAACTTCCCCCCAGGACGGCCCCTGCTCAGGCCACATGGCCAGCCCCAAAGTTCCAGCTCCTGGTGGGCCAGCTCACAGCCCTGCGTGGCCCCAGCAGACACAGTGCCTTGGTCAGGACGCCTGGGCTGGGGCTGGGTCCTCAGAGGCATCCCTAGCACTGACCACTCCTGAGCTTTCGGCCTGAGGTTGGCTGCCTCAAACCCCCTGCCCAGGCTGCAGGCCTCTGTTGTTGTTTTTTTTTAATATATGTTATTGATATTTTACAGAGAGGAAGGGAGAGAGATAGAGAGCCAGAAACGTCGATGAGAGAGAAACATCGACCAGCTGCCTCTTGCACACCCCCTACCGGGGATGTGCCCGCAACCAATATAAGGTGACCTTCCTCTTTGAACTTTTTTCCTCAACCTCCACACTAGCTACACTCATCCCTCTGCAGACTAGGTGCTCCATCAGGCTCACCTATGGGTGCACCCCACCCACTACCACCACCACCCCAAAGCCCCAAACCAGCTGGCACACACCCACAGCTTTCCCTGCAATCTTCCCAGAGGCTGTGAGCACCTCCAGCCCAGGCCTCTCCTGGGAGCCTCCAGACCTGTTCCCAGCTTGGATGTCCCAAGACACCGCCAACCCCAAAGGATCAGCACACTGTTCCCCATCCTCCCCACCAAATACTCTGTGCTCCTCCTCTCTCACCTCGTCCCCTGAACCCAGACCGTGCTGACTATCCTTCTCTCTTCCCTGTGTGCCATCCGTCACTCCCTCAGCTGCATCCTACTCTGAGGTCTCTTTCTCATACCACCCAACCCAGGTCCTGGCCCTCTGGGCAGTATCACAGAGTCCTCTTGCTGTGAGGACACCCAACCATGCCTTCCTGAGCTCCATGGCCCCTTCCCCCCTGCACTGGCTGGGAGCTGTGTGTTTTGGGGTGGCAAATATCCAAGTGACAGCTCAGGGCTGAGTGCTGCCTGCAGAGAGGGTGGGTTCCCCTGTGGCCCCAGAGGACCTTCCCCTGGGAGAGCAGGACTGTGAAGAAATGGGAACAGATCACATAAACCTCAGAAAGGAAGCATCCACTCAAATGTTGACCAAACAAGCAGAGGAAGAGGAGGGAATACATTTATAGGTATGCACACACCCATAAACACACACATCGACACATACAAACACACATGCACATACATACATATATACAGACGGATACACACACATGTATATAAAAATGGAGGTACACAGCCCATTGATTCCCCTAGACAGCTCTCATTGATTTTAGCCAAACAGGTGTACTTATAGCCAAGCTGTGCTTGCCCTCCCCTGATGGGTGAGTGTGGTTCCCATGAGAATCTTGGGGGGTGCTTTCTTTCCCATTAGCAGGGAAGACAAGCAGAAGGTGTGTGTAGGATCCTCACTCTTTTGTTCACGATGTGAGTGACTGCTCAGTGAGGCAGTGCTTTTCTGGGTGCGATCCCAAATCCCTCCTTTCCTGTAATGTGTTTGCCCTGGAAGGCCTACAGACATCTCTTTAAAACCAGAGAGACCATTTGCGTGCCATAACATTCACTCAGGACACACTTGTAGGATTAATCTTTACTATTAACATTTTCATCATCACTTTCTCAGGTATAGAGACAATAGGAAGCGCACCATGAAGTTCAAATACTGCACCATGCCAGCTGGGCCAAGGGGCAACTGTTGAAAATTTATAAACTTTGTTTTTATATTATGTTTTAATGATTTTGGAAAGAGGCATAGGGAGACAAAGAGGAGAGAGAGACACTTGACCAGTTGACTCCTGCCCACACCCCTTCCGGGAACTGAACACACAACCTGGGCCTGCACCCTGACTGAGAATGGACCCGGTGTCCTTTTGGAGCACAGGACAATCAATGCCCACCCCCCTGAGAGACACCAGCCAGGCCTACTACTTTTGTTTTTAACATAAATTATTTAAGCCCACGTTCACATAATTAGATTTTTAGCCATGTGGGGTGTATCACGTGGCCCTTGTATGCCCTAGAAACACTCTTGGCTATCCCAAGCCAGCACACTCTGGCTCCAGCACAGCCAAGGGCACGGCCTGGCAGGGTGGGCTGAAGTGAAGGGGCCTGCGAGGGTGAGGGTGAGCCCTCTGCTTGGCACACACAGAAGAGGACCCGCGGGAGGTACTGGGGAAGGACTGCAGGGGACCGTGGTCAGGAGGATGGGAGAAGAGCTGGTGGCTCCCAGGTCTTCCGGAATGTCCTCCCCCAGGCTGAGTGGGTGGAGGCCAGAAATGACAGCTGGGTTGTATCTCCATGGTTCGCTGGTGAATGGAGCTAGAGAAGAGGGTGGGGGTCACCTTGCTGACTAGTGCCCCCCTATATCCCTTCCCTTCTCACAGGATATCTCCCTGCTCACCTCTTACCTACCAGATGGACAATGAAAACCCTGGAAGGAGTCAATGAAGGAGGTGGGCGTGGTGAACAGGCGTCCACTCTCAATTTGAGTGTCAGCTGGCACAGAAGTAGCTGGGAAAATTGCACTCACCTTTTCATTAAAATAGATTTGTACGTTTTCCCTCAGCTATTTCTAGGAGGACAGCCCATGAATATCTGGCATGTTCTGCAAACTACTCTCATTCTCTCTCTCTCTCTCTCTCTCTCTCTCTCTCTTTCTCTCTCCCTCATTCATGCACACATGAGTGGCTCCAGAGAAATCATTGCACGAGGAAGAGGCTCAGGCGCCATGGTGGAAGACAGAAGGGAGAAGCTGTTGAATATTGGGTGGAGGTAGTGAGGGTGCTGAGTACACGCAGCCCTGAAGGAGGTGGGCACAGATGGAAGACGAAGTTTGTCACGCCTGCTCTTGTGTCTCGCTAGCACAGCCCTGCACACGGGTCCTCGGGCTTCTTGGGCAGATATCAGCCCTGGTCCACCTGTCAGGGCACAGGATGGGAGGAGCCCAGGGAGGCCAGGATGAGCCAGTACCTCAGGCACCCCATCTCCTGCTCCTCACCCCCTGCCTGGAGGCTGCAGCTGGGAGTTCCTCCTCTCCTGTGGCTTCTCTCCAGGAGTGGAGGACAGTGACCAGGCAGCTGGGCATGGACCAGAGCTCCCACCTCTGCCTGTGAGAGGCTCACCTGGAGATCGGGGACATGGCGAGCTTGGTCCTTCTGGGACTGGTAGGGAAGGACTCTTCCAGCTCTGCACAGATCTCTGCTTGTGTGCAGGTCACATGACCTCCTCTGTGCTAGTGAGGTCTCTTTTTCATTTCTGTCTCTTCCTCTTTCTTTCTTTCTTTCTTTCTTTCTTTCTTTCTTTCTTTCTTTCTTCTTTCTTCTTTTCTTTCTTCCTTCCTTCATTCCTTTCTTTCTTTCTTTCTTTCTTATTCTTTCCTTCTTTACTTTCTTCTTTTTTAAAATAATTTTTGTGAGTTTATTTGAGATAAACTTTCGACATATGCTGGGAAGCAGAACCTCAATGGATTGAGATAATGCTCCAAAGAATGGCGGGTTACATTTCTATTTCTACATTGCTATCAAAAGAGGGACATAGGTGAGTTACAGGAAATTCACTGGTGATGGACTAAGGAGGTGGGATAAAGCAAAGCAGTGGGAAACCTCTGGGATTGGATGAAAAGTGAAATGATGGACGTTTACTTAAGTGAGTGCAGGAGCAATGAAAATGGTAAAGAAGGAATTTGAGGCATCTGTCCTGGCGCCCACCACATTTGGTTGTGCCCCGGGGGTCATTTCCCTCTTTTGAGGACACCTGTCTCTGCAGCGATGGCCTACCCATCCAAGACCCTGAGACCCCCTCTGCCCAAGACCCTGAGACCCCATCTGCCCTTGACATCTGCCAAGTCCCTATTCTTGATATGGCCACGCTCACTCTGTCCAGTCCGCATGGGTTAGGGGACACAGCACATAGCCCAGAAAAGGTACCACATGCACACGGAGACACTGAGGCCTGGGGCTGAGTAGAAACACCAGTCTCAGAGCAGTAAGCCCACTAGCAATTTCCCGTAAATGCTGGCAAATGCACGCCCAGCCACAAGGCACATTCCCTATGGGCCTGCTCTCTCCCTGTCCATGTGCCCACAGGATACAAGATGAATGCCCTGCCATCAGCGTGCAGGGTGAGAAGAGGCCTGTGAGCCAGGACCTGCAGGGCTTTCCTGTAGGAAGGGGGAGCTCATCTCTGCATCACCCCTAATCTTTGCACAGTGCACTGATAGGAGACTCATTAAGGCTGTGCAGCTCCCTGTGCTGCTGCTTCCTGCCAGCAGGAGGCAACCACAGGCTCCTGGCAGTGCACTGCCCATTATGTCTGATAGGAAGTCCCGCCCCTCTCAGAAGTCAGTTGGAAGAGCTCAGAGACTGCAACTTCAATGGACAGGAACTGTGTGACCTGAGGGGCCACAGGCAGCACAGAGCAAGCAAGCCTAGAGGCTTACTTGGGCTTGAGGGCATCAGGCTGGCACTGAGCCTTCGGGGAGGAGCAATGCAGGGGGACTGGGAGGCAGCTCTCAGTATGGGAGTCAGTCAGCTTCTGAGGGAAGAAGGGGAGTGGGTCCTAGGGGCCCTGGGGCGCAGGCTGAGAACCGCCCTGCTCAGGCTCCAGGTCCTCTGAGCTTCTGGCCCTGCTCTGCTGCTCCAGCTGCCTAGGGAGCACCCTCTGAGTCGGGGTTTGTTTGTGAGGAAGAGGCCTTCACACCTGCCAGGCTGCCCTCCCTGCATAGGCTGATAGATCCAGGGCCTGTTCTGCCCCGTGTGGGCCTGCTCAGGGCGCTGTTCCAGCACATTCAGGTCCCAAGGCCTTGGTGTGGGACTGGATCCTCCTCAGCCCAAAGGTTCGGCTCACACAGAATGTCACCAACGGGGAGTAAAAGCCACGGACCTGACCACCTGCTGCAGGTTTGGCGTCCCCTGTACGAGGGTCCAGGAGGTCACTGTCCACTGGGCCCATCAGCCTTTCCCTAGGCAGGACGGAGACCCGAAGTGAAGACAGGAGTGCCAAGGGCTCCAGGTCAGTGGTGCCAGGAGCAGCCTCATGGGACCCAGAGTGTGTCCCAAGCCCACGGTCCCTCACAGAGCTGCTCTGCTCATCCATCCATCAGCCTTCAGGTCTCTGCAGATGTGGGAATCCCTCCGAATTACCGTGTGTGCTCACACAACTTCAGCAACATGGATGGACATGCCGGTTTCCAATTCTCCTCTGTGTTATATTTTATACCAAGATGTCATTACATTTGAGGAAATTTGATGTACTTGAGTCAATCCATTCCATTGTTGAAAACATTCCACCACCGTATTTTATACATGACTTTTTCATGGAGACTGCAGGATTCTCATTTGTGCTATTGATTTAAGAGAAAAGGGAGAAGGATAGATAGACACATCATGATGAGATGATGATTTTCTCTCACCATGATGGGAGAGAATGATGGACCAGCTGTTTCCTGCATGCCCCACATTGGGGACTGAACCTGCAAAAACGCAGCAGCCCGGCGGGGGCCAGCTTGGTCTCTGAGCCTTTCAGGCTCAATCCAGCAGGCCTTTCCCTGGGCCCGGGCCTGAGCCTCAGGAGCTGGGCCTTCAGGTTGTCCTGCCCCAGGCCAGCCTAGAGGTCAGACCATCATAAATCCCGCAAGGCCTCCTGTGGACATCTCAGAAGCTCAGCATTTCCCACCCTCCACCCGGCCCTTTTGTGGAAAGGACATGGAGGCATTGGTGGGGAAAGGGAGAGAGCTGAACAAGCACAGTGCTGCTCCATGGCAGAGCTAGAGGCCTCAGATTAGCCATTTCTGTAGGGAGATCCCACACATGTACCATGTCATGGACATCTGTCGGGTCTTCAGGTGGGGGCTGAAACCGGTTAGCTCAGTGGATAGAGTAGTGGCCTGTGGTCAGAAAGGTCCCAGGTTTGATTCTGGTCAAGGGCATGTACCTTAGTTGTGGGCACATCCCCATTGGGGGGGGGGGAAGGTGCAAGTGGCAGCTGATCAATGATTCTCATTGATGTTTCTAACTCTCTATCCCTCTCTTTCTCTCTGTAAAAAATCAATAAAATATATATTTTTTAAAAGGCAGGTGGGGTTCTCCTCTCCCCCTGACCAGGCCCCGAACCCTCCCACCAGGGGGCGTGCAATTAGGGCTTTGGTGGGCATGAGCCAGAGGTTTCAGGGGATTTCTAGCTGCCTCTTGCTGCTTGAGTTTCCTGGGGCCTAAGAGGCTGGCAGCTGTGAGCTGCGCGATTTCGTGCTGATAGAAAGAAATGAATGGGCCGAAACGGGTTTGGTTTAGTGGTAGAACATCGGTGTGGGGACTGAAAGGTTCCAGGTTCGATTCCAATCAAGGGAATGTACCTTGGTTGAGGGCACATCCACGTTAGGGGATGTCCAAGAGGCAGCTGGTCAATGTTTCTCTATCATCAATGTTTCTAGCTCTCTATCTCTCTCCCTTGCCCTCTGTGAAAAATCGATAAAATATATATTTATAAAAGAAAGAAAGAAATGAATGTGTGGCGGCAGTGACAGTTTTGTCAGCATTGCCAGCTAGCTGACAGTGACTGGGAGAGTGCCCTGAGCTGCATACTGGTTTCAGATAAGTGAGATGTGGTGGTGGTGTTCATCTTACAACCTACTGAACAGTGCTATCACCTTAAAGGTGGTTTAGTTTCTAAATTCTCTTGGAAATATCATTTTATTGGTTTTTCTATCTAATTACAGAGTTATATGCAAATTGACTGTACCTCTCCTACACCCACAAGCCACAAGCACCACCCTATCAGGAGCGAGTATACAAAATAACTCAACCAAGATGGCTGGGTCCAGAGAGAGAGCAGAAGGCTTGGGTTTCCCCAAGCCTAAATGGACAGTCGGACATTCCTCTCACAATCCTGGACTGCTGGCTCCCAAATGCTCATCTGCTTTCCTTCCTGATTGCCCCTAACTGCTTCTGCCTTCCAGGCTGATCACCCCCAAACCACTTCCCTGCCAGCTGGATTGATGCCTAACTGCTACATTGCCAGCCTGGTAACCCTTAACTGTCCTCCCCTACAGACCTAGGTCCCCCCCCCAATTGCCCTTAACTGCAGGCCCAGTCACCCCCAATTTCCTTCCTCTGCTGGCCTGGTCACGCCTAACTGCCCTCTGCTACAGGGTTAATTGCTCCCAAGTGCCCACCCTTGCAGACACTGTTGGTCCCTGCTATCCTCCCCTGCTGTCCTGATCGCCCACAACTGTCCTCTCTTGCAGACCTGGTCTCTCCCAACTCTCTCCCCAGCTAGCCATCTTGTTGTGGCCATTTTGTGCCTCATGGGGTCAATCATCTTTGACCACAATGGGGCAGCCATTTTGTGAGTTGCAGTGATGGTCAATTTGCATATTATTCTTTTATGAGATAAGAGAATTAGATAGGATAGAGGCCTGGTGAATGAGTGGGGGTCTCCTGGCTTGCCCTGAAGGGTGCCCCTGATCAGGGTGATGGTTCCCTTGGGGTGTGAAGTCGCCTGGGTCAGGTGCCTTTTGTGGTTTGTATTCAGGACGCTGCCCATCAACCCAAGAGGAGGTCCTTCTATCTGCAATTTATTTATCCTGTATAATTGAAACGTAGTAAACTTGAGCAGAGCCAAGCCTCCTGTTCATTCTGTGGCTGCAACCATTTTTGTTGAGATTTATGCATCTTCTATAATTGAAACTTTATAGCCATTAGCAGAAGCCAAGGCAGGCTAGGGCAGGCAGAAAGCTTAGTTTCTTCCAGTGCTGGAGAAACCCAAGCCTTCTGCTCTCTCTGTGGCCACAGCCATCTAGGTTGGGTTAATTTGCATACTTGCTCCTGATAGGCTGGTGGGCATGGCTTGTTGGTGTAGCAGAGATACACTCAATTTGCATATTAGTCTTTTATTAGATAGAATAACCAATAAAATAAACTTCCATGTGAATGTGAAAACTAAACCACCTTTAAGGCCATGGCCCTGTTCAGTCGGTTGTAAGATAAATACCACCCACCACTGCTTACTTCTCTGAAACCAGGATGCAGCTCGAGGCACTCTCCCAGTCACTGTCAGCTAGCTGGCAATGCTATCAAAAGCAGCACTGCCACCGCCTATTCATTTTCTTTCTATGAGCACAAAATCAGGCAGCTCACAGCTGCCAGCCTCTAAGGTCCCAGGAAATGCATGCAGCACAGGCAGCTAGAAATCTCCTGGAACCTCTGGCTCACACCCACCACAGCCCTAAATGCAAGCCCCCTAGTGGGAGGGTTCAGGGCCTGGTCAGGGGGGAGAGGAGAAGCCCACCTGCTTTTAGAGGGACAGAAAGAGCAGAGCCCAAGAGATTCCTGCAACTGAAGACCATGGGTGTTGGCCCTGCTGTCTTGCCCACAATTGCTTCCTCAAAGAGAAACACAGTATTCCAGGTCCTGCAACCGGGAGACACAGCCTGACAGTCCTGCTTCAGTAGCTCTACACCACAGATTCCCTTCCCCTTCCACAGGTTCAAGGCCAGATGCATTCGCCATCCCCTGAGGGGAGGACTGAAAGAAACTCCATTCTTTCAGAGCTGGTAGGGACTTGTGTCCAGGAGACCTGCCATGGAGGAGAAGGTATGGGCACACCAAACTAGCTTCTGCTCCAGTTGGGTTTGCCCCCTGGTGACAGAGCAGTTCTTTGTTCTGTGTTTAAGTTGCTGCTGCTGAGAATAACTCACGTCCTAAGAGTTGTATCCATGGCTCCATGTGGGTCTGTATTTATGTCCTCTACCTCCTCCACCTCCTCATCCTTTCCCATACACATGGTTTTCAATGAGCCTCTGTAAACAGAAGTGAAAACAATCTGGTTTTACGTAAAACCTGTAAATTGACTTTTGTTCCAGGCTGGTACCTGGCCCATAGGGACCGGCATTTACCTGAGGCTCAGACATCTCGGAGCTCATGACTGTCCTGCTTGCCACATAGGGATATGGAGATGGAAGCACATGGCGTTGGCCTGGGACCCTAACACTTGAGGAGACCTATGGAGGCACAAGGATTAGGCAGTACCTAATCTCAGGAGAGCAAGGCCTTAACCATATGGAAATCAGGATCAAAAACCCAATGGCATTGACAAGAGAAAGCCTGGTTTTCTTGCTGGAAAATGAGTCCCTGGATTGAGGCAGCAGCACAGGCTCCTTTGGCCATGAGGCCGGCCAGGTCCCAAATAATCGGGCGTTTTCTGAGAACTCACCATGAAGTGGGCAGCAGTGAAAAGTTATGACTCGCAAACAGATGGGCCTAGGCCAGAGGTGGGCAAACTTTTTCACTTGAGAGCCACAGTGGGTTCTTAAACTAGACTGGAGGGCCGGAACAAAAGCAACTTCACCATGCTGGCACTCTCATCTTGGGCTGCTGATGAATGAGCGGAGGGGAGAGCAAGCGAACCCCCCACTCTTTTGGTTTCCGGGTCTGGATAGAATAACCAAAAGGGCCGCAACCGGCACATGGTCCATGGTTTGCCCACAGCTGGCCTAGGCACAGTGACCGGACTGGGCATCTGTTCTTCTAGTCTGTGTTACTCTCCTCCCACAGCCATGCTCCTCTGCCTTAAGTTGGAACGCTACCCTGTCTGGCTCTGACAAACCTCAACCACTAGGCACACAACTCAAGGAGTGCGGGCCCAGGAACCATAGGATTCAGACATCATGGAGCTCATGATTGTCATGCTCCCCATATAGGAATGGAGTGATGGAAGCATGTGGCGTGGTACTATCAAACTGGCTCTTGCTCCAGTTGACTTTCCCTACTCGTGACAGAGCAGCTCTCTGTTCTGAGTTAATGTTACTGCTGCTCTGAACAACACACATCATGGGTTCATGATCATTGGCCTCATGCACATCTTTAATTATGTCCTCCTCCTCACCTTTCCTGTAGGCATGTTCTTCAATGATCCTCTGTACACAGAAGAGAAAGAGAAAAGGTTCTGGTTTTACATTAAACATGTAAATTGCTTAATGTGCCTAGACTGGGACCTGGCCTAGAATGGACAGCATTTCCTGGATCTCAGACATCAGAAAGCTCATAATTGTCATGCTCAACTTGAGGGGATAAAGAGATGGAAGCATGGTGTTGCCTGGGAAGCTAACACTTGAGGAGACGCGCTGAAGCACCAATGATCAGGATGTAACTCATCTCAGGAGAGCAAGGCCTAAACCATGTGAAACTCAGGATCACAAACCCATGGGCTTTGACAGCTCACACCCTGCTTTCCTTGCTGAAATATGAGTCCCCCAGATTGAGGAGGCTGCTCAGGCTCCTTAGGCCATGAGGATGTCCAGGCCCCACCAAATCTGGGGCTTTTCTGAGAGTTTACAGTGAAGGGGGCAGCCAGGAAAAGATATGACTCACAAACCGCTGGCCTAGTCCCATGGACACGGCTGGACATCTGTTCATTTAGTCTAAGTTGTTCTTCTCTCACAGCCATGTTCCTCTGCCTTATGCTAGAGCGCTTCCCTGTCTGTCTCTGACAAACCTCAACCACTAGGCACACAACTCACGGAGCACATACCCTGCAACCCTAGGACTCAGACATCATGGAGCTCATGACTGTCATGTTCGCCATGTAGGAATACAGGGATGGAAGCATATGGCGTGGGCCTGAGAACCTAACAATCGAGGAAACCTACTGAATAACAAGGATTAGGCTGTGCATCATTTAGGAGAGCAAGGTCCTAACCATGTGGAAGTCAGGATCAGAAACCCGTGGGCCTGGACAGCACACATCCTGGTTTCCTTGTTGGAAATGAGTCCTCGGATTGAGGCAGAAGCTCAGGCTCCTTTGGCCATGAGGATGTCTAGGTCCCACCTAATCCAGGCTTTTATGAGAGCTCACCATGAAGTGGGCAGCCGTGAAAAGAGATGACTCACAAACCGATGGGCATAGGTCCACCGACTCCGCTGGGCTCCCGAGTCCTTTGCTACGCATCTGTTCTTCTAGTCTGTGTTCTTCCCCTCCCACAGCCGTGTTCCTCGGCCTTATGCTATAGTGCTTCAGTGTCTGGCTCTGACAAACCTCAACCACTAGGCACACAACTCACAGAGCGCAGGCCCTGCAACCCTTTGTCTCAGACATCATGGAGCCCATGACTGTCATGCTCACCATGTAGGAATAAAGGGATCGAAGCATTTTGCATAGGCATACCAAACTGGCCCCTGTCCAGTTGACTTGCCCCACTCATGACAGAGCAGCTCTCTGTTCTGAGTCAATATTACTGCCGTTGAGAACAACTCACATCATGGGTTCAGGATACAGGGCCTCTTGTTCTTCTGTAATTATGTCCACCTCCTCAGCCTTTCCTGTCGTCATGGTGTTCAAAGAGCCTATGTAAACAGAAGAGAAAGAGAAAACGATCTGGCTTTACATAAAACGTGTAAATTGACTCACCTGCCCAGTCTGGGACATGGCCTAGAATGGCCGGCATTTCCTGGAACTCAGACATCAGGGAGCTCATGACTGTCATGCTTGTCGCATAGGAATACAGGGATGGAAGCATGTGGCGTAGGCCTACCATACTGGCCCCTGGTCCAGTTGAGTTTCCCCACTAGTGACAGAGAAGCTCTCTGTTCTCAGTTAATGTTACTGCCCCTGAGAACAACACACATCATGGGTTCAGAATAATGGGCCTCTCTTTTGTTTTAAAAATCAAAGTGCAAAAACTCAAATGCTACTAAATTTTGACTTTCTTAAAATATGACCTCTTCCTGTTATAACTAGACTAGAAGCCCAGTGCACAAAATTAGTGTTGGGATGGAGTCCTTCAGCCTGGTGTTGTCCTGCAAAGACCCCAGTATCCCTCACCTGGCCTCTAGCCAAAAATTTCTCCCTTCCTTGCTGAGATGGGTTTAGCTCAGTGGATAGAGGGTCGGCCTGTGGACTGAAAGGTCCCAGGTTCGATTCCGGTCAAGGGCATGTACCTTGGTTGCTGAACATCCCCAGGAGGGGCTGTGCAGGAGGCAGCTGGTCGATGATTCTCTCTTATCGGTGTTTCTAACTCTCTATCCCTCTCTCTTCCTCTCTGTAAAAAATCAATAAAATATATTTCAATAAAAAAATTCCTCTCCTCCTTCCACACAGCCTCTGGGAAGATGCTAGTCCTGGGGCCTCCTCAGGCCCTGGCCCATGATGCCCTGCAGCTCGGGTACTTAGGTGCTTGGGCTTTCAGGTCGGACTTCCTCCCTAGCTGTGCATCAGCTGCCATGGGAGCCCCACCTCAGGAGTCACCCCCTTTGACCAAACTACTTGTGATTGTGTGTGTGTGGTGGGGGGGAGGACTCGGCAGCAGTTACTTGATGTCTCTAGCATTGCTGCCAAGCACCCCCAACCCCTGCGGACTACGCTGGTCCTGTCTAGACTGTTGGCAGGGGGCTTCCAGTCTGAGACTGGGGCTGCTGGGCTGCGACTGGGGGCTGAAGGTGGAGGACCCTGGCACCCATAGGGCGCTGTCACCATCGCGACCCCACAAGCTCCCCTCCCCCCACCTAATGGCCAGCCGGGGTGTGGACACTGGGCTCCAGACCCCACAGACCTCTTCCTTCCTGCATCCCGGCAGGCTGGGGTGCAAATTCTGGGCTCCAGGGCCCCAGAGGTCCCTTCCCTCCAGCCACACAGGCCTGTCAGGGACACTGGGCTCACCAGGCCTCTTCCCTCCTGCTGCAGGGCAGGACAGGGCGAGGACTCTGTGTGCTCAGACTGTGGGATGGTGACTCCACAGGCTCCTTCCCTCCCGCTGCACTGCCCCTGGGGCATGGAAGATGGGCGCTGGAACTCTGGGCGCCTGACCCCAGAGGTCCCTTCCCTCCAGCAGCACCAGCCCACAACCTGGGCCTGTGCCCCTGACCAGAATAAAACCTGGAACACCTCAGTCCCCAGGCCAAGGCTCTATCTACTGCGCCAAACCGGCTAAGGCAGAACAGAAATTTTAAGAGGGAAATCTGTGACCTTGGTCCTGATGCTAAAAATTTGGGTTACTTCAGGATCCCTAAGGAAGGGCAAAAAGTGACAATGATGCAATGACATATACCCCTTCTTTTTGGAAATGGATTCCATACAAGAAAAAAAAAGAAAAAAGTTAAGCAAACTTCTAAGAAAAATCACTCAGGTTTTGAAATACCCTGTACCATAAACCGCCATTCTGGGGAAAGGAAATAAAAGGTCCTATGTTATTCCATATTTAAACTCATCCACCCTAATATGGTGAACAACTTAAAAGGTCAGAGACAAAAAAGTAAACTGAAAAAGGATGTGATTCCAGAACAATACAATGGGCAAAGACACCAGGTTTTTAAGAAGAGTTCTGTTTCCACCGTTTTTTCCTAACATATTTAATTTGCATGCCTTAAAATAGAGACCCTGATGCCACGGAAGAAAGGAGTGCTTTTAGGTAAGAACAGAGACTTGTGAGGTGCATTAGAATGTGCAATGCTGGGGGGAGGGAGGGCCGCTGAATCCGCCACTGGGAGGCAGCGGAGGCTGCTGCGGCTCAGAGCTCGCGTGTGCACAGCCAGGAGGCACCCCTGGTAAAGAGACAGCCCAGGGTAAGAGACCAACCCGCCAACCCTGCAAATGCAGAGATGACCACTGTCACCAGTTCCACTGTCTGGAGTGCTAGATCAAAGCTAGCCTGCCACCACATCAGAGACACTATCGGGGAAAAGCAGGGAGAGAGGACAGTGACCATCCGGGCATTCTGGGCCACGGGGGCCCCTTCCTCGCAGGGCCGTGGGGGCGCCGAGGTCACGGGGACACGCGATGCCCCATCTCAGGAGTCCCAGTGCAGGCTCCCCTCCTGGGGCTGGCAGAGTCCCTCTCCTCTGGACCAAGTTCCGCGAGGCCACCAGGGGGCGCACAGGGAGGGCCAGGCACCAGCTGGTCCGGTTTCCAATTGGACCACAAGGAGGGGACCTGGCCCCGACCCCCTCGGTGCTCACCGACCGCCTGCACCTCCTGGGCCCTCAGTCCCAGCCCACTCGCTCCCGACAGTGACCCGGCCTCGGGGTCTCCCCAGGCCCCGCTGCAGTCGCCCCTCTCGCTAAACAGCTCTTCTCCCGAACCCTCGGCTCTGACGCCCCCGCCGAGCCCGGGCCGCACCTGCTCTTGGGGATGCGGTGCCGCCCCGGCTTCACCACGGCGACGCTGTCCTTGCCCAGCGTGCCCTCCACGCCCGGACCGGACCGGATGCATGTGCCCCGGGCCATCCGCCCCGACCTGCAGGGCCCCGCTGCTCCACACCACGGCACAGACAGAGGGTGGCGCGCCTCCCTCCTCCATTAGGTCCGGCCTAGCAAGCGCCTCTGATTACGTACGCCGACGTCAAGGATTGGGGGCGGGGCCTGAACTGGATTGGTCCTCCTGGGACCGGGGCCCCGCCCACCTGGGTAGCGGGAGACAGAAGGTGGGCGGGGCCCGGACAGAGTTTTCCTTCTCTGATGGGAGCTCTCAGCTCTCAGGCAGCCAGGTGCACCTTGGGTCCCCAGATCCTAGCCTCCCAGAAAAGGGCAAGAGCGAGTCCTGGTGGGCAGAGCGGAGGGGTGCTGGGACCTGGACTGGGCCTGCAGTCTCCTACCCCAGCTCCCTGGTTCTCAGTCCTTGCCAGATCTTTCCTCCTAAAGCTCTCACCTGTGACTGTGCTGTGTCCCAAATTTTGTGAGCAATGCATGGCTCACAGTTTCATTTTTAAAAAATTCCTTTTCTCATTTTGTTAAAAAATCCATTCACATTTTGATGTCTCTGAGAAGTTATTCTGATAGTAGAACGTTAATTTTGACTTTGCCTTGCCTCCCTAGAAATAGCACTACTATCACCCGTTTGCCATGTATCCTTCCAGACACCTGTCACGGGGATACTTACATGCACAAAAGTATGTAGACAGAATGTACAAAATACATTGCAAAGTTAGCCATTCTTAAAATTACTACAAAAATAGGTATTGTTCAACGAAATCCTAGTTCATTCGGTTATAAACAGGTCAATTCAGTCTTACCCAATATACAAAACCAACAAAGTCCAAAAAGTGTGCATCTTATGTTCTTTTTTGTGTTAAAAGAAGAAATATTAATATAAACAGAGGTGAGAGTGAGAAGGAGGCTACCTTTCCCTGAATGTAACTTTTTGCTGGTTTTGACTCTGGAATTAGGTACTTTAAAACAATTTATTTAAAAAATAAAAAAATAAATAGAAACATTTGGAACTAAGAGTGAGTGAAGTCGCTGACATAATCACACAGAGAAAAAAATATACTTCAAATGACATAATCTTGTATGGTTTGTAATTGATGGGTTATGGCCAAAGGACACAAACAACACAAATAATGTTTTGAGATGAAATGTAGAGAGTTTTCCTTAATAGTTGATGTGTAGTTCATGTTTGAACAACATGAGTTTGAACTGTGTAGGACAAGTTATACATGGATTTTTTAAATAAATATGTACAGTATTGTAAGTGTATTTATTTTCTCTTCTGACTTGGCTCACTAATATTTATCTCCTCTAGCTTACCTTATTTAAGAATACATTATATGTTGCACAAAATAATTTAATCATCTGGGTCTGACTAGTTTGGCTCAGTGGAAAGAGAATCAGCCTGTGGACTGAAGGGTTCCATTCTGGTCAAGGGCATGTACCTTGGTTGAAGGCACATCCGGAGTAGGGGGTGTGCAGGAGGCAGCTGATCAATATTTCTCTTTTGTTTGTTTTTTTTCTATCCCTCTCTGTACAAAAAAAAAAAAAGGAAAGGAAAAAAAGAAAAGAAAAAAATGAATAAAATATATTTAAAAATATTAATAATTTAATCATCCGTTTGTGTTATCAGTAAGCTTCTTCTGGTCAACAGTAGGCTACTCCTAGTTAAGTTTTGGGAGAATCAAAGGTATATTTTATTTTGTCCCCTATCCCCACGTTCTGCAACAGTCAGCTGTACATATAATCAATTTTGAAAATTGATCCATAATACTCAACGACTCAGAAAAATATGCTTTGTTTGCCCATGTTCTGGAGGACAGCTACCCAGGAACGCCAAGAGTTCTGGGAAAGCAGAGCCCCCTCTCCGCAGGTCCTGGGCACACCAGTCCAGAACACAAAGCATTTGGGGATTGCAGGGCCCCACTCTGCACTTGCAGGGGTCCACACCTGGCCAGGATCTCTAGCAGTCCTGGAAAGCAGAGCTTGGCTCTGCGCATGCGCTACTCTGACACCTGCCCATGCTAACAAAGATTTCCAGAAACCAAAGTGCTTCCTTTGGCACCTGCACTGCAGATGGCAGCCCAAGGCTGATCCTGGAAAACTGCCACCTGTGAGTGGACAGCTGGGTCCTGCTCCCCACGATAGGACCCTTCCCCTCTGTAGCGCTGCACAGAGGCTTCCCCTAGGCCTGCAGGGCCGCCAGGAAGCAGGGGGCTCTGCCTGTCCATCTGCTCCTGGCCACCACGCCCGCCCCGCCCCCCGCAGCAGATCAGACCCCAGGAGAGACCTGGGCGCCCTGCCCCTTGGCTGGCCCTGGGTCCCCGCGTGCCCTGTGCGCGTGCCCCTCCCCCAGAATTGTGCGCGCTCCTTGCTCGAGTCCCTGTCACTGTTCCAAGTGTTTCCTGGCAACAGGCTTAACTGTTAGCTCTTGACTTTGGTCAGTTTTGGCTGCTGAAGAAGCTTACTGAATCTCTCCAGACCTCTCCCAAGCGCCCAATGGGCGGCTTCCTAGCCAGGCTCTGGCGCCGCCCCGAGCCCAGGGCGCCTGCCTTTGTAGCCCCAGCGCCCTTAGCTGTGCCCAGGCCAGCTGTGCATGGGCCTCCCTGGCTCTGGGGCCCTGATGGCCCTGGGGGAGCCAGGTCTGCCTTTAGGCCCCTGGGGGCCCAGCGGGGCGTCTCTCCCCTGGTTCCCAGGCCTGGGCCTCTTAGGAGAACCGGCCCCTGTGGGGGGCCAGCAGACACCAGCCACAGGAAACCCCAGGCCCTCCTGATGAGCTCCTGCACCACTAGAAACGCCATCACCAGCTCCTACAGCTCCACCCGCGGCTTCCCGCCAGCGGAGAGGAGGGTGCTGTCCACCTGCGCATGCAGGGAGCGGAGCTCTGCTTTCCACAAGCCCACTTGCCCCGCCAGGCGGCCGCCGGGGGCCTTAAAGACAGGGAGCCAGCAGGACCCCCAGGCTCCCCCCTCAGCTGCCCCGTTGCCCCAGAGGGAGAGGCAGCAGGGAAAGGGCCAAGATGGCACCAGGGGGCAGAAAGGATCCCCCAGGGCCCGCTCACCGGCCCGTGATCCTTCCAGGCCCAGAATGAGAAAGGTGACTCTTGTGCCACACAGGCGAGGGGAGCCTGTGAGGCTGCCATCCCCTCCTCACCTGAGCTTCCGAGTCACCGTCCACCACGTCGACGCTGAGAAGATGGCCGCGCTCCAGAGCATCTACGCTGCTGTGAGGGGTGAGAGTGAGGCCAGCTCAGGCTGCTGTGCTCCAGAGCCTCGGTATTCTCCCCTCCTCCCCTCCACCAGCACATCCTCAGGCTTGGCTCCCCAGCCAGCCTCTGACCAGGAGGTCATGCCCATGGACACCTCCCCACCTCCCTGTGCTCAGCTGTCCGGGGCTCCTCCTGGCTCTAATGGTGGAAATCAGGCAGCTCCAGAGCCAGCCCAGGCCCCATCCTCTGCTCCAGGCCAGAGAGCCTTGGGCCGCACCAAGCGGGCCCCTATAGGGGCCTCATCATCCACTACTTCCACCTTGAGTGGAAGCACCAGGCCAGCCCTTGCTGCCGCAGCAAGTGCAGCCCCCTCTGTCTCAGCCACTCTCAGCTCTGGGGGAGCTTCGGGCAGGAAGACCAGAAAGCACAAGGGCACTGCCACTGAGACCAGCACCGAGCGCCCCAGCCCTCCCTCTGGCCCCCCAGCTCCCAGCTCTGGGGGGGCTTCAGGCAAGAAAAACCAGAAGCACAAGGGCACTGCCATAGTGACCAGCACCGAGGGCCCCAGCACTCCCTCTGAACCCCCCACTACCAGTTCTGGGGGGGCTTCAGGCAAGAAAAAGCAGAAGCACAAGGGCACTGCCATAGTGACCAGCACCGAGGGCCCCAACACTCCCTCTGAATCCCCCACTACCAGTTCTGGGGGGGCATCAGGCAAGAAAATCCAGAAGCGCAAGGGTACTGCCATAGAGACCAGCACCAAGGGCCCCAGCACTCCCTCTGGCGCCCCCACTACCAGCTCTGGGGGTACTTCAGGCAAGAAAAACCAGAAGTGCAAGGTCACTGCCATAGAGACCAGGATGGAGAGCCCCAACACTCCCTATGGCCCCTCCACTCCCAGCTCTGGGGGGGCTTCAGGCAGGAAGACCCGAAAGCACAAGGGCACTGCCTTAAGGAATAGCACTGAGGGCCCCAGCACTCTCTCTGGCCCCCCGACTCCCAGGTTTGGGGGAGCTTGGGGCAGGAACACCCGAAAGCGCTCTCACCAGGATGCTGCCACAGTGACCAGCCCCGAGGGCCCCAGCACTAAGAAACGCCTGAAGTCCTGTCCTCAGAGCTGCTCCCAAGCACAGCCATCTGTCTTCCAGCCCAGGGCCCCGCAGCAGGGCCAGCTGGGCGGCCTCTAGTGGGGCTTCCGTCGGCCCCCAGTCCCAGCAGCACCCCCTCTGCTGTGGGCAAAGGAAGAACAGCCTTGCTGTGAGGGGCCTGCCATAGCTTGGCCACAAGATGGCTGAGCCATCAACGGACTTCTTGCTGAAGCAACAAGCCCTATGTTTGAGCCCCAAAGCACGGCCTTTGGTCTGAGAGGTTCTTGAAGACAATCCTGAGGCCTGAGAGGGTCAGGGCACATGCTGATCACTGGCCAGAGACTGGATTAGAGTGAGTTAGAACTCTGAAATTTGTATATTCAAAGAGAAGGCTTGAAATGAAGCGGTGGTCCAGGCAAATATGAGGGACACTTCCTGGTCTTTCTTCAAAAGGGGTGGCAATTCCTCCCCACCCCCGAATTACGTTGCCACATCTATTTTCCTCATTCGTCCACACCTTCTGACATTCTCTTGGAGCCACTGGATGTGACATTTAGCAAGACATTACATTATTCTGAGGGGTGAGATCCTTTGGGGGTCAGCTCCCTGCCATCTGGACTCAAACTGGTTGAAGCTGGTCTTTCTGGCTCACCCACCTCAGGCTGCTCCCTGCCTAAGAGACAAACAGCTGTGTTGTGCAGGGTGCCTTGCAGCTGCTGAGAAGCACAGTGCAGTGTCCACCACTGAGCCATTGGGTGGCATCCCTGCTCCAGGTGAGACAGCACGGGCTCTGGCCCTGCAGCTCGGGGGTTTCACAGCACCTGTGGGCTTTGGAGCTGAGCCCCTACCCCAGATGTTTCCTGCACAGTTGGGGACCTCATCGCTACCATGGAAACAAGTGGGGTTCCCTACACCAGTCACTATGAGAGAAGCAGAAGTGGGCATGCCTGCAGCCCCTGTCACCAGAGCACCCCAAAGGTGAGCAGAAGCCCTGCACTAAGAACACCCACATGCTAGGAGGCACTATTGCCCCCTCCCCCATGTGTCATCTTCAAAGCTGTGCCCAAGCAGAGCTTCCTCACTTCCATTCAAGGGCCCAGCACCACTGCCAGGAAGGGCTGTCTTCAGTGGAGTGTGGGTCCTGGCTCCACCCCCAGCTGCTCCACCACTGTGGGGGGCACAGTGAGAAGAGCCTTGCCCCTAGGGCCCCTCATCTACTGTCCAGGACGTGGTTGGGCAGAAACCCATCTCCCATCAACTCATCCTTTTCCTCCAGGTCGGCTTTCCACTCCCTTCAGGTCTGGCAGGCAAATGCTGACTTCACAACAGCTTCCTCCAGAAGCAGCCTGGGACCCCCTCCTTCCTAAACAGGCAGTAGAATTCTAGCCCTGACCTCGGCCACCTGGGAGCACACTGGGTGGCCAGAGACACAGCTCCCCAATCCTAGCCCTGCCTGCAGCCTTCCCCAAAGATGGGTGGGAGGAGGCTATTGTGCAAACCCTGTGCTCAGAGGCCTCAGGTCAATAGATGAGAGATTCCTGGTGCTTCCCTTTGTTACTCTTGTGATGATGTCACAAATCTGTGAACCTGGGCAAACCTGGCTCTCCCGGGTGCCTGTGTGAGTGAAACTCTAACGAAGTGGGATGTTGGGGAGCATGCACAGCACAGGGCCTGCTGACCATGTGTCCCTGCAGAGGCGGTGGAGGGCTGAGTCCAGCCAAAATGGCTTCCTGCTCAGGAACAAGATCCTGGCTCTCTTCACCAAGGTGGGCAAGAGCTTCCCACCTATTGTGAGGCCAAGCCTTAAAGTCCAGGACCTGGAGCAGCTGATGTAGAACACGTGAATTCAGAATCCGGGGTACGGCTGATGTAGTCCCCCTAATAGTCCATGCCCCTCCCTGTGCTGTGTGAGAGTATGTGCCTCCTAGAAATCTCTGCTCTCTCTCCTGCTCCTCAAACCCGCCAGACTTTTCCACCCCAGGGCCTTTGCTCATCCCTCATCTTCCACGTCTGGCTCCTTGTCAATCTCAGGTCTTCCCTTTGTTAATTGTAAATTCCAACCCTCCCCCAATTCTCTTCCATAGCACATTGTTTTTTCTTCACAACTGTTATCACCATTTTTAATTACTAGTATCTATGTATATGTTAATTTAATATTTAATGACTGTTGTTTGTCTCCCCTTTTTGACCAAATTTCATGAGGACAGGAAACTACATCTGCATTATGGATCCATTGTCTGGAAGAGCCTAGCATGAGGTAAATTCCCCCAAACAAGTGTTGAGTAAGTGCCTTCTATGGGCCAAGCCCTCTACTAAATGCAGGGAGACCAGCATTTCATAGAACCAATATGGCACCCAGTTGAAACTCACAGTGAGGTAACCTCTAAAGGGGAGAAGTGGCTTCACATCTTCTCTTGGTGGCTGATTGTATCTGTTGGGGGGAGGCTCATGGCCTGGGTGATTGTACAGAAGAGCCTCCAGCCAGCGTCATCCCTAGAGTTCTGATTGCACAGCCAAACCCCCAACCAGGAGGCTGGTCAAGGTTGGAAACAGGGTGCAACTCCACTTGGTGCAGCTGGCTGCCAGGAACACTGTGCTGTGAAAGATTCTGCAGCTGTGATTGGACTTCTTGGGAAAGAGTGCATGGATTGATTAGCCATGTCTGTACTGGGAAAAGGAAGGCAGAGAGACCTGCCTGCCCTGGGTTTACCATCTCTGTACTGGGTGCTCAGTCACCTTTACTGGAGGAAAAAGGTCCTTTTCTTGACCTTCATGCCCTGCCTGCCTAGGGCTCCTGGCCAGATCTGCATGAAGGGCAGGGCTCTGGATTTGGTCTTTGGTATCTGAATCCTCAGCCACCTGATCTTCATGCCCTTCTGCTAAATTTGCAGGTATTGCTGATAAGGGCATCAATGATGATCAGGAGGAGGGTCATAAGGCCCTTCCTGTCATGTTAAACTTGCTTCTCAAGGTACTTAGGAGTCTATAACCCAAGACTTTTCTTGGACAGCACTTATTACCAACAGAGAGAGATAGACAAACAGAAAGACAGACAGACAGCTATTGATAGAAGGGGTGATAGAATGATATAAGTATGAGATGAGTTTTGGCTTAACCATCAATAATACATAAAATTGTGTTTTACCAATTTAATCTTCACCCTCACTGGTATTATTGTGTGCGTTTTATTTGAATTCTTATGCATTTTCCAGGAGCAATAAAGCTGCGTTAGTTACTATTCCTTTATTTCCTAGAGAACCTAAACTTCCTATTTGCATATTGCTCCCATTGGGTTTTCCTTTTAGTGACTATCTTTTCTCCTTCTTTACTGGTCTCAAAGGCAAAACTAAGTTCTAGGCCTCCCAGAGAGTGGAAGCTCCCATTCAGTCTGTCTGGTTCTAGATCCTCTATCTTTCACCCTAGGCTGTAGGATGGGAAGAGCCTCACCAGCTGCATGTTGTCCCCGCCAGCATCCACCTGCTGTGAGTCCTCCAGTGAGTCACTTACCCTCTCTGAGCCTGAGTTCCCTCACGGGGTCAGAACAAGGTGCTTTCCAACTCAGAAATTCTGTTACTCTCTAGACTGCATGAGGTTTGCCAACGCTTAGAAAACAGTGTAGAATTCAAACAAATGTCAAACATTTAGCACAGACCCTGTAGTATTAATGGTTACACCTATTATTTTATAGAGTCAGTAGCCAGGGATGTTTCTGAGTGTCAAGCCACATTTTCTCCATGAGTTACCTGGACAGGAAGGTCTGTTCATACAGCCTTTTGGGATAACCACAGCTGAAAAGCATTTCATCCCCTCAATAACAGTAGATGAGTAGGTACCATCTGTGCCTGTGAATGACTTAGTCTGAAATGGAAGATGAGGTAAAAGCAGATAGAACCAGCCTGGCCCCAGCAGCCTTCTAATCATTATTCCTGTCACCTCATCAAGGCTCTTATTACAGCTATGTATTCAGGAGTCCGTGCCCAGGACCCTGCTTACATCTGTTGTCTCCATCCTTTCAGGCATTCTATGAGAAATATTATGATTCCCTGTTTGCAGATGGGGCAGTGAGGCTTACAGAGGTAGCCAGATTACAAAAGGGACTTGAAACCAGTCTGTCAGCTTTTAACCAAAGGCCATTGGAGACTGTGTGCCCCTTGCTGGTCACCATCCAAGCTTGCACGTGTTTCCTCTTGCCAGTGTGCTCTGGGAAAGGAAGCTCTCCTGATGGGTCCTGGGGATGGCTTCATGCTTGTATCTTTGTTAAGTAAGTGGTCTGGTGTTCTGAGCTCCATCTGAAATTCTTTTATTCTTGGCTCATGGGGCACCTTCTCTCTCACCTCCGTCCATTCTCCACCACCCAAAGATACCTGTTCCCTGTCTTTTGCACACAGGATCTTGTGTTGACCTCTTCTTGGAAGGACCCTGGGGCATGCTAGCTGGCTGGAGGGGAGGGGCAGGGAAGTGAGTGGCCCATATGGTGGTAGATGGGAGGGTGGACTTTCCAGGGCTAAGTATTGCCAGCCCCCATTTGCTCTGCAGTGAGCCCCGTGCACTGGAATGCACCACGATGAAGAAAGAGGATCACTTCTGGAATGATCTCTCTGCTGAGGAGCTCATTCAGAGGCACTGCATCCACAGTCTGCACCTGCCCCAGGACTCACTCACCAAGCATTCAGCCCTCTGTGTGAGTGGGGTTGGCAGTGGAAATGTGGGGGAGTTAGACTTGAAGTTGTGGGACGGAATGCAGTAGGGCCTTGAAGGAGACAACAGGCCTCATCCTCTACCTCTCTTCACAGTGCCAGTTCTAGAACGGGCACTGCAGTAGTGGCATGGGTGTCCAACCATTCCTCTCTGCCCACGACTCTGTGGAATCCCTGCACCAGAACTTCTGGACTCTAAGGTAAGAACAACATTCTCGTTCAGCTGGTGAGAATGCATCTTGGGCCCAGATTTTCCATTGGTGTCTGGCTCCATCTCACAGAGAAATTGTTTTTCAATCCATGCTGCTCAATCATCCATCCATCCATCTACTCACTCATCTATTCATTCACCTGCCAGTATTTCCATAATCAGTTCAATTATCCATATGCCAGTATTTCCTTCCATCCACTCATTCAACCACATGCCCATGTTTCCTTCTATGAAAGTCATCTGTCAATATCTGCAGTCAGCCAGCCAGTCACTTCTCCTGTTTCTACTATATCCACCTGTTCCTGCATTTCCCACCATTCCTTCACCCATGTTTCTCTATTTATACCCATTCACACATCTTTCTACTCACTTGTCCTTTTATTTTCCTGTCCATCTGTCCACCCACCTTTTAAGCTAGCCATCAATTCGTTTATCCAAGCCCAAGGCCCCTGTTTGTTGGTTGAACTTCATCGAAGGATGGTGTGAGATGGAAATTTTGATGCTAATGTTTTTGGGCGATACTTTGGACTTACTGATTTCCAAGCAACCTCCCCTTCCCAGCTCAAATCACCAGCGACTCCATGTGTCAGCATCACCTTTTTCCCAGTGAAAAACACATTGTGGGCACCTTCATATTTACTTCCAACAAAATCTGCACTTTGATGGATTTCAATGGTGGGACATCCCCAGACCTGGGTTCAAAGAGGCAGTGGGGACCACTAGATCAGCTCACCTGGGCTGGAGGAGTCTCAGACAGTGCAGTTCTAAGACTGTTTGTCCAGATCTCCCCTTGTTACCTGTTACTCGTACCTGGGACTCAGAGAAGAGAAACGGCTAGGTGTCAGCAATGTGGGTGTTAGCATGTGGAAAGGAGGAGCCCAGACTTTCCAGCATCTCTTCAGGGATAATGAAAGTAAGGGGAATGGTCCTTGATTGAAGCGGCTCAGGACTTCTTCTCTTTACCCACCTCTCCCTCTTGCACAACTAGGGGAGTAACTTCCCATGTGGGTTTCCTAAAACTTGAGAGGAGATAATTCCCACAGAGTTGGCTATTTGGGTTCCGGAGACAGGCTCAAATCTCAGCCCTGACACATGGAGCAGCTGCAGCCCTCATACACTGCTGATGGGAAACCTGCTTTCTTACCACACACCACCACCATCTGGCACAGCAGTTCCACCCTACAGAGCTGTTAAAATATATGATGCAAAACCCAAAAAACATTGCTCTTGCTCCTTAATCTGAGTTGAGTGACTTTGGAAAATAAATTTTACCTCCTTAAACTTCAGCTTGTTCATCTACTAAGTGGGATGTGGCAAAGCCCTTAGCAGGAAGCCTGGCACCTGGAAATGCCTCTCTGACATGGGGAGGCATTGGTGAGGATTTACATGGATCCAGAGTGTAACTGCTCACCAATTGTTCCAAGCAACAGGAACTGCAGCGCTCTTTCCCGCTGATGTTCCTGGTTGTTAATGAGTTGCTTTGTTTACAAGCCTACCAGGGCCTAGCATTCATCTGAACATGAACATTGCCTGAGCATCTAGCAGAAATGACCAACCCAGTCCCTCTCCAGGCATTCAGCACCCTTCAGGGTGGCAGAAGAGAAAACAGGCAATTGAAACCCTGTGTGATGGGCACCGAGTTGGAGCAAAGGGAAGGGCCTGCCCAGACTCGGCTTGGGAAGGTCTCCTTGGAGGCTATGACTCTAAAAATGCTTGTGGACTTGATTGTTCTTCAAGGACATTCACTCCATGAACTCTGATGAGACCAGCAAAGGAAGCCTTGAGAGAGCTTATGTTCCAACTTACTCATTTCCCAGCTGGAGAAACTGAGGTCAGAGAGGAGGAGGGACTTGTTCAATATATGTGTCAGAAGTAGGATTTGAATGTTGTCTGACTTTGAAGCCTGGCGTAGTTTGGGTTGTCCAGGAAGCAGACAACAAGCCAGGATGAGATATGCAGGAGGTCCGTGAGGACCAGGAGGAGGCAGTGGGAGCCAGTAGACCAGCTAGGTTGGGCAGGAGGAGTCTCAGAAGGTACAGTCTAAAACTGTTTGGCCAGATCATTGGCAAGTCTCCAGGCTAAAAGTGACCATTCCAGGAGTCCCCTGTCCCACAGGGAGAGGCTGGCACTAGCACCCCTGTGTGCTCAGTCTTGGCACTCACATGCTGGTGCATACAGCCGGGTGGCCTCAGAAGCTGATTTCCACTCTTCTCCCCACAGCTAGGCGCCATGAAGGAGACCTGATCAGTGCATTCCTGTGGTGCCACCTCGCCCCGGTTCCTGTTGGCTGACATTCTCATTGTGCTCAGAGGGCAAAACAATCTATTTTACAACTGTGGTAGCCTGTGAGTTGAAAATGACAGGTCTTAAGTAAATAATCACAGGCACCATTAACCAGGTACATTTTAAATGTAGGATGTCTTCCAATCTCATTTTGGGAAATGAGCCTTTGAAATATCTGATTCCATTTAATCTTCACAGCAACCCTATGCAGTGGGTACTATTACCATCCCTATTTTAGTAAGGAAACGGGCTCATATAAGCTTTCAAGTCTCATTGCTGGGACTTGTGAAGTCAAGGCCCTTGAATGTTATTCTAACTCCTGCCCCTGGATACATGGTGGCCTGAAATTTGGGTCAGTGAATTAAGACTCAGACACCAGTGACAGAAAACCAAACTCAAGCTGACGTAAGCATTTGTGCACATGAACTGAAAACATGCTGGGGCGGTGGTGTCAGGCTTGGCTGGATCAGATGAGGAAGACCTGGACACCTGCTGTCCTCGCCTGGCTCTGCTTCCATGTCCTTTCACTCCATTCTCAGGCAGGCGTTTTCTTGCCACGCCCTCCTCATTTCCAGACGTCTAGCATCCTTACCACTACTCTCCTCACATCGTTCTCAGTATTTCTAACACGGAATTTTATTGGTTTATATGGCCATCCCTGCTGTATAGAGCCGCCGCTGAACTAGTCTTTGTGGCTGGAACCTGGGAATGAGCTTACTTGCCCGGCCTGAGTCAGGTGGCCAGTCCTGGAATACGCAGGTACACGTTAGTGTGGTCAACCTCAGATCCATGGAGTGGGGCAATAAGGGATTGTAAAAATGGGTGTTTTGTCCCAAATAAGGGAAATAGTGTCTGGAAAGACTGTGATAGGAATGTTGAAACAGCTGGGTCTGGTGAGAAGGTTGTAGGAGCCCATGGGTCTGTGTGCCTCTGGCCTGCTAGGACCTTTCCCACAGTGAGATAGGCAGACATCCTGCAGGTCTAACCTTCCCTCCCCTTCCAGTATCTACTGTGACTATGCCATGTGCATCTGCCTGAATGTGATTGATTACCTGCACTGCCACAAACAATGTAAGGATGGCGGGGGTAGCACAGGGCTGGGGTGTTCTTCCTTGATCCCTTCCCCGTTTCCATTCCCTTATTACCTGTGCAAACTCAGACAAGGGGCTTTATCTCTCTAATCCTCAGTTTTGCCATCTGCACAATGGGGATCATAACAGCATCTATTCATCAGGTAATTGTGAGGATCAAATGACATATGTTAATGGCTCAACATCAAACCCCTGGTGTTAGATGCCACTACTTTCTGAAAGTTCATGATGTACCCAACATGACTCTAAATATTTACATCTTTTTAAGTTTACTTTTAGGTAGACATAGAGGAAAGGGTGGTGGGGAATGACAGAGAGAGAGACAGACAGAGAGAGGAAGAGAGAGACAGAGAGAGAGAGAGAGAGAGAGAGAGAGAGAGAGAGAGAGAGAGAGAGATTCATTAGCTGATTCTTGTATGTGCCCTGATGGGGGATTGTACTGCAACATGGGTATATTAGGACACTGACTGAGCTACCCAGCCAGGGTCTACATGTCTTATCTTTCATCATCATGATGACGAAGCCAGAGGGGCGCTGTCAATCCCAGTTTAGAGGCGAGGAAGCAGCTTGGCTCAAAGACACACAGCCTGTCATCTCCAGAACCTGGACTTGAACCCAGGTCTTAGTCATTCCCAACTCAGTGCTCTGCAGATCTGGAGTTAATCATTAGAGTTCTCCTTTTAAAGTCAAAGAAGGTCTATTCACAAGCAGAGAGCCATCCTGTTGTGGAAAGCAAGAGACCCGTGTCCCAATAAGGCACAACACATTAAGTTTACATAACGAGATAGTCCTGATTTCAGATCTACCCTCTGCAACTAATCAGTCGTGTGACCGTGAATAAGGTAGATAACATCACCGAGCCTCAGTTCTATCTTTTGAAAAATATACCTGTCTTATGTTTGCATACTACAAGTAGATGGTGCCTGTAATGTGCCATGCTCATATACAGCAAGTGCTCAACCTACTAGTGACAGTGAACTGGCTTGAAAAGGGTCAGGTCTAAAAGCCTCCAGGTTGATTTGTAGATTATGCTTGAGGGCCACGGGAGTGTTTGGGAGCATTCTTTTGCTTTGATGGGTGACTGAAGGGAGACCAATCACATTCTTTTTGCTCATGTCCTACAGTTGCCAGTCAACAACCATGACAGGTGGGATGAGAAGGACCATGACAGGTAAAACCTTTCCCTGACCTGTGCCCAGACCTTTCCTACACTTTCGGAGCAGGTCCATGGGTCTGGCTCGGCATGCCTGGGGGTTGTGTTGTCCGGGAGGGTCCCCATCACCATACTTTATAATGACTTCCTGTTGCATCTTTATTGCCCGGGTCACAGTGGCAATGGATAGCAGTGGGAGTGTGGTGCTGGTCAGCCAAGAAGGGATTCAGAGGCCACCTTTCCACTTCCCCAGGTGAAGGAACCTCCTGCAGTTACTCTCCTCTCAGGAGGACAAGCTACACCCTCTAGGGCAGCTGGAACCAGCATTCTAGTGTCAGTGGGAGAAGGTGAGTTATTGAGGGTCCAGGAGTCTATGGGTGTTGTCATTCCATGGGAGGGGTCATTCTTGCCAATGGGCCCTTATGTGTCTCAGTGAGCTCAGGCACACCCTATGGAGATCCTCAGGCTGTGAAGTTTGGGGAACAGGTGGGACCCAGGGAACCTGCATTGAGACATGTTCTTTCAGGTCAAAGTAGGTCCCAAACTGCACACGTGAAGAATTGCACACTTCTTCAGAGGAGGAAGAGGACCAGGCTGAGGATGACCTGTTCAGGTTCATGCATCCCAGGCTGCAGTACGAATTTGGTAAGCTGTCCTGTGGGTGCACCTGATCAACAAAATTACCCAGCAGTTTGGAACTAGAGGACAAGAGGTCTGGATATTGGGGCCAGCAGGGGAACCTGGAACCTGAAGTTTGTATGTCAGTGGTCTCAGTTTTTCTTCCAATGAGAACCGGCCACTCTTCTCTGGGCTAATAAGTATCCATTCTCTTCTTGGCTGGCCTGCAGCTGGCATGGGGTAGTGGCAGGGACATGGGCTCTGGAGTCCTGATTGAACTTGGCCAAGACCCTTTACACCGGGGTGCCTCAGTTTCTGTAAAGTGGGAATATTGATAGCACCAATTTCATAGAACTTATGTGAGGATTCTATGAGCTAAGGTACTTGGCACAGAGAGAACACTCAAATGTTAGCTGCTGTAATGCTGTTATTAGACTTCAAGATATAGTTGTAGGGATTGAATGCGACAATGAAGTGTTCAATATAAAGCCCATAGAATACGGCCTTGCACCAGGTGAACACTCAATCAGCAGTCATCAAAGCAGCAGAGGGCAAGGAAATGCTTGGCAGTAGCAGGGGATATGTAATATGTTCAGTGATTAGCCTACTCACTGCCATGAGACAGATGCTAGTGACAGGAGGCTGTTGATGATAAGATCATCATTATCCTGGTCTATTGTTATTATTAAGTGGATTAATATTTGAAGTTTTTACAAGGAGGTCTGCCATTTTTTAGGCACTACATGATTGTCTGTTCAACAGATCAGTGTTAAGTTATAGGTTCATTCAGTTAACTTCATTTTATTTCACCTTCAGTGGCCCCATTGATACCATCAGAGGGATAACTGCTCTGTGTATCCCTTTGCTAAAGTGACCTTGGCTGAGCAGAGAGAAGCTCTTCTCAAAGTAGATGTCCCTCCTGGAAAGGTTGAGGTAACCACACCTGTCTGCATAGTGCTCCATCTCTCATCCATTGCCGAGTTGGACCGCTTTGTGGAAAAGGCTCTGTGGCAGGGTCTTACATGGCTGGGGTTAGTGTGTTTTCACCAAGATAGTCCTTCATGGGCAGTGGGGAGACAAGTCTCATGTTCTTGTGGCATTAAGAGCATCAGAGTGTCCTGAAGTGGACATGGCCATGTCCATTCGTGCCTGGGATCAGGGTCTGGGGCCACCCAGCCAGTCCATGGCATACAGCCCCCCCCCCCAGAGAGCTGATTCATTAGGGAGGACCAGATGCCCTGTGCCCCTTCCCAGACAGCTCTCTCCACAAGGGCTCATACCCCAACATATCACTTGTAGACTCTTGCTAGAAGCCAGGCTGTGTGAGCACATCCCTTATTTGTGTGATGTCAGTGTGAGCCTCTTGGGGTCCAGCATGTACCAGTGGAACACTGGCTGGCTGTGCGTACACTCCCTCCTCCGTGCACAACAACCAGGGCCAGCTCGCAGGTTCAGGGTTTCGTGTCTGAGGGATTATCTGGCCTCTGGGATCTCTCTGCCCAGGGGTCAGACACAAGAGCAGGGTCAGGGAATCAGTGCTGCTTGGAGCAGCCCTTACCAGTGACTGGCAGGAGGTGGGGTACAAGCACCCTGATCCCTCATCCTCTGCTGGGAAATCTCTGAAATATGTGACCTGCTCTTCGCCCAGGTGATGCAGCTCCTGGTGCCCACAGTGGTAGAAGGAGTGATAACTAAACCTTTCCTCTCTGCCTCCTCTTGCATTCTCACTTCAGCTCTCTCTTCCCTGGGAATACCTCCCGGATAAACTCCATGCACTAGAATCCTTTCTGCCTTTGAGGAATCCCTAGCTAAGTCTGTTTGTTTATTTCAGGGCTTCTCAGATGCCACAGCTCCTGGTGACAAGGGCTGTCCTGTCCATTATAAGATATTGAGCAGCATCCCTGGTCTTCATCTACTAGACGCGAGGCAGAAAATCCCCCAAATTGTGGCAACCAGCAGTGTCTCTAGATGTCAACAAACATCTTCTGGAGGCAGAACAGTCTCAGGCTGAGAACTGCTCCTTTCATACAAAAGCTCACATCACTGCATCCAGCTCTGCCACTGCCATGGGGCCAAGCAACCTGACCTATCCGGGCTCACATGCTTGTCAGTGGAATGGGGTTATCAGCACCCACCCTGGATCATGCTCTGAGGACTCTGGTGAAGATACACCAACCATCTAATGTGACCTGTGACAAGGGCTCAATGTGCAATAGTAGGTATCGTGTACTGAGTGACAATGTGTGTCATGCCCACTTCTATGCTCTCTGTGTCCTAATTCATTTAACCCTCACAACAGCTATTCCAGACAGGGACCACTGCCAACTTTAATATTTAATGACTGTTGGGGGAAGGGAAGATGTGGCCTTGGAGGGTTCTAAACTCCCTTTCAGTGTCTTCTTACCCCTGTCTCCACCACTTCATTCTTTGCCTGCCCCTTGTGCACAGAGGAGGCAAAGGCAAGTTCTACAACATTAGAAGATTCACAGTCAGAGAAGGGTGTTTTCAAACTGCCCTGTGTTTGGCACTGCCCTCTGTCTGCCCTGTGTCTGCCCTGTGTCTGGTGTGGCAGTTCCAACCATGTGTGGGTACCGATCACTTGAAATTCGGCTGTTCCAAAGTGAGATGTGCTGGAAGTGTCCAGTACATGCTGCATATTGAAGACTTAGTACCAAAAAGGAAAACATGTCATCAATAATTTTAACTGATTACATGTTAAAATGATAACATTATGTATTGATTGGTTTTGAGAGAATATATTGTTGAATTTGGTTTCACCTGTTTCTCTTTACCATTTTAGTGTGTCTGTTGGACATTTCTAAATCATGCTTATGGTTCATTGTATTCCAATTGGATGGCACTAGCTTAGTGCAGGGTTTTTCTAAGTTGTGTCATCACTCTGTGCCTCAGTTTTCTCCTCTGCACAATGTGTGAAATGCAGGGTCACTAAAGGTTATAAGGCACTCATTCCTCTGCCTAGAGTGGCCCTTAGTGCATATCAGCATTTTTTCTGCCTCTAACTCCACACAGTACTTGGGAGCTGTGTGGGGAAGGTGGGGGAAGTTCAAGACCCAAGGAATTGGTTCTTCTGCTAGAGTCAGAGTTCTGCCCACCTTAGAGCATCCATTTCACTAGTGTTTGTTTACTGTCTCAATTATTCCTGATCCCTGAGAGAACTTTCCAGGTCTCTGCCTGTAGGGTGGTTTCTGGGGGCAGTGAGTGTGTGCAAACCACATGGGACACCACGCTCCCAGTAGCAGGCTTGACACTGCATCCCTGAGTGATGTCTGGGCACTCCCACCCCTGGAGTCGAGTTCAGCTACCTCTGCTTTGTTGTCATTTGGGTCTTGGTCTCAGTGGAATTGGCTGTAGAAATAAATGCCTCTTTGCTGTTCAGCCTCCACCCTGCAGGATTTAGCTTAGAGTGTTGTGGGTTCAGTAGGGAAGGGATCCTCTGGTGATGTCTGCAGAGTGGGAGGGCCAGGGAGCAAAGGCATGCTTGTCACAACTGTGTGCAACTGATCAACCCTTCCCTGAGATTGGCTAAGCTCTGCAGCCATTTTTCTGGAGCATTTACAGGAGTTTGCTGTCCTTTCTTGGCCAGCTTCTTGGTGAGTCTGCTTAAGTAGTAGGAGGAGTTTAACACTTTGGTGTCCTCCAAAATCTCACTCTAAAGGCAGCTTTCTACTCTGTCATTAGATGGGGCAGACCATGTCAGCTACTGAGCTCTGATGGCAAGTGGAGCTGAGTACACAACTTCACCTCTCCTTGGGGCCAGGGTGAGGCCAGTTATTACTCATCATCCTTGAGGAGGCATGGATGAGGAAAAAATATGCACCCCTCTTACATCCTAGAGCAAGGGTTGTCAAAATATGGTCTGCAGGCGAACTCCAGCGTAATCATGTTATGCCCAGAGCGGAGAATGGTTTTTAAATTTGTAAGTAACTTAAAATCTGAAAATAATATTTTGTGACAGGTGAAAATGATATGACACTTTGCTTTCAGTTCCCATAAAGGTTTATTGGGACACACTCATACTCTTGTTTACATGTTGTTTATGACTATGTTTATACTAGGACAGTAGAATGGAGTGGTTACAATATTTCACAAAACCAAAAACATTTGCTATCTGACTTTACAGAAAATACTTACTGAGCCTTCTCCTCGAGAATATAATATTTTGCACCGGTCTGGTAGGGCCAGTAAGGTAGCCATGGAAATTGTGATGCACCTTTTATTGGGTGGGTCCTGCAGCCCTGCAGAGGCTGAGAAAACTGACAAAAACAACTTAAGGGAAACTGTAAGTGCTGAGCCACAGGAGCAGTTGGTCAGGAGATACCAGTGTCCAGGAGTTAGGTAAGTCGTGCATTCTTGGTTTTTAAATGTTGCTGCTGCATCAAACTTATTTTGAAATGCAGAGTCCAGGGCTGTATCTCAAGGAGGTTTGAATTCAGTAGATCAGGGGTGGGACACGGGCTTTATGCTTTCTAATAAGTCTCCCTCATGATTCCAGAATGTGGCCAACCAGTCTGAGACCCTGTTTGTGGCTCAGGACCATGGACAGTGCCGGTGCCATCATCACTGGGGAACTCCATTGGCTCTTTGGCCTTGTGTATCCTGCCTCAGCTGATGAGTCAGGCTCTCTCTGTCTGACCACTGGACACTGTCTCATCTAGAGAGTCAATCTCTGGGGACTTGAGAGCATGAGCCTCTCCAAGAAGCTCGCAGTAAGCTCCTTTTCTTCATGTCAGCCTCCTGTGAGGACAATAGGGTGGCAACGTGGTGAGGTTTGGCTCCTTGGTCTGGGATTGTCCTGTCTCTTGGCTTTGACTTTCTTTCTTAGTTCTTTTTTCACTCCTTGGTTATCAGCTCTGCCTATTTCCTAGGGGCTCCATATATTGCTGGTGTCTTATATTGGATCCGATGGGCTTAAGGACTGGAGTCAGACAGTGATTCGGACCTCTGTTTCCTACTGTTAGATTCAGGGGCTTTTTCTCTCTCTGTGTGGACCTGGTTGTGAGGGGCTTGCTATGGAGTGTGGTTTCTGTGAGCCACATAGGATCTTGTTCTGCCTCTTCTACCCACCACAGTGCCCTAGGACCTGATGGATGTCTTTGTGATCAAGCTGCCATCCCTCTGGCACCTCAGTCCCAGCAAAATCACTTGCTCATCTTGTCCACAGAGAGGCTCAACCAATGGTTTCAAACATGAGAGGTATGAGGGGCTTGAGGTGTGGACAGAAGGGATGGGAGATACCCCTTTCTTGCCTAGCACTGACTTTAGAGCTCTGGATTTAGCCAAGTCTACATTCAATCTTACCCCTGTGAAGTCCTATATGTTGCAGCTTCCTTACATGTATCAGTCAGATAAACAAGGCAGGTCACAATAACATACAGTCCTGAAATCTCAGTAGTTTATACAACAAAGGATTATTTATCATGCATGTTGTGTGTCTATGTGTGAGTATTACTTGAGTACTCTGCTTTCTCCACTTTAAAGTGCCCCACAGATGGAGCCACCACCATCCTGAATATTGCCAATCACAGTGACACAGGAAAAGGTAGTTTGGAGGGACTCACAACAATTAAATGTACCACTTGTCATTTCCACTCACAATTTTTTGCACCACACACTAGGGGCCAAGAAGTGCAGCCCACCGTGGTCCTAGAAGGAAGTAAGCAGAAACATTACTTAATGATAATCACACATGACTCCTTTTCCTCCCCCACCACATGGGACACAGATGCTTACTTTTTATAACAAGCTATTGTAACAGCAAATCAAATGATGATTTAAATTGTCTTCCATATGGTACCTTCATCTATCTTTCTGGTCAAAATTGCATTGCATGAAATGCTCACTGACCTTTCCCTGATAATTACACAAATACAGTCAAGTAACTATGAATTCTGCTTGACCCTGCTTTGAAACAAATATAAGTCATATGAGAAAAGAACAGAACAACTGAAACTTGAGCTGTTCTGAATGAATCTAAATTTTGCTGATCAAAATTGGAACTCACGATAGAGAATGCTAATATCAATTTTGTGATAATATATATTGAACAGCTTTATGTTTTCAAAACCTTCACATTTTCTAGGCCTAACCTGGTCGTATTCTGTTTTGAAAACTGGTTTCTCCTGATGCCCTTGTTCTGAGGCCTCATTCCAGGCACCATTTCTTTCTGCTGTTCAAATTTAGGATTAACAAATAACACAATTCTAATTAGCAATTTCTAACCAGTAACTGTCTTTGACAGGGAAAAGGAGAGGCTGTGCAGGAGAATCGGCCTTACTGCTTTTTCATCTCTGAGCTTGCAGTTTCCGAGGACTTAAAGGGGCACCTCTCTCTGCAGTTTGCATCCACCGTCCAGTATGTGTCACCACGAGTTCAGAAGTGATGCAGCATAACATTCTCACAAATAAACTAGAAAAAATCGTATTGAAATCACCTGCTTCTGGAACTGGAAGACACCTCAGAGCTTATCCAGTCTAGATCACACCACTTGTGTGTGTTTTCACAGGGGAACGATGGGAAATTTCGGACAGAAGGGATGGCTGAATTGGATTTCAGAGGTGATGGTTGTAGTCAGGAATTACCCATCCCGGCTCCTTGTAACCTGCAAGGACATGACCAACGTGGAGCTTGGGCATGGAACCTGAGCCTGGGGTGGGAATACTGATTGACAGTTTTAACAAGGATAGCTTTTTGTCTTGGATCAGCAGCTTTCCACCACATCAGCATACTAAATTAGCAATCTACCACTGGCAGTATGCGGATGTGGTTGAAATTGCTACTTAGTCTAGTATAAGGTGACCAGATTTTAACCTTGGTAAAGCAGGACACCAGTGACCGGGGCGGGAGGGTGTTTTTGATTAAAAATGTGGCCTATATGGGACAATAAAAATTTTCATAGAAAGCAAAAATGGTATTGTAATATATATTATTTAATAAATTTTTATGGTTCATATTCTTATAAATGTTCCTCATTTTTCTCCTCTATTGCTCCCTTCTACCAGTTTCCAACCCCACCCTCTGCCCTTTCCCCACCCCCCATTGTCCTCATCCATAGGTGCACAGTTTATGTTCAGTCTCTTTCCCCATCCCCCACTCCCCGTTTCCCCGAGAATCATCAGTTCTCTCCCCTTCCATACCTCTGATTCTATTATATTCACCAGTTAATATTGTTCATCAGGTTTTTTAATTCCCTTGGCTTTTAGATTCACTTGTTGAGAGTTACAGATTTGTTGTTCATCATTTTTATCTTTATTTTCTTCCTCTTCCTAAAGAACACCTTTCAGCAAATCATTTACTTCTGGTTTGGCAGTGATTAAGTCCTTTTGCCTTTTGGTTTGTTTGTTTGTTTTTTACTTCTGAAGCTCTTTAACTGGCCTTCAATTCTGAGCAATAGCTTTGCTGGGTAGAGTAATTTTGGCTGTAGGTTCTTGATATTCATCGCCTTGAATATTTCTTGCCATACCCTTCTAGGCTGCATGGTTTCTCTTGATAAATCAGCTGACAATTGTATGGGTGCTCCGTTATAGGTAATAACTGCTTTTCTCTTGCTGCTTTTAATATTCTCTCTTTGTCTTTTGCTCTTGGAATTTTAATTATGATGTGTCTTGGTGTGGTCCTCTTTAGATTCCTTTTGTTTGGGGCTCTGTGCGCTTCCTGGACTTGTAAGTTTAATTCTTTCACCAGGTGGGAAAGTTTTCTGTCACTATTTCTTCCAGTATGTTTTTGGTATCTTGCTCTCTCTCTTCTTCAGGGGCCCCCATAATTCTAATGTTGGTTCGCTTGAAGTTGTCCCAGAGGTTTCTTACACCATCTTCAACTTTCTGGATTCTCTTGACTTCTTGCTTCTGCGGAGGAATGTCTTCTGGCTCTTTATGTTCCAAATCTTTGACTTGATTCTTGCAATCTTCCATTCTATTTTTAGGACTCTGTGTAACATTTTTTATTTCAGACAATGATTTCTTTATTTCCAGTAGATTCCTTTTTATTTCTAGTTGAACTCTTTTCATATCCTCATAGGTCTCATTTCTTTCGTTTGTGATGTGTTCCCTTGTCTTGGCATTATCACAGCTTCCCTGAGTTGGTAGGGTGGCTTTGTGTGTTAAGGTGTCCTATATGGTTCATTGGGTCAGCCTCCCAGTTACCTGAGGTGGACACTCTTGGTGCACCCCTTTGTGGACTGTGTGTATAGCCTTATTGTAGTTAAGTCTTGTTTGTTGTTGGTATCACTGGGAGGTACTGACTTCCAGGCCAATTGACTGTGAGGATCAGTTGTGTCTATGCCGGGAGACATCCTTATTGGACTAGACTTGGAAAATTGTAAAAACCTTTGTGCTCAGCTTGGATGGGGAGGATTTTCAGGGTGGAACCTACAGCCTTGGCTTTCCCTCAGCCCCGCCCTATGAGGTTCCTGAGTCTCAGTGTTGCTCAGTGTCCTTTGGTACTCGCTGCAAGCACCTCTGGGAGAAAGGTGCCCTCAAATTTCGCCCGCTACCAGAGTCTAGTATCTCTCCCAATGAGCCTGGAACTGGGGTTCAGGGAAGTTGGAAGTGGGGTTCCAAGTGGGATTCAGTGCAGCCAGGAGCTTTTGTTTCCTTCCTGCTAGGGCAATCCAGCAGCACAGTCAACAGTCCCTTCTCTGTGCACAACGAGTGTGCGCCTCCAGGACTCTGCCTTTTGCTGTTCCCCCAGATCTCCTCTGTATGAACCTGAGTCCCCAGAGTCTGGCCTAGAACTGGGGTTCAGTGCAGTCGGAACTGGGGCTCAGCACAGTCCGGAGCTTTTGTTTCCTTCCCGCTAGGGCAATTCAGTGCCACAGTCAACAGTCCGTCTCTGCACACAATGTACACGACTCTGGGACTCTGCCTTTTGCTGTTCCCCTGAGTTTCTGCCTTACAGCCTGGATTCCCTCTGCATGAGCCTGGGTCCCCAGGGTGTCACCCAGAACTGGGGTTCAGGGCAGTCGGAAATGGGGTTCAGTACAGTCCGGAGCTTTTATCTCCTTCCCACTAGGAAACGCCAGCCAGGCACTCAGCCGCCCCCCTCCTCTCCAGCTCAGTCCTCTCCCCAGGCGAGCACCGTGTCTCTGTACCTTAGGCTTTTACAGCTCCTCTGGTTTTCCTTCTGGTTTTCTCTTTCCTTCTAGTTGTAGAAATTCCAGTCAGTCAACTTTCCTGTATTTCTGGATAATGTCCATTTTGTATTTTAGTTGTAATTTTTTGAAATTGTTGTGTGAGGCTGCAGTTAGGAATTTACCTATGCCTCCATCTTGTTTTCACTTATAATATATTTTTGAAAATTTCAACATTAAGTACAATTTACAAATATAATAAAAAAAAAAACTATGTATATTCATAGGTGTCACTTTCAAGGCCGGCGCTAGACTTTTGCTGCCACTATAAAATATAAATAATATGAGTATTGTCTCCTTTATTCAAGAAAATGTATATATTTATGAAATAAATAAATTATTTAAACTAAATTATTCGAATAGGTGATTTTTAATGACATCATTTGTTTAACTAGTTTACTAGCACGCAGTACTATGTGTATAGTCTGAGAGACAGTCACAAAATGTTTTCATCACTGCCAATCCCCAAAAACGCCATTGTTCATTATGTCCAAACAATGGTGGTTGAATTCTAACAACTGATCAACAATGCAAACTTTGATAAGCAGTTCTCACTAATCAGTTCTCAACAATTATTTGTTATTATTAAAATTAAACATTATAAAATTAAGAAAAATAATATAAAACTCATATCCTGGCTAAATAGCCACATGGCCGCCAAAAACCGTATATTCCCTTCCTGTTCTCCCGCGGTTCCCTAGGTTGTCATGCATTCTTTCCAAAAATCGAGACTTTAAAAAATATATATATATTTATGTATATTTATATATATATATATATAGGTTATTGATTTTTTACAGAGAGCAAGGGAGAGAAGGGAGATAGAAACATCGATGAGAGAGAGAGACATCGACCATCTGCCTCCTGCACACCCCACACCAGGAATGTGCCCGCAACCATTGTACATGCCCTTGACTGGAATCGAACCTATGATCTTTCAGTCTGCAGAACGACACTCTAACCACTGAGAAAAACCAGTCTCGGCAAAAATCGGCACTTTTATAAAATGCTGTGAGACGTGGGACAAATTGTTAAAAATCGGGACTGTCCCACCAAAAGCGGGACGTCTGGTCACCTTAGTCTAGTACCACTACTTACAAATGCTTTCCCTCAAGCAATTGCAAGCTGAAAGAAAAGTTGCCAGTACAGTATAAAGGCCTCCTGCCCCCACCCTAAACCATCTAAGCATTAAGTTAGCAATTTGAGGTCCCATCATGCCTTAATACAGTAATGTGTGTTTCCCACAAACAAGGACATTCTCTTTGATAACCTCAAACAACTATCAAAATCAGGACACCAACACCAATGAATCACTACTATCTCGTCCTCACACCCTACCCAAGTTTTTCCAGATGTTCTAGCAATTTCCTTAATAGCAAAAGGACGCAGTTCAGAATGGAACAGTGATTTTAGTTGTCCCCTCTGTAGTTGCTTTTCGTCTAGAGCAATTGCTCAGTCTTTTTTGACTTTCGTTATCTTGACACTTGAAGTTTGAAGTTATTTGATAGATGTTTTTACATGATGCTTCCTCATAATTACAGTCATATTACACATCTTTGGGAAAAATATTATAAATATGCTTGTCTGATAGTATCTGATTAGGTGGTATGTAATTTCAATTGTGGCGATGTTCACACTGATCATTTGATTTAAGGTCTTGTCTGCAGGCAGCGTTCCTTTTTAATGTGTGAGCATTTTGTGGGGAGATAATTTGAAACCATGCAAATATTCCATACCTCATTAAAATGCCCATTTATGATTACATATCACTGTGGACTCATAGAATAGACTAAAGGATATATATATATATATATATATATATATATATATATATATATTTTTTTTTTTTTTTTTCTGGATGCTATTCCAGCATGTCATAAATGCAAAAAGTTTGAACAAATGGTTGATGGGATCCTAACTGGTTTGGTTTATTGGATAGAGTGTCAGCCTGTGGACTGAAACATCCCAGGTTCGATTCCAATCAGGCCATGTACCTTGGTTACAGGCACATACCCAGTGTGGAGTATGCAGGAGGCAGGTGATCAGTGTTTCTCTCTCATCGATGTTTCTGGCTCTGTATCCTTCACCCTTCCTCTCCGTAAAAAATGAATAAAATATATGTAAAAAGAAAAGGTTGGTGGGATCTTGAGGCTTCAGCAGGGCTGAAGATACATATTATTGCCTACTGGAATAGCTGAAAAGCATTTCCCCCAAATTGAAAAAGATGCATACATTATTGCTTGCTGACAGACACATGAGGGCAATTTAATCTACATGTTATTGCCTCCCGCTGGCCAAACACCTGAACAGCCAAAGGAAGTTCCCCCTAAACTGACAATACCCACTCTATACTAAATCTTAACCCTTGGTGTGTATATCTGCTTTGTTTGAGGACAATTTGTGTTAATAAAGAGCAAGGGATCCAGAGACTCAGAGATCTTGGTTACTGAAGCTGAGCCCTCCTCTGGCTCCCCATGGATTACAATTTCTTTTACATTTCTAGTCTCTTTAGTAGTTTCCATGCAGCCTTCTCCAGATTCCTGAACCCTTCCAGATGCTGGATGTCACCCTGGCATTAAATGGCACCTGAGATAAGGATGTCTGGAGGAGAAATTTCACCTGAGCAGCCAAAACAGCACTGGTAATGGTGGTAACATTCACTGTGGGTAAAACTGTACCAAGCCCTGGAAGTCACCAACCAGAGTGGGCAAGAAAAGTCTTTTGTCTTAAGTCAGATTATAACCAGGAAGAATTCAGTTCTAATTCAAAATTATAAAGAAATTGGAATATCAAAAGGCACTTTTAAAAATCAGGCTCGCGGAGGACCGAGACGGTGGGGCAGTTCTGTACCATGCTGCCTTCCACTGGTTAAGACCTCCAAGAGCAAAGGCCTACCGAGGTGAGGTTGTCCCTACTGTCACCTGTAGAGGGGCAGCACTGAGCTGGCCAATATTTTTGGTGGTGGTGCTGCTTGTCCTGGCTCAGGGGAAGCGTTCCACTAAGTCTGAAAGACTAAGACATCGCTGGGACTCTCCGCCACCGCCCTCGGCCTGCTCTGCCAGGCCTTTGAGCGCGCTGTGCTGGCCCTGCGCCTTCCATTGGCAGACCCGGAGAATCCTCTCTCCGCTGCCACATGGCCAGGCCAAAGCATCAGACACTACCACCATGCGGATTTTAAAACGACAGGGGAAATTGAGCCACAGGAGCTACCATCGCTGCCGCACCCACCACCGCCCCAAGAATGGGAATCCACCGAAATCAGAGCTCACTACACACCGGGCTCATAGAGAGTGTGGCTTCAGAAATTAGCCTCTGCATCCACAGAATCTCCACATCCGCAACAAAGAGGACACCATTGAGGGCGGACTCTCCCCATGCAGCCATCACAGCCTGCCCACAATCTTCCCAGCACACCCACCATGCTGGGAGGGAAATGGATCACGCTGGTGAGGAAATGGCATGGCGCCTTCCATTAGCCGCCCAGGCGATCCCTTCCTCCGATGCCGCATGGCTGAGCCAAAGCTCTCGACACCACCACCATGTGAACTTTAAAACTACAGTGGTAATTGAACCACAGGAGTGACCGTCAATATTGCACCTGGCACCGCCACCCGCCACTGCCGCCGAGAATAAAGGAAATCCACCGAGAACAGAGCTCACCACGCCTTGGGCTCAGGGAGTGGGCGACCTCAGAACTTAGCCTCCATGTCTGCAGCTGCTCCGCTCCCACACCGAACTAGACACCTTTGAAGGTGGTCCCCCCGCCTGCAACCATCTCAGCCCAACTGCAGCTGTCCCAGCCTGCCCGCCATGCTAGCAAGGAGCTAGCGCGGTGCCTCCAATATGCGACCCCAACACCCTAGAGGGGCCGTGTGCCCTGGGTGAGCCGAGTGTCCCAGGGGGCCGAGTGCCCCGGGTGAGCCGAGTGTCCCCGGGGGCCGAGTGCCCCGGGTGAGCCGAGTGTCCCAGGGGGCCGAGTGCCCCGGGTGAGCCGAGTGTCCCAGGGCGCCGAGTGCCCCGGGTGAGCCGAGTGTTCCATGGGGCCATGTGCCCCGGGTGAGCCGTACCCCTCAAAGGGGAAGTGTGCCCCGGGCAAGCCGTGTGTCCCAGGGGAGGCAGTGGGACCCAGGGGAAGGGGCGGTGAAAACCAGAGGAGGAGCGGACTCTATTCATATGGTCCTGAGATAGTCACCATAAAACAAGCAGACTGCCAAATGAGGAGCGCATTCTATTCATGGGGTCCTGAGATGGTCACCATAAAACAAGCAGATTGTCAAATGACAGTGGGGAGGGGAAGGAGACCTGGGGGGAGATAGTAGAACAACCGAGGGACTGGTATGCATGAACATAAGTACAACCAATGAACACAGAACTCTGGGGAGGGAGGGCATAAATGGGAGGTGAGGGGGGGCAATGGTAAACTATGTACACAGAAAATACCTTAATAAAATAAAATTTTAAAAAAAGTTAAAAAAATAAAAATAAAAAAAATAAAAATCAGGCTCAGTGGAGGACTGAGAAGGTGGGCCAGTTCTGTACCGTGCTGCTTTCCATTGGTTAAGACCTCCAAGAGCAAAGGCCTACCGAGGTGAGGATGCCCCTGCTGTCACCTGTAGAGGGGCAGCACTGAGCTGGCCTATATTTGTGGTGCTGCTTGTCCTGGCTCAGGGGAAGCGTTCCACTAAGTCTGAAAGACTAAGACATCGCGGGGACTCTCCGCCACCGCCCGCGGCCTGCTCTGCCAGGCCTTTGAGCGCGCTGTGCTGGCCCTGCGCCTTCCATTGGCAGACCCGGAGAATCCTCTCTCCGCTGCCGCATGGCCAGGCCAAAGCATCAGACACTAGTGCCATGCGGATTTTAAAACTACAGGGGAAATTGAGCCACAGGAGCTACCATCGCTGCCGCACCTGCCGCCGCCCCCCAAGAATGGGAATCCACCGAAATCAGAGCTCACTACACACCGGGCTCACAGGGAGTGTGGCTTCAGAAATTAGCCTCTGCATCCACAGAAGCTCCACATCCGCAACAAAGAGGACACCATTGAGGGCGGACTCTCCCCATGCAGACATCACAGCCTGCCCACAATCTTCCCAGCACACCCACCATGCTGGGAAGGAGATAGATCACGCTGGTGAGGAAATGGCACCGCGCCTTCCATTAGCTGCCCAGGCAAGCCCTTCCTCCGATGCCCATGGCCGAGCCGAAGCTCTCACTACCACTGCCATGTGAACTTTAAAACTACAGTGGTAATTGAACCACAGGAGCGACCGTCACTGCTGCACCTGGCACCGCCACCTGCCACTGCAGCTGCAAATAAAGGAAATCCACCGAGAACAGAGCGCACCACGCCTTGGGCTCAGGGAGTGGGCGACCTCAGAACTTAGCCTCAATGTCTGCAGCTGCTCTGATCCCACACCGAACGAGACACCTTTGAAGGTGGTTCCCTCGCCTGCAACCATCTCAGCCCAACTGCAGCTGTCCCAGCCAGCCTGCCATGCTAGCAAGGAGCTAGTGCGGTGCCTCCAATATACGACCAAAACCCCCTAGAGGGGCTGTGTGCCCCGGGTGAGCCGTGTGTCCCCGGGGGCCTTTGCCCCGGGTGAGCCATACCCCCCAAAGGGGAAGGGTGTCCCCAGTGAGCCATGTGTCCCAGGGGGCCGAGTGCCCCGGGTGAGCCGTGTGTCCCAGGGGCCGAGTGCCCTGGGTGAGCCGAGTGTCCCAGGGGCCGAGTGCCCCGGGTGAGCCGAGTGTCCCAGGGGGCCGAGTGCCCCGGGTGAGCCGTGTGTCCCATGGGGCCGAGTGCCCAGGTGAGCCGAGTGTCCCAGGGGCCCAGTGCCCCGGGTGAGCCGTGTGTCCCATGGGGCCGAGTGCCCCGGGTGAGCCGAGTGTCCCAGGGGGCAGAGTGCGCCGGGTGAGCCGAGTGTCCCAGGGAGCCGAGTGCCCCGGGTGAGCCCAGTGTCCCAGGAGGCCGAGTGCCCCGGGTGAGCCGAGTGTCCCAGGGGGCCGAGTGCCCCGGGTGAGCCGTGTGTCCCATGGTGCCGAGTGCCCCGGGTGAGCCGAGTGTCCCAGGGGACCTAGTGCCCCGGGTGAGCTGGGTGGGCCGAGTGTCCCAGGGGGCCGTGTGCCCCGGGTGAGCCAAATGTCCCAGGGGGCCGTGTGCCCCAGGTGAGCTGTATCCCCCAAAGGGGACGGGTGCCCCTGGCGAGCCGTGTGTCCCAGGGGAAGCAGTGGGACCCAGGGGAAGGGGTAGTGAAAACCAGAGGAGGAGCGGACTCTATTCATATGGTCCTGAGACAGTTACCATAAAACAAGCAGAATGCCAAATGAGGAGCCGATTCTATTCATGGGGTCCTTAGATGGTCACCATAAAACAAGCAGATTGTCAAATGACAGCGGGGAGGGGAAGGAGACCTGGGGGGAGATAGGAGAACAACCGAAGGACTGGTATGCATGAACATAAGTACAACCAACGAACACAGAACTCTGGGGAGGGAGGGCATAAATGGAAGGTGAAGGGGGGGTAATGGTAAGCTATGTACACAGATAATACATTAATAAAATAAAATTAACAAAAACAAAACACAAAAAAACAAAAAAAAACAAAAAACAGGGGATCGAACTACACAGGTCGACTTACACATTAATTTTTTTTTCAATAAATATGTACAATGCTATAAATGTATAAATATACTTTAAAAAAAAAATTTATTTCATTGAGAGAGCTAGAAACATTGATGAGAGAGAAACATTGATCAGCTGCCTCCCATACAACCCTCACTGGGGACATGCTCACACCCAAGATACATGCCCTTGACTGGAATCAAACCTGGGACCCTTCATTCCACAGGCCAACACTCTATCCACTGAGCCAAACCGGTTTTGGTGTATATATATTCTTTTGTGGTTTTCTCACTAACTCTTTCCACTAGGAAACATTATTGTAGGAATATGGTGTATAATGTAAGAATGATCTGATCATCTCTTTACGTTACCAGTAAGGCTCCAGTCAACAGTAGGCTATTCATAGCTAAGTTTTGGGGAGAACCAAAGTTCCACTTGGGTTCTTCACTGCTCCCCCACATTGCTCATGCGTCAGCTGTACATTTAACTAGTTTTGAAAATTTGTTTATAATAGTTAGCTAGTTGGAAATAAAATGCTTTGTTTGGCCTGTTCCCTATGTTGTTGACTAATCTTTAACTTTAAAAAAAAGTATGTACACATAATTTTAGATGATGAAAGGTATTCTTCTCCCATTTAAATTTCTTATTTCTCCATGTGCAGAGTCAACTGCATTCCTTCCTTATTTATTTCTGGATTGTCCTATGCATTGTCATGCACATAGGCCAATCACAAATGGGATGCATTTCCAGCCACAGTTATTACTCTTAGAAGTCTATGCACCTCAGAGGATTGTTTTAGCAAAAAATAAATAAATAAAAATATTCATTATACAAAGTAAAGCAGGTTTCTTAGAAAACGACAAGAACCAATCACACATTGACTGGTACAGGGAGAGGGTGTTCTTTAAGTGAGGACAGGAGAGGGCCAGGAGGAAGAGGGACAATCTATAAAGTTACAATCCACTGTGAGGTGTTGGGGTGCAACGATTCTTTTCTCCTACTCCCTGCAGCAGGAAATTGAGATACTGGAGGCAGACACAGTGAACCTACACTGCGAGGAGATGCACGTGCAGAGGGGTGGCCACAAGTGCTGGTACCTTATGTCCACCAACCTGGAGGAGGTGAGCAGCATCATGTACAGGTGGCTTTCCTGGGGGCAGTCTATGTCTCTGTAAGGCATCATGGGAAAGGTAGAGTGTAGGCTCTAGGGAGCCCAACTGGAACTCCACCCTCTGCAGCTGTCACCAGGCCCACATCAACATATTCCAGGTCGCATGGATCATGATGTAACAACCTTAGTAGTGTTCATCATAGAGGATGTTTGCTAAGCACTTACTGTATTCCAGGCACCTTCCCTGGCTGTTCACTAAATAACATCATCTCACTTGACCCTCACAACAGGCCAGAAGGTCGTGTTATCTCATTTCTGGAGAAAATGGAGAGCCAGAGGGGTACCTCACTGCTGAAAGCCCCTAGCTGGGTGGGAACTCATCCCACATCTCTCAGATTCTAGAATCTGTGCTTTATTTCATGAATAAAAGTTCTGGGATTTGTTATGACTTTTCATTAAAATGTATTATTGTTTTTATTTCTTATAATAGACTTTTTAGAAACCTAAATCCACCAAAGAAATCAGAAGCTCATAGGCATGAGGAGAAGAGCATGGTATGTTTTTCTGGATGTTGGTCATGCGGGGCCACCTGGTCACAGGCAGGAAGCTGGTGAGTACTGTGTTGAGGATGGTGGTCACAGGCCCCAGCCCAGGTGGCACTGTCCCCTGCGGTACACAGAGGCGGCTCCAAGGGATTTCTGGGAAATTGGAGGGGGGGGGGTGCTGGGCTCATAGGGAGATGCAGCAGGCCCACAACAGTGGTGGTGGCTGGAGACAGCAAGGAGGAAAGTCATGTTTTGGTCAGGGGGCTCTGGGCTAACCTTCCATCCCAGGACTCACTGACTCCTCCACCTCCAGTCCACCTGCCCACCCATCCATCCATCCATCCATCCATCCATCCAACCATCCATTCCCTTATTTATCAGTTCATCTATGATTTAAATAATTTTATTAAAGTACAGTTGGCATTCAATATTATATTAAATTTGTTGTACAGAATAGTGATTTGACATTTATAAACCTTACAATGGGATCATTACAGTAAGTCTAGGTACCATCTGTCACTATGCAAAGTTAACAGCATACCCTGATGGAGGGGCCTGGAAGCTTGCTGCTGCCCTGAGACCCCCACATGGGTGACTCTGGACATTAAGGATTATTCTCTTCCTTCCAGCTCTCAAGAGATTCTCAAGGATAAAAGAGTTGCTGTGCTCCCCTGCCAGGACCTCCAACCAAGCTCTCTGCAGCCCATTTGCTTTGCCCATTCCCAGCACACAATGCTATTTCTTTGTACTTTAGATTGAACTTTTCCATTGTTTTTACTTGGATTTCTACAGGCAGTACACATTGGAATTCACTCATTGTGGGACTAGAGGTTTTGCTAATGTTGTCTTAAGTCATTGTCTATGTTTGCTGCCTCAGGATGGGGATGTGGAAAAAGTTTTGGATGACTAGAAGAAATGAAAATGGGAGTGTCCACATATGATGCACTTATACTTGAAAAGACACTGGAAAATGTGCTACTGGTTCAAGAGTACCTAGCAAGTCAGACTGGGCATTTCAAACAGGAAGAGGAAAGAAAGAAGCTCCTCAGGGTTGTACTGCTAGAATGGTCTTCTAAGAAACTGGTTTTGACAGCTTATGTTATGTTGTAAGGAAGAGTACATGGAACTTCAAATCAATGACCAGCTCGCTTGTGTGTAAATCATCCCAGGAATTCCAAAAGATGCAAAATTTGTCCAGAAACCCAGAAGAGAGATTCCAAACACTGTGTGGATCTTCACAGAGACATTGTAATGTCATAGAAATGAAACGAACCCAAAACCCAAACTTGGTTTGGCTCCTAACAACTTTTGGGTGGCTGTTCCTTTTGTCAGACCTTAAAGCGTCTGGCTGTCTGGAAGATCTGGTGATTCCTCAAACTAACAGTGGATTTCCTCCAGCTCATAGAAAACCAGTGAAGCCCACTCTGGAAAAATAGAGTGAGACCAAATTCCAGGGATTTCCAGAAGGTTCTGGGGACCAGTGCGTAAAGCGCAGACAGCCACTGCAGCAAGAGCCACATAAGAATACTTCTGAAATGTCTTGTCTTTTAAAAGCGAAGAATCAAAGGTTGAGGGGAAATGGCAGAAAGCAGTATCAAGACTCACCTACTCAAAAGAAGAAAACAGTGGGACACACAAACCTGCCAGCGAAGCAGCAGAAACCCATGGTGAAATGTGAAAAACAAAACAAAACATAACAAAAACACAAACTTCATCCCAGAATCAGGATATTTTACTATGTACCTCTGTAGTGAAGAGGACCTTTTATCTTTGCCAAAAACCACAGTGCCATTATCCCTTTTAATAAAGACAACGAAAGCTTTAATTGTGTCTAGTGCTCAGTCCATCTTCACATTTTCCAAATGGCCTCAACATGTCTTTTTTGGTCGGTTTGTTCACACCAGCAAGCAAAGGGTTCCCACATCTATAATTCTTTTTTAAAATATATTTTTATTGAATTCAGAGAGGAAGAAAGAGGGAGAGAGAGAAACTTCCATGATGAGAGAGAATTATGGATCAGCTGCCTCCTTCATGCCCCCTACTGGGAATCGAGTCTGCAACCTGGGCATGTGCCCCTTACCAGGATTTGAACTTGGGACCCTTCTGTCCGCAGGCTGACGCTCTATCCACTGAGCAACACCACCCAGGGCTATAATTCTTCTTAGTTAAAATCCGGTCCGATCTAAAGGTATTGTCTACCCTGGTTGTGGGATGTGGCAATGACCTGGGTATGGGGCATTTAGGAACACTCTCAAGGTAACATCCCCTCCTATGTTCTCTTTGTCATGCACCCACGAGGTAGCTTCATAACCCTGGACCCCCAAACTGCAGGAAGCCCTCCAGGGCACACAGTGGGGCCAAGTTTCTTCTCTGAGTCTGGGAAGAGACTCACAGTCACCTGTCAAGTATGGAATCTTGTAGTGCTGTCTCTTCCAGGTCAAGTTACTTAAGACTTTTACTCACTGCCTTGTGGGTAGGGCTGGGGGTAAAGTGGTGAAGAGGTCTGTGGCATGGGGGTGGGGGGCTTGGGGCTTTAATCCTACCTCTCTGATCTTAGCCTTGAATAAAACTAGCTGTTAAAGAGTCTAGAATCTGGATCCTATCAAAGAAAAAGAAACCAATTACCATCAAGCTTCTTTGTCTCCTGTCCTTTTCCAGCTTCTGTAGGGTCCAAGGAAAATGGCTGAAACCCATGCCCTGAGTGTAAGAGAGATGGTCCAGGTCATTCCATCTAATCTTCCCACCAGCAGGAACCCCCGTTTGCTTTCAAAATAAAGTTGTTAATTTTTTTATTAGAGAGAGGAAGGGAGAGAGAGGGGTCGCGAGAAACATGGACGTGAGACAGAGACAGAGAGAAACATTGATCAGTTGCCTCCCAGCCACGCCCTGACGGGGTATGGAACCTGCAACCCCAGTGTGTGCCCTTAGCGGAATGGAACCTGCTTTTGCTGCAACTGAGCCTCACCGCCCAGGGCAGGAGCCCTTCTTTGAATGAGAACTAACACCTATACATGCAAGTGCTCAAGTTCTCAGTTCCACAAGTTGGGGCTCCCAATCCTACTCCCTCTATGGTTCTTGTGGCCTCTGTGTGCCCCTCTTCAGGGAAGACCTTAGGGTTCTCATTGTTAGCACACAGTCCCTCTCTCTGTTGGGAGTTATACGTTCTGTTGCACTTTAATTTTTAGTAGTAACAGTCTTGTTTCCTTAGTACAGTTAGATTAAAAGTGTACAGAGCCAATAATAGCTAACATTTTAGTACTTATCACGTGTTGTATATTTCTCAGGGCTGCTGTAACAAAGCACCACATACTGGGTGGCTTCAGGAACAGAAATTGATTTTCTCACCGTTCTGGAGGCTGGAGCTCTGCTCCCAAGGTGTCAGCAGGGTTGGTTTCTTCTGAGGCTGTGAGGGAGGCTCTGTTTCTGGCTTCTCGGCTAGTTTCTGCTGGTTTGTCAGTGTTCAGCATTTCTTTGCTGGCAGAGGCATCCTCCCAATCTGCCCTCGCCTTCACAGGATGCTCTCCCTGTGAGCATGGCTCTGTGTCCTAATCTCCTCTTTACCATTTGTAATGCTCACTCGAGGATATATTGCTTTTTAGAGAGAGAGGGAAGGGAGGGGTGAAGAGAGAGAGAGAGAGAGAGAGAGAGAGAGAGAGAATAAAAGAGAGAGAGAGAGGAAGAGAGAGAATAATTGAGAGAGGGGGAGAGACACAGAGACAGAGACAGAGACAGAGGCAGAGACAGAGACAGAGACAGAGACAGAGACAGAGACAGAGAGACAGAGAAAGGGATAAACCTTGATTCCTTGCCTCTTGCATGCCCCAATCAAGCTGGAGATAGAACCTGCAACCCAGGTATGTGCCCTTAACCAGAAATCAAACCCTACACCCTTCAATGTGAGGGCTGATGTTCTAGCCATGAACTCACACTGGCCAGGGTGTACTCTCCTCTATTATAAGGACACCAGCCCTATCAGATTGGGCCCAATGGAATGATTTCATTCATGTTCACTAATTACATCTGCAATGACCCTTTCTTCAAAGAAGATCGCATTTTGAGTTACTGGGGGTTAGAATGTCAACATATGGCATGGCCTTTGTGATTTCATCCTCACAACAATGTGTTAGGGTAGTTGTTTTGAAGTTGAGGAAATTGAGTCATAAATAATTCAGTCGTTTGTTAATGATTGCCCAGCCAGTATGTGGCTGAAACAGGATTTGGGATCTAGACACTCTGATTCCAGAACCCAGGACTTTAACAACTTCTTTATACTGTCTTACTTCTCCTTGTATCCTTTTTAATTCCCTTGCCTGCAGGAAGTTGCCAGAAACTAATGAACATTAGTAGCAATGTATAACATTAGTATGGTAGTAATTTCCGTGGTAGTCTCACACTGCCACCTAGCGATAATGAAAATTAAAGCATCTTCCAACTTTCTGGCCAAAATTATATTGCATGAAATGCTCTCTGGCCTTTCCCCCCTAATTACACAAATACAGTCAAGTAATTATGAATTCTGCTTGACCCTGCTTTGAACCAAATATGTCAAATGAGAAAAGAACAGAACATCAAAAATTTTAGCTGTTCTGAATGGATATAAATTTTGCTGATTAATATATGGAACTCCCCATAGAGAATGCTAATATCCATTTTGTGATGATATATATTGAACAGCTTTATGTTTTCAAAACCTTTACATTTTCTAGGCCTAACCTGGTTGTATTATGTTTTGAAAACTTGTTTCTCCTGATGCCCTTGTTCTGATAACTCATCCCAGACACCATTTCTTTCTGTTGCTCAAATTTAGGATTAACAAATAACAGAAGAATAATTAGCAATTTCTAACCATTAACTGTCTTTGACAGAGAAAAGGAGAGGCTGTCCAGAAGAATGGCCTTAGTGCTTTTTCATCTCTGAGCTTGCAGTTTCCTAGGACTTAACGGGGCACCTCTCTCTGCAGCTTGCATCCACCATCCAGTATGTGTCACCACGAGTTCAGAAGTGATGCAGCATAACATTCTCACAAATAAACTAGAAAAAATCACATTGAAATCACCTGCTTCTAGAACTGGACGACACCTCAGAGCTTATCCAGTCTAGATCACACCCCTTGTGTGTGTTTTCACAGGGGAACTATGGGAAATTTCGGACAGAAGGGATGGCTGAATTGGCTTTCAGAGGTGATGGTTGTAGCCAGGAAGTACTCATCACAGCTCCCTGTAACCTGCAAGGACATGACCAACGTGGAGCTTGGGCATGGAACCTGAGCCTGGGGTGGGAATACTAATTGACAGTTTTAACAAGGATGGCTTTTTGTCTTGGATCTGCCGCTTTCCACCACATTGGCATACTGCCAGTGCAACATATCACTGGCAATATGCAGATGTGGTTGAAATTGCTAATTAGTCTAGTACCACTACTTACACATGCTTTTCCTCAAACCATTTCAAACTAAAAGAAAAGTTACCAGTACAGTATAAAGACCTCCTACCCCTGCCTCCACCCAAAACCATCTAAGAGTGAAGTTGTCAACTTTTTGCTATTAAAGAAATTACTGGAACATCTGGACAAACTTGGGTAGGGTGTGAGGACCAGAGAGCACTGAGGCATTGGTGTTAGTTTCCTGAATTTGATAGCTGATTTGAGGTCATCTAAGAGAATGTCCTTATTTGTTAATATCTGAAAATATATTTCAGATATTCAACCTACTGGAATAGCTGAAAAGCATTTCCCCCAAACTGAAAAAGATGCATACATGATTGCTTGCTGCCAGACAGATGAGGGCATTTTAATCTGCATGTTATCGCCTCCTGCTGGCCAAACACCTGAACAGCCAAAGGTAGTTCCCCCAAAACTGACAATGCCCACTCTATACTAAACCTTAACCTTTGATGTGTATATCTGCTTTGTTTTAGGACAATTTGTGTTAATAAAGAGCCGGGGTTCAGAGACTCAGAGAACTTGGTTACTGAAGCTGAGCCCTCCTCTGGCTCCCCCATGGATTACAATTTCTATTACATTTCTAGTCTCTTTAGTAGTTTCCATGCAGCCTTCTCCAGATTTCCGAACCCTTCCAGATGCTGGATGTCACCCTGACATTAAATGGCACATGAGACAAGGATGTCTGGAGGAGAAATTTTGCATTAGCAGCCAAAACAGCACTGGTAATGCTGGTAACATTCACTGTGCGTAAAACTGTACCCAGCCCTGAAAGTCACGAACCAGAGTTAGCAAGAAAAGTCTTTTGTCTTAAGTCAGATTATAATTGGGAAGAATTCAGTTCTAAGGCAAAATTATAAAGAAATTGGAATACCAAAAGGCACTTTTAAAAATCAGGCTCAAGAAAGAGTGCTGTTATCATATTTAATTATGTGGCTTCTTGTTCAAATTGAAATCCTAATTCATATTTGGTATTGAAAGTATATAATTTCTAAAAAGCAGCCAGATCCTCTGCCCCTGGAGAGGAAAGGCTAGGCAGCTGGAGAGATTGAAGCTGTCAGCTCTCTCCCCGGGAGATTCTTTGTTTAAAAATTACCCAAGAACACACTGGGACAGGCAATTGTTGGCAAGAATAACTCTAAATGCTAGCCATTACTATGGAAAGCAAAATAGGAAAAAATTGAAAATCTGTCATTTTCTATTAAGCATGCCTTTAATTTAATTGGGAAAAGATTCGTGGCAGAATCATGTATTGAATTTTCTAAAGCAAACAGGAGGTGGGCAAAGAGAGACACGTGGTGATCCTATAAGATGGACGCCTACTCCCGAGTGTGCTAAGAAAAGTCTAATTTTCACCATGATTTTTCTTTCCTGAATCATAATTTAAAAGTTTTACAGAATTTACCAAAGTAAATGACTTGGATAATTATAATTGCATATAGATTCTCAAAATTGTTGAAACACAGATAAATAATATCTATATTATTAAAATATGCTAATTAGACTTGGAGACCTTCTGGACCTCCTCCTGGATTAAACCATGGTGGCAGGGCCAAGGCAGAGGTGGTTAAGGGTGATCAGGCTGGGGCAGGGTGGAGGGGGCAGTTGGGTGGTGATCAGGCAGGCAGGGGGAGCGGTTGGGGGGCAGAAGGCTGGCAGGGGAGGCAGTTGGGGGCAAGCAAACCAGCAGGGGGGCCAGTTGGGACAAACAGGCTGGTGGGGTGTGGGAGTGGCAGTTGGGGGATAGCAGGCCAGCAAGGGGGGCAATAGAGGTGAGAAGGCAGGTGGGGAGGGCAGGCCAGCAGGCAGAATAGTTAGGGACAATAAAGCAGGCAGGCAGGTGAGTGGTTAGGAGCCAGCAGTTCCGAAATGTGAGAGGGATCCTAGATTGAAGAGGGTGCAGTCTGGACTGAGGGACATCCCCACCCCATGCACAAATGTCATGCACTGGGCCACTCATATTAATTATAAAGCTCCTATTGAAGGAGTGGGCTTGGCTAGTCTCACTTCCCCCAGCAGAAAAAATGTGGTTGTTCTGAAGACAAGCAGATAAACTAAATCTGTTCTAAAGAAAGATTGTAACTAATTTGCATTTAAATGTCTATAGGCTTGGTTCCAGAATCATTGACAACTTAAAACTTTGGAAGTTTAAAAATAATTCTTGTATATTTTCTGTAAAAAATTTATGAATTCAAATTTTATTGTTTATTGGTCTAATTAAAAAAGAGATTTAATTCTGTGGTCACAACCTAATTTTTAATATAAAAACCAGTTCAAATTTAATTGATATATTTTTATAATTAAAAATTTAATTATTTTATTATATTTTTATATATTATATATTATAACATATAATATTATATATTATATTATTTATATTTATATATTATAATTGTGTTTTTTATATAATTAAAAAGCATATTATATATATGTATATGTATATGTAAATGTATAGGTATAGGTATAGGTATAGGTATAGGTATATTTGTTGATCTTTCCAAGTTAAATTTCAAGATGTTAACCAAGGATAACTTTGGGACAGTTTATGGGCCCTGACATGTTTTCAAAAGTTTGTTCTCTCTTAAAGAAAATATTTTTGAATTTAGCAAATTTAATGTACTTAAAATCATGTGGAAAGCTTTATCAAATAAAAATTAATAAATATATTGTTCATATACATATATTTTAAAAGTTATGAAGGTTTTAGCCTCTAAGGAAGGGCAAAACAAGTTACTAAATATTTCCTAAGTAAAGCCAAAGTTTTTCAACAGCAAAATTCAGCAATAAAATTTTAAAGACAAAAAGCCTCAGGCAACCTGCATTTGAAATGGGCTAGGGGTGAGGCAGCATTTGTACCTCAGGGATCAAAATGAATAAATTTGCTGCTTTACGTTTTTTATAAAGATAGCTACTTTAGTTACTTAATAAATTAGCTTTATAAAATTATAATAAGGTCTCATATAATTTCAGTTATATGAGAAGGTAATATTTTTATATAAAAACTGAAGTAAAAAAATTTGCATAGCTCAAGTCCTCTGAGAAAGTGACTGAGCCTCCCATAATCCCTCTGTATGTGCAAATGAGCTGAAAAGAATGCTCTTTAAAAGTAAATTTTAAAGCTTAATAAAAAGGATAAAATTTAAATTTTTAAAGATCTCTTCTGCTAATATTTACAGGATAAACTGAAAATTATTATTCAAACTTTAAACCTGATCATTAATAGTAGTGACTATGACTGAAAAGGGAGTCATTTAATACATAGACATAGGGTGGCAGTATTGATGAGCACCCCCCCCAAAAAACAAATCAACCAACCAACACACACACACACACACACACACACACACACACACACACATATACACAAAACAATAAGGAAGGCAGCCATGTAGCCATGAAGGTTGCTTGGTGTAAAAAAATAAAGGAAAGTGATTATTAAAAGAAGCTCTCTAAAGGTAACCTAGAAATTACTCTAGAAGGAAATAAAGGTTTCCTTCACATGTCTGAAAAATTGTAATTAAAAATCAATATATTAGGCCTCTAAAAGGAAATAATGTGCATTTTGTCTCCATAAACAAAATTTATATAAAAATGCTCAAAGACTAATAGCAGACATTTAATTATTATTATTTACTATACACAGCCAAGGACAAGTAAAATAAAAAAATAAGCCTTATTACAGACTAATTTAAATTGGTAAATTAAAATAAGTGAATATTCAGGAGAAGTTTGATGTACTGGGCAGGAAACTATCCTTAAAGCATTAACTAATTTTTTTTACTGATACTTTTTATCTCATAGTAAAACTACTTATAGTGCAATGAATCTAGAGCAATCATATTTCTGTGCAAAGAATTAAATTAAAAGCTATTAAAGCTGCATTTCAGGATTTCCAAAAGTCTCTTAATATTATTTAAATATAAAAAGCAGAGATAATGGAATAATTTTCTGCAAGTAAATTACATCAAGAAAGTTTTTACTTTAAAATTATTTTTTCACTTGTAATGCTGATGGCAAGACACACATGAAAACACACATGGTATCAGACTAAACCAAAGGAAAATTGTTTGGGCAAAAATCAAAAGATCCCGAGTCTAGTTTATAGAAAAGATTCCTTTATCAACCTTTGATTGAGAATATGCTTATATATTTCCAGAAAACTTCTCCAAGACTCTGTGGATTCCTGCAACAATAGAGAGGAACTAATCAGACTACTCCAGCCACAGATAGCAGTGGCCCCAGACACCCTGACAAGACAAAGGAGAAACAGTGGGGAGGAGGAGATGATAAAGACGCCTTGCCTTGCTAGCAGTCAGCAGCTGTGTGTCATTGCAGGTTGCCCAGGACCAAGCAAAAGAAGGTCTGACCTGCAATTGCTCACCTTTGTCCACCATCCAGAACTGAAATATCATTGCTGGCATGTACACATAAGAAACTGTTGGACATTGAAAAAAGGACTCCAAGAGCTGTTGGCCCAGAAAGAAACTTACTGCAAACTGGTTCCTTTGATGCCTGGCAGCAATTTAAAGGGACTCGATAGAACTCTATACTTTCCCTTGAATTTAAAAATCTTATAAGGACCCAAACTCTACAAATGACATACATTCTTGTTAAATTTATAAAATCAAAAAGGGAAATGTGCTGGAGGCTAATTCCAGCATGTTATAAGGGCAAGAAATTTCATAAAAGGTTGATAGAACCTTGAGGCTTCAGCAGGGCTGAAGATACATATTATCGCCTACTGGAATAGCTGAAAAGCATTTCTCCAAACTGAAAAAGATGCATAAATGACTGCTTGCTGCCAGACAGCTGAGGGCATTTTATTCTGCATGTTATTGCCTCCTGCTGGCCAAACACCTGAACAGCCAAAGGCAGTTCCCCCAAAACTGACAATGCCCACTCTATACAAACCTTAACCTTTGATATGTATATCTTCTTTTCCTTTGGACAATTTCTGTTAATAAAGAGCAAGAGATCCAGAGACTCAGAGAACTTGGTTACTGAAGCTAAGCCCTCCTCTGGCTCCCCTATAGTTTACAAATTCATATTATATTGCTAGTCTCTTTATTAATTTACATGTAGCGCCTTCTCCAGATTCCTGAATCCTTCTAGATGCTGGAGAAAGATTTAGCATATTTCATCTCTTGTGTGTGTCACAGTGGGAAAAAAGCACACACAATTCTAGGAATTATGGTCTTAAATGATGAAACAGGTTTACTACATTTTCAAATATGTTTTTATTGATTTTTAGAGAGAGAGAAACATCGATGAAAGAGAATCATCAATTGGTTGCCTCCTGCATGGCCCCCACTGGGGATTGATCCCAAGACTGGGAATCGAACTGGCAACCTCTTGGTGCATGGGTCAATGCTCAAGCACTGAGCCACAGCGACCAGGCAGTTTACTACATTTTTAAACAATACCTAGATAAACTCAATTTCCAATTTGAACATAAGCACTTAATAACGCTTGTTGGAGTAGTGAAGTATGATTGTCAGAGATAGAAATGGAGTTGAACTAAGTTCAGGCTAATAAATCTGAGCAAAAGGAATGGATTAATTTAAAAAGGTAAGACTGGCTGCATGAGAACCCAGAAGGGAGAAATCTGTGCAGATAACCCAGGGATGGCAAAGAGAAGATGCTGTAGGAGTCACTCAGATTGTAACCTTTAAGAATGAGTCTTTTCCAAGTTTTAGTGGCATAATTTAAGCCAGTCATTCACACAATTCACCAGCTTCCTTTACTTATTACTACTCTTCCTTCTTCCTGAACAGTGGGAGTGCTTTTCCAACTAAAATAGTAATTAATCACCTCCTCAGCAGGTGGAGTATGAGAAACGGGTCCTACAAACTTTTGAAATATGCAGGCTATTTTACACTAGTCTGAAAAATGAATTGTTCCTCCATTTGACAAGAATTGATTGTCTGCTCTGTGCAAGGTGCTGCCCTGGCTGAAGGAGGGACAGTGCTGACAGGGCAGATAGGATCTCTACCCTCAGAGAATTTGCAACCTAATAGTGGCCAGAGTCCAGGGACACTGAGGGGGTTAAAGGGGCGGATCACAGAGGCAAGGTGTGTGAAGCAAAATGGGGACTTCAATATTTCAGAGCAACGAATTAGTCCTTCAGACCACATGGCCACTGTTTTTGCTTGAAGTGTTGTAACTCCATAGAATACACTTCCCCGAAGCAGATGTAAATGATGTTTCTGTGTCCACCCTGCTCCCCATGCCAGCAGGACAGGCCATTGAGCTGTGGTTACAACCCACTGCATTTGATAGGTGCATTCGATGGGGCTCGGACCCAGACTAGTTAACTTTATCTAGTGCGGGACTCCAGGTGGGAGGCAAAGTTACAAACTCCTCAGAAATACTATGTCTGAAGGATGGTCACAATAATAAGGTCATTAAACAGAGAGAGGGAGGCTGCTGGTGACTTAGATAATGGTCTTTAGACCTCCAAACGGATGTTAGGCCACGAAACTTTTCTCTGGATTTGAGCCCAAAAATACTGTCAGGTTCCTAAAACAAAAGGGAAGAATCGTCATCATGACCCGTGACCCTAAGTCGATGCTGCTCTAAAACAAACACACAGATGGAACAACGTGCAGTATGGGGCTGGGGACCCAAGGAAGCCGAGACGCTGAGGTTCAAATTTCATTTTCAGTTTCCAAAATGTTCCCGAGTTTGGATGTCAGGGGAAAGAAATAAAGGTCCCGCGAGGCCACATGCAGAGGAAGGGCTGTGGGCGGCAGGCTGACTAACATTCGGCTTCCTGCTTTTTATTTGATTTGAGTCTGAAAAAAAACCAGATACGAGAATGGCTGGTGCACAGGCCAACCCAAGGCCAGCCCATGAGGCTTTGAAATCATCTGTCATTTCCATCCTGTTGTGATCACGGGGGCTGTTGTCTAGAGGAAGGAAAATGACCTGGGGATGGGTATCGTGGAGATGGGTGTCCCCAGTCCGCCAGCCACATCAGGGCCCTGCCTGGGAGAGCGCTGTCCCTGGCTGGTCTGCTACAGGCAATCAACTGCCATGGATGTCCTACTGTGCGCCAGCCCTGGGCAAACTGCTTTCTCACCGGACAGAGCTGGTGAAAGGCTGGGATCGGGATGCAATAGCGGGCGATGGGGCCACATGCTCACCCCAGGCCTGGACCAGCACTTTCATAGGCTTCTGAGTGTTTTCCTCCTAGAGAGCAGGAGACTGCAGCTTCTCCTTTCTTCCCCATTCTTGTCCATTTACGTGTCTTTCCCGGGTCCTAATAACCATATATTTCATTTTCCACCCACCCACACTCCTTGCTCCTCCCCAGCCAGTGGTCTGGAGAGAACTCGTAAATGTCATTGGTCACAAAGCCGCTCTCTATGCTGGCCAGCGTGACGAACCCGCTCTCAGACGGGTTCACAGCCCTGTCCTCAGAGTCGCAGGACATGGCCTCGGGAGTGGCTTCTCCCGAGCAGCCTCGGAATGAAATGTTCTTCAGGTCTGGCCGGGTCTCGGCTAAATCAGCTTCGCTTTGTTTCCGGATGACCTTGTAAACCTCCAGGTCTGGGCTGTTGGCGAGGCCAGGCGAGGGCCAGAGGGTGCGAGGCGGCTCCTTCGTGCTGGGGCCTGGCTGCTCCCGAGTCCTAGGAGAGAAGACAGGGTGAGCTTCCAGAGGGGGGGGGGGCTGCGTCCGTCCCTGTGCCCACCACCCGTCCCTGTGCCCACCTTCCGTCCCTGTGCCCACTGGCCAGGCAGGAGGCCATCCTGGGCGGGCACAGCTGGGGCGACGGGGAACAGAAAAGGGGCGTGTTGCTATGTGCAAACTGACTGTAAATCTACCAGTCGCAGCTGCAGGAGCATGGAACAGAGGTGTCTATCCTGGAACCCCAAAGCCTCCAAAGGGTCCATGATAGAACCGGATGGGAAGATATATCACTTAGAAAACTCTCTTATCTACGTGAAAAAGGCAAGTCCTTCCATTCTAAGTGTAGGAAAATAAACAAGAATAGAATGAGTAATATCTCTGACTTGATCAACAAGAGAAATTATAGATATTTTTGTGATTTCATGATTTTATCACATCAAAGTCATAATAGATGCCTTAAAATGACTTCAAAATTATAATAATTATACCCACCACTAAATAAGGAAGCATCAATAATGGAGCACAGGTATTTCTGTATCACATTCCTTTGGGGAAATACTTTGCTAAACTGGGTGCTTCCCTTGCACCCAATGCATTTTATTTTATGCATTTAAAAATATTTTTTTTCCAGGAAGGAATTCCTAGGCTTCACCAGGCCTGGTGAGGTGCTAAATAGGCAAAGGAAGGAAGCGAAATCAAGAACCAATCGCAGAGTCAGCCCATTCTGCCCGAACTAACTGCTTTGATTCTAATAATCCTCTAAGGAAGCTGTTATTAAATGCAGTGGGTTCTAGACTCTTATTAGTTCATATTAATTTGGTCATCAAAGGACGTCACATCTGAAACTGGACCTTCGTTTTCCTGTTGCAAAGTGGGCACATCAGCCTTCTTCTCTGGGAACCACGGCAGTGGGGAAAAAGGTCGCTGGGAAGCTCTGGGCATCTCAAAAGTGTGGCACATGATCCCTCAGTGCAGTGACCCTGGGCTATTAGTGTCAGTGTTTTGTAGCAATCCACAACCGAGTATTCAGTGGAAAGAAAAGCCAATTAAAAGTGTTTGGCTATTTCATTTTGAATAAAGTGATTTAGTTTCAGAAGTTTGTTTGCCAGAATGTTCTGAAAGAGATGTTGTCCATGTGGCTCACTATACACTCTTCCACTCACTCAACAAACATGTTGGAGTGAGAGCATGAGTTTCTGAGAGCACTTGGCTGAGTGGACACAGAATAACACAGTTTCATCTCTCAAGCCATTAAAAAAATAAATAAAAAAATGTAAGATCACTCTCAACCACAGCCAAGCACAGATGCTTGGTACTTCAGAATGCCTAGAGCATGGCAGAGAATTTACTCTCAAATCCACCATGGTGTTTCCTTGTCACTGCCATGGCTTTCAGTTAAGTCAACAGGGCAGTGTCCAAGCCTGAGCATTCAGAAGACAAAGGTTTGCATGACCAAGGTTTTACTTGCCTCCTCCTCCAGATCCAACCCCAGCAGACCACTGTGGCGACCAGCAGGAGGAGGAAGAGGGGGATGCCAGGGACTAGGAGGTAGGCAAGGTTCCAGGCAGCTTCTGAAAAGAAAAATGCACATTATCTGCATTAATGATGTTGTGTGCTTTGAAACAGGCTTTAAAAAGCATAATCCACATCATCGACACAGAGTATCCCAAAGAGCATTTCCTTTCAAAAAGTGAATGTTTTCTACCTGTCCAATTATCCTAGGTAACAGAGATATTTAAAATTTGGGTCTCATATAATATCAGAAGGGCAGTTTGGGTAATTTACATTTTTTTTCCAGTTGAAAGATATTCTCTCTTCTTGTCCTTCCTCTCCCTTAAGGAAGAAGGGGCTACTTGGGCAGTGTGGATGTTCCCAAAGTGGGGCGAGGGAGAGAGAGGGAGGAAGGAGAATCTCCAAGTTATTACCAGGAAAGAGATAGTCACATGAAGCACACCATTCAGACTGCAGAATCTTCCCAACATTTCTAAGGCTAACTGGATCCAGCTGGGCCCATGAGCGGTGATTTCTTCTGTCCTTTAAATCTTAGAACCAGAGAATTTTCTTTCAAGGAGTTTGGGGAGGACCAAGGATTGGGGACTTGACCCCTTTCCTAGTCCGACTGGCCCATCCCTCTTTGCATAGCATTGTGTACTTTTACCAAACATTTCCACGTATTATCAGTTGTAGATTGGCCTTTGTCCCTGGTTCCTGGAAGGAAGGGCCTCTACATCTTTGGAATTTCTCAGGTAATAAGAGTGACTGTTATTCATGAGCTCCTCAGACCATATCAGAGTTGATGCTGACAGAGATATCTCAGAATGGGGCTGGTGGGGAGGCAGAGAGGCCTGGAGATTGAGCTCAATTCCATGGCCAATGATCAAATCAGTTATGTGAATGTAATGACACCTCAGTAACACTCACACCAAAGCTCCGTGGAGCTTCTGGTCATGTCAAGAGCATGAGAAAGCATCCCGACTCTACAGAGAGAGGACATGAGCTCCCCACCTGGGACCTTCCTACACCTCACCTTATGTGTTTTTCATTTGGCTGGTCCTGACTTGTATCCTTTATAATAAAATGTAGTCATAATAAATAAAGCATTTTCCTGAGTTCTATGAGTTGTTGGTGGGTACCCCCTGGATTTATTGCCAATTGGATAGAAGTACAGGTAGCCTGGGGACCCCAGAACTTATCGCTGATGTCTGAAATGAAGGCAGCCTTGTTGGTGGCCTGAGCCCTTCACTTGTAGGGTTGAGAGTTGGGCTAACTTGGAGGGCTAGAGTCAGAACTTAATCACCATATCACAATATCCTATTTTATTTTATGGGCAGTTTCTCAGGTAGTGAGAAAAACCTTATTGCTTCCATTATGCAAATGATTAAACCCAAGCACAGAGAACTTGTGGTTTTTTAAAGTTGCCCAGTCAGTGATAAAAACCCAGATTTCCCTCTTAAAATTCAAGGTGGAGCCCCTGTCTGGTGGCTCAGTTGGTAGGAGCATTGCCATACACACACCAAAAAAGTTGGAGGTTCAATTTCCAGTCAGGGCATATACCCAGGTTTTGGTCAATCTCTAGTCAGGGCGAGTATATAAAGTAATCAATCAATGTTTCTCTTTCACATCAATGTTTCTCTTTCACATCATTGTTTCCCTCTCTCTTAAATCCATCAACTAACCCTTGGTGGGGATAACAAAATAACAACAATTCAAAGTAGTGTCCAGGTTGAAAGTCCATTAGCACTCCAATTCATCACCCCATTTCCTTTTATCTTTTATGATTTAACTTTTAAAAGGTTTTTGCCCATTTCCTTTATTTGCTTCCCAATTAATATTAACCATAGATATTGTGCAGCATGGTCTGTGACTCTCTGCTCTATTTCCCTACACCTGTTCTCAGTCTCTGCCCCATCACCTGCCCCAGGACTTCTGGGTGGTTTCCAAAGCTCCATCTTCAAGCAGATTTTTCCTCCCTTGCAGTGTAATTTCCCCTATTCCCTTAGGACAGCTCCATTAGCATAAACATAGTTCACTGATGAAAGCTAACATTTGATGCAGTTTTTGCAAAGTCACAAATGCCTTGTCTGATTCCATTGTTAAGTAGCTATGGGATGGAGAAAAGTAGGAAGTGTAATTGTGGGTAATTTGTGATCAGGGGAGTCCATGATCTATTTTTCCCAGGAGAGTTCTGGGTATACCTTTGTTTTCTTTAAATGTTTCCTTGACATCTTCTTTCTCTGTGTTTTCTGGAAGTACGGGTGTGGCTGGCTTTGTCCTTTCACCTGGAAACAGACACATGAACTTGAGAACCTTGAGAAAGGCATGGAAACACAGATATTCTCTGAAATCCTACCAGGTTCAAGGTGGAGTGCCAAAAGGCAGTAACCATTTGACCACTGCCATTTGTAGACACAGACCAAGGCTAGACTTCGCTGGGATAGAGGTGTCATTGCCTTTATCTTTCTGGTGAGACTCTTGCTGCCAAGAATCACAAAGTACTGCAACAACAGGTGCCTGGCATCAAGGCACATACTGTACGGAGGTGCTACGGGGAAGAGTCGGTGACTCATTTCTAGGGCCAAAAAAATCAGTTTGGCCCACTTGTTTAAATAGATCGAGTTATTCCTTTCATATTGTCAATAATGACAAATAACATCTCAAACTGAATTTTCCAACTGTTCCTTTTCAGCTTTGAGAGAAACAGACAATGTTAGAGAGTGAGACTCCCCACAACTCACCACAGCTGGATATGGCATATACCTGTTTAATGTTCTGGTTAACAATGATCTTTCTGTTGAATAATCTGGTCTAAAGATCATATAGTTCTAAACCTATGAGGAAGGGCTGTGAAATAGCCCAAATTAGCCCAAACCTCAAAAGACAGGCTTACCTCCCAGCCCCGGAGAAGGAACTGTTGGTTCCTCTGTGGCAGAAAGAAACAAAAATGGAAATAATAACTAAATTTTCATGCCGTCTTACTGACATTGGCCAGATCATGCCATCCAGTTATTTGCTCATTCAGTCACCAATAAACCATCCTCGTTATGAAGTTAGTTAGTCAACAGGATCACTCGTGCACAAAGACTAGCCCCTCCCCCCCAGCTTTGCTTGTGTGATTTATTTTTCTTTTTAAAAAAGTATTTTGAAATTTTTAAATGTGAGGATTTTCAAATACACACAACAATAGAAAGACTGGTATAATGGACCTCTGTGTACCACCATTAGCTGCAATTCTTATCAACAAACAGTTAATCTAGTTTCAGCAATAATCCTTCCCCACTGCATTGGTTATTTTAAAGCAATCCAGAAGTCTTAACAATTCCTATTGGGATGTTTTAGAAAGCAACAAACAATGATCTCCAAGCAGTGGAAATAATTGGGGGGCTAAGTAGACCACTGGCCAGCCCCTAGGCAGAGACTGGTGGCTGTCTGAGAACTCTCTAGAACTTGGAGTCATTTTGCATATTTCAAAGAACCTCAGGAAAGTCAGCTTGCATAGACAACTCATAGGAAATGTTTGTACTCTCTTCTGGAAGTCACTCTCTTCCGCCCACCAGACGGCCTGGGGCTCATGGGGACGGGGTCCTTAAGGGCAAGATTTTAAAAATTCAAGGTCCTAAGGCCAGGATATCAACTTTTAAACATCTTCTCATCAGTTCAGAAATTTGTAGAGATGATTCAAATCCATTAATTTATTTTAAAACTTTGTACAATGCATGCCATATGACAGAAATATCATCATGTTCTAAGTGTTTCCCAAAACAGTCTATCCTAATAACAGCCTCATGTAGTAGGCACTATTATTACTCTGATTTTGTACATGAGGAAGCCACGGTACAGGGAGATTATATAATTTGTCCAAATCCCTCAGCTATTAAGTAATAGCTGAACCGGGATTTGAAACAATAAATCTAAATAAAAATTAAAATCATAAAGAGACAGACTCTGCTAGGTAATGCAGATAAAATAGCAGACGAGAAATACTTCCATTCTTCTAAGGCTCTTATACTCTACAATTTGGCCATAAAATGTGGACATATAGGACAATATTAATAAATAAAAATAAAAATAATAAATACTTTAAAAATTTGTGATGTTACATTATAATACAAAGTACACTCAATAACATTACATGATCTATACATTTTCCTTTCTTTCTGTGCTTTAATCCACTGTGCGAACCTGCAGCAGCCAGCATATTTATGCAGCTTTTGCTCCAGTCCTGCAGTGCCTCTGCAATGCATCGCCTGTGACGAGTTGTCTCTGATTTTCACTGACCCTGCCTAGGCCTTTAGCATAGCCGGGAGGAAGTAATCAAGTGTGCAGATCCGGTTATGCTCCCTGCTCTATGTGGTCTTGTTGTCAAGTGCAGTTTTGAATGTTATTCCATCAGTCCCTTGCCACTCTGGCATAATGAGTGGTGTGCCATTCTGTTTGAACCATACTGGATGATCTTTCCCTCATCCATCAAGCGCAGGGACTGATTGGTCAAACGTCTGTTTCCAGATCTTATGCCAAACATGGAGTGAGGGAGCCAAACTTGTAAATAGGCCGTTAAAAGTAATGTGTGTGTGAGGAGCTATGATCCTCATAGGAGGATCAACTAACCTAGTTTGAAGGGCTCTGGAAGGTTCCCAGAGAAAATTAGTATTTTTTTTAATTTATTACTTTGAAGTAATTTCTGATTTATAAAAATTTGCAAGAATAGTACAAATAATTTCCATATATTCTCCACCCAAATGTTATAATTTTATCACGTTTCATTTATTCGCTTTAATCTCTATCTCTGTTGCTTTCATTGCTCTGAAAGGTGACCTGCTAAGTCAACCTCCAACTTTGCAATCACCTAGGTGCCTAACACAACTCTGCATGGGGGTTAGGGAAACGGGTTTCTGGCAAACATAATTCACTTGAGAGGGTGGAAAGAAAGAAAAGAAACCTTTTAGCAGAAAAAGCATAGTCCACTTCAAACAATTAAAAGATGATAGGATTATCTAGTAACCAACTAGAAATAAGTAATTGTCCTATCGGGAAAGGATGCAGAATTAGAGTCAAGCAGTTGGCTTCATGGGGGTGAGAAACTTGAAGGAGGAGTGTAGGGAACTCCAGCAGAATGAGACTACAGTCTTAGAGCCTAAACCCTTGCCAGACCTAGGAGCAAATGCCCATTGCATTTGCCAGGTATGTATAGAGGGTGGTCTGGGAGGTCAAGCTCATCAATATGTCTGCTCTTTGCCCCAAACCAGAGAAATTGGTGTATTTTATCATCTACTGCCCCAGGTCAGGTCACAATTCTGTTTCCTTAAAGCCCCAGAAAATTATCTCACATGGCTGTTAGAAGACTTGTAGGAACAATGGCCAGTATCTTTTCATATTTCATCTTTATTCCAAGTTCCTACAGCCAACGTCACTCTTTATTCCAAGTTCCTACAGCCAACATCACACATGGAAAAACAAAAAGAATTTGTAATTGTCCACTTAGAGGATTTTTGTTTCCTGAAGTTCTCATAATTCTTGCTTATTATTCATAAATTAGACCCTTTCTTTTCTTCATCCCTCCCTTAGCATCTGATAACCCTCTCCTTTGCTAGCGCTACTCCTCAAGGAGGAAGGCTCTCTACATTTCCCTTTCCAAGGATTCCCAGTGTTTACCATTGTTGGCATTTGTAACACACTTTCTTGGAGACCACATAATAAATTCTTGGAACCAGCAGCTGCTCATGAAATGAGAGAGGAAGTTGAGAGGTTCAGCCACCTAACTTGGGAGAGGATTATTACCATCGGAGTATTTGCAAATGAAATTGTTCTTCATGTTGCATCGGTCGTCATTCCACTGGAACATATAGGGGCCCCCAATGCCGGTGGGTGCAGATGGCTGATGGTACATGACTACGCAGACCTCGCTGCCACAGGAAGGCTCATCCACATACCAGTTCCTGTAGGAAAGGGGTCAACAGTGGAGGCAATTGGAGGAGGATACTAGCAGCCTTCAAAGCCTTTGTTTGTCCACCAAATCCCACTGGGTTGTGAACGTAAGACTCTGCTTCAGAAAAAGGGAGGAATTGAAGTACCGCCAGTAAGAAGAGTCACAGGCTTTCTAATATGGACAGAACAATCAATCATCTGACATTGGCCACAACCTCTTTGCAGGAAGGAAGACTATATTACCATATGATTTCTGCAAAGTAATTATGGGGAAAACACAGCTAACAGCGCATTCTGGACGATCTTATTTATTGCTTGCTTTTTGATAACTGGGTTTGTTTTTCTTGTTTTATAAATCAGATGTGCTGAGAAGAGGCATGATTCATCTCAGGTCCTGCTCTCATCTCCTCACACTTTTTAATTGGCCATCACTGACTTTCCCAGCCCTGTTAAGTCTTTCCAAAATGTAGAGGCTGACAAAGCAGGTGAAGGGGTGGGGACAAGAGCAGAGGGCCCACATGGTCTTCAGCTATTTCCTGCTCCTCTGGCTGATGAGCCCCTTGGTCAGCCTTCGCTGCTAGATTTCTTGTCATGATTTCCCTGGCTCCTGGGTAGGATGCATTAGTAGCCTCACCTTCACTATCCAGTGCTACTTGGAATTAAATGGCACTGCCACCCAGCTGGATATGTGGTTGCGAGGTTTTGGAGTTCACAAAGAGTCCAAGTGCTCTAAGCACCCACCCCATGCACTGGCCAAGGGCTGGGCCCTAATTACCTGATTATCCACCTGAGCTGTTCCCTTCCAGCACTCAGACCTTACCCTGATGCTCAGATTATCACTGGGCCCTGCAGCTCTGCCTACCCTTGTCAGAGCCCCTCCTTAGGAAACAGCCAAGAGTCAGGTCACCTCATAGTACCCCATTAAGGCTCTGCTCAGTGTTGTATTCCATCCATCAAAGGAAGAACCTTTGCTGCACCCACTGGGTTTATGTGCCTGACAACAGCTGACCTTGCAACATGGCTGGATACTATGCCTGGATCCTTTGCTCCTCATTAGTTACCTCCAGGCCATTTTCCAACTCCGGGGCTGGGCCTCCTACACTGACTTGCCATTGGCCTTATGGCTTTCCACTGGCCTATGGCTTTATATTATTTTATTTCACAGATGATAGACTAGATGGAATGTTATACAGCCACCTGGTTTCATGCTGAGAAGACTCTGATAGAAGAAGCAGCTAGGGTCTAAGGAGGAAGAACCCTGCAACACTATGGCAGGTGCATGTGGTGATAATCTCCTCTGTTCTCCCAAAGGGGTCTCCAGCCATTTACTCAAGGAGCCGTGCACTGGGAGAAGAGGAAACCCAACTATTGTAGAGACTGCTGGATACAGGGTGCAAGTCAACATTGATGCCCAAAGACTCAAAGTGTCAGCAAGGCTGCCTGTTAGAGTGGGCGCATACTAAGATCAGGCATCAACTGTAATCCTGGTCTGGTATCTTTGCTACAGCAGGTTAATATGTCCTTGGTACCTAGTATGCAGATGTAGTGAACACATGTTTTCATCGTTATCAGAGAAAGAATCAGAATCAGTTTATATTTATTTGGAATAGACACAGTAGTCTTCCCTCAGGACTATACTGATTTTCCTGCCCTCTGTCCTAATATGACATGGAGAGATCTGAGCAGTCTAGACATCTTGCAGAAAATCATGCTCATCCATTACATTGCGGACATGCCGAGTGAAGCAGAAGAGCAAGAAACAGCTAGTAAATGGGAGGCTTAGTAAGATTAATGTGCTCCATGGGTTAGAGATAAACCCTATGAGGATTCAGGGAGCTGCCACTTCATGAAAATGTATAGGTGTCTAGTGATCTAGGGACTGCCAGAACATCCCTTTCAAATGAAAAGATTTCATGCAATAATTTGCAGCATCTTGCAATAACTTGAAGAAGGAACCATGGCATGAGTAGGCCTCTTTGGGTTCTAGAACCATATTTCAACCTGGAAATCCAGCTCTAGCCCCAAAACAAGCTGACACAAAAGACAGCTAGCTTTGAGTGGGATCTTGGGCCATAAAGGACCCCAAAGCAGGTCCAGGCTGTGGTGCAAAGAGACTTACCACTTGGGCCATATAATCAAGTAGACCCTATTGTTAGAGTATCATTGGTGGGAAAAGTAAGTTCCTTGTAGAATTTGTGACAAACCCCAATGAGAGAATCATTATGAAAACCCCTAGGATTCTGTAGCAAGGCCTTGTCATCTGTAACTGAGAAAGAACCACCTGGCTTGCTACTACAAAAGGAGCACCAAGAGACCATGCAATTCAACTTGACCATCATGAGTGAAGCATTGTCAGACACACATAGTCACAGGCCAGGCAGGCCTGTAATCGATCCCTTATAGATGGAAGATATATATGACTGAAGGGCATTGTATGAGTAGGACAAAGAGCACTGTATGATTAGGTAGAGCAGACTGCCATGACATCTATCACTGTTGTACTAGTGTCTTTTTCTCAGCTTACACCTATGGCTGTAGAAGGGAATCCCTTGTGATGACTAGCTGATAGAGGCAACCTGAGCTTTGTTTGTGGATAAGTCAGCCAAGTATGGAGTACAGCTCCAAATGGATAACAGCTGCACTGCAGCTCCACTCAGAGGTGATCTTGAAAGGTCAAGTGTTAAGGGGACATCCTCCCAATATCCAGAGCTTAGTTGGTAGTTAGTGGAGGTTAGAATAGAGAAGGACTCAGGGGTAGGGCAGAGAGCGTGATCAGAGGAAGAAGCTTTCTAAAAGGAGAAAGATTAGAAGACTGGGGACAAGGAGCTGTTGGATAGAGTGTTATGAATAGACATATGGGAATAGGTACAAAGTATGAGACTCTGTTATAGGTTAAAGCACAACAGAAAGTATCTAGCATGGAAGAGACCCTTAACAACAAGGGAGACAAAATGACTTGGCCAATTGACATCAGCTAGTCTGTTGTCAGCTGCCTCAGTGCTGGTGCAATAGACGCACACTAGAGTAGCCATGGTGGTAGGGATGGAAACTGCATGGGCTCAACAGTATCGGTCCCCACTCTCCAAGGACCATCTAACCTGCCAGCAATAGAGACCAATGATAAGTCCCTGAAAGAGTACCAACCTTAGGAGACCAGCAAGTTGACTACAATGGACTCCTTCCAGTGACTCATTTTGACAGGAATAGACACACAGTCAGTTTGGGTGTGGGTTTGCCTTTCCTGCCCCAGGGCCTTAGTCAGCATCACTATCCAAAGGGTTACACACACAGTATTTGATCCACCAGCACAGTAGCCCAAGTAACATCTCATCAGACCACAGGATCTGATGAGCAAAGGAATGGGAATAGGCACCTGGCCATGGGATTTGCTAATCATCTCATATATTCACTCTCCTGAAGCTGCCAGCTTGCCAGAGTATGGAAGAGCCATTGAACACAAAGCTTGAAACACTAACTTGGAGGCAATACTTTTTGAGAACACGGCATCCTCCTCCAAGATGCAGTGTACAGTTTGAATCAATGACATTTGTATCTTCCCGTGTCCCCAAGAGTAAGACTACATAGGTCTGGGAGCCTAGGGATGGAAGCAGAAGACGTCCTGGTTACTGTCACTGGTAGTGGCCCAGTTGGAGAATTTGTACTTCTTGTCTCTGATGCTGGGCTTTGTGAGTTTAAAGGTCCTGGTACCCCAAGGGTACCCAGTAGAAGATACAGCAAAAGCCTTATTGGCTGCCACTTGGGCACTAGCAGATAAGAAGAGGACTATTATCTTGGTTAGTCATGAGGAGGAAGTACTTCTGCTATTCCACATTATGGGAAGAGAGAAATATGTATGGCACCCAGATTGTCTATGTGGATACCTGTCAGTGCTCTTATGCCTAAATTTGCTGGTAAATGGAAAGGTTCAAGATAACTAGGGCCTCCCAGTCTCTGAGCAGAGTGGTCAGGCAATCTGGACTGGATAGCAGAGGAGGGAGCTGAGTGTCAGTTGTGGCTCTGGGACCAGCTGCAGTGGTGAGAAATGCAGTTCATCCGATTAACCTTCCCTTTTAAGTTTCTCCCAGGAAGAGAAGCCCATGAGGATCCTGAAGAAGGTACTCCTAGAACTTAGATGAAGATGTGGATGTAATCAGCATAAGGGGTAGACTTTGATAGATGCTAACATGCTGTCTTAAATATAATGGGTAAATAATATTATATTTTAACTTTCATTCTTTTTATTGATAATGAGTTTAAACTTTATTTTTTAATAATATGATTGTTTACCAGTTAGATTTTGTATTTTTTTGAAATGTCTGCTTAGGTCCTTTGCCTCTTTTGGGGTTTTATTAACTTAGTAGAGGCCTGATGCATGAAATTCATGAACAGGTTTGAAGGAGGGGTGTCCCTCAGCCCAGCCTGCACCCTCTGGCAATCCGGGACTGCTGGCTCATAACTGCTTGTCTGCCTGCCTGCCTGATCACCCCTAACTGCTCACCTGCCTCCCTGATCACTTCTAACTGCTTCTGCCTTGCCCTGCCACCTCAGCTTCTTTTCGAAGGATGTTCGGAATGACATCTGGAAAGTCATTCAGCTGTCCGGTCTAATTAGCATATTACACTTTTATTATTATCGATGTACCATAAACTTTCAGTATTTTATTGAGTTTTATATAAACTCATAAAAATATAATCTTTGTTAAATTTTCTTCAATTTTTTCCAGTCTTATGTCTACCTTTTAATTTGATATTTTTTTATGCTTGTCTATGTTAGTGCATTTATTGGGGTGGGGTGGAGGTGATGGCAACACCATGGTGCCAGGGGAGGGCATGGGCTTAGGAAGGTTCTATAAACTGCAAGCTCCCTTAAGCCCTCTCTTGCCCAATCCATAGAATTAGAATTTGGCTCTGGTTTCTTGGCCATCATTATGATGCCCTGTGGTCTGAAGATCTTAGCCCCATAGACCTTCAATCTCTCACTGGAGTTCTAGTCTGAAAAGCCAGATAGCCAGAATGATTGGAAGCATTGCATGCCATTGAAACAGTGCTTCGGGGCCACACCCTCCAGAAGAGAGTTCTTTGGATAAGAGCTGGGTCCAGATCAAGGTTGACTCACCACCTTCACTACATTGCTTTAGTCAGTGCTATTCTGCTGCTGTCTCTGTATGGCTGTTCCCTGGGTCAGCCTCCTCCTCCTCCTCACTAACCTGGCACCGTGGGCCTAACCCAGCCGTGGGCAAACTATGGCCCGCGGGCTGAATCCAGCCCATTCGGCTATTCTATCCGGCTCACGGAGCCGAAAGATCGGAGGGTTCTCTTGTTCTCCTCTCCGCTCCTTCACCAGCAGCCCAAGATGAGAGTGCCAGCATGGTCAGGTTGCTTTTGTTCCGGCCCTCCGGTCCAGTTTAAGAACCCATTGTGGCCCTTGAGTCAAAAATTTTGCCCACCTCTGGCCCTAACCTGTCTCCTTTTGGAGTTATGTCAAGTGTGTTAGCCCCTGTGGGTTCCACATTTACCTGAAAGTTGATGTGCTTCCATCCATCCAAGTGTAAAGGTCCTGGCAGGGTGTGCTGTTGCTTTGCTGCTCCTCACGCCTCTTGAGCCCAATCCAGAAATCGCCATCAGATGCCATGAGGTTTTCAATGAACTTCTCTATCAGCCTCTGTTCATCTTCAGACTCAATGCTGACTAGCTGGCCCCCATCTCTCCGGCAGGCTGCTCTGGCTTCCTCAAAGTTCAGTCTTCGAGAAGCATCATGGAAGTAAAGGACTTTATAACAAGGTCTCTGTGTTCCTCCCCGACAGACCAGCTGGCCTAGAAAAAAAGTAATTCCACCTGTTTCAGTGAACCCAGAGTATACTGGAGCAGGGATGCTCGGAGGCATGCGAATGAAGCTATCCCCAGGACAGGCACTCTGATGACTCCTCAGTGGGCTGTTGTCAGATCAGTTAGGGCTCTCAGAAAAACTAATAGCCTGCCAGCATGGAGATGTGGTGAGCTAGATTACATCATGCAGGGACTCCATGTTTTGTATGTCCCATCACAGCTTCCTGAATGGCCAACATTTTTGGCTTTCCTCTATAGGAGAGGTAGATGAAAATGCGTGGTGTCACGTTAAGGCACACAGATCACTTTCATGCCATTAGAGAGTCTCATGGGATAATGTGGCTTTTTTATATTTTTTATTTTTTTCCTACTTCTTTAGTGTGGTTTTAAGTGAGTTATCTGTTGGGTGCTTCCTTCAGGTAAGAGAGGCATTCTGAAATTGGGAGTGATCTTCTCTACCACGAAGCCCTTCTCTGCCCATGTGGCAAGACTCAGAATTCACCCAGTCTGTGCGCTGTTCTGCTACTGATCTTGCCTAAACTCAGCTTAGGTTAACTGAACTCTCACTATGTGCCATGAACTAAGCTAAGGGTGTGGTTTTTTTTAAAACTTTTATATTAGTTACCTCATTGAACTCCCATAGTAAGTCCCTGCTGTAGATATTGCTTATGCCTCATCTTACAGATGAGAAAACTGAGGCTTAGAGAAATTAAATAATTTGGCTAAGGTCACATAGCTATCAGCAGCATTGCCTAAGCCAGAGCTCTAATTATAAAGTCATGCCAGTAACCAGTGAACTGCATTACCCACTCCCCATTCCGCAGTCAGGTGTGCTTCCTCTGACTGACAGCTGAAGGGCAGCAGACCATCTGAGACAAATAGATGGGATTCTACTGAGGAGGAAATAGCAAATTGTTCACCAGTTCACACCACTCTAGCTCGGGTCCCGGTGCCTGGAAGCTTTGCTACACCTGAAACATGAGCCTCATTATTCCTCTGTTTAATCATCATGTACTGAGTGTACTGGCTATGCCTAGCACTGTGGTAAATGCTGGGAATATGGAAACAGATGCCAGTTCCCAGCCCACAGGAGCAGACAGCATATGTTTCTGATCAACAGAGTATAACAAGGGGAATCCCTTGGAGTGAAGAGCCAAATCCCGGGCTGTGGGTGTGACTTGCGGCATAAAGCAAGGGATAAAGGATTATGGTTTGTAAGCCCCTTCCCAGCCCTCATGGGATGGCCTCACTGTCCTAACTTGTTCTGCAGCTGTGCAGGGAGCCAGACAGCCTTCGTTCTTCTCAATTCTGTCCAGAAGACAGTGCCTCCCGGGGACAGCGTGCATATAGACACATCCAGAAAGCTGTGATTTCTTCTTCTTCTTCTTCTTCTTTTTTAAAAAAATATTTTTATTGATTTTTTACAGAGAGGAAGAGAGAGGGATAGAGAGTTAGAAACATCGATGAGAGAGAATCATCGATCAGTTGCCTCTTGCGCACCCCCTACTGGGGATGTGCCCGCAACCAAGGTACATGCCCTTGACTGGAATTGAACCTGGGACCTTTCAATCTGCAGGCCAACGCTCTATCCATTAAGCCAAACCGCTCTTGGCTGTGATTTCTTCTTTTCTATTTCTTCTTTCATTGCTTTGGCAGAGAAATTCTCAATAAGCAAACAGTTATAAAAAGTTTTGTATCTTCTTTCTTTTTTATTTATTTTTATTTAAAAAAATATATTTTATTGATATTTTACAGAGAGGAAGGGAGAGAGATAGAGAGCTAGAAATGTCGAAGAGAAACATCGACCAGCTGTCTCTTGCACACCCCCTACCGGGGATGTGCCCGCAACGCAACCAATGTACATGCCCTTGACCAGAATCGAACCCAGGACCTTTCAGTCCACAGACCTAAGCTCTACCACTGAGCCAAACCGGTTTCAGCTGTATCTTCTTTCTTGAGGTGTCTTTCTGCTATGGCTAAATAAACCCTAATAGGACGGGTCCTCCAGAGAAATAGGAGGCCTCAAACATGGTATTTCACCAAAGAGGTATTCCAGAGAAACTGGGGACACTGGCCAGAGAGCCTGTGGCCGGGCTGCTGCCTGGGGAGAAGACTGGGCCTGCTCAGCTTCAAGGAGTCCTTAGAGGTGCCTCCACAGGAGCAAAAGACAAATGCAGGAGCCCTACCCCGCCCCCTCGCCCCTCCCCGGGTCACCAGCAAGACAGAAGTTGGAGCTGAATATACTGGTAGTAGTTCCCGCTAAACACAGTTGCATTATCCAGGGAAAAGATAACACCCTAAAGCAGTTTCCCCGCACGGTCCAGCCTGGCCACACCTCCCAAGTCAGCACGTGAGTGGCAGCGAGAGCCAGAGCTGGCAGGAGGCCCAGGGGCACGTCTGGCTCTCTGGCCTCAGGAAATGTCCTGCTCTTCTTTTTTGCAGGAAGGGGAAGGGGAAGGGGGAGGAGGGGAGAAGGGGGGAGGGCTTCGGTTCCCCTTGGCCGGTGGCAGAGCCCAAGCAGCTCAATTCAGTTTACCTTTCCCTTTGGCCGCTCCGCACCCCACCCCGCCCGGAAACCAACTTGAGATTTTTTTTCAATCAGCTGTGCAAAAGCAGGCAACCAACTTTAGATTTTTTTCGGTCAGCTGTGCCAGCAGGATAGAGGAGTGCGGGCTCCATTCCCTTCTGGGGCCACGCGGTGGCCTGTGAGGCGGGCTTTCCACCCCGACATGCAGAATGAATGCAAGAGGCAAGGAACCCAAGCACCGTACCTCCTCTCAGGTCCCCGGAGGCTGCAGGCGCGAGCGGAGGAAGGAAGCAGAGAGTCACTCCTCAGAGTCAGGCGGGACTTGTCCCAGCAAACCAGGCTTCTCTCCGATCTCCAAGCGCTCATTCCAAGCGCCTGATTCAGCCATCCCGCCCCCCCCCCCCCCCCCCAGAAGACCAGGAGTTCACAGGCTAGGTTCTCAGGGCACAGCCGACCCGGAACCCCTACTGTACCCGCCGTCTCCGGTCAGACCTCCCCAGGGGCAGGACAGGGGAGTCTGCGAGCCCCATGTGCGTGGGGGTCCCGGGTCTGTGCCTGCCGGGCCAACTTGGCCCCCTGCCCCACTGGCCCCCGTTCCCGAATTCCTGGTGCCGGGCTGGGAACAGACTTGGGGAGATCCATCCAGGCTATCAGGGAACCCGCGCGGGGCTCAGGCGCGGGCGATGGGTCCACTAGTTAGGTTGGGGGGCCACCGCCCTCACCCCCGCAGCCCTCGCTCTTCAAAGACCCCGAGAAGAGGCGCGGCTGCGGCGAAGGCAGCGGTGGCTGGGGTGCGGAAGGTGCAGCAGCCGAGCGTCCGGGGAACCGGCCCCCGCTCCCTCCCCCTGCGCCCCCCGCGCCCCCCGCGCACTCACCGCTCAGCAGGCGACCCTTCTCGCCCCGGAGCCCCGCCAGCAGCACGGCCAGCACCACGGCCTGCGGCGCCCCCAGCTGCATGGCCCGCGGCACCCCCAGCTGCATGGCCCTGCCCTGGTGCGCCTCGGAACCCGGGCGCTACCGCGGAGGAGCAGGAGCGGGTGGACCTTCAGCAGCACGCACCACCGCAACCGGCAGCTGCATCGAGGGAGGACAGACCTGGCACCCGGACCAGGCGGGGAGGGCGCGGAGCCAGCCAGTCTCCCCTCCGCCCCCAGGGACGTCACTGCGGGGAGGGCAGCCCCGCCAGCTGGCCTGCCCCCAGTGCCTCCTCCAGCGCCGGGCGCCAGACACCCGGCCCACTCCGAGCTTCCCAAGAAAAGCCCGCATTTGCCTAGAGCTCAGGGCCGGGGAAAACCCGTCTGGCTTCTCTGAAGTCTGATGACGAGAGCGCCGTGGCTGAAAACAGGACCGCGCCTCGCCCCCGCTCCCGGGGACACCGCCAGATTGGCCTGGGAGAGGCAGGCAGATCTCCTGGAGCCGGGTGGGGTGCAGGGCAGGCTTCGGGCTACTCGAGAAAGCGGTGGTGGGTGTGGAGAACAGATGTTGAGATAGGCAGTGTGTCACTGGCTTGGCACGTAAGGGGCAGCATGACTAGCGTCCCTAGAAGGAGGCTGAGTTGAAGTCCTGGCTGAGAGGAGAGCAGCTCCTCTGGAGGTCAAAGGATAGCTGAATTTAGCAAGGAAGTAACATTGTACTGCTTTTAGCAGGACTAGTGTTTGTTCAGCCTTGGACTTGTGATAGAAAGGAGATGGCGTGCCTCCCCCCCCCCCCCCCCAACAGTGACCCCAGTTCCTCTGGAAACGCTTTCCTCACAACCCAGCCCTCAATGTGTGCTCCTTCTTCTGTGCTCCCACAGCAGTTGTGTTTTTCATTTGGTCTTTCATTATATCCAGACAATAATGTGGGCCTCCAAAATCGAAAGCACGAAGTGGCAGAGGTGCATCTGGGTTCCCTGCCTTTGCCTGTCGGTGAAGCACAGCAGAAGCTCCATCCGGACTGACTTCCGGTGTGGGGCCTCAGCTTGAGCCACTGCAATTCTAGACACACAGGCCTGAATGCAGGCTGTGGGATGTGGAGCCCTGCTGATAAAATGCAAAAACCAGTAGCAACAGCAGGAATTTACGGCAAGTTCATGTACAACCAACCAGTCTCTATGTCCAGATTAGAATATCTCGTATCCAGCATACATTCTTTCTAGCTAGAAATTCCTCATTATCCAAATCAAAGAGAGAGCTGCTCTGGTGAAAATCAGCCCTTGATTTGGCACCTGGTATTGTTTCCAGTCCTGTTTTTCTTCACTTAATGTCAGTGTGGCCTTTGAAAGTTTTATTGTGCGAGTTTTGTTGTTGTTTTGGCCAAAGTTTCAATTAAATCTTGGTAACACTAAAAGTTACCTCAACTTTTGTGAAGGGTTGATAAGGCAAACAGATGTTTAAGTGAATAGGTGGCTGGGCACTTAATGCCAATTGCAAAATATTTATTTCCAATATTACAACACCGTTACAACCCAGAGAGCTGTTACCTTGGTCCAATTAATTAAATTGTGCCTTGAGTTCTCCCTTTGTTACGTTGGCGCTTGGTCCAGAGAGACTTGGTTGAGGCATGCAGTCAACCTAATGTGGTAGATTATAACAACCACCCCAATTTTTCACACCACCCTGTATCCACACCCTTTACTACGTGGCTTTGCAGTTCCTTTTACTAAGGGGGCATAGTATATTTCCCTCCCTCTTGTTTCTGTGTTTGAACATGTGATTTGTTTGGCCAATAGAATGAACCAGAAATTTCTGAGCCAAGACTGGAAAAGGCCTCACATGTTTTCATTTGTTCTCTTGTTTCTCTGCTATGTTCTCTTAGGGGAACATAGCTCAGATATCCCACTGGTCCCTGTACATCCCAAAGAAGATGTGAGGAGCAGAGTTGCCTCAATCCACAGACATGTAGTAAAAAGAGACTTGCCTAGGTGCTGTTGCCTGAAGCACAGCTGTCTGGCCAAGTCTAGATCAGTCGAACCCCCAACTGACATACGGATTTGTGAGCAAGAATAAATGTTTAAGCTCACCTTGACATGCAATATTGTTGCAGTAATACCTAACTGTTACATCTGACAATTCAGGCAGGTGTCACCAGGGGGAGGCTGGATGCCAAGAGAGCTCACCAAGTGGAATTTTTCTTGGAAAAATTATCTTGGTCCAAGGTCCAATCCTTAAGTTTGACAAGCTCAAACCCAAGGTAAGAGACTAATATACCTACACATTGAGAAATACCATCATCAGGTGAGCCCATGCTCACACTGGCCTATTGAGCACATACTCTGGGCAAAATATTACTCAGTGAGAATGGGGTCAGAAGACAGGGAATTAGTGTCATGATTTGGAACTTTAGGCTTTGATAGCCTGCTAATGTCATCACTATAGAGTGCTGTCTATCAGGCAGACAAATACATCCCCCCTCCCCCACCCAATCCCCATTTTAAAGACTATTTCCTGGCCTCCCTTGCAGTTTACTGTGTCCCTGTGATTAAGTTCTGTTGGCACTGCGGAGTAGGAGTTGCATCCGATGGAGGGTATTTCCAAGAGCTGCAGGTGGAGGCCAAGTGAAGTGGTGGTCATAAATAGAGCTGTGAGCACTGGAGCAGAGCATGCAACCCTGAGCAGGAATGCCAGTGGGACAATGCCGAAGGACAAATACTTAACCTTCTCTTTTCCAATATACTCCAAAGGGAATGACCTTTAAAAGTGAGGGAGGTTGCTGAAACCAGTTTGGCTCAGTGGTAGAGCGTCAGCCTGCGGACTGAAGGGTCCCGGGTTCGATTCCGGTCAAGGGCATGTACATTGGTTGCGGGCACATCCCCTGTGGGGGGTGTGCAGGAGGCAGCTGGTCGATGTTTCTCTCTCATCGACGTTTCTAGCTAGCTATCTCTCTCCCTTCCTCTCTGTAAAATATCAATAAAATATTTTTTTTTTAAAGTGAGGGAGGTTGGCAGTGGGATGTACATGTGTGTAAGATGTAGGAATGCTGAGGCCGCTAGTCACAGAACTACACTGAGTGGCCAGATTATTATGATCTCTGAATGCATAATAATCTGGCCACTCAGTGTATAGCTTATATAAAAAAAGGCTAATATGCAAATTCTCTCCTCTACCAGGAGTTTGACTAGCAGTCAGGCCAACCAACCGCCATATCCCCTCCCCTGGCCAGGCTGGCCAGACTCCACCCACGCACAAATTCATGCACCAGACCTCTAATATATATGCTGACTGGCCAGATTATTATGAGTTCAGAGAAAATAATAATCTGGCCACTCAGTATAGAAGTACTTCATTCCTGACTTCAGACATGTTCCAGAACCCAAATTTTAAAAAACAGATTTTTTAATAGCAATTAAACTTTAAAGTTTTTAGGATTGGCCTTTTATCTCTATTTGCTTATTGTTTTTACTAGTGGTCTACTACTTGGGGCACATAAAGCCTTGTTGCTTGTTTATTTGTATTTATAATATAGATCAAGTATAACAATTCTGGAGACAACAAATAAAAACAAGAGAAATAGGAGTTTGAGAATGTATAAGATGAAAGAGATGGTTATTGTGTGGTGTCAAATACAGTGGTATCCAATAAGTAAACTAGATACAAATATTCAATAACTGATAAAATTCCCGGAATCCTGCACACTTAACTTTTATTTCTTTGACTATTTTAACGAATGACCACAACGATCCTGATGTAGGACTAGGTTGTTTCAGAAGTGAAGATCCAAGTGAGGCATCCTCTATGACGTGTCAATCATTTAGTTCAAGGCTCTGACTTCTTCTTGCTCTTCCTTGTTGGACTCTGGAATCACTTTCCTGTTGGCAGGAACATGGGTCAGTTCCCATATACAGAACTCTGTAGTTGTGAACACAAAGTAGCATGGAAACGACTTTTGAAAGTTTCCCCAATAAAGATTTACTGAATTGGATTTTGACAATGAGATTTTGCCACCAAGTGTAAATTTATATGGGGGAGAAGCTGTAATTCTTCTGTAAAGTGTGACTTGAAGGGCATGATAGAAGACCTCCTAACCCTAAATATGTTTTGCTCACCCAAGGGTCAAACTTGGGGGATTTCATCATTGATAATTATGATGGATTATCTGTTGTTCCTTCTAGTCAGGCCTCGATAATGTAAATATTCCTGGAGTGGATAATAAACATATTGCTACTAAAATCTTACTATGTATACACTTTCTAGTTCTTTCTTTCTGACAGTAGGGGATTTAGATCATCTTAAGATCTGTTGGATAAGGGATGGTAAGGCTGTATCTGTGTACCCAGAGGGGTTTCGGACAGATAGGAAAGGATGGAAGGAGGAAAAAAAGGACAAAATTAAAGTATTTTACAATGTGCCTAAAATATTTCAAAATTTAAAAAAAATGCTATAAACTAATGTACAGTATAAAAACATCACTTTCTAAATTAACTAATACTGAATAAGATCTTTCTGAATTCCTATATATAGGGAGTATGCTAGGCACTTTGGGTGATCCAGTATCTAATGGAGCTTATAATATAGTTGTAGACAAGTTAAAGGTATGTGAAAAGTTAAATAACAACTCAAGACATACTAAGAGTTGAATATTAATAGAATATGAGCACAGAGCAGTGTGCGACCAATTGCCAAAAGATGGTTACAGTGTAAGAAATTATCACAGTGAAATGGAATGAAACTCAAGGCTTCAGGACATAGGAGGGAGAATTAGCAAGCTGATATACAAAAGAAATTAAGTAAACTATGAAATATGCTTTACTCTTGGATCAACTGGGTAGTAGTAAGGAATGTTCTGACCATTCCTGTAAAAATATGCACAGATATAGAAGCACCCAGAAATAGGTGCTAATGCTACTCAAATAGCAGTCTTTACTCATTATTTGAATGAAGCAAATATTTTCATTAGACTAGTTTTGCTTCCTCCTTAGAAGTTACATCTAATCATCTGGCTAAAATGCAATAAATTAAGTTGCTGAGCATTGTGTAGACAAGATAGCCAGCTGATGGGATGATTTTTCCATTTTCCCCAGAATTTTTGAAAATTAGTGTAGATATATTAATTTTTCTTTGATAACATTAAAGGGAATCTGCCTCAATACCAATGGGGTAAGAATAAAAGTTCTATCACTTTATAACCATTCTTCCCTGAAGGTATTATGCAAATAAATACTTTAAAAATAAATGTTGAGTTAGCCACATTGGTTTTCAGTCAGAATAAAAAAATAAACACTGAGAGTTCTTAATGACTAACTAGTGGTAGCTGGTTTTCTTTCAATAGTTCTGGACCCTGTGCCTGGTCCTGTTCTAACATTATTCTAGGGATAAAGCTTTTAACACATCACTGTGAGGGTAAAGCCTTTGCTATATGAATTTAGATTCAGCAGATATGCCTTTGGTGGTGTCAGCACAGACAATAGAAGACCTACTGATTTGCTAAGGATGGTGGGGCTAGGTGTGGGTAAGGGGTAAGGAAACCACCAGAGATTGTGGTTGAGTGAGAAAGAGGTTGCTGGAGTGGAGAGGGCACTAGCAGGTGGATACAATAGCCCAGGTTAAGAAAGAAGGGGAAGAGGATGTGTACAGAGATACAAGGTTGATTTACTTTCCTGTTTACACTAACTTACATTTGCATATTCAGATATGGAAATGAACACACAAGCTTTAATATAGACAAGAAGAAAGTTTATTCAAGGCAAGAAATCTCTAAATCAGTGGGTGGGTTTTTAGAAGATCTGATTATAAGGGGCAAAGTGAGTTAAAAAGGGGGGCTTTTTTAGGGTAACTAAAAAAGTAAGAATATTTGACTGAAGTAAACTTACTTTGCTTTGTAGACTTTGCTCTTTGGTTTATAAGGAAGGGAGATCAGTTCTTTCTAAACAAAACAAAAAAATCAAAAAGGAAATGTTTTACTTTTTGCACTGACTGAAATTTAATTGAAAAACAATTGAGGTAAAATTATCACAGAGTTTATACAGACTAGCTTCTTAAATCTGGAGACTGTAGGGTCAGAAATGTTCCAGATTAGGGAATTTGGGGTTCATTCAGGAGCGTTTGTACATTAATAAGTTTATAGGGTACTATTGTTGTTTTTATTAAGTTTGTTTGCTATCATTTAGCATTTGTTTTTGCATGATTTAAGATCAATTATCATAAAACACTGAAGTAGCCCATGTTAATACTGCAGCTTTAAATTAGGTGATAATCAGCTTACTAACAATAGCACCTCATTTCTCTGGCAGCAGAGTTGGCACACTGTGGAGCTATCTTTAGTTTACCAAATATTGCCAAATTATCTGACATCCATACCCTGCCTGCCTTTGGTATATAAAAGGCCCAGGACTTGTGTATCTAGACTCAAAGGGTCAATCTCTGAAAATCTGCTATAGCTCACCGCTCCCCACACAGATAGATTTATCCAAATGCCTCACTATCAGTCTCACCGAGATCCTTTCTTCTCTTTGTTTCTTTAAGAGTTGGAGAATCTCATCTCTCTTTTTAGCCTGTGTAAAGGGGGAAAGAGTGGGTGAATCTTTTGAATAATTAATAAAATTTTTGTGTCCACCAATAACTTTTTTCCATTTTTCTTTTTGCATTTTGGGGCAGAATTTAAAAATATTTTTCCATGATAGATTTATATTTTCATTTGTAACACAATGCAGTTTTTATTTCAGAGGATGCTGCTCTGCAAAAACAATTCATTCCCAAATAAAAGGTGTTTTCTTGTGCATCTAATAATTAACATTTATTAATACTTTAATACATAACCTATGCCAAGAACTTTATATAAATCATGTAATTATTTCATTATATTAACTCATAAGTTTGACTACTATTATCCCATGTTATAGATGAGTAAATCTGAAGTTTACTGAGGTTAAGTAGCTTACCAAACTATTAAGTGCAGAACTAGATTTGGTACCAATTGTATTTGACATCAAATCCCAAGCTAATGACCACCATATCACTAAATTGCTATTAAGTGATAGCAAAACACAAAATCAGCAAGCTTAAACCACATGCCATCATCTAAGTACTATAACAGGGCTCTGTCTAATAGCTTGTGCATGAAACAGCATTATTTTCTCATCTCTCCTGTATTATATATTGGGACATTCTCAAGTTCTCCTAAGTGTAAAAAACTAATTTGATACAGGCATGAAGATTTATCAAGATATAGACTATATAAAAAGAGGCAAACATAGGTACAATTTTTTTTCATAGAATCACTTATATTCAGTTTTGGAGATAGCCAGGTAGAAAATTGCATCTGGGGTATTTGAGAACGAAAGAAAAACCTGAGAATCTGACAAATAAAACTTGCAACTTCAAATGTCCAAATAAAATGGAAGAAGCTCTGTTTAGATCAAGATTAGAAGCAAGAGGCTTCTAGTCAAGATGGTGGTGAAGGTAAATATGATACTCCCTTCCTCCCACAGTCACATAAAAATACAACTAAATTATAGGAAAATTATTCAGAACTACTTGAAATTTAGTTGAATGAAAGTCATACAAATAAAAACATAAAAAAGAAGCTACACCAAGGCTGGCAGAGAACAGAACAGGCTGGTCCCACACTCACATGTGGTAGACAAAAATCAGGAGGGATTTTTTGGCTACAAAAGACTCTTTGAGGATTGAAGGTTCCCAGCCCCACACCAGACCCCCAAGTCTAGGGTTCTGGTACCAGGAAGAAAAGTCCCAATAACTTCTGGCTTTTAAAACCACCAGAGATTGTGGTTGAGTGAGAAAGAGGTTGCTGGAGTCACAGACAGTTTTTCTCAAAGGGATCATGCAGACTTACTTGACTTATTCCCTCTGAGCTTCAGTGCTGGAGCAGGGTCTCCAAAGGCATCCAGGATGTATAGGGAGGAACTAAAGAGTCTGGCATCAGGGTGAGAATCAGAGGGACCACTTTCGCTCAGATAGAAGTGCTGGCAGAGGCCATTGTTTCTTTGCCGGACACTTTTCCCACAGAATAGGCAGGGAAGGACCCTATCTGAGTCTCCATCGCCTGACTATCACTGTTTGCCCTGGTGATTCTCTGAGACCCCATCCCACAAACCTGCAGGCCTACCCAAGCTGTTTCCAGTGGGTTTTCCTTACAAATGGCCCGTCTTGACTCAGGCTTAAGACTCCCCTAAAACTTCTCAAACAAGCAGCATCTGATCTTGGATTGCCCCAAATCTTTCATTAAGTGGCTCCAGCCTCAGCACTAGTGGCAGCAAGCCTTGGTTAGCAGCTTGACCTCTCCTGGGTTCCTCTAAGCTCGGCATAAATAGCAGCCATATGCCGATCACTCTAACTCAAGCCAGGTCGCTCCAGGTAGAACATAGGAGGTGGCTGACCTTGGCCTGAACCTCCTGGGAGGCCCCAGAGCTAGTGCATCTGGTGGACAGCTTCATACCATGCCATAGCACCACCCAACTACCTCCACAAGAGACAGACTCAAAAAGTGGACTCAGAGCACACCAGAGCCACCCAGAAATAAGTCCTGCTCTGTGAGGTGGGCCCATGCACAGCTGATCCTCCTTGGTAGTTGCAGCCAGTCCTTGCAGCCAATTGGCCTGGGGGTAAATTTCTCCCATTGATGTTCCAATAGCATCAAGCCTCAACTACAACAGGACGGTATACACAGTACACAGTGGGGCCAGCTCAGGTGAATAGCTGTGCCACTGGACCTTACAGAACACCTACTACATTAGGCCATTCTATCAAGCCCGGGAGGTGTAGCAGCTCTACCCAATATATAGAAACAAACACAGGAAGGCTATCAAAATGAGGAGACAAAGAAACATGTTCCAAATAAAAGAACAGAACAAAAGTCCAGAAAAAGAACTAAATAAAACCCCAATGTTATTGTTTCATAGTACTGGAGGCTAGAAGTCCCAAATCAAGATGTGGGGAGGGCCTCAGCACTAGTGACAGCTCCCTCTGGAACCTGTGGGGGAATCCTTCCTCGCCTCTTCCTAGCTTCTGGTGGTTTGCCAGAGATCTGTGACTTTCCTTGGTTGGCACCTCTATAACTCCCATCTCTGCCTTTATGGTCACATTGCTTTCTTAGTGTGTGCTTCTGACTTCACATGGCTTTCTTATAAGGACACTAGTCATATAGGGTTAGGGGCTAACCCTACTCTAGTATTAACTTCTTAACTAATTCCATCTGCAATGATTCTATTTCCAAACAAGGCCACTTTTTGAGTTACCAGAGATTAGGACTTACCACAGACTTTTTTTGGGGGATACATTTCAATCCATAACGAGCACCCATGATGTCACAATACTATACAAGAGGCTGAACAAAACTCAATCCCTGCCTGCAAAGTGATTGCAGATTTGTGGAGAAAAAGACAACTAAATAATTTCAAACATGCAATGATGGGGTCAGTGTATAAAGTGCAATTAGAAAACTGAAGAGGGATCCTTAATTCAGACTAGAGTGTGTATGTATCTGTCAAGGGGTCAGAGAAGATGTCCCAGAGGAAGCGATGTCCAAGCTTGGACCTAAAAGTTGTAGTCACCCAATAACAACAGAGGATGGGAAGAAAACTTTTGAGAAAACAGGGTGTGCAAAGCTCCAGAAGCTTCTGCATTGCTAAGTGATTCCTCAGCTTTTATACCTGCAAGAGAAGCCACAAGCCTCAGGCATGCTCTGAGTCACAGGAGAGGAGGAACCCATGCTGGGGAGAAGTAATCAGCAACCGGACCAAGAACAATGCTGCTTTGGTTTGCATCATTCTGCTCAAGTCATGTTAATGTTACCTTTTATGAGCCTACAAACTTTTCATTTTATTTATTTTGGGACAAAATTTCTATCTTTTATTGGAATATTAGACATCATATATTACAGTTATTGAAGGAAAATAAATTCAGGGTATTTTAAAAACTAAGCTGAATTTCATAATACCTGTTCACTTGCTTTGGACTGAATAAAATATGTCTGTAGATAAAGACATGGGGTATTTTCAATGTAGGTACTCAATGTTAGTTTCATTTCTCAACTTTTCCATTGAACATATACTGAATTGAAATCAATTGCTGCCACACAGTGATTACATAGCACTTTATATCTCTATTGTGGTATTGATCTTCCTTTCCCTGCTTTATCTCATAGTTGCTACCATGTCTCTTTCAGAGTCTTACTCATCTTTTATCCTTCCTTAGAGCTTAGCAGTGCCTTGCATATTATACTCAATGATTTTTTGTTGAATTGGATTGAAATTGATTGATTCATGATGTATGAATGAAATCATTACACTGACGAATACATAATTATTAGCCTAAGCAAAAAATATATATATTTTTTAGAAAGTGAATTTAAACAGGGGCAAGTTTAATTCTTAAAATCCCCTTTGGTTAAAATTTTCTGGGTAGTTATAGGCAAGTTGTGTTGTTATAATCCTTCTAATATATAAATAGATAAATATTTAGTTATAAGATTCTAAAATATGAATTAAAAATTCATAATGGTAATGGGAAAAATAATGAAGTAAATAAAGGGAAAATGTCATGTTAACATAAAAAATAATTAATTTTCTATTTTTATTTTAGGTCTTTTTTAAATAATTTATTTTAGTGCCTAATAAGTTTTATAATATAATATAATATAATATAATATAATATAATATAATATACCAGAAACAAAGCCTTCAAATGTGATTTGACTTCTGCTTCCTGGACATGTTTCCTGGGAATGAATAATAGAACTACTGTAAGCAGCTATATATATCATCAGAACAAGAACATTGCCGAGTATAAGATACCTCTGCCAGGATAACTAAATAAATTCAGTGGTGAGAGAAAATCCTTACAATTACCTTGCTAGTAGGGATAAATTAACTTACTTGTTAATTTCATAACAAAATTCTGATTTCTAATCATAGTGTGTTGATTGTGTCCATTAGTGGAATTTTATGATATCTTAATGTATTAACTTTAAAAATAATACTAAAAGGGGGTCAGAATTTACACTTACAATATTTTTATATTATTTATTTTCTTACATTATATTTTCATTTATATTATTTACATTTAAATAATATTATTGAAAAAATAAATTATATAATAAAAGTTGATTACAGAAAATTAGAATATGATAATTTACCAATTTAATGCCTCAGCGAAGGATATTGAATTTTAGTGTCACTTCTAGAATATAATTGCTCAGTTCTCCATTTTTGCCTGTTCAAAGTCTAACAACTTGTGTAGAAATATATTTTATTGGAGTCAGATAATTTGGGTTTAAATCCCATTTCTGCTGTGTGATTAATGGAAAATAATATCTTCACTATCCCTCCTGGCTCTTCCTTTCTTCCATCCAACTGTACTCACTAACCCATGGGCCAGAAGTTTGTGGTCTTGGGTAAATCAAAGAACTATTTCTATGAATCTTGGATTGCTCATCTATAAGGTAAATAGTTGTGAAATTTGGAGATAAATCAAACATTGCTTAACATAATGCGTGACATGTGGTGGCTATTTAATAAATAGTAGCTATTATATTATAATGATGGTGAAGAGAGAAAATTTTTTCCCAATCCTTCAAAAAGTGGGAAAAAGGAGAGAAGGTTGGCTTGCCCACCTTCTTTTTACAGGCTTGGAGGATTTCTGATTATTAACCCTGAATTATGTAGTGCAAAGTCCTCTGACCACAAATTCTCCTGCGTATTATAAACATTTTCCTCAGTTAATCTTCAGGTATAATAAAGTTCTTAATACACACAAGACTTTTTTTTAAAAAAAAGGTACTTTCTTCTTAAGACTTGGTTCTTATATTAAAAAAAATACATTTCTTTCTTGTATTATGGTTGACATTTTTTGACAGAAACATTCATCAAAAATAGTATATGGTCTTGCATCCATTGGTTATGCTTCTATGAATGCATACAAGACCCTGAGAGGGGGTGAGGGCATGTGTCAGGAGGTAGGGGAGGCTGGAGGAAGGTCAATTGGGAAAAAAAGAAGACATATGAACTACTATTTATAATACTTTAAACAATAAAAAATAAATAAAATAGTATATGATAGTGTTTATTTCTCTGATAACCTGTCTACAGTAACAACAGAAATTTTCATTTGACTACCCTAGTATAAATGCTAATTCACTTAATCTTAAAATATTTTATAGCAGTATTGAATTGATTCCAAACCATCTCTTTGCTTAGTTACTTGGCAACCATCCTAATACTTAGAGAATCTAGAAACTCTTGAAACCAGTATGATATAGTAGTTAAGCACCTTGGCTCCACTGTCAAATGGACCCAGGTCCAAACTAGCTCCACTGTATTTTAGATGTGTGACCTTGAAAAAGCCACTTGCATGTTTCAGCTTCAGCTTCCTAACTAATAGAAGCAATTTAATGCTTCTCACACAGATTTTTTCTGAGGATTAAGTGAGAATGTGAATAAAGAAGTTATGCTGTAAATGTTATATAGTTAGTACTCAAAATAATCTTATTATATAGTGAAGAAAACAGACTAAGAAGCACGGAAATATATTAGTACAAATGGAAAGTTTTAAAAATTCTTTATTTCTTCCATTGAATATAAATGCATTATATGGTACAAACATCAAAGAATGTGAGAGAAAGCACATAAAGAAAGATAATATTTACACAAATCAATTTCTGAATCTAAGTATAAGTTTAAAATTTTATAACATGCAAAAATTTTAGAAACTTAAAGAAGTTTCAAAGTAAATATTCTATGAATTAAAAATACTTCATCAAAGGGAGAAAGGCAGCTAGAGAAGCAGTGGGTTAATTTAATAATCATAACATAAAAAGCATGCACATAAAAAGTGATGAAAAGAAGTTTTTAGTGCAATTAAAAATAATTGGAGACATGGAGGTGGATATGAGCTTAAAGTTGCCTAAAGATGGTGAAAAGCCTGGCTTGACTGGGATGGAAGAAGATAGGGTAGGAAAGTTGAATGGCATCATATCCAGGACCTTGACATAAAGATAGCTCTTAGTTTAGTAGGAGATAGGAACTGTTTCTGATGTCAACACAATTAAGTTATAAATAAAAAAATAGATGATTTAAGAAAACTTCATTAATTGGAAAATTAAAAAGCATACTTAAAATAATTCATGGGGCAAATTATAAATAAAAATATAAATTTGAAAATACTTTAAAAAGAATAATAATGAAAACAGTATCTAGCTTATGAGATGCAACTAAAATAGTACTTTGAGAGATGTTAATAACTGTAAATTATCATATTACAAAAAAAGATAAAATGGAAAATTAAAGAATAAGTGAAAAGGGAAGAAAGTTAGAAGGAAAATAGGAATCAACCCAAAATTGAAGACATAAATAATAATATAAAACCAACAATATGAAAGAGGTACAATAAAGCACAACTTCTAGCATATCAACATTCACATCATGGGGGTGGTGGAAGGAAAAGAAAGAGAACAAGAAATTGAAAACCTATTTGAAAAAAAATAATGCTAGAAAAGTTCCCTAAAATGGCAAAGGAAATAGACACACAAGTCCAGGAAGAACAGAGTCCCAAACAAGATAAATCCAAAGGCCGAAACCGGTTTGGCTCAGTGTTAGAGCATCAGTCTGCAGACTGAAGGGTCCCGGGTTCGGTTCTGGTCAAGGTCATGTGCATTGGTTGCGGGCACATCCCTGGGAGGGGTGTGTGGGAGGCGGCTGGTCAATGTTTCTCTCTCATCGATGTTTCTAGCTATCTCTCTTCCTTCCTCTCTGAAATATCAATAAAATATATATATTTTTAAAAAGATAAATCCAAAGAGGGCCACACCAAGAAATATATTTAAAATGCCAAAGGGTAAAGACAAAGAGAAGATCTTAAAAGCAGCAAGAGAAAAGCACTTAGTTACCTACGAGGGAGTGCCCATACAACTATCAGCTGATTTCTCAACAGAAAGTTTGAAGGCCAGAAGGAATTGGCAAGAGATGTTCAAAATGATGAAAAGCAAGGACCTACAACCAAGATTACTCTGCTCAAAAAGGCTAATTTTAGAATCAATGGACAGATAAGGAGCTGCCCAGACAAGAAAAAGCTAAAGGAATTCACCACCACCACCATCATCACAAGAGATGTTAAAGGGTCTTCCTTAAGAAGAAGAAAAACAAAGATCAAATATATAATAAAATGGCAGACCTGGCTAACATTTACTTTAAATGCAAATGGATTAAGTGCTCCAATCAAAAGACATAGGATGTCTGAATGTATAAGGAAATAAGACCCATATATATGCTATCTAAAAGAAATTCACTGCAGTTTAAAAGATGCACACAGACTGAAGGAAAAGAGATGGAAAAAGTACATGGAAATAAAAATGAATAAAAAATCTGGGGTAGTAATAGTTATACTGGATAAAATAGACTTTAAAACAAAGGTTATAACAAGAAACAAAAAAAGGTCCCAGAAATTCTACTTCTGGGCATTTATTTGAAGAAACCTAAAACACTAATTAAAAAAGACATATGCATCCATATGGTCATTGCAGCATTATTTAACAACTAGTGACCCAGTGCATGAAATCACATGCATGGGGGGGGGTGTCCCTCAGCCTGGTCTGCATCCTCTCCGATCTGGGACCCCTCGGGGGTTGTCCGACTGCTGGTTTACAAGGATCAGGCCTTAATCAGCAGTTGAATATCCCTCTTGCAATCCAGGACTGCTGGCTCCTAATCACTCACCTGCCTGCCTACCCAATTGCCTCTAACCACTCTGCCTGCCAACCTGCTCACCTCCAAATGACCCTTCCCCCACCAGCCTTTTTGCCCTTCTCCCCAGGCTGATCTCCCCCAATTGCCCTCCCCAGCTGGCCTGATGGTCCCCAACAACCCTCCCTGGACAGTCCCCTGGACGGTCTCCCAGTCTAATTAGAATACTACCCTTTTATTAGTATAGTCAGAATTTGGAAGCAACCTAAGTGCCATCAATAGCCAAAAGGATAAAGAAAATAAGGTATATATTTGAAATGGAATATTAGCCATAAAAAAGAATGAAATCTTTCCAATGTGACAATGTGGATAGAAGGTGCGGTGCTGAGTGAGTCCATCAGACAGAGAATGACAAATACCATATGATTTTACTTATCTGTGGAATCCAAAGAACAAAATAAATGAACAAACAAAACAGAAAGTGACTCATAGATACAAAGAACATTTTGATGGTTGCTAGAAGAAGGGGGGTTTAGAGTCTGAGTAAAAAAGGTGAAAGGATTGAGAAGCACAAATTGGTATTTACAAAATAGTCATGAGGATGTAAAGTATCTCATAGGTAACATAGTAAATGATGTTGTGGTGGCTATCTGTGGTTCCAGATGAGTCATGGATTTATTGAGGTGATCGCTCCATAGGTTAAATAGATATCAGGTCACTGAGCTGTATACCCAAACTAATATAGTATTGTATGTCAATTATAATTGAAAAAAATTAAAAAATAGGACCACAAATCAGACTTATAGTACTTATGGAAATTAGGGCCATATTAATAATTTAAATTTTAGTCCACATCTTACTCATCAGTAGAGCTTGCTTTGGATGGAATTGGGTCTACCTGCTGTATTATCTATCATTTCTAATAGTGCTTTGGCTTTAATAAGTTAGTTTCTATACTGGAGTCTTTTTCTATGCGAAAATTAGCAACTTTCCTCAGTTTCACTTAGTTAAGTAGTAACTTCCCAGTTTTGTTTGACTCCATATCCTATGCTTCTTTTCCTGATTTACTTCAAACCCATAGTAGATATTTTTGTATATCTACACCTAATACACTTACAGAATGGTTTCTTTATTCTGAAAAGGAAGAATTAATAGAATTAATTAGGGTTAACTATGGTGAAGAAGACAGATAGAGTCTCCGCTCTCACAGAAAAAAATTATATTCTAGTAGAAAATGTGTGCTATGGGAATACACAGCAGGGGTAGCTAATCCAGTTTAGGGCCAGCTTTCTTCAAAGCTAATTACTTATTTTATGCTATCATGTAGCACTTTGAAAAAAAAAAAGCTTAAAGAGTAAAGAATAGTTGTCAACAAAATATTAGCAAACTGAATTCAGCAATACATTAAAAAGACCATACACCCCATGATCAAGTGGTATTTATCCTGGGATGCAACATTGGTTTAATATTCACAAATCAATTAATATGATACACCACATAACCAAAATGAAGACTAAAAATCATATGATCACATCAATAGAAACAGAATAAGCATTTGATAAACTCACTTTGTGACAAAAACTGTCAGAAAAGTAGAAATAGAGAAAACATACATCAACACAATGCAGGATTTATATGAAAAATTTCCAATTAACATTAAAACTTAAAAGTGTTTTCCTTAAGATCAGGAACAAGGCAAGGATGTCAACTTTTACCACTTCTATTCAATATATATTGGAAGTTCTAGCCACAGAAATCAAACAAGAAAAAGCATAATAAAAGGTATCCAAATTGGAAAGGAAAAAGTAAAACTGTCATATTTGCAGATGACATGATACTACACACATAGATTGCACACAAAAAACCTATTATAGCTGATAAATGAATTTAGTAAATTAGCATGATACAAAATTAATATTCAGATATCTGTTGCAAGACTTGCTCAGTTGGTTGAGTGTTGTTCTGTGCACCAAAAGGTTGCTGGTTCTATTCCTGGTCAGGACATGACATCTACTTGGGTTTTGGGTTTGATCCCTGGTCAGGCACATATAGAAGGCAACCGATCAGTGTTTGTTTATTCTCTCTCTCTCTCTCTCTCTCTCTCTCTCTCTCTCTCTCTCTCCTCCCTTCCTCTCTCTTAGCATGTCCTCAGGTGAGGATTAAAAAAAATACCTAAAAATAAATTTAACCAAGGAGGTCAAAGACCTGTACTTAGAAAATAATAAGACATTGATAAAGAAATTGAAGAAGATACAAAATAAATGGAAGCATATAGTGTGCTCATGGATAGAAAGAAATAACATTGTTAAAATGTCCATGCTACCCCAAACAATTTATAGATTCACTGTAATCCCTATCAAAATACCAATGTCATTTTTTTACAGAACTAGAATAAGTAATTTTAAAATTTATATGGACCTGCAAAAGATTCTGAATAGCTAAAGCAATCTTTAGGAAGAAGAACAAAGTTGGAAGTATCATTCCATCTGATATAAAACTATTCTCAAGATTGTAGTAAGGACATTTATGTAATACCTTAATCAATAAAGAAATAAAAAAAGACTGTAGTAATTAAAACAGCATGGTACTGGCATAAAAGTAGACAATAGATCAATGGAACAGAATATAGAGAGCCAAAAATAAACCTCTTTCTTATGGTCAATTAATCTATGACAAAGGAGGAAAAAATATACAAAGGTTAAAGACAGCCTATTCAATAAGTGGTTTTGAAAAAAAATAGCAAAAAACGAAACTTGACCACTTTCTTATACTATATAAAAGAATAAACTCAAAATGGGATTAAAGATTTTAAATGTAAGATTTTAAACCATAAAACTCCTAAAAGGAAATATAAGCAGTACACTACTGGCATCACTCTTAGTGATATTTTTTTAGATATGTCTCCTTAAACAAGGGAAGCAAAAGAAAAAAAAATAAACAAATGGAACTATATAAAAAAATGTTTTTTTTGTGTGTGCGCGCGTGTGTGTGTGTGTGTGTGTGTGTGTGTGTGTGTGTGTGTTTGGCCCGGTAAAGGAAACCATCAACAAAATGAAAAGACAATTTACTTAATAGAAGATATTTGCCAATGACACATTCAATAAGGGAATAATGACCAAAAAATATAAAGAACTCACATAACTTGGCCAGCCAGTGTTTCCCAGTGGTTGAGCATCAACCCATGAACCAGGAAGTCACATTTGGGTTCTATTCCTAGGCAGACACATGCTGGGGTTCCAGGCGCAATTCCCAGTAGGGGGCGTGCAGGAGGCAGCCAATCGATCCTCACCATTGATGTTTATATCTATCTCCCTCTCTCTTCCTCTCTCTGAAATCAACAAAACCATATATTTTTTTAAAAGAATTCACACAACTTAACACCAAAAAACAATCATTAAAAAAAAAAAATGGGCCGAAACCGGTTTGGCTCAGTGGTAGAGCGTCGGTCTGCGGACTGAAAGGTCCCAGGTTCGATTCCCGTCAAGGGCATGTAGCTTGGCTGCGGGCACATCCCTGGTGGGGGGTGTACAAGAGGCGGCTGGTCGATGTTTCTCTCTCATCGACATTTCTAGCTCTCTATCTCTCTCCCTCCCTCTCTGTAAAATATCAATAAAAATATTTTTAAAAAAAATAAAAAAAATGGGCAGAGGACCTAAATAGAAACTTCTCTAAAGAAGATATATAGATGGCCAATAGACATATGAAAAGATGTTCAAAGTCACTAATCATTAGAGAAATGCAAATTAAAACCATAGTGAGATGGTTTTACTAACACCTGAACATCTTAATTCTTAGTGGATTCTATTTCTATTTTATGTTACAAATGCAATCTTGAGGAAGGTGAGAGTTTTTCTTGCTTACAGTAAAACTATGTATTAGTAAAAAGTCTCATTTTGGACTTGATTCCAAAGGTCAGTATGCACCTCTTAGCTTGTTGATTCTGATAACAGAATGCTTCAAGTATGAATATATTCTATGAGTTAACCACCATTCCCTGTGTCTATTCCTTGAAATCTGTTATGTACATTCTATAATTTTCATATAGTAAATTTATATCTATTACAATAAGATACAGAACTGTTAGACCACAAATGATCTGCTGTGCACTTTAAAAGATAGTCTGAATAATAAGTGACAAGGCTTTTTCTAGCACTAACCTGATTTTTAGAACGAAGCCCTAACAGTAATTTATGGGAGTGGGTGAAAGATGTTAGAGGAATATTAATCAGAGAGAGGAAGAATGCTGACTTGCAGAAAAAAATGCATATCTAAGCACCTTTCTGTACTTCCTGGAAATTACTTGACCCTGGCTCATTTCCCAGCTCCGACATATATAATTTTCATAGACAAATGACAGCTTACTAAAATGAGAAAAACATATCAGTCATTACATAAGAGGGAGTCTATAACATTTTTCTTAAATGTATGTTTCAACAAAATATGAATTTATCTGTTTTGAAGAAGGAAAATGTATATTTTCTTGATTCAGTTACATTTTTTCTTAGTTCTATTACATATATCTTTTTTTTAAAAAAATTATTTTATTGATATTTTACAGAGAGGAAGGGAGAGAGATAGAGAGCTAGAAACATCGATGAGAGAGAAACATCGACCAGCTGCCTCCTGCACACCCCCTTCTGGGGATGTGCCCGCAACCAATGTACATGCCCTGGACTGGAATCGAGCCCAGGACCTTTCAGTCCGCAGACCGACGCTCCACCGCTGAGCCAAACCGGTTTCGGCTATTACATATATCTTAATGGAAAAACCAATAATAATTACTTCACGAACATAATTCCTGTTTTAAAAAATTTACACAAAACAAATGCATAAAAGTAAAAGTGATTTTCAAAAGTGCTTTAATATTGCTTTAAAATGCACTTATTTTTTTAAAGCTATTAAGTGAGATCCAAATTTTAATATTGAAAAAACCATGAGCATAAAATGAGCATTACATTTTAAAATTCAATAAACTATAGATAGATATATTAAAGGTAGTTCTATATATGATTGAATTACATACTACCAGTATTGATGATTCAGCCTGCAGTAATTATCAAGGCAAACAAGGTTTTCATCATATTGATGTTAGGTAGGTATGATGAATGGGCGATTGGGACTAACTTGATCTTTCAGGTATGTCTTTCCTGCTTTACTGTTAAGTTGTAAGGGGAGCTAAAACCGGTTTGGCTCAGTTGTAGAGTGTTGGTCTTCTGACTGAAAGGTCCCAGGTTCGATTCCGGTCAAGGGCATGTACATTGGTTGCGGGCACATCCCTGGTAGGGGGTGTGCAAGAGGCAGCTGGTCGATGTTTCTCTCTCATCGATGTTTCTAGCTCTCTATCTCTCTCCCTTCCTCTCTGTAAAATATCAATAAAATATATATTTTTAAAAAGTTGTAAGGGGAGGGTGGGGGATTCCCCATCCAGATGACTATCCCTGGCCCATACTTCTCTAGCCCATATATTCACAGGCCTGTCTGAAAGCTCAAATTGGCTTATCTCAAAGGTACCTAAAATTCAGTAAGTCTAATAATCCAGGAGTAGGGACCGTCCAGTCTGTGGACTGTTTAAGGCCCACAAAATTATTTGGTCTGGACCTACCAAGGCATTAGGGGTGAGTTAATTAAATGTTTGACCAAATATAGCAGGCTAATTTTTAAGTTGATCATTTTGTTTGGCCCTCAAATGATATTATAATATCCAAATGGCCCTAGGCAGAAAAAGGTTCCCCACCCTTGGTCTAAACTGAACTTTTAACCCCTCACTTCTTTCCAATAAATGTCAACACCTGACCTTCATTTAAAGTTCCTTGCTTCACAAAGTGGCATCATAATCCTGTTCAGCAATCCAGAAAGCAATGAGTTATCTTTGATACCTTGCCATGCCTCGCCTTCCATGTCCAATATATAAGTGAAGTCCCAGTTATTTTACTTGCTACACATCTCTCAAATAGCTTATTCCTAACCTAGGCTACCCTCACCTCCCAATAGATGATTGCAATGGCCTCCGCTCTGGTTCCTCCCTTCTTTTCACTTTTAACCCATTCTCCATATCACATCTCCTAAACTTTTCAAACAAATCTGATATTATCATCCCCTAACCTAAAGGCCTTCGATGGCTTCACATTACCATACTGATCCTTCAGCTTCTGAAAGGTGCTAATCCTTCTGAAACACAGGGTCTCTGCATGGATGTTTCTGTGCCTGAAATGCTCTCCTAATGCCCACTCTGTCCCTCTTTCTGGCCTAATTAATGCCCACTCTTCTGTCAAATCTCAGCTTAAAGTTTTCAGAAATCCTCCCTGATTTTCTTGGTTGGATCAATATTGCCCTATTAAATGTTTTCCTACCATGTAGAATTCTTTCATAAACATCTCTCTCTGATTAGATTGCAAATTTCATGTGACAGAATTTGTATAAAACATGATGTCTTTTTTGTTGCTATTGTTCATCGTTGGGCTCCAGTACCTCACACAATTGTTTCTCTTTGTTTTAACTTACTCAGTGCACTAGAAATCGATCCTTCATATAAATAAAAGTTTAAAGTTTAGATATACAGTAGTCCCACATACCCATTATCTGCAGTTTTGCTTCCCATGGTTTCATTTACCTGTGACCAACCTTGATCTGAAAATATTAAATGGAAAATCCCAGAAATAACTCACAAGTTTTAAAGTGCGGGCTGTTCGCGGAGTGGTATGATAACACCTCATACCCTCCCAATCTGTCCCATCTGAGATGTGAGTCATGCCTTTGCCCAGCGAATCCATAATGTATACAGTATCTATATGTCAGTCAGCTGTCTCAGTTATTAGATTGACTGCCATGATATTGCAGTACTTGTGTTCAAATAACCCTTATAATATCCTAATTCCTAATACCTTATAATATTACAATGCCTATGTCATTTTCATCTCTAAGGCATTGTATCATCTCACACAATCACAAGAAGAAGGTACAATAAGTTATTTTGATCCCAAGTGCCCTTTAAAAAAATAGAAGGTATTTTGAGAGAGACCACATTCACATAACAACTTTTATTACAGTATATTGTTGTTTACTTGACTATTAATTATAGTTATTGTTATCTTTCACTGTGCCTAATTTATAAATTACTCTTTATCATAGGTATGAATGATTAGGAAAAAACCCTTGTATAGATAGGGCTCAGTACTATCTGTGGTTTTAGGCATCCACCAGAGGTCTTGGAACATAGATCCTGTGGATAAGGGGAGACTACTATAGTATCCTAAATATCTTCTAGGTTTTTTAAAATAAATTACTGGATTACAGCTACAACAAAAATATTTTTTACAAGTTTATTTCAATAATAGAATTAACTGTAAATTTTGAACAATATTTTTGGCTTGTACTTCCCTCTACCCCAAATTACCATAGTTATTTCAATTTGTTTGTCTTAAATATTGATGGTGTAAAAGTAGTTTTCAGGGAATAACTCAACTGTTTAACAATGTGACTATAGTTTGGAGGAAGAGTATACACTTCTAGGACTTCGCTTTCTTTTGTATAGGCAAGCCTCTCGCTTGTTCCTAAGTTGTAGTATATGGAAAACTGTCTGCCCCTGTGTTCAGTCCCAGCTACACTGGGACAGTGGTCCTGCCTTATTTTCCTCCCCTGACCCTGTGTCCTAATTACCATATCAAGGTTTCTCTTACATGTGGTTAAAACTTGACACCATGATTTTAAATTTCTAACTATTGCCTTTTTCTGGTCTCACTTCCTTCAGAGAACATACAATGCTCATCTGCTGTGACTTTCTTCTGTGACCAATGTTTCTCTCTCACACTGATGCATTTTCACTCTTGTCTATTGCTTGCACATCCTTTCGCACAACTGACTGCATGACTGTTCAGTACCTGTGAATGTGTGAGGCCTCTGAGTCTTGGTCAATTCTATTTTGCATTGTCCTCTTATGAAATGAGTACCTTTTATGACATCTAACTCAAGGAACTAGGCTATCATGCAGGATCCTTGTTTACACAGGTTAAATCATCCATGTATTAATTTGTAAGCATTTGTTTGATAGGTTAGGACTGTGGTCAGCAAACTGTGGCTTGCAAGCCACATGTGGCTCTTTGGCCCCTTGAGTGTAGCTCTTCTACAAAATACCACTGCCTGGGCAAATCTATTTTGAAGAAGTGGCATTAGAAGAAGTTTAAGCTTATAAAATTTGGCTCTTAAAAGAAATTTCAATCATGTACTGTTGATATTTGGCTCTGTTGACTAATGAGTTTGCCAACCACTGGAACTGTTAGGAGATCATCTACTATTTGACAGGCCCTATGATTATAAAGTCAAAGAAATTATGATCCTTTCCTGTAAGGAGCATAGAGCCTGCAGGAGAAATACATCAACCAAACCACAACCACACCACAACACTATATTTTGGGACTATGGCAGGGGGATGTACAGGGTCATAGGGGAGCACAAAGGAAGGGGCCTTTGTAGCAGAGTGGGGAATATGTGAGGGTAAGAAAAGTCTTGAATGTGACCACTGAATAGTTTTAAAGTAAAAGCAGACATTACCTAAATGGGAAGAATAGGAGAAAGACATTTCCAGGTAGAAGAAATGGTGGGAGGTATGAAACACCTTGGTGGGTTCTTGGAACTAAAAGTGGTTCAAAATGGCTATAGTGTGGCCCTGGCCAGTGAGGCTCAGTTGGTTGGAACATTGTCCATGAACCAAAAGGTAGCAGGTTCTATTCCCAGTCAGGGAACATACCCAGATTGTGGGTTTGATCCCTGGTTGGGGTGCATGCAGGAAGCAACCAATTGATATTGCTCTCAATCACTTTGATGACTCTCTCTCTCTTATCTCTCTAAAAAATAACTTTAAAAAATTATTGTATGAATTTCACTTAAAGGGTAATGATGGTAAATGAGACTGAGAGGTGAGGCAGGAGGCAGATATTAAACTACAGTTCAACCAATTTTAGTATAGTCAATTTTCATTCATAGTAGGTATAGTTTATTAAAGTTGCTGTGAACACTTGAATTAACAAATACTGAACCATTGTTTCCAGCTTCCTGCCTGCCTATGGTTACATTTCATCAAAAGATCAATATATAACTTTTTTTTGATGTATGTTTGTCTTTAAAGACACCTTATTTAAAATATACTATTGATTTATCAATATAGAACCCTCAACCAGCATCACTTAATTTTAACTCATATCTACTCAAAGTTTATCTAATACATGTATTTCCTCCATAAGGCATATGACAATCTTGCACTTAGGACCACTAGACAGCATTTCAGCCCTTGGAGGCTTTTCTTAAAACAGTAAAATCATTTTTCAAAAAGCTGAAGACGTGGCACTAACTAAACTGCAGAAAGGAAACCTGCTCCTAGTGTAAGAGCTGAAACAGGAAGCAGAGCACCATCACCTTGTTCATTCTCAGCCTGAAACGTGTTTGGACAATGCACAGTGCTCACTGTTCTGTGGGTGTCCCCCAATGACCATGGAAGCACCACGGGCATTGAGTTGGAGTTACAGATAAATTGTAGCTAGTAAGTGAATTTGCAAGTATTACCACCAGAGTGGCTGTAAAATCTCGAGCCAAACAGATGAATGATTGTATCACCTCAGGCTCTGACGGCATTCTTGACTACATTTAACATGACTAACATTTTCTCTAGAAAAATGGTCAAATGATGAAGTAAATATACATAAATTGCTTAACTTTATTTTCTGCTCCAACATAACTTGCCCATGATTTTTCATCTTGTCTTTGATAGAGGCAAAGGAAAAAGAATGTTATATTGATTTCAGGTATGCCATAATTATTTTCTGAGTCACCTGATCCACAGAATAATATAGCTCTCTAATAATTCCTGCTCCCTTTAAGGTTTCAACTAATTTGAACATTAATGCTTCATGTAACTGAAATCAAATGGATATGTCTGCATTTATTTAAAAAATACATGATCCCTTTTTTTTTTTTTGCTTCATTCTGCATTGGTAGTTTCATTCAATCATTGCAAACAGATAATCAGAATGGGTCCCTGTCCAATTGTACCATAGGGTTTTAATTTTGTTCTTAAGGTGAATATGAATAGAAAATAAAGTATACAGACCTTTGGGAAAAAGAGGAAGAGATGCAGCTGGGGGCATGGCTTTATCCAACTCTGAGGCTGGGGCTGTCTGGGGCAATTAATTCAGCTACTTGATCCCAAATCTCACTCTTTCCTCCAAGCATGTTTCATTGACTGTAAGTGTTATTAAAAATTAAGGGGAAGGGGGGAGAATTCACTTCTCAACTGAACATGATCTCCAAGATTAAATAATGTTTGAAAGCAAAGTGGTACTATAAATGATATAAAAGAGTAATTAGTATTCATATAATCTTTTAACTATCATTTGCTACCAAAACATTTGCTTGTTATTGTGACTGTACAGTTTTTGTGATTCTTCCACCTGAATTATTTGATAAATTAGGAACAAAAATTTAAGTGACTATATTTTGTTGGTGAAAGAGAAAACCACCATTCCTAGTGGTATTTGTCTTAGGGGGAGAAAGGAACTCTGTCAATATTACATTGGGGTGGAAAGCAAAACTAAAATAAAGCAGGTAACACTGAGAAAATTTAGCTTTGTCTGGGAAGCCAATCCTGATCAATCTGACACCAAAGAGGATTTTCTTTATCTGAATTCCCTAATCTCTGGTTTGACTCTAGGACACTAACTTTGAAAGTGTAGGACAAACATGTCAAACCTGTGGCCCTGAAACCACATGCAGCCCACAATGAATATTTTTGCGGACCAGCCAATATAACAGTATGTAAGAAAGGTTTTTATAAAAATTTCATAACTTAATTTTTACAATATCCTGTTATACATAATTATCAATAATGAACTACAACATTCACTAATGATTGTACTATAATTGTGTTGCATTCATTTCCTGTATGCGCCTTACACACAGGCGCACCATTTCTCTCCACTAATACCAGCAGCGAATATTTTAGCTGCTGATTTCCACGTCATTAGTCTTGTACTGACTTGTTTAGTGTGTGCAACAGGAAATATTTTGCTTTCAGAGAACAAGAAAAATAGGTTTATTTGTGTTATGTTTATTAATTTGTGCTTTATTCAGTGTCTGGTAAGTTAATGTTCAAGAAAAATATTTTTATTAAAATGTTCTATTATCTTATGTTAATTGAAATATGGTAGAAGTCATATTTTGATAAAGCCTGCTATGTGAACTCTAACTCTGCTAAGTCTGATTAAAACACAGGGTACTTACCTCAGCTTCCAGGTAGAAACCTGGAGGCTAAGGCAATTATCCTGTGCCTGAGACCAGGACCAGGAAATTGATTCCCAATGACTCAGTAGCTTCAGGGATAGAAATGTAGATAACCTTTAGAGACTACCCACTGAGCTCTGCTTCTGTGTTATGGGCCAAATTCCAATGTCCAGGCAGGACGTGACTGGGAACCAACCCTGCGGGTTGTCCCCAGTCTTTAGAATTCAGCCTTTGACATTCAAACGAAGGAAAATTCCTGTGGTTTGAGCCTTTAAAAAGACTTCCTACCCCTAGAACAGTGCAGTCGTATAGAGCCTACCTGCGTGTAGTGCTCTTGCGGCTGTCCTGGCCAGTTTTTTTGTTTGTTTGTTTGTTTTGTCTTTTTCTTTATTTTTTTATTTCAATAAATCTTTGTCTGCTTTTTAAATTCATCATCAGCCTCCGGTGGTTTTATTTTGAACCAAGGATTCGACCCCACAATATTAATGATTACTCATTTATTTTAGCCCTTTGTATTCAGCATGTCTCTATCAAAATAAACCTACATTTCAATTGAAAATTGAAGCTTTTGTGTTTTTTTTTGCAGCCCTCATAAATTTATTTTTATTTATTTATTTTTAAATACTTTTATTTTTTAAATATATTTTATTGATTTTCCACAGAGAGAAAGGGAGAGGGATAGAGAGCTAGAAACATCAATGAGAGAGAAACATTGACCAGCTGCCTCCTGCACACCCCCTACTGGGGATGTGCCCACAACCAATGTACATACCCTTGACCAGAATCGAACCTGGGACCTTTCAGTCCGCAGACCGATGCTCTATCCACTGAGCCAAACCAGTTTCGGCTATTTATTTTTTTATTAAGGTATTATATGTGTACATATTTTTCCATTGTCCCCCCTCCCCCACTCCCATACAGCCCTCATAAATTTAAACCTTGTTTATTTGGCTCATGTTAGCCTTTTAGTTTGACATGCTTGGTATAGGATGACAAAGAATAACATTAAATTTTTATTTCCACTTTCATGCTTCAGTGTCTAAGAAAACACCCTGTGAAGCCTGTTAGATTCTTCTTCTTCAAAGAATGCTCTTATCATAGTACAATTTGCTTCTTTTTCACAGAAATGATAGATAGCAAACTCACTTTCGGTTTAGGCTTATAGTATTGGTTGCAAGGACTGGGTGATAGGACAGGTTAAAACCCCATTCCCAATAAAGGGTTTATCTGACATGTTGATATTCAGATTAAATAATTTACTTGTAAAAGGATTTTATATTTATTTACTCATGCTAAAACTTTCATTCCAGTTGGATATTTCCAAATATGTCACCTCTCTCTCTCTCTCTCTCTCTCTCTCTCTCTCTCTCTCTCAATAATTTCCTTGTAAAAGGATTTTATATTTATTTACTCATGCTAAAACTTTCATTCCAGTTGGATATTTCCAAATATGTCACCTCTCTCTCTCTCTCTCTCTCTCTCTCTCTCTCTATATATATATATGTATATATATATATATATATATATATATATATATATATATATATATATATATTTCTTCCTTCTCCAAGCAAATGCATCACTTATACTTCTTTACATAAAGAGATAGTCATTATAAAGGTGGCAAAACTAGAAAGCAAATTAGTTTTATGATTTCAGAGAATGAGCTGACTATTCATTTATTAGAATGTTTTCAGAGTACTTTAAAACTCTCAGAGGTAGAATAATGGTCCATAAAGTGCTATCAGGTTTTCTTTATGGACAGAGTAAGCCATCTAATCTTGACAGACACAATTGTTTTTGATTTCCTGCCATGGACATTCATCACAGAAATGGAAGTGATTAATAGCATTTTGTTCACTAACCAAAAACATTTATAATGTATACCTGGAAAATATTCCAAAATAGAGGATAACATTAAAGTTTCAAAAAATTTCAACAACTGAAAAATCAATATCAGTTGAGGAGAGAAAGCCATAAAGGTACTTTTAAGAGAGATGGAAAATAAATTTTTTGATTTTCATTAATTTTAAGGAGATGGTGGAAGAAAAAAACACCGTTAAAGAGAATTGATGGGAAATATTGTTTTAACCATTTTAAAATGAATATTATTCCAGGAATTTACTTATCATGTATATATTCAAAACATGTATAAAATTTTCTCAAATTAAACAGATTATTATGAATGTTTTAAAAGACTTTTACTCCCATTTACTTTCTGTCATCAAGCTAAAAATTCTAGAATAATGGTGGTAGCAATGCAGGAATAGTACTATAAACTTAGAAAAACAGTTGTACCCAAAATAGATTTTATATTTTAGTAATTATAGGGAGTCATCTTTTCTCTCATCATATATTGACCATGAGATACAAGCACAAGAAAGAAAAGAGGTGAGGTGCTAGAAATGGTCCTAAAGCAAACTTGCAAACAGATTAGCTTTGGGGAACATTCTTGTAAAAATTATCAGTCTAGAAAATATGTCTAGACTGTTTGTTTAACCAAACAAAGCTTAAATGATTTTCCAAAGGTCTCACAACTAGGAGGTGGCAGAGTCTTTGAATCTAGACTGTTAGATGAATATATGTTGAAAGGCTACACAAAATGGAAATATCACTGTAGAGAGCGTACTTTTATTCATTTATTACTTCAATTATGTTTTTATTTATTCAATCAAAAATATTTGGGTTTCAGCAACTGGAAAGGCATGGGGTTAAGCAAATAAGAAATAACTTCTGTCCCCATAGAGGAGAACATTAACAATTGTTGAGGGCATACTATGGTCAGGCACTATAAATCTTATATCAACTCTATGAGGTGGATTTTTTTTTTTTTACTATTTCTCTTTTTATATCTGAGGAAGCTGAGCCTCATGTGTGTTTAATAGGTTGCTCAAAGTCACACAAATGGTAAGTGGCAGAGTTCAACTTCCAAAACACTTTGTCTCCAAAGCTCACTACACTAGGGCTTGTAATCTAGTGGGAAAGACAGAAACACGCACAAGTAGCTGCAACACAGATAAGAGACTGTGACAAATACTAGGAGAGAGGCACTTGCTCTGGGAGCAGAGAGAAGGAAGCTCTTCACCGGCTAGTATGAGGTCACTCTGGGAAGACTTCACAGAGAAGGTGGCATTTGAGCTTGGTCTTGAAGACAAAAATGGGGGTGGGGGGAGGGGAGCACAGAGAATTACAGGTAGAGACATAAAAGTGCATTGCAGGTTGAATAAACAGCTCATAGTACTGCAGGACCGGGAAAGATATGTCTCATGCTTGTTTTCATACTTGAGTTTGGAATTTTAGGATATTTGGCAGCATGCCTAAACAATGCCATGGCCCGCAGTCATTACAACACAATGAGGTGCATGGGCTCTGGAGTTAGGATGCAGGCTTTGAATCTAGGCTCTGCCACCTCCTAGTTGTGGGACCTTTGGAAAATCATTTAAGCTTTGTTTGGTTAAACGGGTATACGCACCATGAGGTTGTTTTAAGGAAAATATGAGTAGATACATGTAAACTGCTTAGCATTGACTCCCTAAATTGGCTGTTAGGAACACTACATCCCAGTAATACATTTAGTCACTGCAGGATTCTCTTGGACACTTTTTGCACCATGGCATCGTTGGAAGAGAACTGTACTGTACATAGTATTAATAAACTCTCCTATATACTCACCAGGCACAGTTTCAGCAACAATCTCTTTCTTTTCTGCTGGATTGCTGTTTTGTTAGGCCTCTGCTACTCTCCAAAACATAATCTTCTATACTGCATTGCAAGACCCACTTGACTAAATGTACAATTTGGCAGATATATGGAATATTGTTTAGGTGGAGCAAAAATGACCCACCACTCTGGTAGCACATATGGGGAGTGGTATACAATGTGGTCCAGCCTGGTGGCTGAGAACCAATTGTAGAGAGTAGGTACATTAGGAGTGAGAGAGGGGTACAAGGTAAGGAAGATAGTGGCAGGAGAAGTCAGTCAGGTCATAGTCAGATTGGAAAGGAACTGGAATGCCATGTTGAAGAGCTCAGTCTTGACCCTACAGATATGGAGAGCCATGGAAAAGAATGACAGTAGGTGCATGGGCTGAATTGTATCTCTCTCAAGTCCCTATGTTGAGGCCCTCCCTACATCCCTCAATGTAACTGTGTTTGGAGATAAGGCCTTTAGAAAGGTAATAAGGTTAAGTGAAGCTATCAAGGTGGAGCCCTAATGTGATAGGATACGTCCTTATAAGAAGAGACACCGAAGCTCTCCCTCTGCCATGTGAGGACATAGCAGGAAGGTGGCCATCGATAAGCCAGGCAGAGAGGCTTTAGCAGAAATTCACCCTGAATGCACTTTGATCTCAGACTTCCAGCCTCTAGAACTGTGAAGATGAAGTTCTATTGTTTAAGCCACTTGGTCTGAGGTATTTTGTTAGGGCATCCCCAGCAGACTAACACAGTAGGAAACCAGCATAATTGGACTTGGGACTTAGGTAGATAACTAGTGCAGTGATGAGAATTGTTTTGCATATTTTTTGTCTGGTCAACTCTATACATTCTTTGATACCCAACTGCTCTGAGACAAGTTCTTGATTCCTTAAGCTTGATTTTAATGTCCTTCAGTATGTTCCCATAGTATTATATGAATATATCTATCATAATAATGTATCATAATTCTTGGTTATTTCCCCACTACACTAGATTGTAAACTCCTTGAGATCAGGAACCACATTCTATCTTTGTATTCCCAGCATCTAGTACTGTACTTGGCATAGAGGAGTATTTCAATAAATATTTCATAAATAATTCATAAGTTAATAGAAGAACCTGGGCAAGGAAACCAGTTCTAAGATACTAATATAATAGTCCATTAGCAGAATATCCACATGTAGCTTATACCATATTGTCTTAATTGTTTGACACAACTTAATTGACGAAACAACTGATAATAGTGTATCTTTAACATTTTATTTCAAATCCCTTCCAAAATGATATTAAATGAAACTTTTAACTACAAAAGTGCTGAAGAAATAGATTTTTAATGATTTTTGCCTCAATTAAAATGAGTCTCCTTCCCTCACTTTAAGTCCTAATATAAATATACTATACCTTATATCCTCGAGAGAGAAGAAAATGCTGACTGTGTCTAATTACCTAATTTGTTTGGAGGAATCAGCAATAGTCCACAAAGAGAATTAATGTGATCAGCAAACTCAAATGCATTGTTTTGTAATTTATGCAGAATTCCCGATAAGTCTTTCAGAGTTTGCCAATATGTGCAATGATTAAAGACATTAGGCCAAAACAAATCCTCTGTCTTTGCTTTTATAGTTCAGAGACAGTTACAGGAATGAAATTTATCCATTAACTAAATAAAGTATTTCTATAAATCACTGCATTAATTGCTGACTTAAGGGCTGTGCCTGCATCATGAAAAGCAAATAAAAGATATTGCCAAAAAAGAGACTTGTCTAGTTGATTTGACAACATCAATGTGTTTAATTTCAGCCCTTAGTGGAAATGGTGACATACTCATTCCTCTGTTCATTTAATTTTGATCTATTAAGACAGTCAATAACATTCAATTTTTCCTGATTTTATAATATTTCTGTTCTTAAAAACATTGTATATGGTTTGTGAAAGTATGTGGATCCATTTTTCTCCATTTCCCTCTAATTCTGTTGTTCCTATATATCCTTGGGCTTTTGTAAAGACTGAGAATAGGCAGTTTGATAGAATTTCTTAATCTTCAATTAAAATTCTAACAAATATTTTCTGTTTGCTCAAGCAGACATACCAGATGTAGGAAAATTGTATATACAAATGTTAATGAAAGAATAATTGGGATTATTTAGAAAGCTTAATGAAAATCAGATGACCTTCTGAAATGTTGACCTACCTTTTCCAGACACCTTTTTTTCTCCTCCATCTTTAGGGTTTCATCAATGGCATCTGTTTCCTCTAAAGAAAAAATAAAGTCATATTCTATCTGAAATCCTTTTATCTTGATTTTACAATAATAGATATAAAATTGCATAAAGATTAAAAAGTATTACATAGAGTAGGAAGGTAAATACAAATATGTACTTTATCTCAAAACTTTATAAACCAGATTCATAAATAATTGGAGATGGATTTAATTAGCTATGGCTGCAGAACAATTTTAATTTTTATAAGATAAGTAAGCCTCAGTCCAGAGACAAGAAAAGATATTTGGTATCAGAGATTCCAATTTCCACATCTCCACTCAAGATGTTATAAGAATAGAGGCATTTTCCTCTGAATAAATAGGGTGGTTCCTGAGGCAGGGTATACCAAAGGGTAAAGTTGTATCTTTGTATTTTGCATTTTCTTAATCTTGGAATCAGAATGTTGAAAGGCATAAAACTTGGCACTTACTGTTTTTCTCAAGGGAGAGAGACCGCAAGTAACTTTTCTCTAAAAATTACAAAACAATATAAATCATTAGAAAACAACTGCATTAAAGGTACTTAAGCTTTTTATACCTATCAAAACAGTTTCCACGTCTTAGGCCTTACTAAGGTCTTACAGGCCAGGAACTTGGTTCCTAATGTTAACTTTGCCTTCAACTTTCACTAGGAATTTCATGTTTGAACTCAATTATGTAAACGACTATTTAAAAAAAACAACACTTTATTGATTTCAGAGAAGAAGGGAGAGGGAGAAAGGGATAGAAACATCAATGATGAGAGAGAATCATCAATCGGCTGCCTCCTGCACACCCCCTACTGAGGATCCAGCCTGCAATCCAGGCATGTGGCCCTGGCTGAAATCCAACCTGGGACCCTTCAGTCCAAAGGCCAGTGTTCCATCCACTGAGCCAAACCAGTTAGGGCTAAATGACTATTCTTAATATCCTTTCAGCCAAGATATAATAACATTTACCCAGATGCTTCTATACTCTTTGGCCAAATATATGATATAGAGGATACTTTAAGATGTAATTTTAGATATAACAAAGACACCCCTGATTCTTTTGGGTAGAAGAATTGATAAGAAGTTTTAAGAACTATTTGTATAGAGTTTTAGAAATGTCAAATGAAAGATTCTTATTTTAGAATTAAATTTGATAGATGAATAAAATTGTGGTACATATATCAGCCATACATAATGAAATCTTGCCATTTGGGGCAATATGGATGGACCTTGAAAATATGATACTAAGTGAAATAAGTCAGACAGAGAAAGACAAATACCATATGACTTCACTTACATGTAGAATCTAAAGCACAAAATAAGTGAACAAACAAAAGAGAAACAAACTCATACAGAGAACTGATGATTGCCAGATGGGATGGCTATTAATTAGGGATGGATGAAAAAGGTGAAAGTACAAATAGCCAGTTATAAAAATAGCTACAAGCTGTAAAGCATAGGGAATATAGTGAATAATGTTGTAATAATTATATATGATGGTACTAGACTTGTGTTGGGGGGGATCACTTTCTAAGTCATATAAATGTGCAATCACAACGCTGTACACCTGAAACTAATATAATATTGAATGCCAACCATCATGGAGAAAAACAAAAAGCATTATGTTCAGCAGTTTCTCCGGGGAGGGGCTCTGGTATCTTCCATGTTGACTGAGGTGGAGGCAGATACTCACCAGTGGCGCTGCTCTTGGAGATCCCGGTCACCGGCAGGCGCTGACTGCTGCAGCCGGACAGCACCAGCTGGGATTCCTTAGGAGGATACAGGGACGCCGTGACCCAAAACTGCTTGGCCAAGCTGGTGTCCTTTTCTGAGGAGCCACTGAATACTAATAATCCATGGAGACAAATGTCACAGGGCTTCTTTCCATGGGTAGGGCATGTACTGCGCCTCGCTTCCATGGCAACTGAGGACGCTTCTTCTCCAAGCTCCCAGAACCCCTCTCCCAGCCCCGCCTCTCAGAGAACCTTCAAGTTGGCAGCCACAGGCCAGAAACCCTTACTTTCCTCCGTAGATGTTGAGGTCCAGCGCGCATCGGTGGGCCCTCTGAAGGCCACGTCTCTGGTGACCACAGGCTTCGGGACCAGTCTTAGATGGAGTCCAGATAGGAGAGTCACATCATCGGCTGGGGTCGTGTCTTGTCCTGTTGGGAGTCAGTGGGGAAGCACTCCTGCGCTCATATTGTAGGTCAGCCTTCTACCTGCCTCCCCTGTTCTCCACCTTCCATTCCCCCAAAGATGTCCCAATAAAGCTTTCTATTCCTTAGCTCACTGCCCCAATTCCTCCTTCCACACCGATTGTCGCAGCTCGTTATAGGCCAGCTTTGGTTGGAGAATTAAATAGGGCAGTTCGCATTCTATTGGGGGCTAGAGGTCTCAACTGGGCCAATGGGTACCCATGTATATAATTTTTGTTATAATTCTCTCCCTCTTTCCACACTCATCCTTTAAGACAGATTTTAGGAAAGAAGCTGGTTTTAGATGAACTGCATCTACTGATGGGTCCTGCTAAAGCCTGCCTAGACTGCAAGAGTGTAAATGACTATTTAAAGACGCCTGACGAGTGGACTCAGTACTTTAATGAAAAATAAGTTTGTTAATGTAGTCCTATGGAAAGATTAACAAGTGCTTGTGAATAGCTTTCCTGGGAGATTTTGTTAATCTAGGAACAGTTTAACCATTTCAGAGACAGGAAAGTTGTAATAACTGTGGCAGGAATTGAGATGATCCCCCATAAAGGCAACTTAGGAAATGAACATGCACTGATGTCAATCTATGTCGGCATGGCATTTTATCCTCTCAAAACACTAATACAGTCTCACGGAGAAGGTACTTCAAAAGTCGATAATCACAAATCTACATAGTCACCCAATCTATCCCAAATTTTTTCTGGTTAAGAGCCCAATGAAATACTGAAACGTTTTATATTGAAAACACACATAAATTTCATTACAAACATTATATATTTAGCAGATAGTAGGTTGAGTTCTCTCTTGGCCGAGAGATCTGGCAATATTGCTGTGTCCCAATCCCAACTCCTCCCCCCCAGGTACGTTGATGTGCCCAGGCGCCTCGCTTGGATGGATTCCCAAATCTTTTTACTTGGCCGTGTAGTTAGTGATTGGTACTGTTAGCAATCAGCTAACTACACTGCCTAGTAACCAGACTCACAGAAAACAGGGTACTTTCATCACAAACTTGCAGTCTCAAGTTGGCGCCCCACGCTTTGCCACGACGGGCTAGCCATTGCTTCAGCTGTAGCTCACTTTAGTTGGTGAGTGTGCATGTGCCTTACTAAGTAATGAAAAACCGGCAGGATTAATCACAGCTATACAGAACTAAACCATTAAAAGTCGTTACATGGGGCGGGGGTGGTGGTGGTGGTGGGGAGGCGGCGGGGTCCTCCCAGCAGTTTGAAAGCCTGCACCTTACAATTAAAGCCATCAAATCCCACACATTTCGCTTGCCTTACATGGAATTGCATACTCTTGCGTTTACTCTTAGAAAGGGGAGCAGTTTAAGTGTATCTAGGAGCAGCGCGCTCCCCCCTCTTCCCCCGCCCTGAGTCCTCAGGGCTCTGCTCGCACTTGGACAACTAACTCGCTGGCCCAGCAGCAGCGCCAGGCCCGTCGCATGCTGACGCATCAGATCTCCAAGCGCTTGCAGCTCCCACGCTCCGGGGCGGCGTCCTCTCCGGCGGCGGTGATGCTGTGCCTTGTTTTGATGGCAGTGGAGTTAGTGATTGCCAGCACAGAGTACAATCAGCTAATTACACTGCCTACAAACCGAGCACCGGCGCCCGCAGGCTGCAGCTCCAGGCGGTCCGCAGCGCCGACGCGGTGTCCCCCGAGCCGGCGGCCCGCAATCGCCCCCCCCCCCAACCCTCCGCCCGCCTCGACCCCACACTTCACCGGGGACGCTGCCCGCAGGGCCTGGGCGCGAGGCCCCGGCGAGGCTCTCGGGACGACGCCACCGGACCCGCCAGGGACCCCCCCACCCGGGACCCAAACCCGGCTCGCAGGCTGCGCTGTCCCGCAGGACTCGCCGCGTACACCTAGCGTGGCACGGCCGGCGGGCGGCGCTCCGGAGGGCACCCCGCACCTCCCGGGCCGGGGCCCCCATCCCCAGGTGGCTCCCTGGAGGCCCGGCCGCCGGCTTCACCTCGGCCGCCGCCGCAGAGTCCGGCTGCCGGCCTCCGCTGCCCCGCAGCCTCCCGCACCTCCCCCGCCTCCTCTAGGTTCCCGTCGCCTCTCGGTCCCCCACGCTTTCCACGGCGCTCCCACCGCCCCCACTCCCGGGCGTCCCGACGACTTCTCTCCAGTTCCCAGCCCAGACCCTAGAGCCGGCTCTCTACCCCGTGCGCCCCGCAGCTCCAAACGGCCGAGTGGTGGTGGCCGCGACCGTGGCCGTGGCGAGCCAACCGCCCTTGGAACCCCGCTAGGAGGGGGCGGGGCGGGCACGCGGGGCCGGGGCCGGGGGGCGGGGGAGGGGCCGGGGGGAGCTGAGAAGGGGCGGGCGGCGGCCCCTGGGAGGAAGGAAGAGGCCCGGAGACCAAGGCACAGCTCCTTAGAAAGTTCCTCTACCCCATGAGACTGGAGGGACTAAGAGCTCCTTCTCCCCTCCCCCTCCCCAAGAAGCCCCAAGACCCCACTTTTCATGCCCGTCCCCATCAGGGAAGACAGCTGGCCTGGGACCAAACGGAAGGCTGACTTTTCCCGATGGAGATAGGCCTGGACCCTGACTTTGAGGGTTTTGCCTGCAGTCTGCATTCCTCTTAAAGGCTGGGAGGACCCTGGGGTGAGGTGGAAAGCTGATCTAGTAAAAAAAATAAAATAAAATAAAATAAGCAGCCAGGAAGCTTGTTTCTCAGAGCCAAGTATGGCCCTCAGGAGACCAAGGCCACAGTTTTATCCGCTCAAGACCCATGAGAGGCAAAACCAAAACGAGTCCTACTTCCAGCACCTCTTTATTAAAATACCCGTTATGTGTTCAGCCCCTAAAGTCATCGGTGGCAACAAAAAAGTGAACATAGTTACCCTTGGAGACAATAGAGACAGGAGGGAGAATTGTGATTGGTCAGGGGATGTTCATGAAGCAGGTACTTGAAATAAGACTAAATTTGGACATTCAGGGTGAGGGCTGTGAAGGCCAGAGAAACAATGTCTTTGACCAGTTCCGTTTTCTTATTCTCACAATTTCACATTTGATGGCGTGGATGTGTTTATATATGTGGATTTGGGGTGGATGGGGCATAGAGTACAGGGACAGAGGGTTTCTGGGAGACATCCATTATTAATTGTTTCCTTTAGTTACTCCTCCCCCCCCCCCTTTTCCTTCAAGAAATGAAGCAGAAGAGAATAAAGATTATTCTCTGATTACTCACTGTGTGGAACTCAATTGGAAGTAGTTGCCCACCCCCCAATACGGTCTTCATGAACCCAGCATAATGCAGTGGTTGTTTATCCTGAAAGCTTAGTTCTAAATTATTTTCCACCAAAGAAAGCTTCCCAGCTACGGACCAATTCCCGAAACCAGCAAATGGTCTCATAGGTGCCATCAATAACACGGAGATGGGAGAAAGGAATCCTGTGGGATTTATCAACACACACCCCATACCCACACTATTAACCCGCCAGAAATTCCCAAGGATAAGTTTAAGTTACCGTATTATCTTTGAATATGAAAGTATTTTTGCTAAATTCATTGTTTGTTCTGTGAACACCAACAGTGAAGAGTAAGAAACCAAAGTGAAGTATACAATGTGCAGTACAGAAAACATGGATGTAAAAATTAACCTGTAAAGTTAAAAAGGCAAAACACAAGTCATTTAAAACTCACTATAATTTGTGTCCATCTCATTTTGGGGAGAGGCACAATGTTGTAGAACACATTACACAATCCCTTATGCTCCTTTACAATGTACAATCAACAAGCCCTACCAGGCAACACACTGAAATCAGAGCTCATTAACCTCTGAGCTCTCTAGAGATAACTGTGGAGCCAAGTTTGTATTTTACAGTTAAATAGACATACATAAATAAAACCAGGAGCCGAATACCCTCCATTCCATTAGCAATATGCTGACTTTTAAGTCTTGATTAGGGCACAGTAACAAAAACAAATCTGTTCTTTCAAATGGTTAGTCATTTTTCCTAATGTAAGATTTACTGCCTCTTGATGTTTGATGATTGATGATTATTAGTTGCATCTTGCATGCCTTACCTGAGCTGGATTGCTTTCATCCAAGGCATGGGTTGCAGTAGATGCCTTGAGATTCAGGTTTTTAAAACTCCTCTTCAAATATAATTAAAAATAAAGAAAACAGATATAAAAGTCATCAAGATGCATTTTTCTACTGAAATGAATTTTTAAAATGCCATTTATCTTGTGGATAGTACATCTAAAGCAGCTCAATAATGAGAAGAGTCTGTGTGGCCTGGCTCTGTGTGTGTGTGTCTGTTTTAAAGAATGCTTGTTCTCAGGGTTGCTGTTGATGTGGCCTCAGTTACTAGAGAAACTCCACAGATCTCGTTCCCTTTATGGTTCATGTCTAGGCATGCCTGGAGACCAGGAGACCCACGACTTAATCTAAGTAAGAATGCTGGGGGTGGTTAAAATGCACCAACAGAAGACTGTGTTTGTTTTAGACAGTACCAGGAAGGCACCTTTCATGGGAATTATTTACTGTTTTATTTAATTTCTGGGCTTTTGATGAATAGAGAGATGGGGAAGGAGCACTAAGGAAAGGAGGTGAGATTAGTGATGAGAAGGGAATGAAGAAAAAGCTAGAAAACAAACACCTGTTTTAGCTTTGGCAAATTTATATTGGCTACATTTACCACTCCTACATAAAAGACAGAGAAGTGACAGGGAGTTGGGAATTAACACATAAACACCATCTGAACTTTTTCTATTTATTATAGTGTTTGAAGCATGTTAGGAAGGAAGAAGTAAGAATTAGACCAATTAGAAATGATTGGAGTTTATCAACTTCTTTTTAGACAGGTTTATTTTTTAAATGTCCATTTCCTCTTAGAAAATATATATATATATATATATATATATATATATATATATATATGCCAGATTATCTTATTAGCATTCATGATACTACATTTAGGAACTAGTTTATGTGTCAAAGCAAGACAAGATTGAAGTCAACTTAGTGCCTTTGAAGAACCAAACATCAACAAGTATGTTTCTGAGAGATTTTTCTTTCTAACAAAAATGAAATGCCAGCAGTTTTTATAATTTTATACTTCTGATTCCATTTTATTGCACTTTCATTAGTAAGAGTGCACCAGATTCTTAATTAGCTTGTATATGTTTATTGATTAATCAATAACATTGCTTGACATGTGAAAATGTTAAATATTTTAGTAAATCAGAAACAATCTAAAAATAGGCTTTATATTTAAAGTTGTTTGAGCTCTTAGTAATAGGAATAAACATGTTGCATATTTACCGTCTTCAGAGAACACAGTCTAGGGATTTATGGTTTAGCTGGAGAGAGACACAATTTGTATCTATAATAATAAAAGCATAATATGCAAATCAACCAAATGGCCACCCGGACGACCTCCAGGCGGTTGTGAGGGCCAAGGCAGCCGGGGCTGTGAAGGCCTACTCTTGCATGAATTTTGTGCATCGGGCCTCTACTATATAGAAAATTGAGATAGTTACACAGTCATCTCTCAGGATCCCTGAAGGATTGGTTCCAGGACCCTTTATGGATACCAACATCTGCAGATGCTCAAGGTCCTTATATAAATGGTGCAGTATCCTATCTAATAAAGCTGGTATATGCTAATTGACCCTCACACCATCCCAAAGATCAGCTGCCTCCTGCACATCCCCTGGTATGTGCCCACAACCAATGTACATATCCTTGACCGGAATTGAACCCAGGACCTTTCAGTCTGCAGGTCAACACTCTATCCACTAAGCCAAACCAGTTTTGGCTATGGTGTAACATTTAAAAAAAATATTTTTGATCAAAGTTTGGTTGAAGCCGAGGATGCAGAACCCACGGATTTGAAGGGCTGACTGCATTTAATTACATTAATATACCCAATATGATATTTTAGATATTATTTGTATAATTATATTACATATAATTATATTAAATGCCAAGATGGAACTTATGTATGATGTATTTAGGTTTAGGCATGTTTAGTTTTAGATGGTGAAAAGACATGGTGGTGGAATTAGATATATGGAGCTGGAACTCCAAACCTGGACTGAAAAGAGAAATTTTGTAGTTTCCTGAAGCTGTAAGAGTTGAAGTTGTGAGAATAAGTGAGATCTCCAAGAGAGCTCTGCTGTCTTATTTTTATTGATCCTCCAGCTCTTACTAACCTGCGATGGTTCACACAGGACAGAAGACAACTAACAGCAATGTGTTATTCTTGCAGAATAGGGAATAGCACGAGGAAAGCAGAAGGCTCAAGACCAACTTTGAGAGCATCCATCTGCTATTTAGGGGCTGGCAAGAGGAAGTACATCTTGAGAATGGTTAATCCACAAGGAGAAGTGGAAGAGAGGATTCTCACTGAAGCCAAGCTGTTTTAAACAGGATCATGGGCATATATGAGTCCAAGGGTAACTGCTGCCTTGGCACCACCAGGTCATAAGGTGTGGTCAGTGGAATTGGCCACAGAGCAGCAGATGACTGCACGGCACTGGCTCTATCCGAATGTTTTGCCTCAGTGCTGTATCAGCCAATCAGTTAAGGGTCCATAAACTGCTCTGGCTGCTAGTAAATAAATTATCTTTCCTGGCCACTTCTCACCACTGATTAAACTCTGTCACCTCTAAAAAAAAGGGGGGGGCCTAGATTGTCAAGCTTACCTCTTATAAGAGGTAATTTCAGGATTTTAGTACAACCAACAAGTCATCTAGGTGAACAGTTGAAGAAAGTCTATTCTTCATAAGAGAATTGACTATCTTGTTAACTAATTAATTTATAAGAATAAAAATACTTTATGCTATTCTTTTAAGAATTACTCTATATCTACTTATTCTTGTTCTTATTTTCACTCTCCCTAATTTGACACAAACCTTTTTTTCTTTGTAGATTTATACTTTTTAGTTTAAAAAAATTAAATAGTTTTTATTTTTATTTCCCCTGTATCCACAGACTATCTCTCAAGAATTTCATCAGGATTACATTTACTAAAGTTCACATTGTCCTTCCCCTCTTAGGTCAGTGGTCTGCAAACTGCAGCTTTTGAGCCACATGCAGCTCTTTGGCCCCTTGAGTATGGCTCTTCCACAAAATACCACATGCGGGCACTCACGTATAGTGCGATTGAAACTTGGTGGCCCATGAGCAGAAGTTGGTTTTCAACTCTCAAAAGAAATTTCAATCGTTGTACTGTTGATTTTGGCTCTGTTGACTAATAAGTTTGCCAACCACTGTCTTAGCACACCCATTGTTTTAATCTCAGGCTCAAATCCTACTTATTGGGTAACATTTTCTTGATGCTTTTTAGCTCATCTTGCTCATTCCCTTCTCTAACTCCTTTTGCATTTAGTCTATGTACTCTACAATTAGTATCTTCCATTAAGTAAAAGAGCATTCTTTTCCAATATGTAATTGCATTTTGAAAAAATATATTTTGTTATAATAGTAGAATGTGATGCTATATATAATACACATTTCTTATATTAGCACAGAGCATTGTATGCATATTTTTTTTTAGTGGGCTAGCTTGGTTTCCAGGTTGATGCAATTTTTCTATTGCACTCTGTAGCACAATACCACTTACAGTATAGTGATCAATAATTTACGGTTCCAGTTATAATGAATGTTCCCCCTGAGTTTGTATGTAACTGCATTAAAAAACCAATAGTGTTTTCAATGTTTCACAGCTTTGTTTCCCTATGGCCTCCTGCAAAGATCCCAGATGAAAATTTGCCAATCTGTCCTGCTTTCTATTTTTATGAAGACAATCAAAGCTGGTACAAGAAACACAACTTGTGACTTTTAAAATGACCAATGATGTCTTTAAAATGTGATCTTCCATGAAAATTTGTAACAAAATGGCCCTATTTTTGTGGGAAGGGACATAACATAAAATGAGGTTATACATCAATATATATATATATATATATATATATATATATATATATATATATTTATATTTCTATATAGACTTGGGGAATACTGCTAAACTTCTATAACAAAGCTATATCATTCTCTGTTTATATTTTTCAACTATAATATTACCCAGAGGCACATTAACTGTTGCACTTTTGAATGTCCAAAATTTAAATTTTAGAAATAATGAGAAAAATATGTAAGTGTTCCCCCTCATAAAAGAAAAAGAAAAAAAGAAAATAGAAATAAAGTCAGAAAAATACTTGTCATAAATAAAGCACTTGTATGGTAACTTTATGAAAAAGAAGCATGATGTTTAAGGTTCATTAATTTTATCAGTAAATGAATTTCATGTAGATTAGAGAGCTCTAAACTTAATTTATTTTGGGGTTCAAATCAACATTGCATGATTATACAATTTTACTAGGTAATATGTTGGCTATGAATTTTATTTAATAATTAATGTAGCTTCCTTATTATGTGGTTTAAACCTAATGGGACTGTGTTCATGCATGGGTTGTATAGATGAACTATTCTATATATAATATAATATTTTATAAAAAATGTACTTTCTGTCAAAAGTGGGATTTTTGTTAAAACATCTATGTTTTTCCCCTCATTAGCAATGACACACATGTGCAAATGGATGAATGATCCTAGGGATGTAATTTACAACTTAAGGAAGGGAAGCTAATGAAATCAAACAGGTCTGATTATAAGACTGGCTGTGACATCAAAAATCCAGTGAATCTAATGTTCAATTTAGATGATACTTTAAATTATCTTGCCTATTTTAAACTGCTATATGCAAAAACATTTTCATTTTATAGATGAAGTTTAGATAAAATAAAGAAGACAAATGTCAATGTTTACCTTTATTGATGAACTTTGTGAGGCTTGAAGATACTGTAACCATCAAATTCATGTTAAAATGAAGAAATGCAATTCTAAAAACTGCTACTTGTACCAGGTCATTTTAATGCTTTAAACCATTTGATTTCCTGTTACAAAAGGTAAAATGTCTTGGATGGTCCCCTTCATCCTCTTTTGCATCCTCATTCCTAACGGCCAGAAACCTGATTCGCGTTTTCGGTGATGCCGCCCCCGGATTCCTCTCCTCTTCCCAATGTCTCGGGAAAGAGCATGAGCTTCTTGTTCTATGGGTAACCCATTTGGCACTTTCAAAAGGAAATCCTGGAAAGACAATGTCTTATGATAGGAATTTTAGACATCACACAAAAACAGTGGAAGAGCTGTTTTTAGTCTTCACATGTCAGCAGCCATTTTCTATTCTATTTAAGTAGGAGGCTGGCTTGGGCTGGCCCCTTCGAGACCTTCTGCTGTCTTCTTGTATCGGTTCAGTGGACATCACTATCTGGGTGTTTCATTGTCATAAAACAAAAAACAAAAAAACTCAGTATACCTCAACTGGAACCAACCATCATTCCATTTATACTGGCTCTTCGGCTGAACTTGACTATTTCAATGATGACATTGTTGTCTTGGTTACTAATGCTTGAAACATGGAGTAATTTGGGGTATTCTATTTCTCAAAATCTGTATTCAAATAGCACTTGTGTACATATTTGACTTCCTTCTCTAGATTATAAACATCTGAAAAGGCAGTTGGTTTTCTCCCCGCTCCATGGCACTCAGCAGTGTCTAACATCATGTTTCTTTTTCATAAAGTTACTATACAAGTGATTTATTTATGACAAGCATTTTTCTGACTTTATTTCTATTTTCTTTTTCTTTTTGAGGGGGAACACTTACAGTATCTATTACAAAGTCAGTAAATAGTCACAGAGTGAATATTAATTATAACAGAAGGTATAGTTGTCATTCGTGTGTAGGAGGTGATTTAAACAAGGTGTTTAAAATCATCATAAGCAAGTAACTGAAGGAAGTCCTGTGTGATGTTTAGTTTCTATTTGATTGTTCTTTTCTGAAATCTAAGTACATTGGTATCCTGCAGTTCTATTCATACTTCCAAGGCCTGCCTGGGCCTGTTGCAAAAAAGTATGCCAGGAGAGGATTTAACGCCTTATCAGTTAACATGATTCACTCACTCTAAGTGCAGTAGAACAGTATGCCATCGTGGAAGGTGAAATAATAAAAAGAATTATTAAATACCAGACAGTATTTTAATATTATAAGTACAAACATTAATCATTTGAAAAGGAAATATTTGAGTATGTGCTAATGCATATGTTGCCTTTAGTTTGAAGCAAATTTTATTTCAGCAATATATGAGCATTGTCCCAATTTTCAATTTTGTTATTTCCAATATAAATTTAAAAAGCAATCTTTTCAAAAGTAATCCCAGCAAAGGCTAGAATAAAAGAATAAAAAGATGAAATGCATATTTATCATAATAATCTTTGTTAAGCCTAAGGCATTATTAAGTAATTAAAAGTGTAGAATACATTTGCAGTCTCTTTGACAACTAGGAGAGATCTCTCTTAAGGATCTCCCACCTTTACTGCACATTAGCATTACTTGGAGAGCTTTTAAAACCCCCCTACCTGACTTAAATCAGAATGTCTACGGGTAGGAGTCAGGTATCAGTATTTTTAAAAGATATTCAGGTGATTCCAAATTGCAGCAATTTGAAAACCCATGCAATTGAGTAAGGGCCAGGAGAAATACATCCTGGAAAGCTGAAATAAACAAGATGCTGTGGAAGGGGAAGATCATAAAGGTCCTAGTCACACCTTGATTTTGTTTTTATATGTTCTGGGTATCCAAGATACTTACGTACTTACTGAATTGAACTAGCCTTACTAAATCATGTCATTATTAGATGACTCTGCCACCCATTCCATAGTGCTTATATTATCATTTTCATTCCTCTTAAGCATCCAGGATAAGGAGTTTTAACAGTTACATCACTCCAGTGTGCCAGAAGCCATCTATATCAGGCTTCCTTATAACATTCCTGCACACACACACAAAAAAAAAAAAAAAAAAAAGAAGAAGAAGAAGAAGAAGAAGAAGAAGAAGAAGAAGAAGAAGAAGAAGAAGAAGAAGAAGAAGAAGAAAACACATTCCTGGTACAAATTGTATCAGATTGAGTTTCTTGGAAACAGACTGAGATAGGAGCTGCATGCAGAAGGTTTACTAGGAGGTTCTCTTGAGAGATATACCCACAGGGAGTGAGAAAGAGAGGACTGGGATTCCTGAATCCCAACTAAGAAGTGCTAAACTAGAATTTTTGGGAACATATAGGTAAAATTTTATACTTAATTAGTGCTCTAATTGTAGTATACAATTTTACCTATATGTTCCCAAAAATTCTAGTTTAGCACTTCTTAGTTGGGATTCAGGAATCTGTATTTTAACAACTCCACCAGGTGATTCTCATTATGAGAGAAGTTTGGGAAACACTGATTAGAGGATGGCTGTGTTGGCCCAGAAGAGGGGAACTGGTTGAAGGACCACAGTATCTATTACAATGTTCAAAATGACTTATCTTTGGCCAATGCTTTGGGTGGGCTCTTGACTCTTTTAACATGATCCATTGGTTTTGTAGAGCTTCCTTGCTGTCTGGTATAAAAATTCCAGGCTCTCCCTGAACTAGAACTGGAATCAGTTGTTTCTCCAAGGACTTGTTTTTAAAGAAGAATTCAGAGACCACAAAATGAATGTTAGGGTTGTTTATTAATTCTAGGCCTTTTCTCTCTCTTTCTTTCTTTCTTTCTTTCTTTCTTTCTTTCTTTCTTTCTTTATTTCTTTCTTTCTTTCTTTCTTTCTTCCTTTTCCTTTCTTTCTTTTCTTTCTCTCTTCTTCTTCTTCTTCTTCTTCTTCTTCTTCTTCTTCTTCTTCTTCTTCTTCTTTTTTGTTTAACCTCACATGAGGATATATTTTCCATTGATTTTCAGAAAAAGTGGAAGGGAGGGAGTCAGAGAGAAAGAGAGAGAGAGAGAGGAAATTGAAGTAAGAGAGACACATGGGTTTCCTCCTGCAAGAAACTCGACCAAGGCTGGGGGGGGGGGGAATGAGGATGGAACCAAAAACCCAGATATCTGCCCTTGGCCAGATGCTCTGGCCAATGCTCTAACCACTGAGAACATTGGCCAGGGCTAATTCTAGGCCTTTTCAATGGACAGAACTAAAAATAAATATTTTTTTAAAAAAGAAAAATCACAAATTCATATTAATATTGCCATTTTGAATTTAACATTATAGGATTTTTACTTAATTTCTTTGATTTTGTACTTTCATCTCCTTTTCTTTACATTAAAAATCTCAGTTCATAACAACATTATATATTTGTATTTCCCTATTCTCTTCCCATGTATGTTTCAAAACAGCAATACTCCTGTTACTATAAACAATTAAGCTGCAAAATAACTTTAAAAATACACCCTTGCAGCTCTCTATAATATATTCCAATGTGTTTTAGAGTCACGAGACGTTGTGAAAGCACTCTGCTTGATTTGTATCCTCTACAACCTTTTAATTATTTGTAGCAAGACACATTCTTGTCAAATTTGCAGGTAACAGGTAGCCAAAAAGATAAGAGAATGTATTAGAAGACAAAAATCAGAATCACAAATCTCCATTCTTTATAGCAATGGTCTAAATTTCATACAAAGGAATATGATAGGTATAGCTGCAATTAGGTAGTTGTTTTATATATCACCTAATAAAAAATAGAAAAATATATTTTAAATAAGTATAAACTTAAATGTATTAATAAGAAAGGCTACCACTTTTTGAGTACATATCATATGCCAGGCACTCTGATAAATGTTTCATATAATTTTTAAGTTTGATCTTGATAAGAACCTCATAAGGCAATAGTAGTAGTATGACATTTGTACTACAACTAGCAGTAATATCTAACATTTATGGAGCATTTCTTCAGTACCAGCTGCTCTTTTAGGCAGTTTACACTTAATCCTCACAACCACCCTACAAATTGGGTACTGTAATGGTTTCCTTTATATAGATTAGGAAATTAAGGCAAAGAGCAGTTTAGTAACTTGCTAAGTTCAGACGGGAATATGAGCCAGGGTCCAAATCTGGCAGTCTGATTCCAAGGCCATGTATATTCTTCTTCCTCCCTTTACGGATGAGACTCTGAAGATTAGAGAGGTTGAGAGACTTCCCCGAGTTTCTAGTAAGCTAAGGACCAGGATTCAATCCCAGGGCGCTTGATTTTACAGCAGATCTCTTAAGCAACCCACAAGTTGAGAACCGCTAGCAGGGATCACCCAATACCATCGGAAAACACAGATATTTATATAACGATTCATAACAATAGCAAAATTACAGTTATGAAGTAGCAATGAAAATAATTTTATGGTTGGGGATCACCACAACATGAGGAACTGTATTAAAGGGCTGCAGCATTAGGAAGGTTGAGAACCAATGAAGGTCTGCTGTACTGCCTTCCTGTAAAACTACGAGGTAACTACCCCGTTTCCCCGAAAATAAGACAGTGTCTTATATTAATTTTTGCTCCCAAAGATGTGCTAGGTCTTATTTTCAGGGGATGTATTATGTTTCCATGAAGTAGGTTTTCTTTTCAGAGGATGTCTTATTTTCGGGAAAACACTGTAGTAGTTAGATCAGGGGCTTTAACACGATATTGGTGGTAATTTTGATAGCAATCCTAGGAGATTGCTATTTCACAGATCTCCTTCTGAAAGTTCAGGAGGTTAAGCAAGTTGCTCACGTGACAAATAGTGAGTTGTCAAGTTGCAGTTCACACCCCAGGTCTGACTTCACACCCAGGTCTGACTCTGAAGCCCATATTCTTCAACATTGCACTGTGCGAGAAGATAAAGATGTGAGATGTGATGAAACAATAGCATTGGTAAAAAAAAAAAAAAAAAAAAAAAGACTACTTGCAAGTTCAGTGTGAGGCAGTGGGGTGATGCTATTGCCACCAAGGTAAATGCGACCTAAAGCTGCGCTGTAGAAATACAGGGTTCAGAGCAAGGGAGGTGACAGTCCCACGTGGTCCTGCGGTGATGGAGCACACCTGGAGCGCTGTGTGCGCACGGGATCCACACTCTCAGAGGGTCACTGACTCACTTGAAACCCAGCCAGTGGGGTTTGTGTCATGCAAGTACTATTAAAATGTAACATGTTAAAAAAGTAGCATGTTGAAAACGTAACATGTTAAAAAGTAACATGTCTCATGCAAGAACTGTTAAAACGCTGAGAGTAGTCCTCTCCGAGGAGACTCCGTGCAGGCTGACTACCCGTGTTTCCCCAAAAATAAAACATCCTCCGAAAATAAGACCTACTTAATGGAAAAATAATACATTCCCTGAAAATAAGACCTAGCGCATCTTTGGGAGCAAAAATTAATATAAGACACTGTCTTATTTTTGGGGAAACAGGGTAGCTAGTATTTAAAGTGTGATCACGTAGTGGAGGATAAGATACACTACAGAGGGCAGAACCAGGCTGCATAGAGAAGCAAAGAGAAGGATTTGACTCCTCACAGGGAGGGAGGACCACCTGGTGTTTGGAGCGGTTTAGAAAGGAAATAGGCTTCCTTGTCAGAGAGTGAAATCCATTTTCGCTGATCAGAACCTGAATGAGCACTTATGGTGGGTGTTTGAAGGCCTAAATGTCAGGTGTGGTGGTTCTGACATTGTAACGGTATAAGGCCCACCTGGGCCTTAACTAGCACTGATTTCCAGGCCTCACTTTTAGAAATACTGACTCAGTGGACCCAGCCCAAGGTCCAAGGCATATACTTTTTTATTGTTTAAAGTATTACATATAGTAATACAAAAGACCTTCCTCCAGCCTCCCCCATACCCTGTCACGTGCCCTCATCCTCCCCCTTATCTCCTTTGCCCCAGTGTCTTGTGTCTATTGGCCCTGCTTATATGCATGCATACAAGTCCTTTGGTTGATCTCTTTCTCCCACTCCTCCTCCCCAACACTCCCCAGCCTCCCCGCTGTAATTTGACAGTCTGTTCTCCACTGCAGCAGGGTGGACCCAAACCTGGTGGTCAGGGCCCACACTTTGAGGATAAGCTCTAAAATCTCTTCCACTTATTTCGCAAATAAACATTTCAGTAAGAAATGTCTGTAGTCAAGATATGACTGTTCAGAGAAAGTTGTAAGTTTTATAAAAGATTTAAGACAAAACTCTTTAATATGGTGACAGTTACAATGAGAGGTGAAATTATTGGAATGTAGGCTATTAGAATATGAAAGGAGAGGCTTGATTTTCAACTTGTCAGATAGGACTTAACAAGTGCAATGGAAGTTACAGATGCAGTTTGAAAATCTTTAAGCAAAAAACCCTATCTACGTAGACAAGGAGCGATTTCATGGGGACCTTGAAAAAAGCTGAGCATCCTAAATGACAGCACCTGTGTGAGGCTAAACACCGACCAGGTGTTGGGGCCCAGGCTAATATAAAGTTCTGCCTGAGACTAACAACGCAAGTGTGAGTGAGAGTTGGAAGCTAAAAGCGGAGTTGGTCTTCTGACTCTGGCCCACTTTTTGTTGGGGCTGAAGATTTCTCGCTGGTAAGTACAATATTTTTTTATTAATATTAACTTTTATTTAAAGCATGCAACCTGAGAGCCACATTTTAAAATGTTTTTGCTCCCTAGAAAATATGTTTCTTAAAAGTGGGGCTTGGTGTAATTACTGCCCAATATAAAGACTTTTTCTTTTACTTAAGTGGCATAATGATGCTTTATTTGTTTAAGTGTATTAAATAGTTTTTAAAATATATTTTTCCTTTGAAGTTCATTAAAAACTGGCTAGTTGAAGAGGTGGTCTGTTTTCCTGCATGTTGATTGGTGCTACTCATACGCTTATTTAGTCATTAAAAACTAGCAAATAATTTCTAATTAAAATTTAAGGTATATACAATTTCCAAATAGTAATTACATATTAGTAAGTGAGGCTCTTGGTTCTATTTACTTTATTCTTGCTTTCTTTTAAAGGTTGCAGACCTCATAGATTTTTTTTCCTGGAATCATGAAAGATGAAATTGCGACAGCAGTTTTCTTTGTCACAAGACTGGTAAAAAAGCATGATAAACTGAGTAAAAAGCAAGTAGAAAACTTCGCAGAAAAGCTGATGACTATCTTGTTTAAAACCTACAGAAGCCACTGGCATTCTGAGTGCCCTTCTAAAGGACAAGCCTTCAGGTGAGCACTTGTGTGTGGAATGAGGAAGGGGAGGAACAAGCACCGCCGATGGGTTTGTTGGCAGTCTATGAGGGATGCCGGTTTTGTGGACGCGGATTTATTAGTTTGAAGGTGGCCTTGCTTGAAAGAGATAATTAGTGATCCTGCAGTTGAATATTCTAGCACAAACCCCCTTATGTGAGGTGGATTAAGCAATTTCTAACTTGTGTTTACAATGAAAGATACACAGTGGTGAATTAATTGTGGGACAGTGATGCAACTCACATTCTGAGCTGCTATGAGAAAAGCTGATGTTTCACTCTTGTTTGTAAACTGGAGGGTGGGGAAGGGGTGAGAGTGTTACAGAAAACTGAAGAAGAACAAAGCAATACTTGGAAAGATGGAATTACATTTATTACGTGTGGGTCCAGAGGAAAATGTCTCTCAAATTCTGGGCCCCAACATGCAGGAAATCTCCCTATTTATATGATTTTACCTTCTTTGTCTCCAAAATATGGAGTGTTTCCAGCCCCTTTTGCAAGTTCTTAAAGAGCTCGTATGTGCTGGGCTTGATACCTCAACCAGAGGCCTCGCCTGACGCCAGCACTGATAACCCTGTCTAGGGAAAGTTTAATGGCCTAGCTGAAGTGGGAGTAGTCTTAGCAAGCAAGAATTTACAGAAGCCAATTAGCAGGGTTAAAAATCTCAAATAGCAGTTTTCATATAAGATGGATGCTTCAAGAGAAAGCAGGGGTGAGGTGGGAGCTTTGTGTATTGCAACGGAAGCCTAGAATTATATTTCTTATAAATCCTAATTAAAACAGAGTGTGGTTGCTCTCACAACGCCTGTCTGTGCCCTTGAAGTGGCTGGTAATGGTGACCTTCATGCCTGATAGTTTCTGTGATTCTCCTGCTAAAGCACCTGAGGACATGCCTTTGTTTCCCTTTCCTTGCTTTTTAAGGTGTATCAGGATAAATAAAAATCAGAATAAAGATCCCATTCTACAGAGGGCTTGTGCTGAAAGTAATGTGAAATTTTCTCACCTGGGACTTCCAAAGGAGATGACCATATGGATAGATCCCTTTGAAGTTTGCTGTAGGTGAGTAAGCTCATTGGAAGTAAGAGTCTGTGTTCCCTCTGACAGATGGAAACCTTAGGCTATTTAGTCAGTTCTGTGCATGTTTGTGAAAGCCAGTACTCAGAAGCCCTGGGCTAACAGCGAGGGTAATGGTTGGTTAAGGTTTTAGTTGCAAACTTGATTAGACAATGCAGACTTCCAGTAGGAGTGGGAAGCACAATTTTGCCTAATAGTTGAAATTGGATTTTAATCCCTGCCAATAGTAGCTCATAATGTTTAAGTCCTGCAGGCAGTATGAAGGGGGGGGGGGGGAAGGAGTTATCTACCATGGATAATTAAGCCCAACAGTTCAAACAAAATGAATGAGTCTTTGTCTTTTTTTTTTTTTTTTGAGCAGTTAACCAAGATAGCTCTTATGCTATCAATTACAACAATGCTATCAATCCCACCTATTACAACAGGGTAGTAGTTGAAGGTCGTAATGTTTCTCAACTTGCCTTGCTGTCAAGTCATTTCAATTTGTTTTTCAAAATAACTCTTTTTGTAAGTTAGTGTCTCCAGAAGAAATTAGAGATAAACTGTGAGACGTTGAATCCCAAACAAATACTTTATTTTCTTTTCCTACTTAGGTATGGTGAGAAAAACCGCCCATTTACAGTTGCTTCTTTCAAAGGCAGATGGGAGGAATGGGAGCTCTCCCGACAAGTCCTGGATGCTGTCAGTAGAGCCTCACTAGACTACTCCTCAGGCGCCTCCTCCGATGAAGAAAGTTGTAACAAAGAGCCCCGGCTAATCCCTAAAATCAGCAATCCGAGGAGTATTTATCAGGTAAAGTGTGTTCCAACTCTTCTGTCTACTTTTATTCCTATTCTTATTCTAAAAAGAGTATGCTGACTGTAAAAGCAAAGAAACAATAATTGGAAAACATGGGGGGGGGGGGAAACACAAAACTACAAAGTTTAAAATCACAATATTAATATTCTGGCAAAATATGTTTCTGTTTTTTTGTTTGTTTGATTGATTTGTTTTTTCCCCTATATGTAGTTCATCTACTTGGCTGAATGATTAGTATCTATACTGTCATTTGTAGTCCCATTTTTCCATAGAGTGTTAGGACATACATTTCCTTTCACCTAAATATCTTCAGAATTAAATATTAAAATTAGTGGGCTTTCTTCTTTTCTTTTAACCACAACCATAGAAAGACATGCATCACTATATGTTAGAAAGTTTTATGAAACACTACCCTTAGTAGGAACAATGTTCCCAACACTTTGAAATCAATTTAATTTAATTTAATTTAATTCAATCACCTAAATGGATCTCATGACTTACTGATCCACAGTTTGAAAAACACCGATCTAGGGAGATTTGTGTTGACACTTTGTAGGTGTATACTTGAATGTTTTCTTAAAATAATCACTTATATATCCACATGTTAAAGAACTTAAATACTTAAAATTTTAATATTAATTTGCTTTCCTAGTAATTTACTCAGTTAATCTAGATATCTGTCAATAATAAATTTTCCCACACTATTATATAAAAAAGCTGATAACTTATACAGAGATGTCTGAGTTTTATTTTATTATTTTTTTAAAGATACATTTTTATTGATTTTCCACAGAGAGGAAGAGAGAGAGAGGGATAGAGAGCTAGAAACGTCGATGAGAGAGAAACATCAACCAGCTGCCTCCTGCACACCTCCTACTGGGGATATGCCTGCAACCAATGTACATGCCCTTGACTGGAATCAAACCTGGGACCCTTTAGTCTACAGACCGACGCTCTATCCACTGAGCCAAACCAGTTTCAGCATATGTCTGAATTTTAAATTATTTCTGGAAATTTGATTCTCAGACATGGAATTACTGGGTTATTAAAATGTATGGACATTTTACTCATTCTCAATGAACAGCTAAAGTACCTTTTAGAAAATTATATTTATTTGTAGTCTAACCAGCTTTATGTGAAAATGTTTACCATTTTTCCTAAAATTAAGTATTCTCACTTAAAAATAGTTTTGATAACAATACTATTACAGATATTATTAAATGTTAAAAATTAAAAATCTCCATGTTCCCAAATGTTTTAGGTATTTACTGTCTTAATGAATTTCCTCTTTTTTAAAAATCTACTTATCATTTAAGTTCTGAATGTATTAGTATAGGCTCTTCAAACTTTAAGAGTATTTTAACTTGTCATTTTACTGGGAAAATATTTCTCTAGCTTGTTTAGTTTTCTAAACTATATATATATTATATATATGTATATATATATAGTATATACATAGTTCTATATGTATAAAAATTTTAAATTATATAGTGAAATATTTGTCCTTAATTCTATTTTTAATTTTTAAATTTATTTATTGTCTAAAGTTTTACATATGATATGTCTCCTTTTCCCTCAATTGACCCCCTGCTCCTCCAGCCATTCCCACCCCAAGCCCCCACTGCCCCAGTGTCTGTGTCCATTGGTCACACTAATATGCATGCATACAAGTTCTTTGATTGCTCTCTTAACTCCCCTCCCCCATTCCCTGCCATTTGTCTCTGGATCTATTCTTGTTCATCAAATTATGTCGATCATTATATCCCACATATGAGCCAGATTATGTAATATTTATCTTCTCTGACTAGCTTATTTTGCTTAGCATAATACTCTCCAGTTCCATCCATGTTGTTGCAAATGGTAAAAGTTCCTTCTATTTTATAGCGACATAGTATTCTATTGTATAGATATATCAGTTTTTTAGTCCACTCATCTGCTGATGGGCACTTAGGCTGTTTCAAAATTTCAGCTATTGTAAATTTTGCTACTATGAACATAGGGTATCATATATTCTTTCTGATTGGTGTTTCTGGTTCCTTGGGATATATTCCTAGAAGTGGAATTATAAGGTCAAATGGGAGTTCCATTTTTAACTTATTAAGGAAACTCCATACTGTCTTCCATAGGGCTGCACCAGTCTACATTCCCACCAGCAGTGCAGGAGGGTTCCTTTTTCTCCACATCCTCACCAGCACTTGTCATTTGCTGATTTATTGATTATAGCTATTCTGACAGGTGTGAGATGGTATCTCGTCATTGTTTTGACTTGCATCTCTTGGATTATTAGTGACTTTGAGCATGTTTTCGTATGTCTCTGGGCCTTTAGTATGTCCTTTTTTGAAAAGTGCCTGTTTGGGTCCTTTGCCCATTTTTTAAATTGGATTGTTTATCTTTTGTTAAGTTGTATGAGTTATCTCTAAATTTTGGAGATTAAGCCCTTATCTGAAATATCATTGGCAAATATGTTCTCCCATACAGTGGACTTTTTTATAATATGTAAATTAACCCATTTATTATAGGATCGCAATGTTTCAAACTGTGGAGCTTCTACTGGTCTTTCAATTCCTTCAGTCTTCTGATGGCTGACTTTACTGTGACGGCAGAAGTGGTGTTGTAGGTCCAGGCACTGCCAGCGACCGTCTTCATGCAGGAACCACAGTGCCAGATCCTCATGGCCTGCCTCTTCATCTTTGTTTTGCCACAGAAGGAGCAGGTGTACTTGGCGTGCTGGCTGATTTCAATCTTCTTCATCATCTTCCGGAGGGAGGCGCCATAACGGGTCCTGTATTTACTGACGATTCCAAACTTCTTGGTGCGTTTAGCCATGTCGCAGCCATCTGGGCCGGATGCCGAGAGCACAGTGGACTTTCTTGTTGTTTTGTTGATGGTTTCTTTTGCTGTGCATTTTATTTTGATGTAGTCCCATTTGTTTATTTTCTCATTAGACTCCATTGCCCTAGGAGCTGTGTCTGTAAAGATATTGCTATGACATATGTCTGCTATTTTGCTGCCTATGAAGTCTTATAGGATTTTTAATGGTTTCCTGTCTTACATTTAAATCCTTTAGCCATTTTGAGTTTGTTTTTGTGTATGGTGTAAGTTGGTGATCTAGTTTCATTTTTTTGCATGTATCTGACCAAATTTCCCAACACCATTTATTGAAGAGACTATCTTGACTTCATTGTATGCTCTTGCCTCCTTTGACAAATATTAATTGAGCATAATGGCTTGGGTCGATTTCTGGGTTCTCTGATCTATTCCATCGGTCTATATGTCTGTTCTTGTGCTAGTACCAGGCAGTTTTGAGAGCCATGGCTTGGGAATATAACTTGATATCTGGTATTGCGATTCCCTCCAACTTTGTTCTTCTTTCTCAGGATTGCTGTGGCTATTTGGGATCTTTTTTTTTTTTTTTTAAATTCCAGGTGAATTTTTGGAGAGTTTGTTTTAGATTTTTGAGGTATGCCATTGGTATTTTAATGGGGATTGCATTAAATCTGTAGATTGCTTTAAGTAGTATCAACATTTTAATGATGTCGATTCTACCAATTCTATATTCTTCCATCTGTTTATGTCTTCTTCTATCTCTTTTTTTCAATGTCCTGCAGTTTTTTGAGTCCTTTACGTCCTTAGTTAAGTTTATTCCTAGGTATCTTAATTTTTTTTTTTTTTTTGGTGCAATGGTAAATGGAATTTTTGTTTGTTTTTGTTTCTCTTTCTGTAAGTTCATTTTTGGTGTATAAAAGGGATATAGATTTCTGGCTATTAATTTTATATCCTGATACATTGCCAAATTTATTTATTAGGTCTAGTAGATTTTTGATGGAGTCTTTGGGGTTATCTATGTATACTATCATGTCATCTGCAAATAAGAACAGTTTTACTTTTTTTCCAATTTGGATGCCTTTTATTTCTTTTTCTTGTCTGTTCACTTTGGCTAGCATTTCCAAACAGGAGTGGTGAAAGAGGACATTCCTGTCTTTTTCCTGTATTCAGGGGAAATGAGTTTAGTTTTTGCCCACTGAGTATGATGTTAGCTATAGGTTTGTCATATAAAGCTTTTACTATGTTGAGGTATGATCTCTCTAGTCCCACTTTGCTGAGGATTTTTATCAAGAAAGGGTGTTGGATTTTGTCATATGCTTTTTCTGCATTGATTGATATGATTATGAGATTTTGTCTCTCAATTTGTTTTATATGATGTATCACATTTATTGAGTTGCAGATATTGTGCCATCCTTGCATCCCTGGTATAAATCCTACTTGGTCATGGTGTATGATCTTTTTAATGTCTTTTTTTTATGGTGTCTTTATCTGGTTTTGGGATTAGGGTAATGCTGGCTTCATAGAGTTTGGAAGTGTTCCCTCCTTCTGAATTTTTTGGAATAGTCTGAGGAGGATAGGTTTTAGTTCTTCTTTGAATATCTGGTAGAATTCCCCTGTAAAGCCATCTGGACCAGGGCTTTTGTTTGCTGGAATATGTTTTTTTTTATCACTGCTTCATTTTCTTTAGTAGTTAACAGTCTATACATTTTTTTTATTCTTCCTGATTGAGTTTTAGGAGTTTGTATTTTTCTAAGAATATGTCCATTTTATCTAGATTGTCCATTTTGTTGGAATAGAGGTGTTCATAGTACTTTTTCATAATCCTTTGTATTTCTGTGGGATCAATTGTTACTTTACTTTACCTCTTTCATCTCTGATTTTTTATTTGGGTCCTTTCTCTACTTCTTGGTGAGCCTAGCTAGAGGTTCATCAATCTTGTTTATCCTTTCAAAGAACCAGCTCTTGGTTTTGTCGGTCTTTTCTATTCTTTTTTGGTCTCTATGCTATATATTTCTGCTCTGATTTTTATTATTTCCTTCTTTCTGCTTACACTGGGCTTTTCTTGTTGCTCTCTTTCTAACTCTTTAAGTTGTAGGGTTAGATAATTTATTACTTTTTTTTTCTTGTTTTCTGAGGTAGGCCTGCAAAGCTATGAACTTCCCTCTCAAGACTGCTTTCACTGTGTCCCATTGATTTTGGTTTGCATGATTGTTTGTTGCCAGGATGCTTTTTATTTCTTAATCTCTTTGGTAACCCAATCATTAATAGCATGCTATTTAGCCTCCAGGTGTTGATTTTTTTCATTGTATTTACTGTAGTTGATTTCTAATTTTATGCCATTGTAATCTGAGATGATGCTTGATATAATTTCTATCTCCTTAAATTTGGAGAGACTTTGCCTGTGACCCAATATGTGGCCTATCTTTAAAAATTTCATGTGCACTTGAGAAGAATGTATATTCTATGGCTTTGGGGTGAAATGTTCTAAAGATGTCAATTCCATCTGATCTAGTACGTCATTTAGGATTTCTGTTTCTTTGCTGATATTTTATTTAGAGGATTTACCTAGTGGTGTTAGTGGGGTATTAAAGTCCCCTACTATCACTGTATTGCTGTCAGTCTCTTCCTTGATATCCTTCAAAAGTTTTTTTAAATGTATTTGGGTGCTCCTGTATTAGGTGTGTATATGTTTACCAGAGTTATATCTTCTTGTTGAATTGCTCCCTTTAGTATTATGAAGTGGCCTTCTTTACCTCTTGTTTTGGCCTTCATTTTGAGGTCTAATTTGTCAGATATAAGTATTGATATATATATTTTTAATTTTCATTTTTCTGAAAAATATTTTTCTATCCCTTAATCATCAGTCTGTGTGATTTCTTTGTTCTTAGATAGGGTTACTGTAGAGAGCAGATATATGGGTCATGTTTTCTTATCCATTCAGACTCTAGGCCAGGGTGGGCAAATTTTTTTACTCAAGGGCTATGATGGATTCTTAAACTGGACTGGAGGGCTGGAACAAAAGCAACCTGACCATGCTAGTACTCTCATCATGGGCTGCTGGTGAAGGAGCGGAGGGGAGAGCAAGAGAACCCTCTACTCTTTTGGCTCCGTGGGCCAGATAGAACAACCGAAGAGGCCAGATCTTGCCTGAGGGCCGTAGTTTGCCCATGGCTGCTCTAGGCCTTTTGATTGGGTATTTAATCCATTTACATTTAAAGTTATTACTGATAGGTACTTGTTTGTTGCCACTTTTATTCTCTATGCCTGTGTTCCTTCTTCCCTTCCTATTTCTTCTTTTTACAGCAGACCCTTTAGCATTTCTTGCATTGCTGATTTGGTGGTAATAAATTCCCTTAGTCCATTTTTGTTTGTGAAGTTCCTGATTTCACCCTCAACTTTGATAGCCTTCCTGGGTATAGTATTCTTGGATTCAGACCATTGCTTTGCATGACTTCATCTATTTCATTCCATTTCCTTCTGGCCTGATGTGTTGCTAATGGGAGATCCCTTGTAGATAACTTTCTGTCTCTCTCTGGCAGCCTTTAAGATTCTTACTTTGTTGTAGATGTTTGCCAATTTAATTGATGTGTCTTAGTGTCAGTCTTTTGGAGTTCATCTTGTTTGGGACTCTGTGAGCTTCTTGGACTTGTATAAGTTCTTCTTCCCAATATCATGGGATTTTTCTGTCATTATTTCTTCAAATAGGTTTTCTATTCCTTCCTCAGTTTCCTCTCCTTCTGGAACCCCTATTTTACAGATGCTGTTTCATTTCATGTTGTCCCAAAGTTTCTTAGGCTCTCCTCCTGTTTTAAAATTTTTTTTTCAGTTGCTGCTCTGCTTAGGTATTTTTCCTACCTTGTCTTTTAGTTCACTGATACAGTCCTCTGCTTCTTCTAGTCTACTATTGATGCTTTCTATTGTGTTCTTTATTGCAGTGATGTCATTTTTCATTTCTTCTTGGTTCTTCTTCATTTCCTCCTGGTTTTTACATATATTGTTGACTTTGTCTTCCTTTTCAGTGTCCTTATGTTCATTGCACTGAATTTTTTCTCTGACAATATTGCTTGCCTCCATTTTGTTTACATCCTCTTCTGGTGATTCCTCTTTTTTTAAAAAAAATATATGGGGCTGTTTTTTTTGTTTTTTTGTTTGTTTTTGTCTCTCCATGTTCACTCCTCTTAATGGTTTCTGGTTATGTAGCTCGCTCTCTCCTGCATTGACTTAAAGGCACAAGATACAGTAAGACAAGACACAATACACAGGCACCAAACACAAATATATTCACAATACCGATAACCTGAAATAAAGGTGACCACCAGAGAAAAGAGAATTAGGGGACAGAAAAGAATGCAAAAAATGATATTGAGAAAAGAAAAAAATGTAAGAGAGAAAGATAAAAAAGAAGAGGAAAACTATATGTATATGGGGAGAAAACTCAAAAAAACCAACAGTGAATCTAAAAAATGCAAACAACAAACACCCAGCTGAATCTTAGGAGGCAGAGCAATCTCCAGGCGATCTCTAACCTTTCTGTCTATGGATTATCAATCAGCTATGTTAGATTCAGCTGTTCCTTCTGTCTGCTCTGTCAGAAGGTTCAGGGTCCATCTGCACATTTGGTGTTGCTTTGTCTCCTCCTGGAGAACTTTTTAGGCTCCTGTGGCTGGGGAGGCTGGAGTCTCAGTGTTTGGGAGTTCATAGCTGAGGCAGCTGGTCCCTGGGTGATGTGGTTGTAGGGTCCCAGAAGGTATCATAGGTCTCCCAGGTTGAAGGTAAGGTTGGGCTTCTGATCACAGCTGCTCTCCCCTTTAAGATGGCATCGTCTATGTTGCAGAGTCAGCTGCTCAGGAGAGATTTCAGCAATAGTAGAGGCTGCCCAGCCAGAGGAGTGTGGTCCACCAGGACCCAACAGTCCTGTGGAATATAGCTATCCCTCACTCACAAATACAGATACTCCCTGCATGACCATGCATTCTCCTTTAGCTTTCTCACTCACTATCTTGCAGCCTGCTGTCCTGTTGGCTGCCATATTTTCCCCTATCCCAAGAGCTAATTCCTTTTTATGATTAGAAAGGCTACCTTCCATTTAGAGAGCATTATACTTTCAGAGTATATCCTATAAAATATCCGTATTGGTCACTTGAGATGTTTAAAATAGATATTTCTAGACCTCCACCCAGAGATCATGATTAGACTGTTTTGGGTTCCACCAGTGAGGTGGAGTGAGGTAGGGGAGAACATACAAATATATAGACATTTGCATTAATTAAAATTTTTTTTGAATTAAAAAAATTACTTAAAGGTATGAAATTGACTTGCTTTGTACCTTGAAAATGCTAGCCAATTTTCCAAATATGATTATCTACTTCTCTTCATTTGTACTTCCTATGCTTTTGAAACATTTAATTTCTGAGTTATATGTTATATTTAAACCTTAGAGCTAGCATTTTAGTTTAAAAACTATCTTTATGGCACCATTTTATCCTTTTCTTCTTCTTTTTTCTAGGTTGGAAACTTGAAACAGCCCTTTCATACTTGGTTCCAAATCCCCCCAAAAAAGAACATAGTGGATGGCCGTCTGGGCCACCCAAAAAATGCTTATCACATGCTGCATAAGAACCCCAAGGGCCATAAACCTGGGGCTGTGGGCCAGGTGGACAGGTACCACTGGGTCAATACCAACCGTAAACCAGTGGCTGTGTGCTCAATGCCATAGCGCTCAGAGGAGGCACTCTATTTTCTCTAAAACAAAACTAGTCTGAGGTAGAGAGGCTCATGAAATAGAAAAAGAAACAGGGACCAGAATGCATGATGGCGAATCCTCTCACACAAATCATGACAGTGTTCTTAGCTGTACTTTTAATCCTTATTTAATTTTATATGAAGTTTTATATGACACTAATGAATGTACCCTGAAGGTAATAGAATGAAGATATTAACCTGTGATAAGATTTAATGAATTATGAAAAGTAACAGTTTAAATAAACATGTTGTTTTTAATATATTCCTCGTTCAGTTTGTTGCAAGAAAATTTTATAAGTTTCTTTATTAGCCATTAAAAAAAAAGATTTTCATTTAGGGAAGAGTGAGCCTCGTAATATAGTTTTCTGGTTCTACTCTATTACCTGCCGTCACTTTTATTTCATAAGGCCAGTGAGAGCTTGTTTGAATATTGCTCTTTAAAATAGATAATTCCCTTTTAAAAAATGTTTTTATTTCTAAACCTCTTAATAGACTTAATAATTATGGGTTATTTTGTAAGAGTGATACATACTCATCATAAGAATTCAAGCTAAGTAGAAAATTAAAAGTGATTACGGCCAGCCAGAAATTACCATTATTCACATGAAATGGTGACCATCATTCCAGTCATCCTCTTCTATAAACAGAGGTAAGAATCTAAACATGCAACGTAACAAGAAAACCATACTACAGAAGCCACTCATAAATATTTGGATTTTATTTTATTTGATCTTTGCAAAACAAATTAAAGTGAAACAATTGTTGAAATATTCATTAGCTTTTCTATTTTTTCTATCACAAAGTATCTTGTTTCCTGAAAGATTTCTTTTTTTTTTTAAAGGAAAACACCAAGAGGCTGGAATAATCTTTAAAACTTAAAAAACTTAATACAGTATTGGTTATTTGTTGCTATGTAAGCTGTAGAAATTAGCACTCTTATTTTTTCTTTGTCTCTTATTTCCTATGTCATTTTTTAAAAACTGAAGTGTAATTGACAGATAGCAGTATATTTTCAGGTATACAACATGATTTGGATATTTATATACCCTGTGAAATTATCACCACAATAAGTCTAGTTAACATGCACCATCATACATAGTTACAAAATTTTTCATGTGATGACAACTTTTAAGATTTACTCTCTTTGGCAACTTTCAAACATGTGACCTTTTTAATGTCAGTTTAACATTTATGTTCTGTCCTAAAACAATTGTTCCTACAGTTTTTTCCTTAGTTCTAATGTTAAAACTGATTCAATGTTCATCAATAAACTTCCCTATACTGTGAAATCTATTTTGGTGAACTGGATTTTGTTTAGCAGCTTTCCTTTTTTAAAAAATTAAATTTTTTGGGATGATTGTAAATTTACTTACAGTTAAGAGAAGATACTGCGCATCCTTTACTCAGTTTCCACCAGTGCTAACATTTCGTGAGATATAATATCACAACCAGATACAGAGCATTTGCATCACCAGCCAGCATCCCTCTTGTTGCCTTTAATAGTCACACCCACTTCCCTCACACTCTCATCTCTTCCTTAACCCCCTTGACAACTACTAACCTGTTCCTCATTCTATAATTTTGTCACCTCAAGAATGTTATAAATGGAATCATATGTAGGTAACCTTTTTGGGATTGGCTTTTTTCACTAAGCAAAGTTCTCTGGAGATTCACCCAGGTGGGTGCATGTATCAGTAGTTTGTTCCTTATTATATATCACTAGCGACCCGGTGCACAAAATTTGTGCACATTAAAAGGGGATTAATTAGAGGAAACAATTTAATATTGCTATTTTCCCTTTATAATAGAAGTGTCAGAGATGAAAGAAAATTAGTAAAATATATATGAAAATCTTCCTCCTGTCAGAGTCTGGGGCACACCATGGGACCCAGAGTCAAGTCCCCGCCCACCCACACGCACCTAAAATTCACATAAGACCTAGACCTGGCCAGGTCCTCCCCTCCACATTGGGCTAGATCCATACCCTGCCAGTCCCATTCTTGTCAAGCCCTAACGGGCAGGGGGTGTAGCCTCAGGTCGCCTGGCCTGACACCATGATGGGGGGTGTGGCCTGAGGTCTCCCAGCCCAGACTGGGGCCAGGGGCTGGCCTTGAGGTCCTCCATCAAGCCCTTCCAGTTGGAGAACACGGCATGAGATCCCCCGTCAAACACCACCAGGCAGGGGACTGCAGCCTCAGGTCCCCTAGCCCAGCACCGGGATGGGGGTGCAGCCTCTGGTCCCCCATCAAGCCCCACTGGGCAGGGGCAAAGCCTGAGTTTCCCCGACTCAGTTCTGGGGGTGCATTTTGAGGTCCCCCATCAAGCCCTGCTGGGTGCAGAGCACGGCCTGAGGTCCCCTGTCAAGCCCAGCCAGGCATGGGGGCGAAGCTTTAGGTCCCCTGGCTCAGTGCTAGGGCAGGGAGCGTGGATAAGGTCCCCTGTCAAGCCCTGCAGAGTGGAGGGTGTGTCCTGAGGTCTCCTGGCCTGGCACTGGAGTGGGGGGGGGTGTGCGGCCTGAGGTACCCCAGCCTGATGCCAGCTTGAGGTCCTGTCAAGCCCTTCAGGGTAGGGGGTGCGGCCTGAGGTCCACTGTCAAGCCCTGCCAAGTGGGTGACACAGCCTGAGGTCCCCTGTCAAGCCCCAAGTGGGTGGGGGAGGGCATAGCCTCAGGTGCCTACTGCTCATTAAGGCTCCTTATGGAAACTTGGCCTCAGCTGTGGGTGCAGCCATCTTTGTGACGGAGTGATAGTCAATTAGCTTGTTCTCTATTAGATAAGATGCTATAGATATATCAAGATTTGTTTAACCATTTCCTTGTCAAAGGATGACAACTGAGTTGTTTCTAGTTTGGGGGATTATGGATAAAACTACTATGAATATTCATGCACATAGACAGGGAACTTAATTTTTCCCCCCTCTGGGATAAGTGCCTAAGAGTACAAATAATGGGTCACATGGTTGTTGTATGTTTAGATTTGTAAGAAGCTATCACACTGTTTATAGAGTGGCTATATCATTACTCCCACCAGCAATGTATGCAGGATGTAGTTTCTCCATACCTGCTCCTGCCTTTGTTCTTTTATCTTTTCACGCTTACCAGAATGGCTTAAATTAAAAAAGAAAAATAATGTCACATCATTGTTGTTTTAATTTACATATCCTCGGAGGTTAGTGACGTCGAACATCTTTTAATGTACTTATTTGCCATCTATATATTCTCTTCAGTGAAATATTTGTGCATGTCTTCTGGCCATCTCAGGAGGGGATTCCTCATAGATGTTGGACTGGTATGGAAGTCCCAGCTCCTCATGTTGTTTCTACTAAGAACTTTCTTGAGGGTGGCCCTATTACCAGCGGGGAACAGTGAAAGTTCTAACTCTTTACTTGGGCTCTGCTGATGCCACTCCAATCGGAAGGTGGTAGTGAGGGGACTTATTGCTGCCATATTGTTAGTAGATGTCTAGATTTGCCCCATGGTCTCCGCTGACATCACAGGGTTCAGGGGGCGGGGGTGTAACTGCCCTGTGGGGATGAAAGATGAATATTCCCTGCTTTCTGCTTGGTCTTTTCTGGCATCACCACAGGAGGATATTGGGGTGCCTTGTTACAGGTTGGTAAATGGTCGGGGAGGTCTAGACTCCCCAATCAACTTTTCTTGGTGTGGCTGGAGGCAGGGTTTTGTGTCTGTCTGTATTTTGAGTTGTGATTTTTGGCTGGAGTAAAGTAGTCATTGTCTAAAGGTTTCCTGTCTTTGCAGGCTGCTCCTTTATCAGTCCTCTGGCTGAAGAGAGCAGGCATTTGTGGTGCGCTTTCGGTCTATGCTCACAAATGTTTGTGGGTTGCTGGGGTTCATTGTTAATTTGGAATACATGGAGAACAAAGAGGCTCTGTAGAGTTTACCATCATATGCTGCCTTGGATTCGGAGGTCCCCGGCTGTTCTGTTTTTTTCTCCACACCTTTTAAAACAATTAAGTATTATATTTTTGGGAAAGGGTTCTTTTTGTTAATAGTGAAATATGGCTTCTGGATCTATTAAGGTTTTCTTATCCTTTTTCTGCTCAGTGGCCTATTACTGTGTGTGTATGCATATGCATACAAGCTAATTCCTCAAAGATAACTTGAATATCAAAACTTAATCTTACATGTATTGATTTAATTAGGCAATAAATACACAGAATACAGCAGGAAAAAGAACATGGTCCTTGCCTTATAATCTGTGGCATTTCCATTAAAAAGTGCATGCTTACTAAAAACTTCCAGCTGTTAATGCAATCAGGTGGAGGTCCCTGGCTGTTCTGTTTGGCCCAAGAAATCAGGGAGTTGGATCATGTTTGAGTAGGTCATTGCTCAGCCAAAACTAAGAATACAAAAGAGAGAGCTTTACTTTCTGCACAGCATTTTCTTTACCGTCTCTCTTAGAGGCCCTGGACTTTTGCCTAACTATCCTAAATAGTTTTGCATGTCTGACATAATTAATCTTCACTTTACTCGCTGGGAAGTTCATTTAATAATTTATGTAAATAGTTCAATAAAGTTCTTAAGAGTATACTCCAATATTTATCATATCATCTCAAAGTACTGGAGAAGTCTTTAATCTTGTAATGTTATGCATTGATTGTGGGGGGGTGTGTATGTAAGAATCTAATAATTTAATCTGAATGGTTATTTAAAATGACTAAGTGAGCAAACTCCAGCAGTAAAGAAATGAGAACTGAAGTTCAGTGTGAGATGGTTGAAATGGAGGAGTTAGATGTAGTAAGCTGATTCTGAGCAGATACTCTTTAAGACTTGCTTTAAAACTTTTGATAACCTTAATTGTAAATCTCCTTGTCATGTTGTCTCACAGTGTTTTTTATCTTATTTCCCCTAAAGTAATTTACCATTAGTATTTTGGTTGGAGTTAGAGTTAAATCTCAACCATGTGAATAAATTTAATTATGACAAAAGACCTGCCGGGCTAAAAAACGTTGAATATGAATTGGATACTGTATTCACTAATTAGTTATTATTCATTATCTACCCACATAGTGTTCCTTTACTAACCTGTCTTCCTTGCATTGTTCAAGAGACTCAATAACAAGTGTTATATTAGTTTAAAAAATCCTTTTTAAAGTAATATAAAACCCTGAATGAGAATCATCTTGGAGCACAATAAAGAGAATCATCCTTGTGAGAAGCAGTTTGAATTACTGGCGTTGGATTTGTAATTTGAGCAGGTATTTGACTTGAGTTTTGTATTTGAAAAAATAATTTTGGGGGGAGGGCTTCTATTGGCTCATGTGATGGTTGTGTCTCTGCAGAATAGAGAATTTTAAAAAGATTCTCAGATGTGGTTTGAGAGGCAGGCAGAGTGGCATGGCAGTGTACCACCTAGGGTGGTTAGAAATAAGTGTTTGACAAGGTCATGCAATAAAGCATTTATTTTGTGATGAAGTCCATTTTAATCAAGGCCATGTACTATGTAAGTTAGTTAGGTACCTCTTCTGATGTCTCTGGCTCCAAGTGAGACTCCTTCCTTTCGAGGAGTTTAGAGAGAATATCTCATCCTTTTTCGGAGATGGGCTGCTCTCCCAGCAAGATAGCCCTTACACTTTGGTCCAGCTTTCTGTCCCAGGAAGCTGCTGCTGTTTTCAGTGTGACAGAGAATGCTTCCCTGAAACAGTAATATAAAAATAGGCCTTTAACCCCAGGCCAAGGAAATGGTGAGGGGCAGTTCAATGCCACTTTTAGGCAATTGCCATTAAAGCTTTAAAATAATATTATTTTTAAATGGAGTTTGAAATGTATCATGTTTATTTGCCCTCACCACGGGTTACCACTGTCATTTGCAATTATGGAGAGGCTTACGTGTTGACAATGAAATAACCACGGGAAGCAGTTCTCATAGAAAGGCCACTTCTCTCCAGAATTCTCACAGAGTGGTGCGTGCATTTTTTTAGACGCTGCCACAGGAAATCTTTCTGGCCTGGCAGTAGGAACCATAGGCTACCAAGGAGACTTCAGTCAGTTTGAAATGTTGCAAAGTTTATATCATTCATGATCCCGGGAGATAGTGTGGTCACAGAGAAAGAGAAGCAAAAAGCCCTGGGTGTGTTGTAAACACCTTATAAAATGACCTCAGGAAGGCGGGATTGGAGTTCTGGTGGAAGTGCTCGGCAGTGATGTGGGCCAGGCAGTGAATCAACAGCAGGACAGAGCTTCTCGCAGATGCCAAACACTCTGTCCCAATAAACAGTGTGTTTTCAGCACTCTGAATGGAGAAAATACCCAAACACGGAGATGTCCACTTGAGGCAGCCGTTCCACTGACTCATGTTCCCTACTTTTATAGAATCTAAAATAACGTTGAATAACTCCATGGGCTAATGGAAGTTTACTGAAGTGCAGATTCAGAAGATAAAGGACAAATGACTGTTTTAGCTCGACTCTCTGAATAAATCATTTTCTCCACTGTCTCCCAGATTTTCTGTTACCCAACCCCAGCTTACAGAAAACAAACTTTTGGAAATTCAGAGCAAATTACTCAAGTATCTGTTCTTTGATCAATGTCCTCTAGTCACTGTCTCTTTATGCAACAGTTCTCAAAATTCAGTGTGAATAGGAATCATGTGGGAGCAATTCTGTTCTTGGGGCTCTAGGTGGGGCCTTGGCATTTCCACTTTCACCAAGCTCCCTCCATGTTGATGCAGGAGGCCCAAGGACCACACAATGAGAACCGTTGTCTTAGAGGGCTCTCAGGCTCTCTTTGTCTTTCATGCCCTTATTGAAATCAGGCTCTCAGATCTCCTGTCTTGCCTAATTGATTTGAAATAACTCCCTCATTTATTCTCTTAAGAGGCAATAGATTGGCCTGGAAAAGCCTTAGATTGTTTGGAATCAGACAGTTTGAGAGCTGTTCCTGGAATCAACTATGGTGGCAGCACAGACAAGTGGTTAAAAAATGAGTTTGGGTCAAATACGCCTCGACTTAAGTTTAAACTCTTGCTGACAATGTAATTTTGGACAAGTTCTGGGTCTCAGTTTCCTAATTCAAAGAGTGTCTACCCCTTGGGGTAATTCATGTAGGCACGTGGCCAAGTGCATAGCACACAGCACTCAATGAATCCCATCAGTAAAATGGTATTGCACTCTTGCCTACTTCATAGATTGCTTGAGGATCACCTGAAATAGTGCCTGGAGAGTACCATATAAGAGTAATTGTTGGCCTTACTAAATCCCCTAACAAGCTACTAGTCAAGTGTAAGCCATTTCCTAGTCGTTTAACATTGATTAGCAGTCCCTCCTCTCACAATCCTTGTTTACCCATGTACTATCACCAGTGTTTCAGTTCTACATACACCAGTTTAGAGTTTCCACCAAGGCACCACCAATCTATACATTTGAAAAACTACCATGACGGGAACAATTTAGATTCCTTCCTGTAAAAGATGCTGATTGTGCTGGATTTCCTGAAGCTGGAACCAGAACTCTTAGGAGAAAAAAATGAGTCTGGAACCCTGACTAGGACAATGACAGAGATTCATTAACAGGCCCAAAGCCATTATGATTCACTGGGTGCAAGCCAGGATGTATTCAATTTACTGATTGGAGAAAGCTCTTACATGCTGACATTTATTGTGCCTTAGCTAAATGACTTAGAAAGTTCCCTGCTCTAAGAAGGAATGCAATATGTCAGTATTTGAAAGAGAAACATGTTTTATAACTTTTTTTCTTCTGTCTTTACTATGTACCTCAGAAATCCAGAACTCCACACCTGGGGCTCAATTTTCAGCATCTGATAGAAGCAGGAACCTTGGAAGGCATTGTCTGAGGCTTCTGTGGCAGGAAGATGGAAAGCAATTTGCAGGGTGATTTCTGGAGTCTGGGAAGAATAAGAGACAAAAGACACAAAAACAAAACCCATCCTTTTGCTAAAAATTCTCATGCAGCTCAGCTACATAGCACCACCAAACTAATGGGAAGTAAATGCATTGGAATGCCAATTTAAATTGTAATAGGGCAAGTCGATTCAATATGCTCTATAAGGAAGTGGAAAGAATATTTAGTTATGTGTTTGACATTTATGCTAACTTCAAGAATTAACTTATTCCTTTCCTAAACAGAAATAGGCTAGAGTGGCATCAGGGCTCCCAAGCCATGATGCCTGGATTCTAACCTGGCTCTAAACTTTTGATTGAATGGTCTTGGGTAAGTTTACTCAACCACTTTGTTATCTTTCCCCATCAATTTTAAAATGAGAAAAAAACAAAACAAAACAAAAACTATATCATTAGTTTTTATGAAGATTAAGAGAGTTAATTCATGCAAATTAGTAGAATATTTTCTGGTATGTACCAAGTGCTTAATTCACTTTTTATTGTGAATATTATTTGAGAGGTGAGACTTTAGACTGGTAAAATGACTCCTGTCAGTCCCCTTGAAGGAGAGACTAGAAAGCTCCCTGCTCTAGGTGGGTAATCCAAAGGAATAGCTATCACCTCGAAGCTTCCTTCCTGGTCACCTGATCTTGGCTCCAATATGACAACTCCACAGAGGCCAGAAACCACATTTACATGAAGCTGAGGGATGAGGAGGTGCAGGATGGAGAGGCCATACTGGTAAACCACAAACTTCCTGGCAGAAAGGTCGGTCGGTTGCACAGTTATCAGCTCTTCTTGAGGTTTTGGGAAATCCTTCAAAGGACTCTTTGGGGCACACCCTTGTTTACTGTCTGGAAAATGAGTCCCCTGATTGTGGGAGCAGCGCAGGCTCCTTGGGCTTTGAGGCTGTCCAGGTCCCATCTACTCCCGGGCATTTCTGCCTCTGCAGGGAGGGCGGCCTGGCAGGTGCAGAGGCATCTTCCTCACAAACAAACCCCGACTCAGAGGGCGCCCCCTAGGCCGCTGGAGCAGCAGAGCGGGGCCCAAAGCCCAGAGGACCTGGAGCCCCAGCAGGGCAATCCTCAGCCATTGGCCCAGGGCCCCCAGGCCTCCACTCCCTATCTTCTCTCAGAAGCTGACTGACTCCCACACTGAGAGCTGCTCCCAGCTGGGCTGCCATCCCAGGCCACCTGCATGGCTCCTCCCAGGAGGCTCGGCTGCATCAGGGCCCACCTGCTGCCCTCAGGCCCAAGTAAGCATCCAGGCTCCCTTGCCCTGTGCTGCCTGTGGCCCCTCAGGTCACACTGTTCCTGCCCATTGAAGGTGCAGTCTCTGAGCTCTTCCAACTGACTTCTGAGAGGGGCGGGACTTCCTATCAGACACAGTGGGCACTGCATGGAGAAGAACCTGTGGTCGCCCCCTGCTGGCGGGAAGCGGCAGCACAGGGAGCTGTAAAGCCTCAATGAGTCTCCTATCAGTGTACTGTGCAAGGAGTAGGGGTGATGCAGAGAGGAGCTCCCCCTTCCTGCAGGAAAGCCCTGCAGGTCCTGGCTCACAGACCTCTTCCCGCCCTGCAGGCTGGTGGCAGGGCATTCATCTTGTCACCCGTGGGTAAATGGACAGGGAGAGAACAGGCCCATAGGGAATGTGCCTTGTGCCTGGGCGTGCATTTGCCAGCATTTACAGGAAATTTCTAGTGGGCTTGCTGCTCTGAGACTGGTGTTTCTACTCAGCCCCGAGCCTTAGTGTCTCCGTGTGCATGTGGTACCTTTTCTGGGCTGTGTGCTGTGTCCCCTAACCTATGCGGATGGGATAGACTGAGTGTGGCCATATCAAGAATAGGGTCAAGGGCAGCGGGGGGTCTCAGGGTCTTGGATGAGTGGGCCATCGCTGCAGAGACAGGTGTCCTCAAAAGAGGGAAATGACCCCTGGGGCACAACCAAATGTGGTGGGCGCCAGGACAGATGCCTCAAATTCCTTCTTTACCATGTTCATTGTTCCTGCACTCACCTAAGAAAGCGTCCATCATTTTACTTTTCATCCAATCCCAGAGGTTTCCCATTGCTTTGCTTTATCCCACCTCCTTAGTCCATCACCAATGAATTTCCTGTAGCCCACCTATGTCCCTCGTTTGATTGCAATGTAGAAATAGAAATGTAACCCGCCATTCTTTGGCGCATTATCTCAATCCATTGAAGTTCTGCTTCCCAGCATATGTCAAAGGTTTGGCTCAAATAAACACAAAAATTATTTTAAAAAAGAAAAGAAAAGAAAACAAGATAGAAAGACGGAAATGAGAGTCAGTAGCACAGATGAGGTCATGTGACTTGCACACATGCAGAGATGGTTGCTAAGGATGGGTCTCCAAGCCAAGGAACCAAGGACAGCTGGCAGCACCAGGAGCTGGGAGAGTCCTTTGCTCCCAGCCCAGAAGAACCAAGCTCACCCTGTCCCTGATCTCCAGGTGAGCCTCTCACAGGCAGAGGTGGGAGCTCTGGTCCATGCCCAGCTGCCTGGTCACTGTGTCCTCCACTCATGGAGAGAAGCCACAGGAGAGGAAGGGACTGCCAGCTCCAGACTCCAGGCAGGGGGTGAGGAGCAGGAGGCCGGGGTGCCTGCAGTACTGGCTCATCCCGGCCTCCCTGGGCTCCTCCCATCCTGTGCCCTGACAGGTGGACCAGGGCTGATATCTGCCCAAGAAGCCCGAGGACCCATGTGGTGGGCTGTGCCAGCGAGACTCAAGAGCAGGCGTGACAAACTTCGTCTTCCGTCTGTGCCCACCTCCTTCAAGGCTGCATGTACTCAGCTCCCTCATTGCCCTCACCCAAGTCTCTACAGCATCTCCCTTTTGTCCTCCACCCTGGCCCTCATGCCTATTCCTCATGCAATGATTTCTCTGGAGGCACTTGTGAAGAGGCAGTCAGTCACCCAATTTAACAGGAATCAAAGAAGTAAAATGTTCATTTCCACGGGGAACCTAGAAGGGGTGTGGCCCACAATAGATGCTCTGTGAATGAATGCAGTACCGTCCACAGGTTTGCAAGGCAGTTGGTGGGCAGGAAGTTCTATTTCTCTGCTCCTGCTGAGTGGCCTTGTCCCAAACATGAGACAGTCCATGAAAAACACAGAGGCTGACAGGTGTGCTACCAGGTATGTGGTATGGACAGGGTGCAGGGTGCACTTATGTGTGCATAAAAGAGGGACAGAGAGAGAGAGAGAGATATAGAAACAGAGACAGAGAGAGAAAGAGACAGAAAGAGAGTGAGTTTGCAGAACATGCCAGATTTTCATAGGCTGTCATCCTAGAAATAGATGAGGGAAAACGTATAAATCTATTTTAATGAAAAGGTGAGGGCAAGTTTCCCAGCTACTTCTGTGCCAGCTCACACTCAAATTGAGAGTGTATGCCTGTTGACCACGCCCCCCTCCTTCATTGACTCCTTCCAGGGTTTTCATTGTCCATCTGGTAGGTAAGAGGTGAGCATGGAGATACCATGTGAGAAGGGAAGGGATATGGGGGGACCCTAGGCTGCAAGGTGACCCCCACCCTCTTCTCTAGCTCCTTTCACCAGCGAACCATATAGATATAACCCAGCTGTCATCCCTGGCCTCCACCCACTCAGCCTGGGGAAGTACATTCGGTAAGATGTGGCAGTCACCTGCTCTTCTCCCATCGTCCTGACCTCGGTCCCCTGCAGTCCTTCCCCAGTGCCTCCCACAGGTCCTCTTGTGTGTGTGCTCACCCTCACCCTCGCAGGCCCCTTCACTTCAGCCCACCCTGTCAGGCAGTGTCCTTGGCTGTGCTGGAGCCAGAGTGTGCTGGCTCGGGAGAGCCATTCGTGTTTCTAGGGCCTACACGGGCCACATGATATACCCCACATGGCAAAAAATTTGATTATGTGAACGTGGGCTTAAATAATTTATGTTAAAAACAAAAGTAGTAGGCCTGGCTGGTGTCTCTCAGGGGGTTGAGCATTGGCTGTCCTGTGCTCCAAAAGGACAGCGGGTCCATTCTCAGTCAGGGTGCAGGCCCAGGTTGTATGTTCAGTTCCTCGTAGTGGTGTTGGCAGAAGGTGACTGGTCAAGTGTCTCTCTCTCCTCTTTGTCTCCCTATGCCTCTTTCCAAAATCATTAAAACATAATATGAAAACAAAGGTTATAAATTTTCAAAAGCTGCCCCTTGGCCCAGCTGGCATGGCGCAGTGGTTGAGTGTCATGGTGCGCTTCCTATTGTCTCTAGACGTGAGAAAGTGATGAAGAAAATGTTAATAGTAAAGATTAATCCTACAAGTGTGTCCTGAGTGAATGTTATGGCACGCAAATGGTCTCTCTGGTTTTAAAGAGATGTCTGTAGGCATTCTAGGGCAAACACATTACAGGAATGGAGGGACTTGGGATCGCACCCAGGAAAGCACTGCCTCACTGAGCAGTCACTCACATCATGAACAAAAGAGTGAGGATCCCACACACACCTTCAGCTTGTCTTCCCTGCTAACAGGAGAAAAACCACCTCCCAACATTCTCATGGGAACCACACTCACCCATCAGTGGAGGGCAAGCACAGCTTGGATGTAAGTACACCTGTTTGGCTAAAATCAATGAGAGCTGTCTAAGGGAATCAATGGGCTGTGTATCTCTCCATGTTTATATACAAGAGTGTGTATCCGTGTGTATATATGTATGTATGTGCATGTGTGTTTGTATGTGTGGATGTGTGTGTTTATGGGTGTGTGCATACCTATAAATGTATTCCCTCCTCTTCCTCTGATTGTTTGGTCAACATTTGACTGGATGCTTCCTTCCTGAGGTTTGTCTGATCTGTTCCCATTTCTTCACGGTCCTGTTCTCCCAGGGGAAGGTCCTCTGGGGCCACAGGGGAACCCACCCTCTCTACAGGCAGCACTCAGCCCTGAGCTGTCACCTGGATGTTTGCCACCCCCAAACCACACAGCTCCAAGCCAGTGCAGGGGGGAAGGGGCCATGGAGCTCAGGAAGGCATGGTTGGGTGTCCTCACAGCAAGAGGACTCTGTGATACTGCCCAGGGGGCCAGGAACTGGGTTGAGTGGTATGAGAAAGAGACCTCAGAGTAGGATGCAGCTGAGGGAGTGACGGATGGCACACAGGGAAGAGAGAAGGATGGTCAGCACAGTCTGGTTGCAGGGGACAAGGTGTGAGAGGAGGAGCACAGAGTATTTGGTGGGGAGGATGGGGAACAGTGTGCTGATCCTTTGGGGTTGGCGGTGTCTTGGGACATCCAAGCTGGGAACAGGTCTGGAGGCTCCCAGGAGAGGCCTGGGCTGGAGGTGCTCACAGCCTCTGGGAAGATTGCAGGGAAAGCTGTGGGTGTGTGCCAGCTGGTTTGGGGCTTTGGGGGTGGTGGTGGTAGTGGGTGGGGTGCACCCCTAGGTGAGCCTAATGGAGCACCTAGTCCGCAGAGGGATGAGTGTAGCTAGTGTGGAGGTTGAGGAAGGAAGTTCAAAGAGGAAGGTCACCTTATATTGGTTTAGGGCACATCCCCGGTAGGGGGTGTGCAAGAGGCAGCTGGTCGATGTTTCTCTCTCATCGACATTTCTGGCTCTCTATCTCTCTCCCTTCATCTCTGTAAAATATCAATAACATATATTAAAAAAAAAAAACAACAACAGAGGCCTGCAGCCTGGGCAGGGGGTTTGAGGCAGTCAACCTCAGGCCGAAAGCTCAGGAGTGGTCAGTGCTAGGGTTGCTTCTGCGGACCCAGCCCCAGCCCAGGCGTCCTGACCAAGGCACTGTGTGTGCTTGGGTCACGCTGGGCTGTGAGCAGGCCCACCAGGAGCGGGAACTTTGGGGCTGGCCATGTGGCCTGAGCAGGGGCCGTCCTGGGGGGAAGTTTCTCCGAGGACTCAACTGCCCTCACTCCCGCCTCTCTGTCCTGCACTCTCCGAACCACTGATCCGGAGGCCAGGCAGGCCGACCTGCCAGGAGAGGAGGGAGGATCTGTGCCCGCAGGAGGACTGCCAGCTTCTCCGGGGAAACTAGGGGAACACAAGGGGTGGTCATCCCTGCAGAGGGGGCAGGGGAGGAGGAGGAGCTGCCTCCAAGGGGGAACCCGGGATCCAGCACCCAGGAAGCTTTCAATGAGTGTCTGAGGAGGGGATGGGGAGTGCACCAGGGGCTGGCCAGTGGGAGCCTGGAGAGCTGTCCCAGGTGGGAGAGAGTCAGGGACAGAGGCGGAGAGCTCCCAGGGGGGCCTGGCCAGGGTCAGACCCTGCAGCAGCCCAAGGCCAGGGGAGGCGGCCTGCAGGGCCTGCGCTCAGTTTGCCTCCAGCACTGGGAGGGCAGAAGCTTCCTGAGTGTAGCTCCCACAGGATTGGGGCCTCAGGAAAGAACAGAATGGAGGGGGAGGAGGCACCTGCCAGCAGAGGCTGGTGAGGAAGGAAGGGACACGCAAGCGGCAGCTGGACAGGCCGCCATGAGAGTGGGTTGGGGGGATTTCACCTGCCTCCCTCCTTCCTCTGCCTCTTCCCAGTGGAGTAGCCTTGGCAAATGTAAAGGATGGTCTGCAGCTGAGCTTCTGCTGTGATATAAACCCCAAATCAAAATGGATTCATCTCACAGGAGCTTACACCACACCAGGCCTGGGGACAGCTGCTGCCTGGTGAACAGGAAGCCTCCTTCCCCTCCTCTGACCTTCTGGCCCGGGAGGTCTGCATTCCCGCGCCCAGGAACCTGGGGGCCAACGTGGGGAGCCCAGAGCCCCGACATCACTGCCAGGTATGAGCCGAGAGGAAAACAAGGACTCAATTATACTTCAACACACTTTATTACAAATCCATCTGTGTTCAGCACCAATGGCTGCTCGGTACAATCCGAAAGCATTCGGAAGACAACCCTGTGAGCAGTTCTCAGCACATGAGCTCCAAAGAAAACCTCCTTCCCGAATCCCGCCCATCCCAGGAAGAGCATCTCACTAACAGGACATGAACTTGCAGGCATCCGGCCACAGACATATAGCAGGTGCGACCCCACTGGAAAGACTGATGTCAACTGATGTAAATACGGGCTGTCCCCCAAAACAATATACAGGGGTGAGGCTGCTGCTGGACAATGAGTGCCCACTGAGTTCAATATAGGCCGTCCCCCAAAACATCTCAGACACGTGATGGAAAAGGAAACCCATGGGATGTAAATATTTTGGGTGATATCTCCTGGGCCCACAGCTCCTGAACAAGACTGTCCCCCCATAACATAGTTGTACCGAGCTCAGACACATGATGGACAATGATTACTCACTGAGTGTAAATACCAAGGTCAGACACATGATGGAAAATTGCTCTCCAATGAATGTAAATGTCTGGTGTCCCCCAAAAACAGGTATATTATGGTCAGACACATGGTGGAATATTGCACCCCACTGAGTGGAAATACAGTGTCCCCCCAGAAATGTATACAATTTAACACCGCTAAGATACTTACTCTTCACTCATTTTCTGGGTTAACTGACTGAAGAAATGGGTGAAGACAGAATAAGATTTGGATGAGGAGCAGTACTGCACGAGGCTTTCTACGGGGACACATACAAGTTAAAGTTTAGGGACCCAACCCCCAGCAGGCGAGGAATCCAGGGCAGCTGCAGGAAGAGATGCGCACAAACACCGAACCGAAGGAGCGATTCTTGATGATTGGACTCCATGGCCACCTTAGTCTGGTGCCGGAGCTGCTGCTAAGGAGGCAATGGAACCGCAAACACCGAGAATCGCTGCATTGGTGTTTCTGCGCATCCTCTGTCCACCGCGGCCCTGGACGCCTGGACCATGGCCGGGTCGGGACCAGAACCTTCACCCTGTATGTGACCCCAAAAGAAAGTCCAGAGGATGCACCTTCTTTATTCAAATCTTAGTCTGGCTTCACCCATTCCATCAAATCCCTTAACCCTGAAAACGAGTGAAAATTGCAGTATCAGCTGTTAAAGTGCGGGTATATTTGGGGGGACACCTCAAAGCACATATATGTTACAAGTGCCTACATGAGTGTGTAATATCTTAAATTTTGTTTCTGTCCCTGGAAATCACTCAGAAATAATGAGCCAAAGTCTCACCCTCGATGGGGACACTGGGCGCTACAGCCGTGATACCTGTCAGGCCGCACCTGCCTCTCCACAAGCTCTCTCTGCGCACTGTGGACACTGAGGGAGGGTCCGGCTTCTTTGTGACACAGGACAGCCAGCCAGTGCTTATAGAAAAGTGATCAGGGGGCCAGGTCCCAGGAGGCCCAGGAGCCAGCTGGAGAGAGGCAGGGCCTGAGGCCTCCTGGGCCTGGGCTGAGGGCATGGGGCCAGGCCTGGCTGGGCGATGCTCTGGGGTCACAGCCAGCCTGATCCAAGGTCCCCCCTGACCTCGAGGTCTTTGTAGTTTGGCCGGCCTGGGCTTCCTGGGATCTCAGGTTCAGGAGACTGAGTCAAGTTTCTGGCCCACGAGGGCCCAGTCCTGAGAGCATGCGTGCTTGTGTATCTTCTCACCCGTGCCTGCACACACGCTTTCATGGAGGTCTGGTTGCTGACATGTGATCTAAGGGGCACGGTCACAGTGTCTGCCTCGGGGACTGGGTTAGTCATTGTCCTGCTCGCAGCCCCAGGCCAAAGTGGATTTGGGCCAGAGAGACCAGTGGCTGAGGGTCAGGCCCATGATGCCATGGTGGGATTGTGACCCTGGGGGCAGGCGGAGTGTTGTCACTATGAGACAGATGGGATCAGCAATGTCCCTCCTAGTTCCCCAGGTGCTCCCGGCCCCTCAGGTGGATGGGAGAGGGGGCCCAGGTGGTCAGAAGGAGCGGTGGGGTTTGGAAGATTCAGGAACCGCAGGCCCAGGAGACCAGTCACCACGGCAATGCTCCATCCTCGGTCACCCTCTGCCAGGTCCACACTGCTGTCTGGATGCTTCCTGATCTGTCCGTTGTTCCACAAACGATGTCTTCAGGGTCCTTGGCTGGGAGCTATGACGGGAGACCTGTGAGGACTGGTGGCAGGGAGTCCTGTCTGTGGTCCTGTCCTGGACCCGTGCCCTGTGAGAGGCCCAGATTTGCTGGGAAGGGGCCACGGGGCCACTTGCCCTGAGTGTGGGGCTGGGGCTGGTCCTGGCAGGTGGGGCTGCATGGTGCTGTGCTGGAGCCCCCGCTGCCTCCTGTGGCCATGGCGGGAATGGCAGATGGCTGCAGAGGAGCCAACCTCTCTTCCTTTGGGGGAGCTAGTGAGAAGGGCCTCCTCTCCAGGGGTCAGCACTGCGGTCCAGGCCCTGATAGATCTGGGGGATGAAAGGTAGAGGGTGGCTGGGTAGTTCTCTGCCCCCTGAGACCTTAGAACCTCCAGCTGCAGGGAGACTCCTGTTTGCAGGTCTCTGGCCCAAGGGCCCCAAACAGCTGGCTAGGGGCCAGGCCCGGACACCCTATACAGGGACTCGCCGGCGGGCAGCTGTGTGGGTGGTCGGGCAGCCGTGTGGCATCTGGCTCTGCCCAGGGACAGGCTCTGGGACGCGGGGCTGCCTCAGGTGCACTGGGTGGGCCTCAGCCTCAGCAGGTCTCAAGCTGGGCTTCACACACCGCCCGCCTTCAGCTGCTCCCCCAGAGGGGCTGGCAGTCCTCCTGCGGGCACACAGCTGGCGGCGTCCTCCCTCCTCTCCTGGCAGGTGGGCCTGCCTGGCCTCCGGGATCAGTGGTCGGGAGAGTGTGGTGGTTCTGACCAGGTCCTTGGCAGGTCCTCAGATAACTGGGAGTGTCCTACAGAGGAGAGAGCAGGACAGACCGGCGGAGTGAGGGCAGGAAGGTCCTCAGAGAGCCCTCTCCCCACGACAGCCCCTGCTCAGACCACATGGGCAGGCCCAAAGTCCCCCCTTCTGCTTATCGTGCTCACAGCCCAGCATGGCCCCAGCACACACAGTGCCTTGGTCAGGACGCCTGGGCTGGGGCTTGGTCAGCAGAGGCATCTGTGCAGTCTAGGCCTCCTCTCCTGGGGGCATGGGGCTCCCAGGTCCCCAGAACCTGGGACACAGAAGGACGGTGAAAAATGGGGTGTAACATCCCATGCCAACGTGGCGACCACACCGAGGCCTAGGGCAGAGGCAGCAGGGCACAAGGCGCCCAGGACAAAAGCGGGGCTGCGCCTCACGGCCATGGTCTGAATGGGAGGCCATGGCCGCAGACCTGAGCCGAGGCCCTGGGAGGCCCGGGCCCCGCTCTAACCCTCGCTCACAGCACGGGCCCTGAGCAGCTGGGAGAACTTATCAAACCAACTCACAAGGCTCAATTCAATGTTGGCATAAGGCCAGCACATGAAGTCCTGGGCACAGCTGTGTGTGACACTGTGTCCTCAGGTCCCTGACCTAAAGGCACTCTGACCCGTGTCTGCTCAGGACCCCTGAGGCCTGTGGTCCAGGCCCTCATGGTGCAGGATGGCACCCTTAGGACTTGACAACAAAGTCAGTTGCCACCCCAACAGCCGTTGCTTTAAGAAGTCCTCATCTCTACACGGTGCCTTACTGCACAATGAGCTCACCTTGTGTTTTGTGCTTTTCTGCAATCTGTGCTTTTTCTGCCATGGACAATACTCTTATCAAAGGCAAACAGGAGATTGCAACAAGATGGCGGCAGAGGTAAATGCCTAGCTGCAGCCGCACTCAACAATTTCAAAAAATACAACTAAAATATAGAGTGGACACTATCCAGAACTACAGGAAAGTTGACTGACTGGGAATTCTACAACCAGAAGGAAAGAGAAAACCTGAAGGACAATCAGAGGAGCTGTAAAAGCCTAAGGTACGGAGGCTCGGTGTGCGCGCGCGGGGAGAGGACGGAGCCGGAGAGGAGGGGCGGCTGAGTGCCTGGCTGGCGTTCCCCAGCGGGAAGGAGATAAAAGCTCCGGACTGTGCTGAACCCCAACTCCGACTGCACTGAACCCCAGTGCTGGGCGAGACCCCGGGGTCCAGGCTCATACAGAGGGATCTGGGCTGTAAGGCAGAAGCTCAGCGGAGAGGCGGCAAAAGGCAGAGCCCCGGAGTCGCGCACATTGCGCGCAGAGGAGGGACTGTTCGCTGAGCTGCTGGATTGCCCCAGCGGGAAGGACTCAAAAGCTCAGGACTGTGCTGAGCCCCAGTTCTGACTGCACTGAACCCCAGTCCTGGGCAACACCCTCGGGCCCCAGCCTCATACAGGGGGAATCTGGGCTGTAAGACAGAAGCTCAGGGGGGCGGCGAAAAGCAGAGCCCCTGAGTCGCGCACATTGCGCGCACAGAGGACAGACTGTTGTTTGGGCCGCGAGATCGCCCTGGCGGGAAGGAGACATAAGCTCCGGACTGTTCTTAACCCCACTTCCAACTGCTCTGAACCCCAGTTGTGGGCTTGTTGGAGGAGAGACTACACTGTCTGGTAGTGGGCGAAGCTCTAGGGCGCCTTTCTCTCAGAGGTGCTTGCAGCAAGTACCAAAGGACACTGAGGAACACTGAGACTCAGGAACCTCCGAGGGCGGGGCTAACCAGAAGCCAAGGCTGTAGGCTCCACCCTGAAACTTCGCCCCTTCCAAGCTGAACTCAGAGAGGCTTTTGCAGGTTTCCAAGTCTAGTGGAATAAGGTTGTCTCCTGGCATAGACACAGCTGATCCTCCCAACCTACCAACCCAGGGAAGCAGCGAAAATGTCGAAACGAGGAAACAGATCACAAACGAAAGAAATGGAGGACAAAAAGCGACTGGATATAGAGTTCAAAACCACGCTTATAAGGATGTTCAACAATCTCTTAGAAAAGGCCGATAAAATAAATGAGACCTATGAGGATATGATAAGGGATCAACAAGAAATAATAAAGGTTCAACAAGAAATGATAAAGGATCAACAAGAAATGAAGAATACATTCTCTGAAATAAAAAATATTATGCAGAGTCCTAAAAACAGATTGGAAGATTGCAAGAATCAAGTCCAAGATTTGGAACACAAAGAGCCAGAGGACACTCCTCCACAGAAGCAAGAAGACAAGAGAATCCAGAAAGTTGAAGATAGTGTAAGAAACCTCTGGGACAACTTCAAGCGAACCAACATCAGAATTATGGGCATCCCAGAAGATGACAGAGAGCAAGATAACGAAAACATATTAAAAGAAATAGTGACAGAAAACTTCCCCCACCTGGTGAAAGAAATAGACTTACACGTCCAGGAAGCACACAGAACCCCAAACAAAAGGAATCCAAAAAGAACCACACCAAGACACATCATAATTAAAATTCCAAGAGCTAAAGACAAAGAGAGAATATTAAAAGCAGCAAGACAAAAGCAGGTAGTTACCTATAAAGGGGCACCCATACGACTGTCAGCTGATTTCTCAACAGAAACCATGCAGGCCAGACGGGAATGGCAAGAAATATTCAAGGTGATGAATAACAAGAACCTACAGCCAAAAATACTCTACCCAGCAAAGCTATCACTCAGAATCGAAGGCCAGATAAAGAGCTTCACAAATAAATTTAAGCTAAAGGAGTTCATCACTGCCAAGCCAGAACTATATGAATTGCTAAAAGGGGTACTTTAGGAAGAGGAAGAAAATAAAGATAAAAATTATGAACAAACACGTAACTATCAACAAGTGAGTCTAAAAACCAAGGGAAGTAAAAATCCTGATGAACAATATTAACTGGTGAATATAATAGAATCAGAGGTATGGAAGGGGAATGGACTGATGATTCTCGGGGAAATGGGGAGTGGGGCGGGGCGGGAAGAGACTGAATATAAACTGCACATATGGATGAGGACAATGGGGGATGGGGAAAGGGCAGAGAGTTGAATGGAAACTTGGTGGAGGGGAGCAATGGAGGGGGGGGAATGAGGAGCATTTGTAATAATATGAACAATAAAGATTTATTTTAAAAAAATAAATAAATAAATAAAAGAGTAATATAAAAAAAAAAAAAAAAGGCAAACAGAACCCTAATTTTAACAAACTATGAGGGGAAATCCATTAAAAGACCTCCAGCTACATCGCAGTTGGACGGGATGGGCTCTCCAAACACAAGTGGCAAATGGAGGCGGTTGGAGTTCCAGGAGCAGGAGGACAAGGCTGTTTTGCACAGCCTCCAGCTCCAGGCAGCCCGGGGGCTGTGGGCCTGGAGCCCTCCCACTGCCGGGATTGCAGGCCCTCTCCTCACTCTGCCAGGACCTGCCCCCTGCCCCTCAGCCCCTCAATGTCTACACCCACCGTGAGGTCTGAAGCACCTCGTGTTACCACATGAAATCAGGCATCCGGTGTGTGAACTCACCATGAGGAGAGCGAGGCAGAGATGGACTGGCAGCAGCCAAGCCAGACTCACTTCGCCTTTCCAAGTGCACACACGGGAGCCCGGTGGAGGGAGGACCAGGCCGTGGCAAGCCAGTAAGCAGGGCCAGTGCTGGAGTCCAAGTAGAGGACACAGATGTGACTTAGACAGAGCGATATGGGCTCCTTGGCATTCATGTGGCCTTGTTGTCATGGCAATAGAGGTTTCATTTGCTACAGGGTCTTTTTTTTTCTTTCCATAAGTGCTGATTTTCTTTGGGTTTGTTTGTTGTTGATTTTGTTCTTTTTTTTAAATTTCAGAAATAAAGGGAATATGGTAAAGACAGGGGTAAAGGGGAAGGATTATAAATCTTAGGGGTTGGATGAAAGGACTAGGTTAATAAGGAAGGGGGGGGGATGTCTCATCTAATGCAGAAACAGAATATGTTAGACAAAGTCGATCTGGCCCTGGGCGGCTTGTCTTTCACTTTGTCCTTCTTCTGCCTCTTCCAAAATCCTCTCTTTTCTTGAAAGGTGGCTAAATTGTTAAGCCAAGGGAGGAAAGATAAAAAACACAGAAAACAGCAAATAAATGAATTGAATAATGACAAATGATGCTACCTTCGCTAAATGTACTTGGACAATCAGAATCCTTTCTGGCCCAGTGGAGATGCCACTTTCGCAAGTCCCCGGGTGACGCTGTTAAAAAAGGTGTTTATCAATTGAGGGCAAGGCTTTTCTTACTCCTCCATGTTTTGGTCCAATGTGTTTTTATTGATTGTCAGAGATGGGGAGGGAGAGGGAGATGGAAACATCAAGGATTAGAATGATAGATCTGCTGTCTTCTGCATGCCCCACACCAGGGATGGAGTCTGAATCCCGGGCATGCGCCCTCACCTGGAATCCGTAGGTGTTCTCAGGGTTCATGGGATGATGCTTAACCAGCAGAACCTCACCAGCTGGGCTTACTCATCATTTTAGTGACAGGCACCCTGACAACTTGGCTCAAACAAAACCAACTCCTGCTCCTCCGCAAAGACCGTGGGACACTTAGGGCAAGTTTTTCTCCTGATGCATGCAGTGACGTAGTCCACCTGCTCTACTGGGTCATAACATTTATTTTTAAAAAGTCCTCACGGGAGGGTATTGTTTACATTGATCTTTAGAGAGAGAGAGTGGAAGAGAGGTCATAGATGGAAAGAGAGAAAGAGAGAGAGAGAGAGAGAGAGAGAGAGAGAGAGAGAGAGAGAAGCATGGACGTGAGAGAGATACATCCACTGGTTGCCTCTCTCACAAACCCCAACAGAGGTTGTGGATCAGTCCTGCAACCTAGGTACTTGAACCAAACTTGAAATCGAGTCAAATGGGCAGGGTTCACTCATGATTCTTTTTTTTTCTTTTAAATGTATATTTTATAGATTTTCCACAGCAAGGAAGGTAGAGAGATATCGAGATAGAAATGTGGATAATAGAGAATCATTGACCAGCTGCCTCCTGTACACCCCCTACCAAGGTTATGCCCACAACCAAGTACATGCGCTAGACCGGAATTGAACCTGGGACCTTTCAGTCCACAGACCAATGCTCTATCCACTGAGCCACACCGGTTTCATCTCACTGATGATTCTTGAACATCTATCAGCCTCTACGGCAGGATGACTTGAACATAATGAAAATGCCTACCTCTATTTCATACCCAAACACCCTCTAAATCAAGGATTATCGCAGATTAGATCCCGACACATACTCTCCTCCAGGATTGCCTATCGCAACTTTCAAATCATGGTCTCATGAGAGCAGGCGAGTGGTCTGACTTCCTCAACTCCTCATGTACATGAAAGAATAGAAGGGATTTCTCCTTATTCTGATTGAGGATTCAAGTGCAGGGCTGCACCCCTGGTATTTCTGCCCCCACAGCACCACCTGATGGCCAGCGCTCACACCAAAGGAGAAGGGACCCACTATACAGTGCTGGTGCCCAAGATTGTGTGGCATCTTCAGGGACCAAGAAAACTTGCAGCACAGGCTATGCTCACAGAGGTAAAGAGTTCGGGTCCATAATCTGTCAGGCCAAGTTCGGAACCCAGCTCCAACACTTGTCCTCTGGGCCAGTGCTTACCCTTGTCAAGCCTCACCTTCCCAGCTCTGAACAGGGGACAGGAAGCTGGCCCAGCTCACTTGGCAGTTAGATTCAAGAAGACAGATTAAGTGGGTCACCCACAGAAAGCCGCTGAGCCCAGAAAGCACCATCACAGGGCTGCTATTACTAACATCAACCACAGGACTGCTAACTCATGGATCCAACCAGAGCTCAATCTGTCAAGCAGTTTTTTCTCAGAAAGTGTTGCTCACTCAATTAGGCTGATTATAGTTCACTAATCAACTTAGCCAATCACAGAAGTTGATGTGATATATGTTAAAATTTTGAGGGGCCAGTATGAATTGCTGAGGCTATAGAACGCTCTTGATAAAACAATGTCAATAAATCAATAAGTTTCATGATCATTTACCTGCACCTGAGCGTTTCACCTCATTCGCCTCCTGAGAGGTTCAGGATGCAAGCACCAGTCCCCAGACAAGTGGGTCAGGGTACGAACACTTCATTTATGCATCTCAAGAAACACAGCAGGACTTGAAGTGCTGACAGCCCCAGACTGGCTGGTGCTCCCGTGACACTCACAGGATGGCTTCTCTCAGGCCCTGGCTCCTGTAGGTTCCTGAAACGCCAGCCTCTGGGAGCGCACGAGTCTCAGGCCTGTTCCCATCTTCAGAAAGTCCTAGTGTCCTTCAGCAAATTTAACTTTCCCAGGGTGCACATTTGGCGGGTTTATCGGAAAACTAGAGGCCCGGTGCAGAAGATTCGTTCCGAAGGGTTTTGTGTCCCCCAGCCCAGCCTGCACCCTCTCCAATCTGGAGATATTCAACTGCCTACCGAGATTAGGCCTAAATGGACATTCCTCTCACAATCCAGGACTGCCGGCTCCCAACTGTTCACCTGCCTTCCTCCCTGATTGACCCTAACTGCTTCTGCCTTCCAGGCTGATCACCCCCAAACCACTTCCCTGCCAGCTGGATTGATGCCTAACTGCTATCCTTAGAGCCTGGTCACCCTTAACTGCCCTCCCCTTCAGTCCTAGGTTCCCCCCAATTGCCCTCCTCTGCAGGCCCAATTTCCCTCCTCTGCTGGCCTGGTCACACCTAACTGCCCTCCCCTACAGGCTTCATTGCCCCCAACTGCCCTCCCTTGCAGACACTGTTGGTCCTTACTATCCTCCCCTGCTGGCCTGATTGACCACAACTTCCCTCTCTTACAGACCTGGTCACTCCCAACTCTGTCCCTGGCTGGACATCTTGTTGAGCCAACTTGTGCCCCATGGAAACAATCATTTTTTACCACAACGGGGCAGACATTTTGTGTGTTGGAGTGATGGTCAATTTGCATATTATTCTTTTATGAGATTAGCTATTTAGATAGGATAGAGACCTGGTGAATGAGTGGGGGTCTGCTGGTTTTCCCATAAGCGTGCCCCTGATCAGGGTGGTGGTTCCCTTGGGGTGTTAGGTCACCTGGACCAGGTGCCTTTTTTGGTTTGTATGCAGGCCATGCTGCCCATCAACCCAAGAGGAGGTCCTGCTATCAGCGATTTATTTATCCTCTATAATTGAAAAGTAGTAGCCTTGAGCAGAGCCAAGAATCTTGCTTACTCTTTGGCTGCAACCATTTTTGTTGGAATTTATACATCTTCTATAATTGAAACTTTGGAGCCATTAGCAGAAGCCAAGGCAGGCCAGGCAGGCAGAAAGCTTGGTTTCTTCCATTGCTGGAGAAACCTAAGACTTCTGCTCCCTCTGTGGCCACATCCATCTTGGTTGGGTTAATTTGCATACTCACCCCTGATAGACTGGGGTGCATGGCTTGTTGGTGTAGCACAGATATAGTGAATTTGCATATTACTCTTTTATTAGATAGATTAATCAATAAAATATACTTCCATGTGAATGGGAAAACTAAACCACCTTTAAGGCCACGGCTCTGTTGAATTGGTTGTAAGATGAACACCCACTACCACTCCTCACTTCTCTGAAACCAGGATGCAGCTCAGGGCACTCTCCTAGTCACTGTCAGCTAGCTGGCAATGCTCACAAAACCTTCAGTGACACCGCCCATTCATTTTCTTTCTATGAGCACGAAATCAGGCAACTCACAGCTGCCAGCCTCTTAGGTCCCAGGAAATGCATGCAGCACAGGCAGCTAGAAATCTCCTGGAACATCTGGCTCACGTACACCAAAGCTCTAAAAGCACACCCCCTAGTAGGTGGGTTCAGGGCCGGGTCAGGGGGAGAAGAAAACCCCACCTGCTTTTAGATGGATGGAAAGAGCAGAGCCTGAGCCTTGTTGAAGACCTGGCAGATGTCTATGACTTGTTACATGCACGGGAACTCCCTACAGGAATGGCTAATCCTAGGCCTGGCAGAGACCAGGCAACCCACAAAGCATACTCTCCTAAGCTTGTCTCTATGATAACTGTCTGGAGATCTGCTCTGGATACTCGAGGACCCACCACAGTGTCTGTGATGGGGAGGCTTCTCGTGCTGAAGGAACTAAATGGTTCTGGGACCTAACCACCACAACAGAGATGGGGGTTCACACTCTCTACTTGGGTGTCCACACACCTAAGATGGCCGACATGGGTGTGTGAGAAACATCCACTTCAGTCTCCAAGCACAAGTGTGTGCACCCAGCCCCCTTCTCGACGCTTCTGCCCTGCCCACGAGGGAGGCCTGCCATCTTCCCATTCCCTGCCCTCCTTCAGCCAGGCCAGTGCCTCCTACCTTTGGGCAGACTCCCACTGCGGGTGTCTATGTCTTCCAGGAAGGCCGAGCATCCTGGAGTGTTCTCTTCGGACACAGGAGTGTTCTGTGGTGGTGATTTGTCTTGTCCTCTTGAGCCATGTCTCTGCCTTTGGAAGAATCTGAGGAAGGCTCCACGTCGACTCCAGAGCTTTCTCCTATTAGAAGCAGATGTTCAGGACATGCCAACCCTCACTGCCCTTCCTGGTGGGTAGTTGCCTTTAATTTGGGGTTCAGCACCAGGTTCTCATGAATGGAACTTGTGTCAACAGCACCATCATATCACTTGTGCCCTCAGGGGATCTGATACCATTTGCAGTTCATTTAAACAGACCAAGGGAGGGGAGAAGTTTTCCAGATGGCAAAAATCCACCCTACCCTATCGGGAACCAGATCTTCACATGCAGCCTCCACTCTGGGTCCCTGGAAGGCACTAGAACATGGGCTGTTTAATCTAGGTGCATTGGCAATGGTGCATCCAAAGGCCATTTCCAGAAGAGCAGGGCCCCCACATTTCCTGCTAGAGCTAATAGTAGGAGGGACAGGCGAGCAGACTTTGCCCCTTCCCGGCACTGAGGAATTGGTGTAAGGGGGCAAGAGGACAGGACCCAGTGTGCAATTTGGATGAAAAGGAGTGAACACTGACCAGGATGCCTCAGGGGTTAGGGAACTGGCTGAAGATCCTAAGGGTCAAGGGTTTGATTCTGGGTCAAGGGCGTGTACCTGGGTTGCAGAATTATTCCTGGGCCAATGGGGGTGTGTATGGGCTGCCCACCAATCAATGTGTCTCTCTCATATCGATGTCTCTCTCTGTATCTCTCTTTCCCACCCCCAGGTGAGGTTAAAAAAAATGAAAATAGCCCTAGCCAGTTAGGATCAGTGGACAGAGTGATGGTCTATGGACTGAAGGGGTCTGGGTTCCATTCTGGTCAAGGGCACATATCCAGGTTGCAGGCTTAATTCCCCATGTGGGACGTGCAGGAGGCAGCAAAGTAATGATTCTCTCTCATCATTGATGTTTCTCTCCCTTCCTCTCAGAAAACAATGAAAATGTTTTTCCAAATATATATACTGGAGGCTCAGTGCCCCAATTGGTGCATTGGTGGGGACTTGCCTGCCCAACGGGATATTGGGCCCCATGAAGCCTGGCCTGCCTGGCAGAGGGAACTCAGGCAGTTGGATGGCTGGCCCCGACCCTGGTCAAACTCCAGGTTGAGGGCACTAGTTGCATATTAGCATTTTATTATATAGAATAAGTAGAATGAAATAACAATAAATAAATGAAAGCAGTGAACTTAAAGGGTAATCATTTCAGCTAACCAGAAATGGCATTCTCATGTCAGGAGAAGAACAGCATCTGGTTCAATCCCAGCTCTGCCGGGGAGCAGCACTCTGCGTCCTCACCTGCCTAACTTTCCTAACTGATGCCTGGATGTCCAATCCAAAAGAGGACCGGGCAGAAAGAGGGAAATGCTGGGCTTCTGGGATGTCCACAGGAGGCCTTGTGGGATTCATTATGATCTGACCTCAAGGCTGGCCTGGGGCAGGACAACCTGAAGGCCCAGCTCCTGAGGCTCAGGCCCGGGCACAGGGGAAGGTGTGTTGGATTGAGCCTGAAAGGCTCAGAGACCAAGCTGGCCCCCGCCGGGCTGCTGCTCTGCAGAAGGGTATGTGATGGTGAGCCACCCTGGGGCCCAGAGACACCTCAGGAATGGAGGGACGCCCAAGAGCTTCTTGTGATTGAAAACCATGGTGTTGGCCCTGGTGTCCGGCCCACAATTCCTTCCTGAAACAGAAACACGGCGTTCCAGGTCCTGGAAGCTAGAGACACAGCCTGATAGCCCTGCTTCAGTGGCTCTACACCACAGACTCCCTGCCCCTTCCACAGGCTCAAGGCCAGCTGCATTCGCCATCCCCTGAAGGCAGGACAGAAAGAAACTCCATTCTTTCAGAGCTGGGAGGGACTTGTGTCTAAGAGACCTGCCAGGGAGAGGAAGGTGTGGGCACACCAAACTGGCCTCTGCTCCGGTTGGCTTTGCCCACTGGTGACAGAGCACCTCTCTGTTCTGTGTTTAAGTGATTGCCGCTGAGAATAACTCACGTCCTGGGAGCGGGATCCTCGGCCCCGTGCATCTGTGTAATTCTCTCTGCCTGTTCTTTGACCTCCTCTGTCTTTTCTGTGGTAATGCTCGTCAATGAGCCTCTGTAAACAGGAGAGAAAGAGAAAACAATCTGGTTTTACATAAAACGTGTTAATTGACTTTTGACCAAGGCTGGGACCTGGCCCAGAAGGGCCGGCATTTCCCTGAGATGCAGACATCACATAGCTCATGACTGTCATGCTTGACGCATAGGGATATGGAGATGGAAGCATATGGCGTGGGCCTGGGAACCGAACACTTGAGGAAACCGACTGAAGCGCCAGGATTACGCTGGCCTTTATCTGAGGAGAGCAAGGCCCTATCCATGTGCAATTGAGGAACACAAACCCGTGGGCCGTGACAGCTCACACCCTTGTTTACTGTCTGGAAAATGAGTCCCCTGATTGTGGGAGCAGCGCAGGCTCCTTGGGCTTTGAGGCTGTCCAGGTCCCATCTACTCCCGGGCATTTCTGAAAGCTCACTATGTAGTGGGCAGCCATGAAAAGTGATGACTTCCAAAGGGCTGGGTCCAGGCTCCCTGATCCTGCTAGGCATCCGCTCTTCTAGTCTGGGTTCTTCTCCTCCCACAAGCGTGCTCCTCGTCTTTACCCAAGAGCGCATCCCTGTCTGCGTTTGATTAACTGCACTACTAGGCACACAAACTCTGGGAGCAAAGGCCCTGCAACCCTGGGGCTCAGACATCATGGAGCTCATGGCTGTCATGCTTGCCATTTGCGGTTTATTCACAAAGACCAAGGGAGGGGAGAAGCATTCCAGATAGCAAAACCCACACTACCCTCTCGGGAACCAGAACTTCACATGCAGCCTCCACTCTGGGTTCCTGGGAGGCACTGGAACAGGTGCTCTTTCATCTAGGTGAGTTGGCAATGGTGCATCCAAGGGTCATTTCCAGAAGAGCAGGTTCCCCACATTTCCTGCTAGAGCTAATAGTAGGAGGGACAGGCGGGCAGACTTTGCCCCTTCCCGGCACTGAGGAATTGGGGTGAGGGGGCAAGTGGGCAGGACCCAGTGTGCCATTTGGATGAAAAGGAGTGAACACTGACCAGGATGCCTCAGGGGTTAGGGAACTGGCTGAAGATCCTAAGGGTCAAGGGTTTGATTCTGGGTCAAGGGCGTGTACCTGGATTGCAGATTTATTCCTGGGCCAATGGGGGTGTGTGTTGGCCGGCCACCAATCAATATGTCTCTCTCATATTGATGTCTCTCTCTGTCTCTCTCTTTCCCACCCCCAGGTGAGGTTAAAAAAAAATGAAAATAGCCCTAGCCAGTTAGGATCAGTGGACAGAGTGATGGTCTATGGACTGAAGGGGTCTGGGTTCCATTCTGGTCAAGAGCACATATCCAGGTTGCAGGCTTAATTCCCCATGTGGGACGTGCAGGAGGCAGCAAAGTAATGATTCTCTCTCATCATTGATGTTTCTCTCCCTTCCTCTCAGAAAACAATGAAAATGTTTTTCCAAATATATATACTGGAGGCTCAGTGCCCCAATTGGTGCATTGGTGGGGACTTGTCTGCCCAACGGCATATTGGGCCCCATGAAGCCTGGCCTGCCTGGCAAAGGGAACTCAGGCAGTTGGATGGCTGGCCCCGACCCTGGTCAAACTCCAGGTTGAGGGCACTAGTTGCATATTAGCATTTTATTATATAGAATAATTAGAATGAAATAATAATAAATAAATGAAAGCAGTGAACTTAAAGGGTAATCATTTCAGGTAACCAGAAATGGCATTCTCATGTCAGGAGAAGAACAGCATCTGGTTCAATCCCAGCTCTGCCGGGGAGCAGCACTCTGCGTCCTCACCTGCCTAACTTTCCTAACTGATGCCTGGATGTCCAATCCAAAAGAGGACCGGGCAGAAAGAGGGAAATGCTGGGCTTCTGGGATGTCCACAGGAGGCCTTGTGGGATTCATTATGATCTGACCTCAAGGCTGGCCTGGGGCAGGACAACCTGAAGGCCCAGCTCCTGAGGCTCAGGCCCGGGCACAGGGAAAGGTGTGTTAGATTGAGCCTGAAAGGCTCAGAGAACAAGCTGGCCCCCGCCGGGCTGCTGCTCTGCAGAAGGGTATGTGATGGTGAGCCACCCTGGGGCCCAGAGACACCTCAGGAATGGAGGGAAGCCCAAGAGCTTCTGTGCTTGAAAACCATGGTGTTGGCCCTGGTGTCCGGCCCACAATTCCTACCTGAAACAGAAACATGGCGTTCCAGGTCCTGGAACCTGGAGACACAGCCTGATAGTCCTGCTTCAGTGGCTCTACACCACAGACTCCCTGCCCCTTCCACAGGCTCAAGGCCAGCTGCATTCGCCATCCCCTGAAGGCAGGACAGAAAGAAACTCCATTCTTTCAGAGCTGGGAGGGACTTGTGTCTAAGAGACCTGCCAGGGAGAGGAAGGTGTGGGCACACCAAACTGGCCTCTGCTCCAGTTGGCTTTGCCCACTGGTGACAGAGCACCTCTCTGTTCTGTGTTTAAGTGATTGCCGCTGAGAATAACTCATGTCCTGGGAGCGGGATCCTCGGCCCCGTGCATCTGTGTAATGCTCTCTGCCTCTTCTTTGACCTCCTCTGTCTTTTCTGTGGTAATGCTCGTCAATGAGCCTCTGTAAACAGGAGAGAAAGAGAAAACAATCTGGTTTTACATAAAACGTGTTAATTGACTTTTGACACAGACCACCCCTGCTGGAACTACACGCCAGTCCCACCTCTGGCACCAGTGGCTGGCCCCGGCCCCATTCAGGTCAGCAGCAGAACCTGAGGCTCACCACCAAGCTTCCCTCTACAACTCCATGGAGCTCCTTACCATCTGTCTGCTGTGTACACACTCTGCACACATTCCATCACCCCTGCTGGTGCATGGACACCGGGTCACAGGTCCTTTAGCCCTCCCAGGGCCTAAGCCACAGCCAGGTTCGTGTCATGTCAGCAGAGGGAGGACAATCACGGCACACCTACAACCCTCTCTCCAGCCCATTCGGGGTAAATCAGACACAGAAAGGGCTCAGCCCAGGACTTGAATCTCTCCCCTTGGTGCCTCTCTTCACCTCTCATATTTTTTTAACGGAGCTTAACTCAAAAGCAGAGGAGGAAGGCTCTGGCAGTGGGCCATGTCTTGGAAGCCAGCAAAATGCAACCACCCCTCCTTGCAGAAATCTAGAGCCATTCCTGGGAAAGGAGATGCGGTGGGCTGGGAAGATTGTCTGTTCCCTTGCCCTGCGCCGGAGATGCCAGTGAGCCAGGGGGCTCTCTGCTCTAAATGTGGAGGCCTGTTCTTGGAGCTGGAAGCTGGGAGCCGTGGGGACAGGTGTCGGTCATCCCGCCCCCTTACATGAGAGGGCAGGTCCTTGAACGCTCTTCCAGGAGGGTCTGGTTTAGCTCTTTTAAGTTGTTGATTTGGCTCCTGAGTTGCTGTCTTCCCTCCTCCATGTCCTGTCTTAAGATGGTGAGCAACTGAAACAGAGATCAACAATGTGTCCCACACCATGGCCCCTGTGGCTCCCCTGCTGGGATACTGCTCCAGAGAAGAAAGGCCACGTGCACAAGATGGCCTTTTTGTAGGAGCCACACCCATAGGCAGGACCAACGACATGGGAGGCCAAGTGCACCAGCCAATCGGGCAGCTACTGCCCATGTGTGGCCGCTGAGCACTGACAAGCAGCCAGTCTGAGCTGAAAAGGCGCCATAAGTGCAAAATGTACAGCAGGTTCTGGGGACTTCACAGCCATTTTCAAAGGAAATGTAAACGATCTCATTAATAAGCTGCCCAGCAGGTGTGGCTCAGTGGGTGGAGCGGCCTCCCAGGCACCAGGAGTTCACTGGTGATATGCCTAGTCAAGCAAGATGCCCAGGAGGAGCGGTCGATCCCCAGGAGGGGGAAGCAAGAGGCAGCCATCCGTGATTCCCTCTCAGCATTGATGTTTCCGTCCCTCTTGCCCTCTCCCTTCCTCTCTCTGACATCAATAATACAAATGATGGGCTGAACAGGAATTTCGGGCTGAGGTGCTTCAACTCCTGATCCTGAATATTACCCGGTGGGAGTGGCAGGAAAGCCCAAACTTTGGCTTCAAACAAACGGAGACCAAATCCACTGCCTCAGGGGTCTGAGGACGGGCCCCCATCTCACAAAGGCATCGCGAGAATTCAATGTGATGACATGGGGAGCACAGAGCAGAGAGTTCAGCATAGAGGACAGAGAAAACGGCAGTTGGCTGTTTCCATGCACCACCCGGAAGCTGCAAAAGCAAAGGTCAGGCCCTAACCATTTAGTGCAGCGGCTAGAGCATCGGACCTCGGGCTAAAGGGCCCTGGGTTCCTTTCTGATCAAGGGTATATGCCCAGGTTGCGTACAGCATCCCCCTGTGGGGTGGTGTAGAATTTTGATGAACAATGGTTCTCTGTCATCATTGATGTTTCTCTCTCTCCCTCTCCCTTGTTCTCTCTCAAATAAATAAAAATGTGCTTAAAAAAGAAAACAGCTCATGTTCTCTCTCAAATCACTGAAAATGTGCATAAGAAAAGAAAACAGCAAAGGTCCGCTGAAAGGTTTTTCTGACACATCCCCTCCAGCCACGGTGCTTGTCCCCGTTAAATGTCTCTGCCTTCCTCCCGGCCTCCGGGTGACAGTCACACACAGGGTTTGGGCACAGACGCCAATGAGGACCCATGTTACCTGCCTGAGCCCCCGGCTGTGAGCACAGGGCTCAGGCCCCGTGTCCTGAGGCCCACCAGCCCCAGGACTCACCTCGCACTGGACACTCAGCTTTGGCAGAGAGATTGCTTTGGCTCGTTGCTCCACCAACATTTTTCTATAGGAATTCCTGAATCTTTGCAAATTCTCCTGCTCATCCTCTAGGGAGGCCTGCAGCTCCTGGTTCTTGAAGAGCTGCTCCTCCTGCTCTGCCTGCAGCTCCTCAGTCCAGGACGTGAGTCTGCGGGTGGAGAGCCACAGCGCCCAGGGCTGAGGAGCACTCCCAGCCTCCGTTCCAGGTGTGCGCCTCCATCACACCCACCGCCTCTAAGGGCCTCGGGGCGTCCCGTGTAAATGAGGGCTGAGCACAGTCAGCGCCTCTCCAACTGTGTCTGTGGGGTTCTGTGCGGCCACCCAGCTGCCCCCTGTGGGCTGGGGACACAGGACAGGCAGGCTCAGACACTTCAACTGAGCAGCCTGTGACAGCCCTTCCCATGTAAGGCTTTGCAGAGCCGCCTCCTTGGAAAACTGTTCTTGCACTGAAACACTTTTGGAAAACATGGAATCAGACCATCTTTGCTCTGAAAGTCTGTCTTTGCCCAGCTCTTCTCCCCAGGCCAAGTCCCTTTCTGATTTTAACTCCTGAGACAAATAAAATGTGAGATTCTGGAGCATTCTGTAAATAAAGCCAGTGACATCAGCTTCATCATCATCATCGTCATTGTCATAATTGCCCAACTGGCTTTCCGGGACTAAGGGTTAACCCTGAAATCTCAATGACCAGAGGCTGACGGACTCAATATGAACACAGAGGGCCCCTCTTGGGCTCATGCAGCTTTGTTATTTAATTTAAATTAATTAGTTATTCAATGTTTTATTTTTTTAAGTTTTTAAATATATTTTATTGATTTTTTACAGAGGGATATAGAGTTAGAAATATCGATGAGAGAGAATTATTGGCCAGATGCCTCCTGCACACCTCCTCCTGGGTATGTGCACGCAATCCAGGTACATGTCCTTGACCAGAAGCAAACCCGGGACCATTCAGACCGCAGGCTGACGCTCTATCCACTGAGCGAAACCGCACATGCCCACACAGGCACCTGAGTTTGTGGCCCCAACATCTATTCAAACAAGGCTGTGCTAAGGAAGTCTTCCTGTGGTCACGCCTCTGGGATGAGATAAAACCTGGATTTGAATCCTGACTGGCCACTACACTCAGGATTGACCTGAACATCTTATTTACTCTCTCTGAGTCCCTTTCCTCATCTTTATTGGGGGGGAAAAGGGATAATAACGCAGTCAATTCTCACGATTCATGGGATAATGTCCTGTGAAGCCACTGTGAGCTCTGAGTCAGTGTAACTACAATTGTCCCAACAGTTCCTAGAGTCTCTGGCCACATTTTTGTCAACCAATCAACACCTTAAGACGCTTTGGTTACTATGCTCATGGCCGACAGCACCATACCTCGGGCCTGAAGGACCCTCAGGTGCCACTCGGATATTTTCCGCGAGGCCCAGCTCAGCTTGCACTTGGGGACACTAGATAGCACTGCAGCACTCCATTGGGGCCATTTCACACAGCCTCATCGCCACCGAAAAGCACGAAAATAGAACCCATGGCCCTCAGTGGACCTCAGAAGGGACACTCCTTTGCAGTGTGAGAGCTGAAACAGGCAGGAGTCAGAGGCCTGTTCAACTGCAGCTGCAAATATGCACATGTAGCGACTCCTGTGTCTCCTCCTCTGGACAGGCCTCTGAGAGGCCACGGGGACCGATGTGGGGCGACAATGCATGTCAGCCAGGAGGTGAATTCACCAACAGGGAACACGGGAGTGACGGGGAGTGAGCACACGTCCTTCCCGGGATCGCAGGTGTGAGAGGATGAAGGTGCCTGTGCCCAACACAGACACCACCATCGTCGTCCTGTGGGAGGGGCGGGTCTCCAAACCTGGACCACGCTCCATCCCAGCTGTCACTGGTGCTTCCATGCCAGCCACCAGCTGGAAGCCCTTCCCCTGTGACCATCATACATGACCATATCCGGGGGTGGGAGGGTGAGAGTGCACCCTAACCAGGGGCCTCACTGGAGCTGAGCTCAGCGGGTGCTCAGTGAGCTGGTGGGAATGAAACCCGGCAGATGCCGCCCTGCAGATGCCATTGCAAGACGGAGGTGGTTACCTGGCAACTTCCTGCTTCAGCCATTCATTTTCCAGAGTGACAAGGGCCTTGGCTTCCTGCTCCCGCAGCAGGGCCTCCTGGACTTCAGTGAGTGGCTTCTGCTGCTCCAGCAGCTCCACAGGCTGCTTCTCCTCGGCCCCCTGCTGGTTCACGGGGAAAAGGTGAGGATGCCTCACTGGGTACAGGCCCCGGGGAGCCTCACACTCCCCATCCCTGCACCCCCACACGCGGTGAGGGGCCAAGAGTTGCCAAGTGCAGGCCCCAAAGGAGCAGGGACCCTCAGGGCAGGCAACACCCAGCCGTGCTGAGGGCGGTTCTCCCAGCGCTTAAGGAACAGCGCTGGGACGGCCCAGGGCAGGAACGGACCAAAACATGGGGCTATACAAGTCCTGTGTCCTCTCCACACATGGGACCTTTAGGCAAATGATGCCAGCTCCTTGGCTGCCTTCTTTGACCACATTTAAAACCCTATTTTTTAAAGCACTTGGAACATCAATAAGGATGTAGAATACCTAGACAACACTAGCATCTAATTTACCCTGATACTGACAGAACCACCATCGGCACTGCACAGCCAGCAGCACCTCCCTTCTCAGCCCCCCAGTCCTGTCCATCAACAACAAGGTGGCCAGTATTCCTGAGAGGCAATACCTGCCTCGGGGCCGTGCCGCAGCTGAGAATTGTTGGTCTGAGCTGCAGCTGAGCGAGGGAACTGGTCACGGGGAATCACTGACCAATGACCAGGACACGGCTGTGATCCTGGACGCTCTCTCTGGCAGGCAGGGGGCTGGGGGCCTGCACTCTGGAGGGCCTACCTTCGGGGAACTGGGCAGCGTCTGGATGTCTAAGAGTTTGAACAGCTTTTCTGTGAGGCTGCTCAAGCGCTGGTTGCTGGCCTTCTTATTCTGTAGTTGGCTCCCCAACTCTGCCACCTGTAAGCCAAAGACCCAGCCCGTGCCAGTGAGGTCACAAAGTGAACTTGGCTTTAAAGCAAACCGCAAACCGCAAACCTGTCACCCCCGGCATACCCGCCCCCTCCCCCACGGCTGGCTCATATATTCCGGACACACACACACACACACACACACACACACACACACACACATTACCTGCTCCTGGAGCTGCCGGTTCTCCTGCTGCAGCTCCTCGTATTTGCTGTTGCTCTCTGGCGGGGCCTGGGCCTCCCCCTGCAGCTCCAGAACTGTGCCCTGGGGGGCCTCGGAATTTTGTCCAAATACCAGGGTCCTGATGGAATCTGAAGAGTAAAGTGGAGTGAGGGCCTCCGCTCCCCTCTCTGTCTCCGCCCCGAGACGGTCATCCCTCCGAGAGGGCAGTCCCCCTGAAGCCCGGGCCTGAAGACCGGGGACGGCCAGCTGGATGCCCTCTGTTGTTCTCAGGGTGCAGTCGCTGTGGGTTGTGGCCCCTCTGCTGGCTCCTCTGGGGTCAATTGGGGAGCCACGCAGAGCTTAAGGGGAAAGCGGTGACCGTGGACAGGGCAATACAAAAGTTTGACTCTGGAACTGCCGGAACCGCTTTTGTTTTTAAATATATTTTATCGATTTTTTACAGAGAGGAAGGAGAGAGGGATACAGAGTTAGAAACATCAGTGAGAGAGAGACATCGATCAGCTGCCTGTTGCACACCCCCATCCGGGGATGTGCCGGCAACCAAGGTACATGCCCTTAACTGGAATTGAACCCGGGACCGTTCAGTCCGCAGGCTGACGCTCTATCCACTGAGCCAAACCAGTTTAGGCTAGAACCGCTTTTTGCCAAGTTCCAACCTGACCATCAAGTCAAGGATTGCAGACACTCACAGAGACGGCAAACACATGGCATGGTCTCTGCCAACCCTCAGAGTCCGATGTTGGGTAGCTCAGCTGGGAGTGTGGGGGGCACGGAAATTGACCAGTAAGTCTTTGGCGGGTAGAGCCTCTGGGGTGCTTGTGCCCAGCACTTGCCACCCCTGGGTAAGGTCCTTGGGGAGGTGGGGTCCCTGATCAGCCCCTGCCAGGGAGACAGAGCAGACTGCACCCATCTGCCCGATGATGAAGGGAACAGGGGAAATCAGCCCAGGCTGCTGTCATAGTGCAGGTTAGTGACCGCTGGGGAAGGTGCCTGCCATCCAGAGCGTTCAGTCCCCCCACGGACAGATGGAAGACGGCCTCTGGGGGTCAGCGTGCTGTCCTCTGAGGGCTCCTGCGCCTCTCTGCATGGGAGCTGAGAAAACTGGCAGCACTTACTTTGTAGTTCATGTCCTGACTTCATGCTCTCCTTGGGGAGAACAAACCCTTGTGCTGCCAGACCCTGCATGTTCTCCTTGGGGAGAAGGCAGTTGACGGATCCATATGGCCCTTGAATCAAACCCCATGGACTTGGGCTGAGGCCGGGCTGACCCAGGAGATTCAGGGCCAAGGGCTCAGCTCCCTGGCTGAGGGAGAAGCTGCAGCCAGGCCGGCTCCCCAGCGCCAGGGCCGCTGCCTACCTTGTGATTGCAGCCCCAGCTCCTCTCTCCCGTGGTCGGACTCGTTGATCTTTAGGTCCTGCCCCGCCTCCATGGCCATGTTGTCCCCCAGCAACTCCGTGAGGAGCTGCTGGGGGATGTGTCCAGGCTCCTAGTGCAGGAAGAGGGGTGGAGTGAGGAGGCGCACCAGACACCCTCTGGGTAGGTCCTGCTCAGTGCAGCTGCCCTCATTCCCCCAGGATGCTGGGCCTCCATGCACCTGCTCACTTCCTCACAGACAGCTGCACAGAAGTGACTGCAGCACAGGGCCCAGCTGGGCCACCTATAGCCACTAATGCATGCAGCCCCAGTGGTAGGTGATGAAGACACCCGAAGTCAGTGATGTCGAACCAAGTGACGCATAGCACAGGGCTGTAAAGCAAGGATAGGAGGACAGGCAGCTCTGAGGCCCTTAGCTGGTTTAACATGTCTTAGAGAGTCCATGGGGACCCCAAATAACAGCTTAACACAAATCCCAGATGCTAGCGGAGACCTTTTAGCACATCACCCACCTATGTCTATCCTTTCAGAAAATAAATACAGCTGCCAGGTCTTATCTGTGGGGGGGTTTCTTTTAGTATCTATACTAATAAAAGGGTAATACCCTAACTAGACCACATATCTTCTGGATGTCCTTCTGGATAAAGCGAAGGTGGTGGGGACCAAAGCAGAGGTGGTAGGGACTATGAGGCCAGCAGGGGAGAGAAGGGAGGGGTGATGAAACTGGCAGCCAGGGAGAGCAGTAAGGGAGCAATCAGGCTAGCAGATGAGCAGTTAAGGGGCAGTCATGCAGGCAGGGAAGCAGTTCAGGTCCAGTAGTCCTGGATTGAGACAAGGATGGCTGACTGCCATATCAGGCCTGATCCCTGCAGGATTGAGCCTAAACCTGAAGTCAGACATCCACCAAGGAGTCCCAGATTGGAGAGGTGGAGGAGGCCAGGCTGAGGGCTCCTCGTCCCCAAGCATGAATTTCATGCACCAAACCTCCAATGTATTTCTGTTAAATATATTTTTATTGATCACAGAGAGGAAAGGAGAGGGAGAGATAGACCCATAAATGATGAGAGAGAATCACTGACAGCCTTCCTCCCACAGGACACGCCTGGGCATGAGGCACAACCTGGCCATCACCCTGACAGGCAGGCCCTGTCTGCTCTGAGCGCTCCTGTGGTGCCCACTTAAGCCGCTGAGCTTAGCCGATGGCTCTTGGCTGGCAGCAGGCCCCTGTGTCCACAGGAGGTGAAAATCAGGGAAAGGCACCACATAAAAATAACACTGCCCCATCTCTGGTGCCCTGATGCGAGAGTGTCTGATGTGTACAGCCTGGTCTGCTTGGACCTGTGCGCCTGCTGATAGATATGGGACTTCACCGAGTTCATTTCCTTAACATGGACAGGGTGGGGCTAAGAGCTATCCTGGTTTCAGGGCTGAGCCTTAGACTCTCAATTCCTCAGTCACTCCACTCCTCTGGGCGCTGGAAATAAACGGCTCTTCGGGCGAGTTGTTGTTAAATACCCAGTTCCCTTCTTAACAGGTCACACATGTCCTCTCGGAAAACCAACAGCTCAGGACAGTGTCCTGGAAATGAGGGCAGAGACACAACAGACAGTACTGTGGGCCTCGGGTGTCAGGCACATCTGGTGTGGGAAGCCAAGGCCGGTCCCTCCCTATAGGACAACTAACACCCAATGGCACTCTATCAACTCCAGGTGACTTAGCAGATATCCATTACATATAAACAAACACAGGGTAGCAGTGAAAATGCAGATACAAAGAAACATGTCACAAAAAAGAAATGGAAGAAAGCAAAATACTAGATGTAGAGTTCAAAACCACAGTTATAAGAATATTCTTGAAACCTGCAAGGAAATTATTGAAAGTTTCAAAGAACTTAGTGAAAATGCAAATAAATAGATAAATATTTAAATAAATAAAAATGTAAAGGGGCCAGTCAAAAATTATGTATAAATGGACAAAAATGAAGAATAATATATGGAGATTCAACAGTAGAGGAGCAGGACCACGTGGGGGAATGGAGCCCTGTAGAGGGGCAGTCGGAAAAGACACCTGCCAAACGCGGACCTGTAGGACCAGCAGCGGTGCCCAGCCACACAGCCTCTAGATGGAAAATATCAAACTCTGAGGAACAGGAGATGAAAGAGGAACCCGGAGGGAGGAGCATGGGAGAAGAGTGGATTATGGGTGCTGTTTCAATTGTGGTGGCAGGGGAGCCCCACCAGACAGGTCAGATTGTCATATACACAGGTCACTACTGAAGGGCAAACACTGAATGCCAGAAGCCTGCAGAGAAGGCGCAGATGGGCAGGAGGGAACCATGACCTCCCCGAGGCCAATGCCCGTAGACAGGGCATATTCATTATTTAATTAATAATAAATGTAATCTGTGAACTCCCTATTGGAGCCCCCCACTAAAGATCAATCTGAAGAGCAAACAAAGACCACGACATTTTGTTCAAATGTAACTTAAAAAAGAGAAATTAGCCCAAGGGCATGACTCAGTGGTGGAAAGTCAAGCATGGAACCAGGAAGAGGGGGTTCAATTCCTGGTCAGAGCACATGCCCAGTTTGCAGGTGTAGTCCCCAATGTGGGGTGTGCCCGAGACAGATGGTCCATGATTCTCTCTCATCATTGATGATTCTATCTTTCCCTCTCCCTTCTGCTCTTAAATAAACAGAAATAGATTTTAAAAAACAAATTAGAATGCTGTGGTCACCAAGACAAATTCATGTATAAAATACAATGGTGGAATGTTTTCGACACTGGAATGGATTGACTCAAGTACATCAAATTTCCTCAAATGTAATGACATCTTGGTATAAAATATAACACAGCAGAGCATTGGAAACCAGCAAGGCCATCCATGTTGCTGGAGTTGTGTGAGCACACACGGTAATTTGGAGGGACTCCCAGATCTGCAGAGACCTGATGGCTGATGGATGGATGAGCAGAGCAGCTCTGTGAGGGACCGTGGGCTTGGGACACACTCTGGGTCCCATGAGGCTGCTCCTGGCCCCACTGACCTGGAGCTCCTGGTGCTCCTGTTGTCACTTCCGGTGTCCATCCTGCCACAGGGAAGGCTGAAGGGCCCAGTGGACAGTGACCTCCTGGGCCCCCTTTCAGGGGACGCCTGACCTGCAGCAGGTGGTCGGGTCCGTGGATTTACTCCCTGTCGGAGATTTGCTGTGTGAGCTGAACCTTTGGGCTGAGGAGGATCCGGTCCACACCGAGGCCTTGGGACCTGGATGCCCAGGAGCAGCGCCCTGAGCAGGCCCACATGGTATCTGCCTCTGCTGTGAGGGCAGCCTGGCAGTGCAGAGACATCTTCCTCACAAACAAACCCGGACTCAGAGGGCGCCCCCTCTGCTGATGGAGCAGCAGAGCGAGGCCCAAAGCACAGAGGACCTGTAGCCCCAGCAGGGCAATCCTCAGCCAGTGGCCCAGGGCCCCGCAGGCCCCACTCCCCTTCTCTCAGAGGCTCACTGACTGGCCACACTGAGAGCTGCTCCCAGCGGGGCTGCCATCCCAGGCCACCTGCATGGCTCCTCCCACAGGCTCAGAGGCATCAGGGCCCACCTGCTGCCCTCAGGCCCAAGTAAGCATCCAGGCTCCCTTGCCCTGTGCTGCCTGTGGCCTCTCAGATCACACAGATCCTGCCCATTGAAGTTGCAGTCTCTGAGCTCCTCCAACTGACTTCTGAGAGGGGCGGGACTTCCTATCAGACAAAGTGGGCACTGCATGGAGAAGAACCTGTGGTCGCCCCCTGCTGGCGGGAGGTGGCAGCACAGGGAGCTGCAAAGTCTCAATGAGTCTCCTATCAGGGTACTGTGCAAGGAGTAGGGGTGATGCAGAGATGAGCTCCCCCTTCCTACAGGAAAGCCCTGCAGGTCCTGGCTCACAGGCCTCTTCCAGCCCTGCAGGCTGGTGGCAGGGCATTCATCTTGTTACCCGTGGGCACATGGACAGGGAGAGAACAGGCCCATAGGGAATGTGCCTTGTGCATGGGCGTGCATTTGCCAGCATTTTCGGGAAATTCCTACTGGGCTTGCTGCTCTGAGACTGCTGTTTCTACTCAGCCACGGGCCTCAGTGTCTCGGTGTGCATGTGGTACCTTTTCTGGGCTGTGTGCTGTGTCCCCTAACCCATGTGGACTGGACAGAGTGAGCTTAGCCATATCAAGAATAGGGCCTTGGCAGATGTCAAGGGCAGAGGGGGTCTCAGGTTCTTGGATGGGTGGGCCATCGCTGCAGAGACAGGTGTCCTCAAAAGAGGGAAATGACCCCTGGGGCACAACCAAATGTGGTGGGAGCCTGGACAGATGCCTCAAATTCCTTCTTTACCATGTTCATTGTTCCTGCACTCACCTAAGAAAGTGTCCATCATTTTACTTTTCATCCAATCCAGAGGTTTCCCACTGCTTTGCTTTATCCCACCTCCTTAGTCCATCACCAGTGAATTTCCTGTAACTCACCTATGTCCCTCGTTTGACAGCAATGTAGAAATAGAAATGTAACCCGCCATTCTTTGGAGCATTATCTCAATACATTGAGGTTCTGCTTCCCAGGATATGTCGAAAGTTTGGCTCAAATAAACTCACAAAAATTATTTTTTTAAAAAAAGATAATAAAAGGAAAGAAAGAGAGAAAGAAAGAAAGAAAGAAAGAAAGAAAGAAAAAAGAAAGAAAGAAAGAGAAAGAAAGAAAGATAGAAAGATGGAAATGAGAGTCACTAGCACAGAGTTGGTCATGTGACTTGGTCACATGCAGAGATGGGTGCAGAGGACTGTGTGTGAATGTCACCTGGAGGAGGGAGGGAGCCAGAGGCATTTAACGGGGACAAGCACCGTGGCTGGAGGGGAAGTGTCAGCAAAGACCTTTACCAGACCTTTGCTGTTTTCTTTTTTTAAGTACCTTTTTATTTATTTGAGAAAGAACAAGGAAGAGGGAGAAAGAGAAACATCAATGATAACAGAGAAGCATTGTTCAGCTGCATTCTACAGCACCCCATCGGGGGATGATGCCTGTAACAGGGCATATGCCCTTGACTTGAATGGAACCCAGAGCCCTTTAGCCTGAAGTCTGATGCTCTATCCACTGCATTAAACAGGACAGGTCCTGACCTTTGCTTTTGCAGGGTCGGGTTGGTGCATGGAGACAGCCAAGTGCAGTTTTCTCTGTGTCCTTTGGGCTGAGCTCAGTGCTCTGTGCTCTCCCTGTCATCGCATTGAATTCTCACAATGACTTTGTGAGATGGGGGGCCCGTCCTCAGACCCCTGAGGCAGTGAGTCTGGACTCCGTTTGTTTGAAGCCAAAGCTTGGGCTTTCCTGCCCCTCCCACCTGGTGACATTCAGGATCAGGAGTTGAACCATCACAGCCCAAAATTCCTATGAAGCCCGTCCTTTGTTTTATTGGTGTCAGAGAGAAGAAGGGATACTGCGAGAGGGACGGAAACATCAATGATGAGAGTGAATCAGTGATGGCTGCCTCCTGCTCACCCCCTCCTGCCGATGGACCCCTCCTCCTGGGAGTGTTCCTTGGCTAGGCATCTCACCAGTAAACTCCTGGTGCCTGGGAGGTCCCTCAACCCACTGAATCACACCTGTAGGGCAGCTTATTAATGAGATCATTTTCATTTCTTTTGAAAATGGCTGTGAAGTCCACAGAACCTGCTGTATATTTTGGACTTAAGGCGCCTCTCAGCTCAGACTCGCTGCTTGTCAGTGCTCAGCGGCCACACATGGGCAGTGGCTGCCCCATTGGCCGGCCACCTCATGTCATTGACTGTGTTCATCCTGCCTACGGGTGTGGCTCTAACCAAAAAGGCCATCTTGTGTACCACATTGTTGATATCTGTTTCAGTCACTCACCGTCTTGAGAAAGGACATGAGGCAACTCTCATGCCAAATAGACACCTTGAAAGAGCTGAGCCAGACCCTCCAGGAAGAGCATGCAGGGACCTGGCCTCTCATGTAAGGGGGTGGGGTGACTGTCACCTGTCCCCAAGACTCCAGGTTTCCAATTCCAAGACCTGGCCTTCACATTCAGGAAAGAGAGACCCATAGCACACTGGCATCCCCAGGGCAGGGCAAGGGGACAGACCTTCTCAGTGCACCTACCTCTCCTTCCCAGGAATGGGTCCAGATTTCTGCACGGTGGGTGGTCCTAGGGCTGCGGGACTGTCCTTCCTTGTGATGGGGAATGGCTGGCCATGTGGGACAGAGGGACAAGGTCACAGTGACCACACGGTCCTGTCTCAGCCCACCGGGGTCACGGTGCTGCTTCAGCGTTTTCCCTGATTCTTCTGCTCAGCTCCCGCTGGCTCGCCACCCACCCAGGATGGCTTACAAGGAAAGCCACACTGTAGTTTCTGACAGAAATTACTGTGGCCTGAGTTGGCCCACTATAATTCAGTGGGCACAAATGACCAGCGGAAGTTGGGCAGGTGCCAACTAGAAGCTTCGGGCTTTGGTACCCAGGGGGATAATGTGATGATGGTTTGCATTAGACAGTGTCAGCAGGAGGCCAGGGCATTGGTCAGCTCCCTGACCTGCTCCAAGGAGGGTCTTCCCAGCACTGGGAGGGTTGTGTGTCCTGAGCTCTGTGAGTTTGTGTGCCTAGTGGTGGGGTCTATCAGAGCCAGACAGGGAAGCGCTCTAGCATAACGCCAAGGAGCAGGGGAGTGGAAGGGGAAGAACACAGAGAAGGACAAATGCTGAGCCAAGGGCGCTAGGAGCCCAGCAGGTTCGGTGAGCCTAGGCTTAGCAGTTTGTGAGTCATCTCTTTTACCAGCTGCCCACTTCATGGTGAGCTCTCAGAAAAGCCCCTGATTAGGTGGGACCTGGAGACCTTAATGGCCTAAGGAGCCTTTGCTGCTTCGTCCATCTGGGGGACTCATGTCCCAGGAAGGAAACCAGGGTGTGAGCTGTCAAGGCCCATGGGTTTGTGATCCTGAATTTCGCATGGGTTGGGCCTTGCTCTCCTGAGATGAGGTACAGCCTGATCCTTGGTGCTTCAGCAGGTCTCCTGGAGTGTTAGGTTCCCTGGCACACGCCACAGGCTTCCAGCTCCTTATCCCCATACGGTGAGCATGACAGTCATGAGCGCCCTGATGTCTGAGTTCCAGGAAATGCCGGCCATTCTAGGCCTTGTCCCAGTCTGGGCAGATGAATCGATTTACAAGTTTTATTTAAAACCAGATCGTTTTCTCTTTCTCTTCTGTTTACAGAAGCTCATTGAAGACCATGCCTACAGGAAAGGCCCAGCAGGAGGACATTATCACAGATGCACAAAATGATGACAGTGGTCATCTCTGCATTTGCACGGTTGGCGGGTTGGTCTCTTACCTGGGCTGTCTCTTTACCAGGGGTGCCTCCTGGCTGTGCACACGCGAGCCCTGAGCTGCAGCAGCCTCCTCTGCCTCCCAGTGGCGGATTCAGCGGCCCTCCCTCCCCCCAGCATTGCACATTCTAATGCACCTCACAAGTCTCTGTTCTTACCTAAAAGCACCCCTTTCTTCCGTGGCATCAGGGTCTCTATTTTAAGGCATGCTAATTAAATACGTTAGGAAAAAACGGTAGAAACAGAACTCTTCTTAAAAACCTGTTGTCTTTGCCCATTGTATTGTTCTGGAATCGCATCCTTTTTCAGTTTACTTTTTTGTCTCTGACTTTTTAAGTTGTTCACCATATTAGGGTGGATGAGTTTAAATATGGAATAACATAGGGCCTTCCCCCCCCTCCTCCCCGAATGCCGGTTTAAGGTACAGGGCATTTCAAAACCTGAGTGATTTTTCTTAGAAGTTTGTTTAACTTTTTTCTTTTTCTTTTTTCTTGTATGGAGTCCATTTCCAAAAAAAAGGGGTATATGTCATTGCATCATCATCACTTTTTGCCCTTCCTTAGGGATCCTGAAGTAACCCACAATTTTAGCTTCAGGACCAAGGTCACAGATTTCCCTCTTAAAATTTCTGTTCTGCCTTAGCTGGTTTGGCTCAGTGCCTAGAGCCTTGGCCTGGGGACTGAGGGGTTCCAGGTTTTATTCTGGTCAGGGGCACAGGCCCAGGTTGTGGGATGGTTCCCCAGTAGGGGGCGTGCAGAAGGCTGCCAGTTAATGATTCGCATCATTGATGTTTACCTCCTTCTCCCCCTTCCTCTCTGAAATCAATGAAAATATATTTTTAAAAAGTTCAGTTAGCAATTTAGATTAAATTTGTAATGAGAAATAATGTGACTCTAGTGAGATCGCTTAATCTAATGCTAGCTTTTCCTTTTTGTTTAATCCTTACCAGAGGAATAAGGATATTTTTTCCCATTGATTCTTAAAGAGAGTGGAAGGAAGGAGGTAAGAGAAAGTTTAGTAATCTGATTTCCCTTGATAACTTGAGTTCTTCTCTGGGTTACAACTAATTCAAATCAGGAAACTGTGACAGTAAGTTAGAAATAGAGAAAGGTAAGAAGTAAACCTCACCGTAGAGATAATAGCAAAGGACAGAGTAGCCTAAAAGCAAGGATAAACAACTCATTGTACAAACCGGAGTGTGAGGGAATTGACTAGCTGAGACCTATTTTCTTGGATACCTTTTAAGGGTCTTGAAGTATTATAGCTCACACGTACTTTTAATAATTGATATTAAAAATTACGCTGAAACAAGGTAAAACAATTATGTTCAGAATACCTACATAGAATTATGAAGTATATTTTAGAGTTTCTTCAGAACTTACTATAATTACATTTGGGTGCTAATTATCAGAAAATTTTATTTAAATCAGAATGGCTTATTTCCTAACCAAATGTCTACTAATTTTTAAAAATAGCTTTTTTGGTTACATGGAAAAAAGAGAACATGATTGTTGACTTCTTATCACTTAGCTATCCACCTTCAAATGCAGCTGCTTCAAATTATCAACCTTGGAGTGGTTAGGGTTCCTATCCTATATAATAAAAGAGTAATATGTAAATTAGCCATCACTCCACAACAAAAATGCTGTGCCCATAACAGAAGCTGGAGGCATCGCCCAGGCAACAGGAGCCCATTATCTGCTCCTTGGCCATGGAGAGAGGGGAGGGGTCTCTAGCCAGAGGACCAGAGTGAGAAGTTTGCTTAAATTTTTTCTTTTCTTTGTTTTCTTGTATGGAGTCCATTTCCAAAAAGAAGGGGTATATGTCATTGCATCATCATCACTTTTTGCCCTCCCTTGGGGATCCTGAAGTAACCCAAATATTTAGCATCAGGACCAAGGTCACAGATTTCCCTCTTAAAATTTCCGTTCTGCCTTAGCCGGTTTGGCGCAGTAGATAGAGCCTTGGCCTGGGGACTGAGGTGTTCCAGGTTTTATTCTGGTCAGGGGCCCAGGCCCAGGTTGTGGGGTGGTGCTGCTGGAGGGAAGGGACCTCTGGGGTCAGGTGCCCCGAGTTCAAGGGCCTATCTTCCATGCCCCAGGGGCAGTGCAGTGGGAGAGAAGGAGCCTGTGGAGTCGCCATCCCACAGTCCAAGCACCCAGAGTCCTCGCCCTGTCCTGCCCTGCAGCAGGAGGGAAGAGACCTGGTGAGCCCATTGTCCCTGACAGGCCTGTGTGGCTGGAGGGAAGGGACCTCTGGGGCCCTGGAACCCAGAATTTGCACCCCAGCCTGCCGGGATGCAGGAAGAAAGAGGTCTGTGGGGTTTGGAGCCCAGTGTCCACGCCCTGGCTGGCCATTAGGTGGGGGGGAAGGAGCCTGTGGGGTCTCGATGCTGACAGAGCCCTATGGGTGCCAGGGTCCTCCTCCTTCAGCCCCCAATCGCAGCCCAGCAGCCCAGTCTCAGACTGGAAGCCCCCTGCCAACAGTCTAGACAGGACCAGCGTAGTGCCATAAGGGCAGGGGTGCTCGGCAGGCACGCTACAGATATCAAATCACTGCCGAGTCCTCCCCCCCCACCCCCCCGCCCCACACACACATAAGCGCAAGTAGTTTGGTCAAAGGGGGTGACTCCTGAGGCTTGGCTCCCATGGCAGCTGATGCACAGCTAGGCAAGGAAGTCCGACCTGAAAGCCCAAGCACCTAAGTACCCGAGCTGCAGGGCATCATGGGCCAGGGCCCTGAGGAGGCCCCAGGACAAGCATCTTCCCAGAGGCTATGTGGAAGGAGGGTAGGAATTTTTTTATTAAAATATATTTTATTGATTTTTTACAGAGAGGAAGAGAGATGGATAGAGAGTTAGGAACACCGATGAGAGAGAATCATCGACCAGCTGCCTCCTGCACAACCCCTACTGGGGATGTTTGGGCAACCAAGGTTCATGCCCTTGACAGGAATCGAACCTGGGACCTTTCAGTCAACAGGCCGACCCTCTGTCCAGTGAGCCAAACCGATCTGGGCAAGGAGGGGAGGAATTTTTGGCTAGAGGCCAGGTGAGGGATACTGGTGTCTTTGTAGGACAACACCAGGCTGAGGGACTCCCCCCCATATCCTTGTACCCCTGTGCACATATTTTGTGCACTGGGCCTCTAGTCTAGTTATAACAGGAAGAGGTCATATTTTAAGAAAGTCAAAATTTAGTAGCATTTGAGTTTTTGGACTTTGATTTTTAAAACAAAAGTTAATCCAATAAGCATGTTTTCATGGAGACGGATTTTTGATAATTTATATTTAGCTTTTTGCTAGAAATCTAGGTCTAGAGCAGCTGTGGGCAAACTAAGGCCCATTCGGCTGTTCTATCCGGCCTGCAGAGAAGAAAGAACAGAGGGTTCTCTTGCTCTCCCCTCTGCTCCTTCACCAGCAGCCCAAGATGAGAGTGCCAGCATGGTCAGGTTGCTTATGTTTTGGCCCTCATGTCCAGTTGAAGAACCCATTGTGGCCCTTGAGTCCAAAAGTTTGCCCACTCTTGGACTAGAGTCTTTGGAACATATCCCTTGCTTTTCTATAAATTTTTATTTCAGTACAATAGAAAGTGTCTTCTACTTGGCTGACCATTTTTAAGTGCTTTGTGGTGGAAGGATAACTAGCTGAAATTGCTGAGATTTTATTTCTTTAATTTATAACTGGAGTACAAATGCACTATCATTGTATTGAAAGAGAAATACGTTTTATTAAAGTAACTTCGCTGGGTTATTTCTGATAGCACACTGAAGACACTCCCAAACAAAATCTACCAGTGTCTTACATGTGTTAGATGTTTAAGAAATATTGGTTGAATGAACGAATGAGCATTGAATTGAATTTAGCTGTCATCATTGTCATAGGAACAAACCCATGGGCAAAGTCTCAGATGTCATTTATGAAACAGATTCTAATTGGAGCGCTAGCCAGTTTGGCTGAGTGGATAGTGTCAGCCTACAGACTGAAGAGTCCCAGGTTCTATTCTGGTCAAGGGCATATGCCCGGGTTGTGGTTGCAGGCTTGATCCCGAGTAAGGGGTGTGTAGGAGGCAGCAGATTAATGATTCTCTTTCATCATTAATGTTTCTTTCTCTCTCCCCCTTCCTCTATAAAATAAATAAAATTTAAAAATAATAAAAGATTCTAACTTGAAAATGTTAACCATTTTATACTAATTGTATTTATTTTTATATGGGATGCAGGTGGCCATAAAATAGATAAATCTCAGCTGAATGCAGTGAACCTTGAGAACACCTACTGAGAAGCACAAATAATGAAAGTGTTAGACGGTCCTCACGTGGTCAGACTTTATCAGGTAGGACTTAGCCTCACACTCTCCATGCTTCTCACGTTCAGTTCCCTATTTTGCATCATCATTTTCCTCTTTTATGTTTTTCAATGTAATGTTATGCTTTTATTAAACTGAGTACATGCATCTTTCTATATTCAAATAAAAACTTAAGAAAGTAAAAACTAATAGCTTAATTGTCTGAGTTGTCTCTCAGACAGTAAGTTATTTATTTAAAACGCTTATAGTTGTACATTTGTGATTGTGTGCTTAAACCTGCTGGATTTTGATGGTGGAACCATTAGTGAAGACATTGGAATTTTGCTTATTTAAAAACACATACTGTTATTGTTTTATGAAATACCAAGGCTGAAAATCATGTATTGTTAATTGCATACTTGGTGATACTTAGAGCCAAATCTTATTTTGTTTAGATTTTTTTTTATCAGATAAGTCAATGAAATATATATTTTTTAAATACCTTAAGATATAATTCTTGAGACCGAAACAAGATGGTGGTGTATGTAGTCTCCTAAGCTGCCACCTCATCAACAATTTGGAAAGGAACAACAGTCAGGGTCAAAAGGGATTGCTCCGGACACACTGGAAAGCTGGTGGAATGGGAAGGCTACAACTAGACACAAAGCAGGGCGCCTCTGCTGCCATGTGGAGTTTAAAACTATGGCGGAACCGAACCCGCCGGAGCTGCAGCTGCGGGAATGAGGGAAGCCAGACCTCGCTCCCTCCCGGGCCCAGGGAGTGGGGAGCCTGGCCTGCCCACCTTGGGAGCAAGGGAGCTGATGTTGGGCCTCTGCTGCGCCTTCAGCTCCTGCCCGGACGAGAAGCCTTTGAGCTCGGTCTCCCTGCCCGCAACCATCTCAGCCCGTAGCTGTCCCAGCCCGCCTGACATGCTGGTGAGGAGATTGCACGGCGCCTTCCATTCTCAGCCCCGGCGAGTCCTTCCTCCACTGCTGCATGGCCGGGCCGAAGGTTCCGCCACTGCTGCCACGTGGATTTTAAAACTACAGGGGATATTGAACCACAGGAGCGACCATTGCTGCCGCACCCGCCACCGCCACCTTGAATAAGGGAAATCCACCGAGAACAGAGCTCACTAAGCCCCTGGCTCAGGAACTGGGCAGCCTCAGAACTTAGCCTCCTCATTCGCAGCTGCTCCGCTTCCGCAACAAACGAGACACCTTTGAGGGAGATCTCCCGTCCGCAGCCATCTCAGCCCTCCTACAGCCATCCCAGCCCGCCTGTCTGGTGAGGAGATGGTGTGGCGCCTTCCATTCTCAGCCCCGGCAAGCCCTTTGCCCTAAAGGCCCACTGCCACAGGGCCGTGCCGGAGCCTTGCTGGGACCCCAAGGAGGGGCGCCGCTGCCGCCATGTGGATTTTAAAAATACAGTGGAAATTGAGCCCCAAAAGCCACCACCTCTGCCGCCGTTGCTGCAAGTGAGGGAAGCCCACTGAGAACAGAGCTCACTCCACCCCGGGCCCAGGGAGTGGGTAGCTTCGGAGCTTGGCCTCCGCGTCAGCAGCCATTCCACTGAGATTCTTTGTAGCATGGTCTCCCCGCCCTCAGCCGTCCCAGCCTGCCCGCCATGCTAGAGAGGAGTCAGGGCGGTGCATCCAGTTCTCGACCCCAGCGCCCCAGAGGGGTCGTGTGCCCTGGGTGAGCCGTGTGCCCCGGGGAAGCAGTGGGACCCAGGGACAGGGGTGAGCCAGAGGAGGAGCGGATTCTATTTATGTGGTCCTGAGATAGTCACCATAAAACAAGCAGACTGCCAAATGAGGAGCAGATTCTATTCATGTGGTCCTGAGATAGTCTCCATAAAACAAGCAGATGGTCAAATGACAGCAGGGAGGGGAAGGAGACCTGAGGGGAGATAAGAGAACAACCGAAGGACTGGTATGCATGAATATAAGCACTACCAATGAACACAGAACTCTGGGGAGGGAGGGCATGAATGGGAGGTGGGGGTGGGAGCAATAGTAAGCTATGTAAAAAAAAAAAAAAAAGAAGAAGAAGTCTTAGGCAGAAAACCAACTTGGAAAAAGGGTGGAGTGAACTGGTGAAGGAGAAACTAGGATATGAAATAAGCCTCCTGAAGGGTTGGCATCTGCATTGGCTCTGAACTCTGACAAGCACAGCAGAGAGAAGAGTGCGTTCCACGTGCGGGGAGCAGCATGTACAAGGGCAAAGGTGTCCCTTCTTTTCTAATGATAAAACATGTAGACAATTTATAAAGGTGCAAGGACATAAATAGGAATCATTCATAACTACTGGCCAGAAATAAAGTTGTAGGTATTTTGATGGACTGAAAAAAAAAAGATATAATTCTTCATAAAATGAAACTGCACCAGTTTTAAGTACAAGCTATGTTTCTTAAAAGAAATTTTTTTCTCATAGTTTTAAACTAATTCACGTTTAGGAATAGTAATGTAATACCCAATGCTTGTAATATTTTTATTTATTAATTTGTACAATGTTTTTAAATTGGAAAACTAGTTTCAAACTAAAATGTAACAGAAAAAAATGCAAGAATTATTTTTAAACTTCCAGAGCTTTAAGTTGTCAATGGTTCTGGAAGCAAGCCTACAGACATTTAAATGCAAATTAGTTACAATCTTTCCTTAGAACAGATTTAGTTTATCTGCTTGACTTCAGAAGAGCCACATTTTTCTGCTGGGGGAAATGCCACTAGCCAAGCCCACTCCTTCAATAAGGAGCTTTATAATTAATATGAGTGGCCCAGTGCAGGAAATTTGTGCGTGGGGTGGGGATGTCCCTCAGTCCAGACTGCACCCTCTTCAATCTGGGATCCCTCTCACATTTCGGAACCGCTGGCTCCTAACCACTCACCTGCCTGCCTGCCTTATTGTCCCTAACTATTCTGCCTGCTGGCCTGCCCTCCCCACCTGTCATCTCACCTCTATTGTCCCTTGGCTTGTTGTGATTTAGGCTAGCTGGCAGTTGTTTTGCAACTGTAGGGGGAGGCATAGCTGACTAGGCAGAGCTCTTTGCCCGTCCTAGTGTCATGATAACCTATCACACTATGAGCTAAGAAAAATTCCACTAGTACAGTAACATCATTAAAAGTTTGCACAATACCTGGGGTGGGGGGCTTATTTTCAGTTTAAGCGGTTTCTGTTTGACCTGGTCTGTTCTGTTTGTGAGGCCTGGAGATTACTTGGAACACGGCATGCCTGGGTGTCAGAGATTGCAGACAGACTAAGCTTAGACTAACATGGGTCTGGGAGCTCATTCCTCCCCTGGGCCTGGGTCCGGCCTCCACAGGGTCCTGCCAGCCATAACAGGGATGTCCCTCAGTCCAGACTGCACCCCCTTCAATCTGGGATCCCTCTTGCAATTCAGAACTGCTGGCTCCTAACCACTCACCTGCCTGCCTGCCTTATTGTCCCTAACTATTCTGCCTGCTGGCCTGTCCTCCCCACCTGCCTTCTCACCTCTATTGCCCCCTTGCCAGCCTGCTATCCCCCAACTGCCCCCCCAGCCAGTCTGTTTGCCCCAACTGCCCCCACTGCTGGGTTGCTTGCCCCAAATGCCTCCCCTGCCAGCCATCTGACCCCCAACCGCTCCCCCTGCCTGCCTGATCACCACCCAACTGCCCTCCCGCCCTGGCCCCGTCACCCTTAGCCACCTCTGCCTCGGCCCCGCCACCATGGCTTTGTCCAGAAGGAGGTCCAGAAGCTCTCCAAGTCTAATTTACCTTTTATTTATATAGATATTATTTATCTCAACAATTTTGAGAATCTATAGCCGATTATAATTATCCAAGCCATTTATTTCAGTAAATTCTGTAAAACTTTTAAATTATGAATCGGGAAAGAAAAATCACGGTGAAAATTAGATTTTTAAAAATATATATATATTATTGATTTTTACAGAGAGAGAGAGCAGGATAGAGTTAGAAATATCAATGAGAAAGAATCATGGATCAGCTGCCTCTTGCACACCCCCTATTGGGTATGTGCCCGCAGCCAAGGTACATGCCCTTGACCAGAATCGAACCCGGGACCTTTCAGTGCACAGGCTGAAGCTCTATCCATTAAGCTAAACCGTTTTTGGCAAAAATTAGACTTTTCTTAGCACACTCGGGTGTGGGCGTCCATTTTATAGGATCACCACGTGTCTCCCTTTGCCCACCTCCTCTTTTCTTTGGGAAAATTCAGTACATGATTCTGCCACAATTCTTTTCCCAATTAAATTAAAGGCATGCTTAATAGAAAATGACAGATGTGCAATTTTTTCCTGTTTCGCTTTCTGTAGTAATGGCTAGCTTTTAGGGTTATTCTTGCCAACATTTGCCTGTCCCAGTGTGTCCTTGGGTAATATTTAAACAAAGAATCTCCTGGTGAGAGAGCTGACAGCTTCAATCTCTCCAGCTGCCCAGCCTTTCCTCTCCAGGGGCAGAGGATCTGGCTGCTTTTTAGAAATTATAAACTTTCGATACCAAATATGAATTAGGATCTCAATTTGAACAAGAAACCACATAATTAAATATGATAACAGCACTCTTTCTTGAGCCTGATTTTTAAAAGTACCTTTTGGTATTCCAATTTCTTTATAATTTTGCCTTAGAACTGAATTCTTCCCCATTATAATCTGACTTAAGACAAAAGACTTTTCTTGCCCACTCTGGTTGGTGACTTCCAGGGCTTGGTACAGTTTTACCCACAGTGAATGTTACCACCATTACCAGTGCTGTTTTGGCTGCTCAGGCGAAATTTCTCCTCCAGACATCCTTGTCTCAGGTGCCATTTAATGCCAGGGTGACATCCAGCATCTGGAAGGGTTCAGGAATCTGGAGAAGGCTGCATGGAAACTACTAAAGAGACTAGAAATGTAACAGAAATTGTAATCCATGGGGAGTCAGAGGAGGGCTCAGCTTCAGTAACCAAGATCTCTGAGTCTCCGGACCCCTGCTCTTTATTAACACAAATTGTCCTCAAACAAAGCAGATATACACATCAAAGGTTAAGGTTTACTATAGAGTGGGCATTGTCAGTTTTGGGGGAACTGCCTTTGGCTGTTCAGGTGTTTGGCCAGCAGAAGCCAATAACATACAGAATAAAATGCCTCGTCTGTCTGGCAGCAAGCAATCATGTATGCATCTTTTTCAGGTTTGGGGAAATGCTTTTTAGCTATTCCAGTAGGCAATACTATGTATCTTCAGCTGTGCTGAAGCCTCAAGATCCCATCAACCTTTTCCTTTTAAATATATTTTATTGATTTTTTTACAGAGAGGAAGGGTGAAGGATAGAGAGCCAGAAACATTGATGAGAGAGAAACATCTATTAGTTTCCTCCTGCATATTCCAATCTGGTTTTGTACCCGTAACCAAGGTACATGGCCTGATTGCAATCGAACCTGGGATCTTTTAGTCCACAGGCCGACACTCTATCCAATAAGCCAAACAGTTATGGCCCCATCTACCATTTGATGAAACTTTTTGCATTTATAACATGCTGGAATTAGCCTCCTGGAGAAACATATATATATATTATAAAGTCCCGATTTTTGGAAAGAATGCATGACAACCTAGGGAACCCCGGGAGAACTGGAAGGGAATATACGGTTTTTGGCGGCCATGTGGCTATTTAGCCAGGATATGAGTTTTCTATTATTTTTGTTAATTTTATAATGTTAAACTTTAATAATAACAAATAATTGTTGAGAACTCATTAGTGAGAACTGCTTATCAAAGTTTGCATTGTTGATCAGTTGTTAGAATTCAACCACCATTGTTTGGACATAATGAACAATGGCGTTTTTGGGGATTGGCAGTGATGAAAACATTTTGTGACTGTCTCTCAGAAGATACACATAGTACTGCGTGCTAGTAAACTAGTTAAACATATGATGTCATTACAAATCACCTATTCAGATAATTTGGTTTAAGTAATTTATTTATTTCATAAATACATACATTTCCTTGAATAAATGAGACAATACTCATATTATTTATATTTTATAGTGGCAGCAAAAGTCTATCGCTGGCCTTGAAAGTGACACCTATGACTATACATAGTTTTTTTTTATTTATTGTATTTGTAAATTGTACTTAATGTTGAAATTTTAAAATATATATTATAAGTGAAAACAAGATGGAGGCATAAGTAAATGCCTAACTGCAGTCCTGGAGGCGCACACTCGTTGTGCACAGAGAAGGGACTGTTGACTGTGCTGCTGGATTGCCCTAGCAGGAAGGAAACAAAAGCTCCTGGCTGCACTGAATCCCACTTGGAACCCCACTTCCAACTGCCCTGAACCCCAGTTCCAGGCTCATTGGGAGAGATACTAAACTCTGGTAGTGGGCAAAATTCGAGGGCACCTTTCTCCCAGAGGTGCTTGTAGAGAGTACCAAAGGACACTGAGGAACACTGAGACTCAGGAACCTCATAGGGCGGGGCTGAGGGAAAGCCAAGGCTGTAGGTTCCACCCTGAAAATCCTCCCCATCCAAGCTGAGCACAAAGGTTTTTACAATTTTCCAAGTCTAGTCCAATAAGGATGTCTCCCGGCATAGACACAACTGATCCTCACAGTCAATTGGCCTGGAAGTCAGTACCTCCCAGTGATACCAACAACAAACAAGACTTAACTACAATAAGGCTATACACACAGTCCACAAAGGGGTGCACCAAGAGTGTCCACCTCAGGTAACTGGGAGGCTGACCCAATGAACCATATAGGACACCTTAACACACAAAGCCACACCCTACCAACTCAGGGAAGCTGTGATAATGCCGAGACAAGGGAACACATCACAAACGAAAGAAATGAGACTTATGAGGATATGAAAAGAGTTCAACTAGAAATAAAAAGGGATCAACTGGAAATAAAGAAATCATTGTCTGAAATAAAAAATGTTACACAGAGTCCTAAAAATAGAATGGAAGATTGCAAGAATCAAGTCAAAGATTTGCAACACAAAGAGCCAGAAGACACTCCTCCGCAGAAGCAAGAAGTCAAGAGAATCCAGAAAGTTGAAGATAGTGTAAGAAACCTCTGGGGCAACTTCAAGCGAACCAATATTAGAATTATGGAGGTCCCAGAAGAAGAGAGTGAGCAAGATACCAAAAACATACTGGAAGAAATAGTGGCAGTAAACTTCCCCACCTGGTGAAAGAATTAAACTTACAAGTCCAGGAAGCGCACAGAGCCCCAAACAAAAGGAATCCAAAGAGGACCACACCAAGACACATCATAATTAAAATTCCAAGAGTAAAAGACAAAGAGAGAATATTAAAAGCAGCAAGAGAAAAGCAGTTATTACCTATAAAGGAGCACCCATACAATTGTCAGCTGATTTATCAAGAGAAACCATGCAGCCTAGACGGGTATGGCAAGAAATATTCAAGGCGATGAATATCAAGAACCTAGAGCCAAAATTACTCTACCCAGCAAAGCTATGGCTCAGAATTGAAGGCCAGTTAAAGAGCTTCAGAAGTAAAAAACAAACAAACAAACCAAAAGGCAAAAGGACTTAATCACTGCCAAACCAGAAGTAAATGATTTGCTGAAAGGTGTTTTCTAGGAAGAGGAAGAAAATAAAGATAAAAATGATGAACAACAAATCTGTAACTATCAACAAGTGAATCTAAAAGCCAAGGGAATTAAAAAACCTGATGAACAATATTAACTGGTGAATATAATAGAATCAGAGGTATGGAAGGGGAGAGAACTGATGATTCTCGGGGAAACGGGGAGTGGGGGATGCGGGAAGAGACTGAACATAAACTGTGCACCTATGGATGAGGACAATGGGGGGTGGGGAAAGGGCAGAGGGTGGGGTTGGAAACTGGTAGAAGGGAGCAATAGAGGAGAAAAATGAGGAACATTTATAAGAATATGAACCATAAAAATTTATTAAATAATATATATTACAATAGTATTTTTGCGTTCTATGAAAATTTTTATTGTCCCATATAGGCCACATTTTTAATCAAAAACACCCTCCCGCCCCGGTCACTGGTGTCCTGCTATACCAAGGTTAAAATCTGGTCACCTTATACTAGACTAAGTAGCAATTTCAACCACATCCGCATACTGCCAGTGGTAGGTTGCTAATTTAGTATGCGGATGTGGTAGAAAGCAGCTGATCCAAGACAAAAAGCCATCCTTGTTAAAACTGTCAATCAGTATTCCCACCCCAGGCTCAGGTTCCATGCCCAAGCTCCACGTTGGTCATGTCCTTGCAGGTTACAGGGAGCCGGGATGGGTAATTCCTGACTACAACCATCACCTCTGAAAGCCAATTCAGCCATCCCTTCTGTCCGATATTTCCCATCGTTCCGCTGTGAAAACACACACAAGTGGTGTGATCTAGACTGGATAAGCTCTGAGGTGTCTTCCAGTTCTTGAAGCAGGTGATTTCAATTTGCTTTTTCTAGTTTATTTGTGAGAAAGTTATGCTGCATCACTTCTGAACTCGTGATGACACATACTGGGCGGTGGATGCAAACTGCAGAGAGAGGTGCCCCTTTAAGTCCTCGGAAACTGCAAGCTCAGAGATGAAAAAGCAGTAAGGCCGATTCTCCTGGACAGCCTCTCCTTTTCCCTGTCAAAGACAGTTAATGGTTAGAAATTGCTAATTAGACTTGTGTTAGTTGTTAATCCTAAATTTGAACAGCAGAAAGAAATGGTGCCTGGAATGAGGCCTCAGAACAAGGGCATCAGGAGAAACCAGTTTTCAAAACAGAATACGACCAGGTTAGGCCTAGAAAATGTGAAGGTTTTGAAAACATAAAGCTGTTCAATATATATTATCACAAAATTGATATTAGCATTCTCTATCGTGAGTTCCAATTTTGATCAGCAAAATTTAGATTCATTCAGAACAGCTCAAGTTTTAGTTGTTCTGTTCTTTTCTCATATGACTTATATTTGTTTCAAAGCAGGGTCAAGCAGAATTCATAGTTACTTGACTGTATTTGTGTAATTATCAGGGAAAGGTCAGTGAGCATTTCATGCAATGCAATTTTGAACAGAAAGATAGATGAAGGTACCATATGGTAGACAATTTAAAACATCATTTGATTTGCTGTTACAATAGCTTGTTATAAAAAGTAAGCATCTGTGTCCCATGTGGTGGGGGAGGAAAAGGAGGCATGTGTGATTATCATTAAGTAATGTTTCTGCTTGCTTCCTTCTAGGACCACGGTGGGCTGCACTTCTTGGCCCCTAGTGTTTGGTGCAAAGAATTGTGAGTGGAAATGACAAGTGGTACATTTAATTGTTGTGAGTCCCTCCAAACTACCTTTTCCTGTGTCACTGTGATTGGCAATATTCAGGATGGTGGTGGCTCCATCTGTGGGGCACTTTAAAGTGGAGAAAGCAGAGTACTCAAGTAATACTCACACATAGACACACAACATGCATGATAAATAATCCTTTGTTGTATAAGCTACTGAGATTTCAGGACTGTATGTTATTGTGACCTGCCTTGTTTATCTGACTGATACATGTAAGGAAGCTGCAACATCTAGGACTTCACAGGGGTAAGATTGAATGTAGACTTGGCTAAATCCAGAGCTCTGAAGTCAGTGCTAGGCAAGAAAGGGGTATCTCCCATCCCTTCTGTCCACACCTCAAGCCCCTCATACCTCTCATGTTTGAAACCATTGGTTGAGCCTCTCTGTGGACAAGATGAGCAAGTGATTTTGCTGGGACTGAGGTGCCAGAGGGATGGCAGCTTGATCACAAAGACATCCATCAGGTCCTAGGGCACTGTGGTGGGAAGAGGAGGCAGAACAAGATCCTATGTGGCTCACAGAAACCACACTGCATAGCAAGCCCCTCACAACCAGGTCCACACATAGAGAGAAAAAGCCCCTGAATCTAACAGTAGGAAACAGAGGTCCCAATCACTGTCTCACTCCAGTCCTTAAGCCCATCGGATCCAATATAAGACACCAGCAATATATGGAGCCCCTAGGAAATAGGCAGAGCTGATAACCACGGAGTGAGAAAAAGAACTAAGAAAGAAAGTCAAAGCCAAGAGACAGGACAATCCCAGACCAAGGAGCCAAACCTCACCACGTTGCCACCCTATTGTCCTCACAGGAGGCTGACATGAAGAAGAGGAGCTTACTGCTAGCTTCTTGGAGAGGCTCATGCTCTCAAGTCCCCAGAGATTGACTCTCTAGATGAGACAGTGTCCAGTGGTCAGACAGAGGGAGCCTGACTCATCAGCTGAGGCAGGATACACAAGGCCAAAGAGCCAATGGAGTTCCCCAGTGATGATGGCACCTGCACTGTCCATTGTCCTGAGCCAAAAACAGGGTCTCAGACTGGTTGGCCACATTCTGGAATCATGAGGGAGACTTATTAGAAAGCATAAAGCCCGTATCCCACCCCTGATCTACTAAATTCAAACTTCCTTGAGATACAGCCCTGGACTCTGCATTTCAAAATAAGTTTGATGCAGCAGCAACATTTGAAAACCAAGAATGCACGACTTACCTAACTCCTGGACACTGTTAACTCCTGACCAACTACTCCTGTGGCTCAGCACTTACAGTTTCCCTTAAGTTGTTTTTCTCAGCTCCATGGAAACAGCAGCCTCTGCAGGGCTGCAGGACCCACCCAATAAAAGGTGAATTACAATTTCCATAGCTACCTTAGGGGCCCTACCAGACCGGTGCAAAATATTATATTCTCGAGGAGAAGGCTCAGTAAGTATTTTCTGTAAAGTCAGATAGCAAATGTTTTTGGTTTTGTGAAATATTGTAACCACTCCATTCTGCTGTCCTAGTATAAACATAGTCATAAACAACATGTAAACAAGAGTATGGGTGTGTCCCAATAAACCTTTATGGGAACTGAAAGGAAAGTGTCATATCATTTTCACCTGTCACAAAATATTATTTTCAGATTTTAAGTTACTTACAAATTTAAAAACCATTCTCCGCTCTGGGCATAACAGGATTACGCTGGAGTTGGCCTACAGACCATATTTTGACAAGCCTTGCCCTAGGATGTAAGAGGGGTGCATATTTCTTCCTCGTCCATGCCTCCTCAAGGATGATGGACCCAAGGAGAGGTGAAGTTGTGTACTCAGCTCCACTTGCCATCAGAGCTCAGTAGCTGACATGGTCTGCCCCATCTAATGACAGAGTAGAAAGCTGCCTTTAGAGTGAGATTTTGGAGGACACTAAAGTGTTAAACTCCTCCTACTACTTAAGCAGACTCACCAAGAAGCTGGCCAAGAAAGGACAGCAAACTCCTGTAAATGCTCCAGAAAAATGGCTGCAGAGCTTAGCCAATCTCAGGGAAGGGTTGATCAGTTGCACACTGTTGTGACAAGCATGCCTTTGCTCCCTGCCCCTCCCACTCTACAGACATCACCAGAGGATCCCTTCCCTACTGAACCCACAACACTCTAAGCCAAATCCTGCAGGGTGGAGGCTGAACAGCAAAGAGGCATTTATTTCTACAGCCAATTCCACTGAGACCAAGACCCAAATGACAACAAAGAAGAGGTAGCCGAACTCGACTCCAGGGGTGGGAGTGCCCAGACATCATTCAGGGATGCTGTGTCAAGCCTGCTACTTGGAGCTCGGTGTCCCATGTGGTTTGCACACACTCACTGCCCCCAGAAACCACCCTCCAGGCAGAGACCTGGAAAGTTCTCTCAGGGATCAGGAATAATTGAGACAGTAAACAAACACTAGTGAAATGGATGCTCTAAGGTGGGCAGAACTCTGACTCTAGCAGAAGAACCAATTCCTTGGGTCTTGAACTTCCCCCACCTTCCCCACACAGCTCCCAAGTACTGTGTGGAGTTAGAGCCAGAAAGAATGCTGATATGCACTAAGGGCCACTCTAGGCAGAGGAATGAGTGCCTTATGACCTTTAGTGACCCTGCATTTCACACATTGTGCAGAGGAGAAAACTGAGGCACAGAGTGATGACACAACTTAGAAAAACCCTGCACTAAGCTAGTGCTGTCCAATTGGAATACAATGAACCATAGGCATGATTTAGAAATGTCCAAGAGCCACACTAAAATGGTAAAGAGAAACAGGTGAAACCAAATTCAACAATATATTCTCTCAAAACCAATCAATACATAATGTTATCATTTTAACATGTAATCAGTTAAAATTATTGATGACATGTTTTCCTTTTTGGTACTAAGTCTTCAATATGGAGCATGTACTGGACACTTCCAGCACATCTCACTTTGGAACAGCCGCATTTCAAGTGATCGGTACCCACACATGGTTGGAACTGCCACACCAGACACAGGGCAGACACAAGACAGTGCCAGACACAGGGTAGTCCCACACACAGGGCAGTTTGAAAACACCCTTCTCTGACTGTGAATCTTCTAATGTTGTAGAACTTGCCTTTGCCTCCTCTGTGCACAAGGGGCAGGCAAAGAATGAAGTGGTGGAGACGTTGGTAAGAAGACACTGAAAGGGAGTTTAGAACCCTCCAAGGCCACATCTTCCCTCCTACAGGCCCCTGTAAACTTTTTCTGTAAACAGCCAGAGAGTAAATATTTTTGGCTTTGTGGGCCATACAGTTGCTGTCACAACTACTCCTCCATGCCTGAGGCCTGAAAGCAGACAGAGACAAGATGTCAATGACTGGGTGTGGTCATGTTCTGATAAAACTTTATTGACACAAACAGGCAGTTGGTCAAATTTGGCTGACTAGAGTTTGCTGATTACTGATTTAGGGTCTTCTCCTAAATAGACTTCATAACTCTCACAGATGAAAAGCATAAGTAAAAGATTGCTTGCAATTAACCCTGTGTTGGCTCCAGTCCCTGAGAAAAATGACCAAGAATTGGGTTAACATTTCCATGAAGGTTGAATGTGATCTTCAGGATGAAGGGAGTAAAACCAGAACGCCCTTCCTCACCAAATACTCTTCATGGTTTGGTGGTAAGAGGTACAAACCTAGAGCCAGACTACTTGGTTTTAAATCCCAACCATGCCAAGGTTCAGCTGTGCAATCCTGGACCAGTTTCTTAACCTTCCTGTGCCTGAGTTTCCTGCTCTGAACAATGTGGATGGGGTTGGCAGTGGTCCCTGTCTGGAATAGCTGTTGTGAGGGTTAAATGAATTAGGACACAGAGCATAGAAGTGGGCATGACACACATTGGCACTCAGTACACGATACCTACTATTGCACATTGAGCCCTTGTCACAGGTCACATTAGATGGTTGGTGTATCTTCACCAGAGTCCTCAGAGCATGATCCAGGGTGGGTGCTGATAACCCCATTCCACTGACAAGCATGTGAGCCCGGAGAGGTCAGGTTGCTTGGCCCCATGGCAGTGGCAGAGCTGGATGCAGTGATGTGAGCTTTTCTATGAAAGGAGCAGTTCTCAGCCTGAGACTGTTCTGCCTCCAGAAGATGTTTGTTGACATCTAGAGACACTGCTGGTTGCCACAATTTGGGGGATTTTCTGCCTGGTGTCTAGTAGATGAAGACCAGGGATGCTGCTCAATATCTTAAAATGGACAGGACAGCCCTTGTCACCAGGAGCTGTGGCATCTGAGAAGCCCTGAAATAAACAAACAGACTTAGCTAGGGATTCCTCAAAGGCAGAAAGGATTCTAGTGCATGGAGTTTATCCGGGAGGTATTCCCAGGGAAGAGAGAGCTGAAGTGAGAATGCAAGAGGAGGCAGAGAGGAAAGGTTTAGTTATCACTTCTTCTACCACTGTGGGCACCAGGAGCTGCATCACCTGGGCGAAGAGCAGGTCACATATTTCAGAGATTTCCCAGCAGAGGATGAGGGAGCAGGGTGCTTGTACCCCACCTCCTGCCAGTCACTGGTAAGGGCTGCTCCAAGGAGCACTGATTCCCTGACCCTGCTCTTGTGTCTGACCCCTGGGCAGAGAGATCCCAGAGGCCAGATAATCCCTCAGACACGAAACCCTGAACCTGGGAGCTGGCCCTGGTTGTTGTGCACGGAGGAGGGGGTGTACGCACAGCCAGCCAGTGTTCCACTGGTACATGCTGGACCCCAAGAGGCTCACACTGACATCACACAAATAAGGGATGTGCTCACACAGCCTGGCTTCTAGCAAGAGTCTACAAGTGATATGTTGGGGTATGAGCCCTTGTGGAGAGAGCTGTCTGGGAAGGGGCACAGGGCATCTGGTCCTCCCTAATGAATCAGCTCTCTGGGGGGCCTGTATGCCATGGACTGGCTGGGTGGCCCCAGACCCTAATCCCAGGAACGAATGGACATGCCATGTCCACTTCAGGACACTCTGATGCTCTTAATGCTACAAGAACATGAGACTTGTCTCCCCACTGCCCATGAAGGACTATCTTGGTGAAAACACACTAACCCCAGCCATGTAAGACCCTGCCACACAGCCTTTTCCACAAAGCGGTCCAACTCGGCAATGGATGAGAGATGGAGCACTACCCAGACAGGTGTGGTTACCTCAACCTTGCCAGGAGGGACATCTACTTTGAGAAGAGCTTCTCTCTGCTCAGCGAAGGTCACTTTAGCAGAGGGAGACTCAGAGCAGTTATCCCTCTGATGGTATCAATGGGGCCACAGAAGGTGAAATAAAATGAAGTTAACTGAATGAACCCATAACTTAACACTGATCTTATGAACAGACAATCATGTAGTGCCTAAAAAATGGCAGACCTCCTTGTAAAAACTTCAAATATTAATCCACTTAATAATAACAATATACCAGGATAATGATTATCTTAACATCAACAGCCTGCAGTCACTAGCATCTGTCTCATGGCAGTGAGTAGGCAAATCACTGAACATATTATCATATCCCCTGCTACTGCCAAGCATTTCCTTGCCCTCTGCTGCTTTGATGACTGCTGATTGAGTGTTCACCTGGTGCAAGGCCGTATTCTATGGGCTTTATATTGAAAACTTCATTGTCGCATTCAATCCCTACAACTATATCTTGAAGTCTAATAACAGCATTACAGCAGCTAACATTTGAGTGTTCTCTCTGTGCCAAGTACCTTAGCTCATAGAATCCTCACATAAGTTCTATGAAATGGGTGCTATCAATATTCCCACTTTACAGAAACTGAGGCACCCAGGTGTAAAGGGTCTTGGCCAAGTTCAATCAGGACTCCAGAGCCCATGTCCCTGCCACTACCCCATGCCAGCTGCAGGCCAGCCAAGAAGAGAGTGGTTACTTATTAGCCCAGAGAAGAGTGGCCGGTTCTCATTGGAAGAAAAACTGAGACCACTGACATACAAACTTCAGGTTCCAGGTTCCCCTGCTGGCCCCAATATCCAGACCTCTTGTCCTCTAGTTCCAAACTACTGGGTAATTTTGGGGATCAGGTGCACCCACAGGACAGCTTACCAAATTCGGACTGCAGCCTGGGATACATGAACCTGAACAGGTCATCCTCAGCCTGGTCCTCTTCCTCCTCTGAAGAAGTGTGCAATTCTTCACGTGTGCAGTTTGGGACCTACTTTGACCTGAAAGAATATGTCTCAATGCGGGTTCCCTCGGTCCTACCTGTTCCCCAACCTGCACAGCCTGAGGATCTCCATAGGGTGTGCCTGAGCTCACTGAGACACATAAGGGCCCATTGGCAAGAATGACCCCTCCCATGTCTGACAACACCCATAGACTCCTGGACCCTCAATAACTCACCTTCTCCCACTGACACTAGAATGCTGGTTCCAGCTGCCCAAGAGGGTGTAGCTTGTCCTCCTGAGAGGAGAGAAACTGCAGGAGGTTCCTTCACCTGGGGAAGAGGAAAGGTGGCCTCTGAATCCCTTCTGGGCTGACCAGCACCACTGTCCCACTGCTCTCCATTGCCACTGTGACCCGGGCAATAAAGATGCATCAGGAAGTCATTATAAAGTATGGTGATGGGGACCCTCCCGGACAACACAACCCCCAGGCATGCCGAGCCAGACCCATGGACCTGCTCCGAAAGTGTAGGAAAGGTCTGGGCACAGGTCAGGGAAAGGTTTTACCTCTCATGGTCCTTCTCATCCCACCTGTCATGGTTGTTGACTGGCAACTGTAGGACATGAGCAAAAAGAATGTGATTGGTCTCCCTTCAGGCACCCATCAAAGCAAAAGAGTGCTCCCAAACACTCCTGTGGCCCTCAAGCATAATCTACAAATCAACCTGGAGGCTTTTAGACCTGCCCCTTTTCAAGCCAGGAGTTCACTGTCACTAGTATGTTGAGCACTTGCTGTATATGAGCATGGCACATTACAGGCACCATCTACTTGTAGTATGCAAACATAAGACAGGTCCATTTTTCAAAAGATAGAACTGAGGCTCGGTGATTTTATCTACCTTATTCACGGTCACACAACTGATTAGTTGCAGAGGCTAGATCTGAAATCAGGTCTATCTCGTTAGGTAAGCTTAATGTGTTGTGCCTTATTGGGCCACGGGTCTCTTGCTTTCCACAACAGGATGGCTCTCTGCTTGTGAATAGACCTTCTTTGAGATTCAAAGGAGAACTCTAATGATTAACTCCAGATCTGCAGAGCACTGAGTTGGGAATGACTAAGACCTGGGTTCAAGTCCAGGTTCTGGAGATGACAGGCTGTGTGTCTTTGAGCCAAGCTGCTTCCTCGCCTCTAAACTGGGATTGACAGCGCCCCTCTCGCTGGGTCATCATGATGATGAAAGATAAGACATGTAGACCCTGGCTGGGTAGCTCAGTTAGTGTCCTAATATACCCATGTTGCAGTACAATCCCCCATCAGGGCACATACAAGAATCAGCCAATGAATGTCTCTCTCTCTCTCTCTCTCTCTCTCTCTCTCTCTCTCTCTCTCTCTCTCTTTCTCTCTCTGTCTGTCTCTCTCTCTGTCATTCCCCACCACCTTTTCCTCTATGTCTACCTAAAGGTAAACTTAAAAAGATGTAAATATTTAGAATCATGCTTGGTACATCATGAACTTTCAGAAAGTAGTGGCATCTAACACCAAGGTTTTGATGTTGAGCCATTATCATATGTCATTTGATCCTCACAATTACCTGATGAATAGATGCTGTTATGATCCCCATTGTGCAGATGGCAAAACTGAGGATTAGAGAGATAAAGCCCCTTGTCTGAGTTTGCACAGGTAATAAGGGAATGGAAACGGGGAAGGGATCAAGGAAGAACACCCGAGCCCTGTGCTACCCCCGCCATCCTTACATTGTTTGTGGCAGTGCAGGTACTCAATCACATTCAGGCAGATGCACATGGCATAGTCACAGTAGATGCTGGAAGGGGAGGGAAGGTTAGACTTGCAGGATGTCTGCCTATCTCACTGTGGGAAAGGTCCTAGCAGGCCAGAGGAACACAGACCCATGGGCTCCTACAACCTTCTCACCAGACCCAGCTGTTTCAACATTCCTATCACAGTCTTTCCAGACACTATTTCCCTTATTTGGGACAAAACACCCAGTTTTACAATCCCTTATTGCCCCACTCCATGGATCTGAGGTTGACCACACTAACCTGTACCTGCGTATTCCAGGACTGGCCACCTGACTCAGGCCGGGCAAGTAAGCTCATTCCCAGGTTCCAGCCACAAAGACTAGTTCAGCGGCGGCTCTATACAGCAGGGATGGCCATATAAACCAGTAAAATTCCGTGTTAGAAATACTGAGAACGATGTTAGGAGAGTAGTGGTAAGGATGCTAGACTTCTGGAAATGAGGAGGGCGTGGCAAGAAAACGCCTGCCTGAGAATGGAGTGAAAGGACATGGAAGCAGAACCAGGCGAGGACAGCAGGTGTCCAGGTCTTCCTCATCTGATCCAGCCAAGCCTGACACCACCGCCCCAGCATGTTTTCAGTTCATGTGCACAAATGCTTACGTCAGCTTGAGTTTGGTTTTCTGTCACTGGTGTTTGAGTCTTAATTTACTGACCCAAATTTCAGGCCACCATGTATCCAGGGGCAGGAGTTAGAATAACATTCAAGGGCCTTGACTTCACAAGTTCCAGCAATGAGACTTGAAAGCTTATATGAGCCCCTTTCCTTACTAAAATAGGGATGGTAATAGTACCCACTGCATAGGGTTGCTGCAAAGATTAAATGGAATCAGATATTTCAAAGGCTCATTTCCCAAAATGAGATTGGAAGACATCCTACATTTAAAATGTACCTGGTTAATGGTGCCTGTGATTATTTACTTAAGACCTGTCATTTTCAACTTACAGGCTACCAGAGTTGTAAAATAGATTGTTTTTCCCTCTGAGCACAATGAGAACGTCAGCCAACAGGAACCGGGGCGTGGTGGCACCACAGGAATGCACTGATCATGTCTCCTTCATGGCGCCTAGCTGTGGGGAGAAGAGTGGAAATCAGCTTCTGAGGCCACCCGAGTGTATGCACCAGCATGTGAGTGCCAAGATTGAGCACACAGGGGTGCTAGTGCCAGCCTCTCCCTGTGGGACAGGGGACTCCTGGAATGGTCACTTTTAGCCTGGACACTTGCAAATGATCTGGCCAAACAGTTTTAGACTGTACCTTCTGAGACTCCTCCTGCCCAACCTAGCTGGTCTACTGGCTCCCACTGCCTCCTTCTGGTCCTCACGGACCTCCTGCATATCTCATCCTGGCTTGTTGTCTGCTTCCTGGACGACCCAAACTACCCCAGGCTTCAAAGTCAGACAACATTCAAATCCTACTTCTGACACATATATTGAACCAGTGCCTCCTCCTCTCTGACCTCAGTTTTCCAGCTGGGAAATGAGTAAGTTGGAACATAAGCTCTCTCAAGGCTTCCTTTGCTGGTCTCATCAGAGTCCATGGAGTGAATGTCCTTGGAGAACAATCAAGTCCACAAGCATTTTTAGAGTCATAGCCTCCAAGGAGACCTTCCCAAGCCGAGTCTGGGCAGGCCCTTCCCTTTGCTCCAACTCGGTGCCCATCACACAGGGTTTCAATTGCCTGTTTTCTCTTCTGCCACCCTGAAGGGTGCTGAATGCCTGGAGAGGGACTGGGTTGGTCACTTCTGCTAGATGCTCAGGCAATGTTCATGTTCAGATGAATGCTAGGCCCTGGGAGGCTTGTAAACAAAGCAACTCATTATCAACCACGAACATCAGCGGGAAAGAGCGCTGCAGTTCCTGTTGCTTGGAACTATTGGTGAGCAGTTACACTCTGGATCCATGTAAATCTTCACCAATGGTCCCCATGTCAGAGAGGCATTTCCATGTGCCAGGCTTCCTGCTAAGGCTTTGCCACATCCCACTTAGTAGATGAACAAGCTGAAGTTTAAGGAGGTAAAATTTATTTTCCAAAGTCACTCAACTCAGATTAAGGAGCAAGAGCAATGTTTTTTGGTTTTTGCATCATATATTTGAACAGCTCTGTAGGGTGGAACTGCTGTGCCAGATGGTGGTGGTGTGTAGTAAGAAAGCAGGTTTCCCATCAGCAGTGTATGAGGGCTGCAGCTGCTCCATGTGTCAGGGCTGAGATTTGAGCCTGTCTCCGGAACCCAAATAGCCAACTCTTTGGGAATTATCTCCTCTCAAGTGTTAGGAAACCCTCATGGGAAGTTACTCCCCTAGTTGTGCAAGAGGGAGAGGTGGGAAAAGAGAAGAAGTCCTGAGCCGCTTCAAACAAGGACCATTCCCCTTACTTTCATTATCCCTGAAGAGATGCTGGAAAGTCTGGGCTCCTCCTTTCCACATGCTAACACCCACATTGCTGACCTCTAGCCGTTTCTCTTCTCTGAGCCCCAGGTGCGAGTAACAGGTAACAAGGAGAGATCTGGACAAACAGTCTTAGAACTGCACTGTCTGAGACTCCTCCAGCCCAGGTGAGCTGATCTAGTGGTTCCCACTGCCTCTTTGAACCCAGGTCTGGGGATGTCCCACCATTGAAATCCATCAAAGTGCAGATTTTGTTGGAAGTAAATATGAAGGTGCCCACAATGTGTTTTTCACTGGGAAAAAGGTGATGCTGACACATGGAGTCCCTGGTGATTTGAGCTGGGAAGGGGAGGTTGCTTGGAAATCAGTAAGTCCAAAGTATCTCCCAAAAATATTAGCATCAAAATTTCCATCTCACACCATCCTGCGATTAAGTTCAACCAACAAACAGGGGCCTTGGGCTTTGATAAACGAATTGATAGCTAGCTTAAAAGGTGGGTGGACAGATGGACAGGAAAATAAAAGGACAAGTGAGTGGAAAGATGTGTGAATGGGTATAAATAGAGAAACATGGGTGAAGGAATGGTGGGAAATGCAGGAACAGGTGGATATAGTAGAAACAGGAGCTGAAGTGACTGGCTGGCTGACTGCAGATATTGACAGATGACTTTCATAGAAGGAAAAATGGGCATGTGGTTGAATGAGTAGATGAAAGGAAATACTGGCATATGGATAATTGAACTGATTATGGAAATACTGGCAGGTGAATGAATAGATGAGTGAGTAGATGGATGGATGGATGATTGAGCAGCATGGATTGAAAAACAATTTCTCTGTGAGATGGAGCCAGACACCAATGGAAAATCTGGGCCCAAGATGCATTCTCACCAGCTGAATGAGAATGTTGTTCTTACCTTAGAGTCCAGAAGTTCTGGTGCAGGGATTCCACAGAGTTGTGGGCAGAGAGGAATGGTTGGACACCCATGCCACTACTGCAGTGCCCGTTCTGGAACTGGCACTGTGAAGAGAGGTAGAGGATGAGGCCTGTTGTCTCCTTCAAGGCCCTACTGCATTCCGTTCCACAACTTCAAGTCTAACTCCCCCACATTCCCACTGCCAACCCCACTCACACAGAGGGCTGAATGCTTCGTGAGTGAGTCCTGGGGCAGGTGCAGACTGTGGATGCAGTGCCTCTGAATGAGCTCCTCAGCAGAGACATCATTCCAGAAGTGATCCTCTTTCTTCATCGTGGTGCATTCCAGTGCACGGGGCTCACTGCAGAGCAAATGGGGGCTGGCAATACTTAGCCCTGGAAAGTCCACCCTCCCATCTATCACCATATGGGCCACTCACTTCCCTGCCCCTTCCCTCCAGCCAGCTAGCATGCCCCAGGGTCCTTCCAAGAAGAGGTCAACACAAGATCCTGTGTGCAAAAGACAGGGAACAGGTATCTTTGGGTGGTGGAGAATGGACGGAGGTGAGAGCGAAGGTGCCCCATGAGCCAAGAATAAAAGAATTTCAGATGGAGCTCAGAACACCAGACCACTTACTTAACAAAGATACAAGCATGAAGCCATCCCCAGGATCCATCAGGAGAGCTTCCTTTTCCAGAGCACACTAGCAAGAGGAAATACCTGCAAGCTTGGATGGTGACCAGCAAGGGGCACTCAGTCCCCAATGGCCTTTGGTTAAAAGCTGACAGACTGGTTTCAAGTCCCTTTTGTAATCTGGCTACCTCTGTAAGCCTCACTGCCCCATGTGCAAACAGGGAATCATAATATTTCTCACAGAATGCCTGAAAGGATGGAGACAACAGATGTAAGCAGGGTCCTGGGCACGGACTCCTGAATACATAGCTGTAATAAGAGCCTTGATGAGGTGACAGGAATCATGATTAGAAGGCTGCTGGGGCCAGGCTGGTTCTATCTGCTTTTACCTCATCTTCCATTTCAGACTAAGTCATTCACAGGCACAGATGGTACCTACTCATCCACTGTTATTGAGGGGATGAAATGCTTTTCAGCTGTGGTTATCCCAAAAGGCTGTATGAACAGACCTTCCTGTCCAGGTAACTAATGGAGAAAATGTGGCTTGACACTCAGAAACATCCCTGGCTACTGACTCTATAAAATAATAGGTGTAACCATTAATACTACAGGGCCTGTGCTAAATGTTTCTGACATTTGTTTCAATTCTTTACTGTTTTCTAAGCGTTGGCAAACCTCATGCAGTCTAGAGAGTAACAGAATTTCAGAGTTGGAAAGGACCTTGTTCTGACCCCGTGAGGGAACTCAGGCTCAGAGAGGGTAAGGGACTCACTGGAGGACACACAGCAGGTGGATGCTGGCGGGGACAACATGCAGCTGGTGAGGCTCTTCCCATCCTACAGCCTAGGGTGAAAGATAGAGGATCTAGAACCAGACAGACTGAATGGGAGCTTCCACTCTCTGGGAGGCCTGGAACTTAGTTTTGCCTTTGAGACCAGTAAAGAAGGAGAAAAGATAGTCACTAAAAGGAAAACCCAATCGGACCAATATGCAAATAGGAAGTTTAGCTTCTCTAGGAAATAAAGGAATAGTAACTAACGCAGCTTTATTGCTCCTGGAAAATACATAAGAATTCAAATAAAACGCACACAATAATACCAGTGAGGGTGAAGATTAAATTGGTAAAAGACAATTTTATGTATTATTGATGGTTAAGCCAAAACTCATCTCATACTTATATCATTCTATCACCCCTTCTATCAATAGCTGTCTGTCTGTCTTTCTGTTTGTCTATGTATCTCTGTTGGTAATAAGTGCTGTCCAAGAAAAGTCTTGGGTTATAGACTCCTAAGTACCTTGAGAAGCAAGTTTAACATGACAGGAAGGGCCTTATGACCCTCCTCCTGATCATCATTCATGCCCTTATCAGCAATATCTGGAAATTTAGCAGAAGGGCATGAAGATCAGGTGGCTGAGGATTCAGATACCAAAGACCAAATCCAGAGCCCTGCCCTTCATGCAGATCTGGCCAGGAGCCCTAGGCAGGCAGGGCATGAAGGTCAAGAAAAGGACCTTTTTCCTCCAGTAAAGGTGACTGAGCACCCAGGACAGAGATGGTAAACCCAGGGTAGGCAGGTCTCTCTGCCTTCCTTTGCCCAGTACAGACATGGCTAATCAATCCATGCACTCTTTCCCCAGAAGCCCAATCACAGCTGCAGAACCTTTCACAGCACAGTGTTCCTGGCAGCCAGCTGCACCAAGTGGAGTTGCACCCTGTTTCCAACCTTGACCAGCCTCCTGGTTGGGGGTTTGGCTGTGCAATCAGAACTCTAGGGATGACGCTGGCTGGAGGCTCTTCTGTGCAATCACCCAGGCCATGAGCCTCCCCCCAACAGATACAATCAGCCACCAAGAGAAGATGTGAAGCCACTTCTCCCCTTTAGAGGTTACCTCACTGTGAGTTTCAACTGGGTGCCATATTGGTTCTATGAAATGCTGGTCTCCCTGCATTTAGTAGAGGGCTTGGCCCACAGAAGGCACTTACTCAACACTTGTTTGGGGGAATTTACCTCATGCTAGGCTCTTCCAGACAATGGATCCATAATGCAGATGTAGTTTCCTGTCCTCAAGAAATTTGGTCAAAAAGGGGAGACAGACAACAGTCATTAAATATTAAAGTAACATATACATAGATACTAGTAATTAAAAATGGTGATAACAGTTGTGAAGAACAAACAAGGTGCTATGGAAGAGAATTGGGGGAGGGTTGGAATTTACAATTAACAAAGGGAAGACCTGAGATTGACAAGGAGCCAGACATGGAAGATGAGGGATGAGCAAAGGCCCTGGGGAGGAAAAGTCTGGCGGGTTTGAGGAGCAGGAGAGAGAGCAGAGATTTCTAGGAGGCACATACTCTCACACAGCACAGGGAGGGGCATGGACTATTAGGGGGACTACATCAGCCGTACCCCGGATTCTGAACTCACGTGTTCTACATCAGCTGCTCCAGGTCCTGGACTTTAAGGCTTGGCCTCACAATAGGTGGGAAGCTCTTGCCCACCTTGGTGAAGAGAGCCAGGATCTTGTTCCTCAGCAGGAAGCTATTTTGGCTGCACTCAGCCCTCCACCGCCTCTGCAGGGACACATGGTCAGCAGGCCCTGTGCTGTGCATGCTCCCCAACATCCCACTCCGTTAGAGTTTCACTCACACAGGCACCCGGGAGAGCCAGGTTTGCCCAGGATCACAGATTTGTGACAGCATCACAAGAGTAACAAAGGGAAGCACCAGGAATCTCTCATCTATTGACTTGAGGCCTCTGAGCACAGGGTTTGCACAATAGCCTCCTCCCACCCATCTTTGGGGAAGGCTGCAGGCAGGGCTAGGAGTGGGGAGCTATGTCTCTGTCCACCAGTGTGTTCCCAGGTGGCAGAGGTCAGGGCTAGAATCCTACTGGCTGTTTAGGAAGGAGGGGGTCCCAGGCTGCTTCTGGAGGAAGCTGTTGTAAAGTCAGCATTTGCCTGCCAGACCTGAAGGGAGTGGAAAGCCGACTGGAGGAAAAGGATAAGTTGATGGGAGATGGATTTCTGCCCAACCACGTCCTGGACAGTAGATGAGGGGCCCTAGGGGCAAGGCTCTTCTCACTGTGCCCACCACAGAGGTGGAGCAGCTGGGGGTGGAGCCAGGACCCACACTCCACTGAAGACAGCCCTTCCTGGCAGTGGTGCTGGGCCCTTGAATGGAAGTGAGGAAGCTCTGCTTGGGCACAGCTTTGAAGATGACACATGGGGGAGGGGGCAATAGTGCCTCCTAGCATGTGGGTGTTCTTAGTGCAGGGCTTCTGCTCACCTTTGGGGTGCTCTGGTGACAGGGGCTGCAGGCATGCCCACTTCTGCTTCTCTCAGAGTGACTGGTGTAGGGAACCCCACTTGTTTCCATGGTAGCGCTGAGGTCCCCAACTGTGCAGGAAACATCTGGGGTAGGGGCTCAGCTCCAAAGCCCACAGGTGCTGTGAAACCCCCGAGCTGCAGGGCCAGAGCCCGTGCTGTCTCACCTGGAGCAGGGATGCCACCCAATGGCTCAGTGGTGGACACTGCATTGTGCTTCTCAGCAGCTGCAAGGCACCCTGCACAACACAGCTGTTTGTCTCTTAGGCAGGGAGCAGCCTGGGGTGGGTGAGCCAGAAAGACCAGCTTCAACCAGTTTGAGTCCAGATGGCAGGGAGCTGACCCCCAAAGGATCTCACCCCTCAGAATAATCTAATGTGTGTGCTAAACGTCACATGCAGCGGCTCCAAGAGAATGTCAGAAGGTGTGCACGAATGAGGAGAATAGATGTGGCAACATAATTCGGGGGTGGGGAGGAATTGCCACCCCTTTTGAAGAAAGACCTGGAAGTGTCCCTCATATTTGCCTGGACCACCGCTTCATTTCAAGCCTTCTCTTTGAATATACAAATTTCAGAGTTGTAACTCACTCTAATCCAGTCTCTGGCCAGTGATCAGCATGTGCCCTGACCCTCTCAGGCCTCAGGATTGTCTTCAAGAACCTCTCAGACCAAAGGCCGTGCTTTGGGGCTCAAACATAGGGCTTGGTGTTTCGGTAAGAACTCCGTTGATGGCTCAGCCATCTTGTGGCCAAGCTATGGCAGGCCCCTCACAGCAAGGCTGTTCTTCCTTTGCCCACAGCAGAGGGGGTGCTGCTGGGACTGGGGGCCGACGGAAGCCCCACTAGAGGCCGCCCAGCTGGCCCTGCTGCGGGGCCCTGGGCTGGAAGACAGATGGCTGTGCTTGGGAGCAGCTCTGAGGACAGGACTTCAGGCGTTTCTTAGTGCTGGGGCCCTCGGGGCTGGTCACTGTGGCAGCATCCTGGTGCGAGCGCTTTCTGGTGTTCCTGCCCCAAGCTCCCCGAAACCTGGGAGTCGGGGGGCCAGAGAGAGTGCTGGGGCCTTCAGTGCTATTCCTTAAGGCAGTGCCCTTGTGCTTTCGGGTCTTCCTGCCTGAAGCCCCCCCAGAGCTGGGAGTGGAGGGGCCATAGGGAGTGTTGGGGCTCTCCATCCTGGTCTCTATGGCAGTGACCTTGCACTTCTGGTTTTTCTTGCCTGAAGTACCCCCAGAGCTGGTAGTGGGGGCGCCAGAGGGAGTGCTGGGGCCCTCGGTGCTGGTCACTATGGCAGTGCCCTTGCGCTTCTGGATTTTCTTGCCTGAAGCCACCCCAGAACTGGTAGTGGGGGATTCAGAGGGAGTGTTGGGGCCCTCGGTGCTGGTCACTATGGCAGTGCCCTTGTGCTTCTGTTTTTTCTTGCCTGAAGCCCCCCCAGAACTGGTAGTGGGGGGTTCAGAGGGAGTGCTGGGGCCCTCGGTGCTGGTCACTATGGCAGTGCCCTTGTGCTTCTGGTTTTTCTTGCCTGAAGCCCCCCCAGAGCTGGGAGCTGGGGGGCCAGAGGGAGGGCTGGGGCCCTCGGTGCTGGTCTCAGTGGCAGTGCCCTTGTGCTTTCTGGTCTTCCTGCCCGAAGCTCCCCCAGAGCTGAGAGTGGCTGAGACAGAGGGGGCTGCACTTGCGGCGGCAGCAAGGGCTGGCCTGGTGCTTCCACTCAAGGTGGAAGTCGTGGATGATGAGGCCCCTATAGGGGCCCGCTTGGTGCGGCCCAAGGCTCTCTGGCCTGGAGCAGAGGATGGGGCCTGGGCTGGCTCTGGAGCTGCCTGATTTCCACCATTAGAGCCAGGAGGAGCCCGGGACAGCTGAGCACAGGGAGGTGGGGAGGTGTCCATGGGCATGACCTCCTGGTCAGAGGCTGGCTGGGGAGCCAAGCCTGAGGATGTGCTGGTGGAGGGGAGGAGGGGAGAATACTGAGGCTCTGGAGCACAGCAGCCTGAGCTGGCCTCACTCTCACCCCTCACAGCAGCGTAGATGCTCCGGAGCGCGGCCATCTTCTCAGCGTCGACGTGGTGGACGGTGACTCGGAAGCTCAGGTGAGGAGGGGATGGCAGCCTCACAGGCTCCCCTCGCCTGTGTGGCACAAGAGTCACCTTTCTCATTCTTGGCCTGGAAGGATCCCGGGCCGGTGAGCGGGCCCTGGGGGATCCTTTCTGCCCCCTGGTGCCATCTTGGCCCTTTCCCTGCTGCCTCTCCCTCTGGGGCAACGGGGCAGCTGAGGGGGGAGCCCGGGGGCCCTGCTGGCTCCCTGTCTTTAAGGCCCCCGGCGGCCGCCTGGCGGGGCAAGTGGGCTTGTGGAAAGCAGAGCTCCGCTCCCTGCATGCGCAGGTGGACAGCACCCTCCTCTCCGCTGGCGGGAAGCCGCGGGTGGAGCTGTAGGAGCTGGTGATGGCGTTTCTAGTGGTGCAGGAGCTCATCAGGAGGGCCTGGGGTTTCCTGTGGCTGGTGTCTGCTGGCCCCCCACAGGGGACGGTTCTCCTCAGAGGCCCAGGCCTGGGAACCAGGGGAGAGGCGCCCCGCTGGGCCCCCACGGGCCTAAAGGCAGACCTGGCTCCCCCAGGGCCATCAGGGCCCCAGAGCCAGGGAGGCCCATGCACAGCTGGCCTGGGCACAGCTAAGGGCGCTGGGGCTACAAAGGCAGGCGCCCTGGGCGCGGGGCGGCGCCAGAGCCTGGCTAGGTAGCCGCCCATTGGGCGCTTGGGAGAGGTCTGGAGAGATTCAGTAAGCTTCTTCAGCAGCCAAAACTGACCAAAGTCAAGAGCTAACAGTTAAGCCTGTTGCCAGGAAACACTTGGAACAGTGAGAGGGACTCGAGCACGGAGCGCGCACAATTCTGGGGGAGGGGCATGCGCACCGGGCACGCGAGGACCCAGGGCCAGCCAAGGTGCAGGGCGCCCAGGTCTCTCCTGGGGTCTGATCTGCTGCGGGGGGCGGGGCGGGCGTGGTGGCCAGGAGCAGATGGACAGGCAGAGCCCCCTGCTTCCTGGCGGCCCTGCAGGCCTAGGGGAAGCCTCTGTGCAGCGCTACAGAGGGGAAGGGTCCTATCGTGGGGAGCAGGACCCAGCTGTCCACTCACAGGTGGCAGTTTTCCAGGATCAGCCTTGGGCTGCCATCTGCAGTGCAGGTGCAAAAGGAAGCACTTTGGTTTCTGGAAATCTTTGTTAGCGTGGGCAGGTGTCAGAGCAGCGCATGCGCAGAGCCAAGCTCTGCTTTCCAGGACTGCTAGAGATCCTGGCCAGGTGTGGACCCCTGCAAGTGCAGAGTGGGGCCCTGCAATCCCCAAATGCTTTGTGTTCTGGACTGGTGTGCCCAGGACCTGCGGAGAGGGGGCTCTGCTTTCCCAGAACTCTTGGTGTTCCTGGGTAGCTGTCCTCCAGAACATGGGCAAACAAAGCATATTTTTCTGAGTCGTTGAGTATTATGGATCAATTTTCAAAATTGATTATATGTACAGCTGACTGTTGCAGAACGTGGGGATAGGGGACAAAACAAAATATACCTTTGATTCTCCCAAAACTTAACTAGGAGTAGCCTACTGTTGACCAGAAGAAGTTTACTGATAACACAAACGGATGATTAAATTATTAATATTTTTAAATATATTTTATTGGTTTTTTTCTTTTCTTTTCTTTCCTTTTCTTTTCTTTTTTTTCTTTTTTTGTACAGAGAGGGATAGAAAGAAAAAAAAAAGAGAAATATTGATCAGCTGCCTCCTGCACACGCCCTAATCCGGATGTGCCTTCAACCAAGGTACATGCCCTTGACCAGAATGGAACCCTTCAGTCCACAGGCTGATTCTCTTTCCACTGAGCCAAACTAGTCAGACCCAGATGATTAAATTATTTTGTGCAACATATAATGTATTCTTAAATAAGGTAAGCTAGAGGAGATAAATATTAGTGAGACAAGTCAGAAGAGAAAATAAATACACTTACAATACTGTACATATTTATTGAAAAAATCCATGTATAACTGGACCTACACAGTTCAAACCCATGTTGTTCAAACATGAACTACACATCAACTATTAAGGAAAACTCTCTACATTTCATCTCAAAACATTATTTGTGTTGCTTCGGTTCTTTGGCCATAACACATCAATTAAAAACCATACAAGATTATGTCATTTGAAGTATATTTTTTTTCTCTGTGTGATTATGTCAGCGACTTCACTCACTCTTAGTTCCAAATGTTTCTGTTTATTTTTTATTTTTTAAATAAATTGTTTTAAAGTACCTAATTCCAGAGTCAAGACCAGCAAAAAGTTACATTCAGGGAAAGGTAGCCTCCTTCTCACTCTCACCTCTGTTTATACTAATATTTCTTCTTTTAACACAAAAAAGAACATAAGATGCACACTTTTTGGACTTTGTTGGTTTTGTATATTGGGTAAGACTGAATTGACCTGCTTATAACCGAATGAACTAGGATTTTTGTTGAACAATACGTATTTTTGTAGTAATTTTAAGAATGGCTAACTTTGCAATGTATTTTCTGCATTCTGTCTACATACTTTTGTGCATGTAAGTATCCAGGTGACAGGTGTCTGGAAGGATACATGGCAAACGGGTGATAGTAGTGCTATTTCTAGGGAGGCAAATCAAAGTCAAAATTAACGTTCTACTATCAGAATAACTTCTCAGAGACATCAAAATGTGAATGGATTTTTTAACAAAATGAGAAAAGGAATTTTTAAAAATGAAACTGTGAGCCATGCATTGCAAAATTTGGGACACAGCACAGTCACAGGTGAGAGCTTTAGGAGGAAAGATCTGGCAAGGACTGAGAACCAGGGAGCTGGGGTAGGAGACTGCAGGCCCAGTCCAGGTCCCAGCACCCCTGCGCTCTGCCCACCAGGACTCGCTCTTGCCCTTTTCTGGGAGGCTGAGTATCTGGGGACCCAAGGTGCACCTGGCTGCCTGAGAGCTGAGAGCTCCCATCAGAGAAGGAAAACTCTGTTCGGGCCCCGCCCACCTTCTGTCTCCCGCCACCCAAGTGGGCGGGGCCCCGGTCCCAGGAGGACCAATCCAGTTCAGGCCCCGCCCCCAATCCTTGACGTCGGCGTACGTTAGCAGAGGCGCTTGCTTGGCCGGACTGAATGGAGGAGGCAGGCGCGCCACCCTCTGTCTGTACCGTGGAGTGGAGCAGCGGGGCCCACAGGTCGGGGCGGATGGCCCGGGGCACTTGCATCCGGTCCGGTCCGGGCGTGGAGGGCACGCTGGGCAAGGACAGCGTCGCCGTGGTGAAGCCGGGGCGGCACCGCATCCCCAAGAGCAGGTGCGGCCCGGGCTCGGCGGGGGCGTCAGAGGCGAGGGTTCGGGAGAAGAGCTGTTTAGCGAGAGGGGCGACTGCAGCGGGGCCTGGGGAGACCCCGAGGCCGGGTCACTGTCGGGAGCGAGTGGGCTGGGACTGAGGCCCAGGAGGTGCAGGCGGTCGGTGAGCACCGAGGGGGTCGGGGCCAGGTCCCCTCCTTGTGGTCCAATTGGAAACCCGACCAGCCGGTGCCTGGCCCTCCCTGTGCGCCCCCTGGTGGCCTCGCGGAACTTGGTCCAGAGGAGAGGGACTCTGCCAGCCCCAGGAGGGGAGCCTGCACTGGGACTCCTGAGATGGGGCATCGCGTGTCCCCGTGACCTCGGCGCCCCCACGGCCCCGCGAGGAAGGAACCCCCGTGGCCCAGAATGCCCGGATGGTCACTGTCCTCTATCCCTGCTTTTCCCCGATAGTGTCTCTGATGTGGTGGCAGGCTAGCTTTGATCTAGCACTCCAGACAGTGGAACTGGTGACAGTGGTCATCTCTGCATTTGCAGGGTTGGCGGGTTGGTCTCTTACCCTGGGCTGTCTCTTTACCAGGGTGCCTCCTGGCTGTGCACACGCGAGCTCCGAGCCGCAGCAAAAACCTCTCTGCACTCAAAACCTCTGCTGTGTCCCAGCAGAGGACACAGCCCCCCGACCCCCATCCCCGCATTGCACATTCTAATGCACCTCACAAGTCTCTGTTCTCACCCTACTGCCCCCCTCTCTCCCGTGGCATCAGGGTCTCTATTTTAAAACATGCAAATTAAATGCGTTAGGAAAAACGTCCGAAACAGAACTAGTCTTATAAACCTGGTGTTTTTGCCCATTGTGTTGTTCTGGAATCGTACACATCCTTTTTCAGTTTAGTTCCCCCCCCCGCCAGTTTCTACCCTTTTAAGTTGTTCACCATATTAGGGTGGATGTACTAGAGTTTGAATATGGAATAACATAGGACCTTTTTATTTTTCAAAATGGCAGTGTAAGGTAAAGGACATTTGAAAACCTGAGTCATTTTTCTTACAAGTTTGCTTAATTTTGTTTAACTTTGCCTTTTTTTCTTCTATGGAGTCCATTTCCAAAAAGATGGGTTTTATGTCATTGCATCATCATTATCACTTTTTGCCCTCCCTTACAGATTCTGAAGTAACCCAAAATATGACAATTTTTCCAATCAGGACCAAGGTCACAGATTTCCCTCTTAAAATGTCTGTTCTGCCTTAGCTGGTTTGTCTCAGTGCCTAGAGCCTTGGCCTGGGGACTGAGGGGTTCCAGGTTTTATTCTGGTCAGGGGCACAGGCCCAGGTTGTGGGATGGTTCCCCAGTAGGGGGCGTGCAGAAGGCTGCCAGTTAATGATTCTCATCATTGATGTTTACCTCCTTCTCCCCCTTCCTCTCTGAAATCAATACAAATATATATTTTTAAAATTTCAGTTAGCAATTTAGATTAAATTTGTAATGATAAATAATATGACTATAAATAAAGTGAGATTGCTTAATCCTAGCTTTTTGTTTCTTTGTTTGTTTGTTTAATCCTTACCAGAGGAGTAAGGATATTTTTTTCCCCATTGATTTTTAGAGCCTGGAAGGAGGTAAGGGGAAGTTTAGTAATCTGATTTCCCTGGGGAACTTGAATTCTTTATGGGTTACAAGTAATTCAAACCAGGAAACAAGCTGTGACAGTAAGTTATAAATGGAGAAAGGTAAGAAGTAAACCTTACAGTCAAGTTAATAGCAAAGGAGAGGGTATCCTGAAGGCAAGACTAAACACCTCTTTGTATAAGAGGAGTGTGAGGGAATTGACAAGCTGAGACCTATTTTCTTGGGTATCTTTTAAAGGTTTTGAAGATTTATAGCACACATATAATTTTAATAATTGATATTAAAAATTACCCTGAAACAACGTAAAACTAAATTATGTTCAGAATACATACATAGAATTATATAGTACATTTAAGAACTTCCTATAATTACATTTGGGTGCTAATTATCAGAAAATTTTATTTAAATCAGAATGGCTTATTTCCTAACCAAATATCTACTAATTTTTAAAAATAGAGGGTTTTTTTTGTTACATGGGAATAAAAGTACATGATTGTTGACTTCTGTTCACTTAGATATTCACCTTCAAATGCAGCTCCTTCAAATTATCAACCTTGGAGTGGTTTGGGTTCCTATCTAGTTATAATAGGAAGAGGTCAAAATTTAATAACATTTCAATTTTTGCACTTTGATTTTTAAAACAAAATTTAATCCAATAAGCATGTTTTCATGGAGATGGATTTTGATAATTTATATTTAGCTTTTTGCTGGAAAGCTAGGTCTATAGTCTGTTAACGGGGGGGAAAAAATACCCATAGAAACCTGTAAACAAATTTTGTGAGTTTATTTGAGCCAAACTGTGGACAATTGCAGGGAAGCAGAACCTCAATGGATTGAGATACTGCTCCTGAGAATTGTAGGTTACGTTTCTATATTTAGACATTGCAATTAAAGGAGGGACATAGGTGGGTTACAAGAAATTCATTGTTGATGGAGTAAGGAGGCGGGAGATAGCAAGCCGGTGGGAAACCCCTGGGATTGGATTAAAAGTAAAATGATGGATGCTTACTTACTTAGGTGAGTGCTGGAACAATTAATATGATAAAGAAGGAATTTGAGGCATCTCTCCTGGTGCCAATCACATTTGGTTGTGCCCCAGGGGCTCCAGAAAAAGGGAAGTTACTAGTTACCCAGACATCTCATAGATATGTTATCCTAGAGGTAAGGCAAATGGACTCAGTGAAGATCAAAGTTGATCTTTGGGAAAATATCAGCCTAGAAAATGACTGCCCACTATAACCTGTTTATAGTAAGATATTTAATTTTCAAACCATCCTTTGTGGTTACTTTAGGTCTCTGAGTTTTCAAGACTGCCACGCAGGCCTTCCCTGAGCTTGTCAGGTTAGCAAGTGGCTCTTTTCTTTCATAAGTCTTTGGAACATATCCCTTGCTTTTCTAGCAAATTTTTATTTCAGTACAATAGAAAGTGTCGTCTACTTGGCTGACGATTTATAAGTGCTTTCTGGTGGAAGGATAACTAGCTGAAATTGCTGACATTTTATTTCTTTATTTTATAAACGGAGTATAAAGGCACTACATTTTTATTGAAAGAGATATAAGTTTTCTTAAAGTATCTTTGCTGGCTTATTTCTCTTAGCACACTAAAGACACTCCCAAACAAAATCCGCCAGTGTCTTACATGTGGTAGATGTTTAAGAAATATTGGTTGAATGAACGAATGAGCATTGAATTTAATTTAGTTATCATCATTGTCATAGGAACAAACCCATGGGCAAAGTCTCAGATGTCATTTATGAAAAAGATTCTAATTGGAGCGCTAGCCAGTTTGGCTGAGTGGGTAGTGTCAGCCTGGAGACTGAAGAGTCCCAGGTTCTATTCTGGTCAAGGGCATATGCCCGGGTTGTGGTTGCAGGCTTGATCCCCAGTAAGGGGTGTGTAGGAGGCAGCCGATCTGTAATTCTCTTTCATCATTAATGTTTCTATCTCTCTCCCCCTCCCTCTCTAAAATCAATAAAAATCAATAAAAATAAAAGATTCTCACTGGAGCCGAAACCGGTTTGGCTCAGTGGTAGAGCATCGGTCTGTGGACTGAAAGGTCCCGGGTTCGATTCCGGTCAAGGGCATTTACCTTGGTTGCGGGCACATTCCCTGGTGGAGGGTGTGCAGGAGGCAGCTGGTCGATGTTTCTCTCTCATCGACGTTTCTAGCTCTCTATCTCTCTCCCTTCCTCTCTGTAAAATATCAATAAAATATATATTTTTTAAAAGATTCTTACTGGAAAATGTTAACCATCTATACTAATTGTATTTATTTTTATATGGGATGCAGGTGGCCATAAAAATAGATAAATCTCAGCTGAATGCAGTGAACCTTGAGAACACCTACTGAGAAGCACAAATAATGAAAGTGTTAGACGGTCCTCACGTAATCAGACTTTATCAGGTAGGACTGAGCCTTACACTCTCCAAGCTTCTCACGTTCAGTTCCCTATTTTGGATCATCATTTTCCTCTTTAATGTTAGTTTTTCAATGTAATGTTATGCTTTTATTAAGCTGAGTACATGCATCTTTCTATATTCAAATAAAAAATTAAGAAAATGAAAAATAATAGCTTAATTGTCTGAGTTGTCTCTCAGACAGTAAGTTATTTATTTAAAATGCTTATAGTTGTACATTTGTGATTGTGTGCTTAAACCTGCTGCATTTTGATGCTGGAACCATTAGTGAAGACATTGGAATTTTGCTTATTTAAAAACATATACTGTTATTGTTGTATGAAATACCAAGGCTGAAAATCCGGTATTAGTTAATTGCATACTTGGTGATACTTAAGAGCCAAATCTTATTTTGTTTAGATTTTTTAAAAAATCAGATAAGTCGATGAAACATTTAAAAAAAAATACCTTAGGATATAAATCTTCATAAAACTGCACCCATTTTAAGTACAAGCTATGTTTTATAAAAGAAAATTTTATCTAATATTTTTACAAAGGAAGTCACGTTTAGGAATAGTAATATAATACACAGTGCTTGTAATATTTTTATTTATTAATTTGTAGAATGTTTTTATATTGGAAAACTAGTCTCAAACTAAAATGTTACAGAGAAAAATACAAGAATTATTTTTAAACTTCCAAAGTTTTAAGTTGTCAATGGTTCTGGAAGCAAGACTACAGACATTTAAAATCAAATTAGTTACAATCTTTCCTTAGAACAGATTTAGTTTATCTGCTTGACTTCAGAACCACCACATTTTTCTGCTGGGGGAAGTGTGACTAGCCAAGCCCACTCCTTCAATAAAGAGCTTTATAATTAATATGAGTGGCCCAGTGCATGAAATTTGTGCGTGGGGTGGGAATGTGTCTCAGTCCAGACTGCACCCTCTTCAATCTGGGATCCCTCTCACATTTCGGAACTGCTGGCTCCTAACCACTCACCTGCCTGCCTGCTTTATTGTCCCTAACTATTCTGCCTACTGGCCTGTCCTCCCCACCTGCCTTCTCACCTCTATTGCCGCCCTTGCTGGTCTGCTATCCCCCAACTGCCCCCCCCCAGCCAGTCTGTTTGCCCCAACTGCCCCCACTGCTGGTTTGCTGCCCCCGCCCACCTCCCCCCCAGCCTTCTGCCTCCCAACCGCCCTGCCTGCCTGATCACCACCCAACTGCCCTCCCGCCCTGGCCCCATCACCCTTAGCCACCTCTGCCTCGGCCCCGCCACCATGGCTTTGTCCAGAAGGAGGTCCAGAAGGTCTCCAAGTCTAATTTACCTTTTATTAATATAGATATTATTTATTTCAACAATTTTGAGAATCTATACTGATTATAATTATCCAAGCCATTTATTTCAGTAAATTCTGTAAAACTTTTAAATTATGAATCAGGAAAGAAAAATCACGGTAAAAATTAGACTTTTTAAAAAATATATATATTTTATTGATTTTTTAAGAGAAGAAGAGAGCAGGATAGAGTTACATATATCAATGAGAGAGAATCATGGATCAGCTGCCTCTTGCACACAACCTATTGGGGATGTGCCCAAAACCAAGGTACATGCCCTTGACCAGAATCGAACCCAGGACCTTTCAGTGCACAGGCTGAAGCTCTATCCACTGAGCCAAACCGTTTCGGCAAAAATTAGACTTTTCTTAGCACACTCGGGTGTGGGCATCCATCTTATAGAATCACCAAGTGTCTCCCTTTTCCCACCTCCTGTTTGCTTTGGGAAAATTCAGTACATGATTCTGCCACCATCCTTTTCCCAATTAAATTAAATGCATGCTTAATAGAAAATGACAGATATTCAATTTTATCCTGTTTCGCTTTCTATAATAATGGTTAGCTTTTAGAGTTATTCTTGCCAACAATTGCCTGTCCTAGTGTGTTCTTGGGTAATTTTTAAACAAAGAATCTCCCGGGGAGAGAGCTGACAGCTTTAATCTCTCCAGCTGCCCAGCCTTTTCTCTCCAGGGGCAGAGGATCTGGCTGCTTTTTAGAAATTATATACTTTCAATACCAAATATGAATTAGGATTTCAATTTCAACAGGAAGCCACATAATTAAATCTGATAACAGCACTCTTTCTTGAGCCTGATTTTTATTTTATTTATTTTATTTTATTAAGGTATTATCTGTGTACATAGCTTACCTTTGCCCCCCCCCTCCCATTTATGCCCTCCCTCCCCAGAGTTCTGTGTTCGTGGGTAGTACTTATGTTCATGCATACCAGTCCCTCGGTTGTTCTCCTATCTCCCCCCAGGTCTCGTGCCCCTCCCCGCTGTCATTTGACAATCTGCTTGTTTTATGGTGACCATCTAAGGACCCCATGAATAGAATCAGCTTCTCATTTGGCAGTCTGCTTATTTTATGGTAACTATCTCAGGACCATATGAATAGAGTCCGCTCCTCCTCTGGTTTTCACCGCCCCTTCCCCTGGGTCCCAATGCTTCCCCTGGGACACTCGGCTCACCCAGGGCACACAGCCCCCTGGGACACACGGCTTACCCGGGGCACTCGGCTCCCTGGGACACTCGGCTCACCCGGGGCACTCGGCCCCATGGGACACTCGGCTCACCCAGGCCACTCGGCCCCCTGGGACACTCGGCTCACCCGGGGCACTGGGGCCCATGGGACACTCGGCTCACCCAGGGCACTCTGCGCCCTGGGACACTCGGCTCACTGGGGCACTCGGCCCCCTGGGACACTCGGCTCACTGGGGCACTCGGCCCCCTGGGACACAAGTCTCACAGGGGCCACTCGGCCCCCTGGGACACTCGGCTCACCCGGGGCACATGGCCCCTATAGGGTGTTTGCATCGCATATTGGAGGAGCCGCGCTAGCTCCTTGCTAGCACGGCGGGCAGGCCGGGACTGCTGCAGTTGGGCTGAAATGGTTGCAGGCGGGGGGACCACCTTCAAAGGTGTCTCGTTTGGTGTGGGAGCAGAGCAGCTGCAGACATGGAGGCTAAGTTCTGAGGTCGCCCACTCCCTGAGACCAAGGCGTGGTGCGCTCTGTTCTCGGTGGATTTCCTTTATTTGCGGCGGCAGTGGGGGGTGGCGGTGCCAGGTGCAGCAGTGACGGTTGCTCCTGTTGTTCAATTACCACTGTAGTTTTAAAGTTCACATGGCGGTGGTGGCGAGAGCTTTGGCTCGGCCATGCAGCATGGGAGGAAGGGCTCGCCTGGGCGGCTAATGGAAGGCGCCGTGCCATTTCCTCACCAGCGCGATCCATCTCCCTCCCTGCATGGTGGGTGTGCTGGGAAGATTGTGGAGGGGCTGTGATGGCTGCATGGGAGAGTCCTCCCTCAATGGTGTCCTCTTTGGTGCGGATGTGGAGCTGCTGTGGATGCAGAGGCTAATTTCTGAAGGCACACTCCCTGTAAGCCCGGGGCATAGTGAGCTCTGATATCGGTGGATTCCCATTCTTGGGAGCGGTGGCGGGTGCGGCAGCTATGGTAGTGCCTGTGGCTCACTTTCCCCTGTAGTTTTAAAATCCGCATGGCGGTAGTGTCTGATGCTTTAGCCTGGCCATGCGGCAGCGGAGAGAGGATTCTCCGGGTCTGCCAATGGAAGGCACAGTGCCAGCACAGCGCGCGCGAAGGCCTGGCAGAGCAGGCCGCGGGCGGTGGCAGCGTTGGAGGCCGAGGGATCCGCGGGTTTGGCGCAAAGGCAGGGCTGAGTTGGTCGCGGGCGGTGGCGGAGAGTCCCGGCGATGTCTTAGTCTTTCAGACTTAGTGGAACGCTTCCCCTGAGCCAGGATAAGCAGCACCACAAATATTGGCCAGCTCAGTGCTGCCCCTCTACAGGTGACAGTAGGGGCATCCTCACCTCGGTAGGCCTTTGCTCTTGGAGGTCTTAACTAGTGGAAAGCAGCACAGTACAGAACTGCCGCACCTTCTCAGTCCTCCGCTGAGCCTGATTTTTTTTTTTTTTTTATTAAGGTATTATCTGTATACATAGCTTATCATTGCCCCCCCCCCCCAATAGATGCCCTCCCTCCCCAGAGTTTTGTGTCCATTGGCTATTCTTATATGCAAGCATACCAGTCCTTTGGTTGATCTCTTATCTCCCCCAGATCTCCCTACCCCCCCCCGCTGTCATTTGACAGACTGCCTGTTGTTTTACTGTCACAATATCCATCTTTCTGTTCATTCGTTTATAATGATCTTTAATATCCATAGATGAGTGAGGTCATGTAGTGTTTCTCTTTCATTGACTGGCTTATTTCACTCAGCATGATGCTCTCCAATTCCATCCAAGTTACTGCAAATGATGAGAATTCCTTCCTTTTTATGGCAGCATAGTATTCCATGGTGTAGATGTACCATAGTTTTCTGATCCATTCATCTGCTGACGGGCACCTAGGCTGTTTCCAAGTCCTAGCTATTGTAAATTGTGCTGCTATGAACATAGGGGTGCATATATCCTTTCTGATTGGTCTTTCTAGTTTCTTGGGGTATATTCCTAGTAGTGGGATTACTGGGTCAAATGGGAGTTCCATTTTCAGTTTTTTGAGGAAGCTCCATACTGTTTTCCACAGTGGTTGCACCAACCTACAATCCCACCAGCAGTGCACGAGGGTTCCTTTTTCTCCACAACCTCGCCAACATTTGTTGTTTGTTGTTTTGTTGATGTTGGCCATTCTGACAGGTGTGAGATGGTACCGCATTGTTGTTTTGATTTACATCTCTCGGATAATTAGTGACTTGGAGCATGTTTTCATGTGCCTCTTGGCCTTCCTTCTGTCTTCTTTTGAGAGGATTCTATTTAGGTCCATTGCCCATTTTTTAATTGGCTCATTCATTTTCCTTTTATTGAGTTGTATAAGCTGTCTGTAGATGTTGGAGATTAAACCTTTATCAGTGATATCGTTTGCAAATATGTTCTCCCATACAGTGGGTTTTCTTGTTGTTTTGTTGATGGTTTCTTTTGACGTAAAAAAGCTTTTTATTTTGATGTAGTCCCATTTGTTTATTTTCTCTTTAGCTTCCATTGCCCTAGGGTTAGTATCAGTGAAGAAGTTCTTTAGGCATATGTCTGAGATTTTGCTGCCTGTGGATGCCTCTAGTATTTTTATGGTTTCCCGTCTTATGTTTAAGTCCTGTATCCATTTTGAGTTTATTTTTGTGTATGGTGTAAGTTGGTGATCTAGTTTCATTCTTTTGCATGTATCTGTCCAATTTTCCCAACACCATTTATTAAAAAGACTGTCTTGACTCCATTGTATGTTCGTGCCTCCTTTGTCAAATATTAATTGAGCATATTGATTTGGGTTGATGTCTGGATTCTCTAATCTATTCCATTGATCAATATGTCTGTTCTTGTGCCAGTACCAGGCTGTTTTGAGAACAGTTGCTTTGTAATACAGCTTGAAATCTGGTATTGAGATTCCTCCTACTTTACTCTTATTTCTTAAGATTGCTGAGGCTATTCGGGGTCTTTTATTGTTCCAAATGAATTTTTGGAGAGTTCTTTCTAGGTCTGTGAAGTATGTCCATGGTATTTTCATGGGGAGTGCATTGAACTTATATATTGCTTTGGGAAGTATGGACATTTTGATGATGTTGATTCTACCAATCCATGAACATGGTATGTTCTTCCATCTGTTTACATCTTTCTCTATTTCTTTTTTCAGTGTCCTGTAGTTTTCTGCATATAGGTCTTTTACCTCCTTGGTTAAGTTTATTCCTAGGTATCTTAATTTTTTTGGTGCGATGGTAAACGGGATTGCTTTTTTAGTCTCTGTTTCTGTAAGTTCACTATTGGTGTAGAGAAATGCCATTGATTTCTTGGCATTTATTTTGTATCCTGCTACATTGCCAAATTCGTTTATTAAGTCTATTAGCTTTTTGATGGAGTCTCTTGGGTTTTTTATGTACAATATCATGTCATCTGCAAATAGTGACAGCTTTACTTCTTCTTTTCCGATTTTGATGCCTTTTATTTCCTCTTCTTGTCTAATTGCGATGGCGAGTACTTCCAGTACTATGTCAAAGAGGAGAGGTGAGAGTGGGCATCCCTGTCTTGTTCCTGTTCTTAGAGGGAATGGTTTTAGTTTTTGCCCATTGAGCATGATGTTGGCTGTGGGTTTATCATATATAGCTTTTATTATGTTGAGGTATGATCCTTGTACTCCCACCTTGTTGAGAGTTTTTATCAGGAAAGGGTGTTGGATTTTATCAAATGCCTTTTCTGCATCGAGAGATATGACCATATGATTTTTATCTCTCAATTTGTTTATGTGATGTATCACGTTTATTGATTTGCGAATATTGTACCATCCTTGCATTCCTGGTATAAAACCTACTTGGTCATGGTGTACGATCTTCCTGATGTACTGCTGGAGCCGATTTGCTAGAATTTTGTTGAGGATTTTGGCATCTATGTTCATGAGGGATATTGGCCTGTAATTCTCTTTCATTGAGTTGTCTTTGTCTGGTTTTGGTATTAGGGTGATGCTGGCTTCATAAAAGGAGTTTGGCAGTGTTCCTTCCTCTTGAATTTTTTGGAAAAGTCTGAGGAGGATAGGTTTTAGTTCTTCCTTGAATGTTTGGTAAAACTCTCCTGTGAAGCCATCTGGCCCTGGGCTTTTGTTTGCTGGAAGCTTTTTGATGACTGCTTCAATTTCTTCCCAAGTTACTGGTCTATTGAGATTTTTAGATTCTTCCTGATTGAGTTTTGGAAGGTTGTATTTTTCTAGGAATATGTCCATTTCCTCCAGGTTGTCCTGTTTGTTGGAATAGAGTTGTTCATAGTATTTTGTAACAATCCTTTGTATTTCGGCGGGGTCTGTTGTTATTTCACCTCTTTCATTTCTAATTTTGTTTATTTGGGTCCTCTCTCTTTGTTTCTTGGTTAGCCTGGCTAGAGGCTCATCAATCTTGTTAATCCTTTCAAAGAACCAGCTCTTGGTTTTGTTGATCTTATGTATTGTGTCTTTGGTCTCTATGTCGTTAATCTCCGCTCTGATTTTTATTATTTCCTTCCTTCTGCTTACAGTGGGCCTTTCTTGCTGTTCTTTTTCTAACTGTTTGAGTTGTAGGGTAAGATAATTTGTTACCATTCTTTCTTGTTTTTTGCAATAGGCTTGTAGGGATATGAACTTCCCTCTCAAAACAGCTTTTACTGTGTCCCATAGATTTTGGATTGTTGTGTTTTCATTGTCATTAGTTGCCATGATGTTTTTGATTTCTTCCTTGATTTCTCTGGTAACCCAGTCTTTGTTCAATAGCATGCTATTTAGTCTCCATGTGTTTAATTTCTTTGGCTTATTATTATTGTAGTTGATTTCCAATTTTATGGCACTGTGATCTGAGAAAATGCTTGATAAGATTTCTATCTTCTTGAATTTGAAGAGACCTTGCCTATGTCCCAATATGTGGTCTATCTTTGAGAATGACCCGTGTGCACTTGAGAAGAATGTATATTCTGTGGCTTTGGGATGAAATGTTCTGAAGATGTCAATTAATTCCATCTGGTCTAATACGTCATTTAGAATTGACGTTTCTTTACTGATTTTTTGTTTAGATGATTTGTCCAGAGGTGACAATGGAGTATTAAAATCTCCTACTATGATAGCATTGCTATTAATCTGTCCCTTAATGTCCTCCAGCAGTTTCTTTATGTATTTGGGTGCTCCCAAATTGGGTGCATATATGTTTACCAGGGTTATTTCTTCTTGTTGGATTACACCCTTTAGTATTATGAAGTGGCCTTCCTTATCTCTTGTTATGTCCTTCACTTTGAGATCTAGTTTGTCAGATATAAGTATTGCTACCCCAGCTTTTTTTTCGTTTCCGTTTGCCTGGAAAATCTTTTTCCATCCTTTCACCTTCAGTCTGTGGGCGTCTGTTTTTCTGAGGTGGGTTTCTTGTAGACAGCAGATGAATGGGTTTTGCTTTCTTATCCATTCTGTTACCCTATGTCTTTTAATTGGAGCATTTAAACCATTTACATTTAAAGTAATTATTGAAAGGTAGGTATTTGATGCCATTTTTATTCTATCCCCCCGTGTTCCTTCTTCACTTCCTATTTCTTTATTATTACAGTAGACCCTTTAGCATTTCTTGCATTGCTGGTTTGTTGGAGATAAATTCCTTTAGTCTGTTTTTGTCGGTGAAGCTCCTGATTACACCTTCAATTTTGATTGACAGCCTTGCGGGGTACAGTATTCTTGGGTTCAGACCCTTCCTTTGCATGACTTTTTATATGTCATCCCATTCCCTTCTGGCCTGATGAGTTTCTGTTGAGAAATCAGTTGCTAGTCTGATGGGGTTTCCTTTATATGTAACTTTCTGTCTCTCTCTGGCTGCTTTTAAGATTCTGGTTTTGTCGATGTTTTTTGCCAGTTTAATTATAATGTGTCTGGGTGTTGATCTTTGGGGGTTCATTTTGTTGGGGACCCTTCGAGCATCTTGGATTTGTGTTGGTTTTTTCTTCTCTATCTCAGGAAAGTTTTCTGTCATTATTTCTTGAAATACTTTTTCCATATCTTGCTCAGTTTCCTTTCCTTCTGGAACCCCTATTATTCTAATATTGTTTTGTTTTGTATTGTCCCAAAGCTCCCTTAGGCTCTCCTCCTGTTTTTTATTTTTTTTTTTCTAGCAACTGCTGTAATTGGGTATTTTTTTCCATTTTGTCTTCTAGCTCACTGATGCGGTCTTCTGCTTCATCTAGTCTACTCTTGATGCTTTCTATTGAGTTCTTCATAGTAGCGATGTCATTTTTCATTTCTTCTTGGGTCACCTTCATTTCCTCTTGGGTCTTCTTCATTTCCTCTTGGGTCTTATTCATATTGTCAAATTTGTCTTCCATTCTTTTTAGCCAACTTATGATCATTACTCTGAATTCTTGCTCTGGTAGGTTGCTTGCCTCTAACTCGTTTACTTCATTTTCTGGTGATGGTTGATTTTCTTTCACAGGCGGGTTGTTTCTTAGTCTCCCCATGATCTCACTTTATAGGGTGCCTGGTAACGTAGTTCTCTCCCTCCTGCTTTGATTTAAAGGCACAAAATACAACACAACCAGGTACAACACACAAGGCACTGGACAGAAATGTGTTTGCAATATTAATATCCTCCAATAAAGGTGTCTAGAACCCAGATAACAAGAACATACAATCCAATAAAAAGAATAAGCAAACCAATCTTACACACACACAAAAAAGCATAAACCTTTGATATAGTTAGCATTCAACATACAACAACAAAGGGGTAGAGAGAAGGCTTTTTTTTTTTGGTGGGGGGGCAGTGGCAAGGTAGGTGTGAATGGGATTGGAGCAGGGGGTTGGGAATTATATATACACAGGACAGGTGAAAATTTTGGAGAGGGTAAACAGAAAGAGTAAGGAAAATCTATAGCAGTAAAGGGTTAAGATAAGCAGGACACCAAAGGTAAAGGGTTAGGAATAGAGAGATGTCATAAAGGTAGGTTTGAGATAGAATAGAGCGTTGGAGAAGGCAAGGTATGAATAGTTTTTAGAATAGTAATCCCGAAGGAGGAAATAGAGAAAAAAAGAAATAGAGGAAAAAGGAAAAAAAAAATAGAAAGCAAAAAAAGGATTATAATATGACACTTAAAAAGTAGTAATAAAAATAAACAAAAGAAAATAAGATAAAAAAGATAAAAAAGGTAAAATAGTAGTAGTAATAATGTTGATTACCTATAAAAATGAATTAATTAAAAAGGTAAAATCTAGTGATGGCAGATGAAAAAAATTTCTTGAGTAAACTTTGCAATTAAAGTAGGTAAAAAACAAAAATTCAACAGTTAAAAAATAAAAATTGAAAATTAAAAATTAAACAAAATTTGCAGTAATGAAGGTCATTCACTTTCTGTGTTGCTATGTCTCGCACGCCTGTTCCCAGTCTGGGCGGTAGTGGCAGTTCACTGTGTTTCACCGTTCCTCCGTGTTGATTACAAGACCTGATTTTTAAGCCAATCTAGAGACCCTATGTGCTTTAGCCTCTGGGTGGCAGTGTTTCTGGATGACTTCCAGGACTCTAAAGCCTTTCTAGCTTTTTCCTCTTCTCTGTGTCTTTGATGGCTGGGGGTGGGGCGGTCCGGAGCTGGCTGCACTCCCCTGTAATTCTGCGGCTACTTCTTGGACTCAGATCCAGCTGTGCTGCTCCTTAGATATCCCTAGTCTTAGGAGCCCTGTCCACAGACAGGCGCGCCTCCAGCTGAGAAGTAAATCCACGACCAGACCCTCAGCCTCTGTGCGCCGCGGCGCTGGTGCGCAGGGGGGGGGAGGTGTTGCTGCGCCGAGTGGAACTCGGTCAGAACTACCGGTCCCAGTCCCTCAGCCTCTGTGCGCCGCGCGCAGTGGTGCGCAGGGGGGGGGGGTGTTGCTGCGCCCTCGGTCAGAACTACCGGTCCGAGTCCCTCAGCCTCTGTGCGCCACGCGCGCTGGTGCGCAGGGGGGGGGGGGTGTTGCTGCACCGAGTGGAACTCCGTCAGAACTACCGGTCCGAGGGGAACTCACCCACCGGATCGCTGCGAAATCTGAGCTCCTCTGAGATCAAGGGTTCGCGCCGACTATGTTCATTTGGTGTTCCTTGGGGCTGGGGATAATCAGGCCTCCAACTCGAACCTCCTCCCTTCCAAGATGGCGAGATTTCCCGTCTGCGCAGGCAAGTATCTCCGGTAAGGGACCCAGCTGTGCGTGGTCAGCTGTTGGTGGCTCCCTAATCAGCAGACCCCAAATTTCCTCTGGTGTTTGCTAGTCTCCTGGCTTGTTGACGAGCACTCCTAGCGCGATCCTCAGCTGCTTTCTCTCTCTTCCTCGGGACAAGACTCAGAAACCGCCCATCTGCTCTTCCGCCATTTTCTCCGCCTGAGCCTGATTTTTAAAAGTGCTTTTGATATTCCAATTTCTTTATAATTTTGCCTTAGAACTGAATTCTTCCCCATTATAATCTGACTAAAGACAAAAGACTTTTCTTGCCCACTCTGGTTGGTGACTTCCAGGGTTTGGTATAGTTTTACCCACAGTGAATGTTACCACCATTACCAGTGCTGTTTTGGCTGCTCAGGTGAAATTTCTCCTCCAGACATCCTTGTCTCAGGTGCCATTTAATGCCAGGGTGACATCCGGCATCTGGAAGGGTTCAGGAATCTGGAGAAGGCTGCATGGAAACTACTAAAGAGACTAGAAATATGACAGAAATTGTAATCCATGGGGAGCCAGAGGAGGGCTCAGCTTCAGTAACCAAGATCTCTGAGTCTCTGGATTCCTTGCTCTTTATTAACACAAATTGTCCTCAAACAAAGCAGATATACACACCAAGGGTTAAGGTTTAGTATAGAGAGGGCATTGTCAGTTTTGGGGGAACTGCCTTTGGCTGTTCAGGTGTTTGGCCAGCGGGAGGCAATAACATGTAGATTAAATTGCCCTCATGTGTCTGGCAGCAAGCAGTCATTTATGCATCTTTTTCAGTTTGGGGGAAATGCTTTTCAGCTATTCCAGTAGGCAATAATATGTATCTTCAGCTCTGCTGAAGCCTCAAGATCCCATCAACCTTTTCTTTTTAAACATATTTTATTCATTTTTTTCGGAGAGGAAGGGTGAAGGATAGAGAGCCAGAAACATCGATGAGAGAGAAACACTGATCAGCTGCCACCTGCATACTCCACACTGGGTATGTGCCTGTAACCAAGGTACATGGCATGATTGGAATCGAACCTGGGATGTTTCAGTCCACAGGCTGACACTCTATCCAATAAGCCAAACCAGTCAGGGTCCCATCAACCATTTGTTCAAACTTTTTGCATTTAAGACATGCTGGAATTAGCCTCCAGCAGAAATACATATATATATATATATATATATATATATATATATATATATCCTTGAGTCTATTCTATGAGTCCACAGTGATATGTAATCATAAATGGGCATTTTAATGAGGTATGGAATATTTGCATGGTTTCAAATTACCTCCCCACAAAATGCTCACACATTACAAAGGAACACTGCCTGTAGATAAGACCTTAAATCAAATGATCGGTGTGAACATCGCCACAATTGAAATTACATACCACCTAATCAGATACTATCAGACAAGCATATTTATAATATTTTTCCCAAAGATGTGTAATATGACTGTAATTATGAGGAAGCATCATGTAAAAACATCTATAAAATAACTTCAAACTTCAAGTGTCAGGATAACGAAAGTCAAAAAAGACTGGGCAATTGCTCTAGACGGAAAGCAACTACAGAGGGGACAACTAAAATCACTGTTCCATTCTGAACTGCGTCCTTTTGTTATTAAAGAAATTGCTAGAACATCTGGAAAAACTTGGGTAGGGTGTGAGGACCAGATAGTAGTGATTCATTGGTGTTGGTGTCCTGATTTTGATAGTTGTTTGAGGTTATCAAAGAGAATGTCCTTGTTTGTGGGAAACACACATTACAGTATTAAGGCATGATGGGACCTCAAATTGCTAACTTAATGCTTAGATGGTTTGGGGTGGGGGCAGGAGGCCTTTATACTGTACTGGCAACTTTTCTTTCAGCTTGCAATTGCTTGAGGGAAAGCATTTGTAAGTAGTGGTATTAGACTAAGGTGACCAGACGTCCCGCTTTTGGTGGGACAGTCTCGATTTTTAACAATTTGTCCCACGTCTCACAGCATTTTATAAAAGTCCCGATTTTTGCCGAGACTGGTTTTTCTCAGTGGTTAGAGTGTCGTTCTGCAGACTGAAAGGTCCTAGGTTCGATTCCAGTCAAGGGCATATACAATGGTTGCGGGCACATCCCTGGTGTGGGGTGTGCAGGAGGCAGATGGTCGATGTCTCTCTCTCATCAACATTTCTATCTCTCTATCTCTCTTCGCTCCCTTGTTCTCTGTAAAAAATCAATTTTATATATATATATATATATATATATATATATATATATATTTTTTTTTTTTTTTTTTTTTTTTTTTAAAGTCCCGATTTTTGGAAAGAATGCATGACAACCTAGGGAACCACGGGAGAACTGGAAGGGAATATACGGTTTTTGGCGGCCATGTGACTGTTTAGCCAGGATATGAGTTTTATATTATTTTTGTTAATTTTATAATGTTAAACTTTAATAATAACAAATAATTGTTGAGAACTGATTAGTGAGAACTGCTCATCAAAGTTTGCATTGTTGATCAGTTGTTAGAATTCAACCACCATTGTTTGGACATAATGAACAATGGCGTTTTTGGGGATTGGCAGTGATGAAAACATTTTGTGACTGTCTCTCAGACGATACACATAGTACTGCGTGCTAGTAAACTAGTTAAACAAATGATGTCATTACAAATCACCTATTCGGATAATTTAGTTTAAGTAATTTATTTATTTCATAAATACATACATTTTCTTGAATAAAGGAGACAATACTCATATTATTTATATTTTATAGTGGCAGCAAAAGTCTAGCGCTGGCCTTGAAAGTGACACCTATGACTATACATAGTTTTTTATTTATTTATTATATTTGTAAATTGTACTTAATGTTGAAATCTTCAAAAATATATTATAAGTGAAAACAAGATGGAAGCATAGGCAAATGCCTAACTGCAGCCTCACACAACAATTTCAAAAAATTACAACTAAAATACAAAATGGACATTATGCAGAAATACAGGAAAGTTGACTGACTGGAATTTCTACAATTAGAAGGAAAGAGAAAACCAGAAGGAAAACCAGAGGAGCTGTAAAAGCCTAAGGTACGGAGACACGGTGGGCGCCTGGGGAGAGGACTGAGCTGGAGAGGAGGGGGGCGGCTGAGTGCCTGGCTGGCGTTTCCTAGCGGGAAGGAGATAAAAGTTCCCGACTGTACTGAACCCCAGTTACGACTGCCCTGAACCCCAGTTCTGGGTGATACCCTGGGGACCCAGGCTCATGCAGAGGGAATCCAGGCTGTAAGGCAGAAACTCAGGGGAATAGCAAAAGGCAGAGTCCCAGAGTCGTGTACATTGTGCGCAGAGACGGACTGTTGACTGTGGCATTGAATTGCCCTAGCGGGAAGGAAACAAAAGCTCCGGACTGTGCTGAGCCCCAGTTCCGAGTGCACTGAACCCCAGTTCTAGGCCAGACTCTGGGGACTCAGGTTCATACAGAGGAGATCTGGGGGAACAGCAAAAGGCAGAGTCCTGGAGGCGCACTCTCGTTGTGCACAGAGAAGGGACTGTTGACTGTGCTGCTGGATTGCCCTAGCAGGAAGGAAACAAAAGCTCCTGGCTGCACTGAATCCCACTTGGAACCCCACTTCCAACTTCCCTGAATCCCAGTTCCAGGCTCATTGGGAGAGATACTAGACTCTGGTAGCAGGTGAAATTCGAGGGCACCTTTCTCCCAGAGGTGCTTGCAGCGAGTACCAAAGGACACTGAGGAACACTGAGACTCAGGAACCTCATAGGGCGGGGCTGAGGGAAAGCCAAGGCTGTAGGTTCCACCCTGAAAATCCTCCCCATCCAAGCTGAGCACAAAGGTTTTTACAATTTTCCAAGTCTAGTCCAATAAGGATGTCTCACGGCATAGACACAACTGATCTTCACAGTCAATTGGCCTGGAAGTCAGTACCTCCCAGTGATACCAACAACAAACAAGACTTAACTACAATAAGGCTATACACACAGTCAACAAAGGGGTGCACCAAGAGTGTCCACCTCAGGTAACTGGGAGGCTGACCCAATGAACCATATAGGACACCTTAACACACAAAGCCGCCTTACCCACTCAGGGAAGCTGTGATAATGCCGAGACAAGAGAACACATCAAAAAAGAATGAAATGAGACCCATGAGGATATGAAAAGAGTTCAACTAGAAATAAAAAGGGATCAACTGGAAATAAAGAAATCATTGTCTGAAATAAAAAATGTTACACAGAGTCCTAAAAATAGAATGGAAGATTGCAAGAATCAAGTCAAAGATTTGGAACATAAACAGCCAGAAGACACTCCTCCGCAGAAGCAAGAAGTCAAAAGAATCCAGAAAGTTGAAGATGGTGTAAGAAACCTCTGGGAAAACTTCAAGCAAACCAACATTAGAATTATGGGGGCCCCTGAAGAAGAGAGAGAGCAAGATACCAAAAACATACTTGAAGAAATAGTGACAGAAAACTTCCCCACCTGGTGAAAGAATTAAACTTACAAGTCCAGGAAGCGCACAGAGCCCCAAACAAAAGGAATCGAAAGAGGACCACACCAAGACACATCATAATTAAAATTCCAAGAACAAAAGACAAAGAGAGAATATTAAAAGCGGCAAGAGAAAAGCAGTTATTACCTATAAAGGAGCACCCATACAATTGTCAGCTGATTTATCAAGAGAAACCATGCAGCCTAGACGGGTATGGCAAGAAATATTCAAGGCGATGAATATCAAGAACCTAGAGCCAAAATTACTCTACCCAGCAAAGCTATCGCTCAGAATTGAAGGCCAGTTAAAGAGCTTCAGAAGTAAAAAACAAACAAACAAACCAAAAGGCAAAAGGACTTACTGCCAAACCAGAAGTAAATGATTTGCTGAAAGGTGTTCTTTAGGAAGAGGAAGAAAATAAAGATAAAAATGATGAACAACAAATCTGTAACTATCAACAAGTGAATCTAAAAGCCAAGGGAATTAAAAAACCTGATGAACAATATTAACTGGTGAATATAATAGAATCAGAGGTATGGAAGGGGAGAGAACTGATGATTCTCGGGAAAACGGGGAGTGGGGGATGCGGAAAGAGACTGAACATAAACTGTGCACCTATGGATGAGGACAATGGGGGGTGGGGAAAGGGCAGAGGGTGGGGTTGGAAACTGGTAGAAGGGAGCAATAGAGGAGAAAAATGAGGAACATTTATAAGAATATGAACCATAAAAATTTATTAAATAATACATATTACAATACTATTTTTGCATTCTACGAAAATTTTTATTGTCCCATATAGGCCACATTTTTATTCAAAAACACCCTCCCGCCCCGGTCACTGGTGTCCTGCTTTACCAAGGTTAAAATCTGGTCACCTTATACTAGACTAAGTAGCAATTTCAACCACATCCGCATACTGCCAGTGGTAGGTTGCTAATTTAGTATGCGGATGTGGTGGAAAGCAGCTGATCCAAGACGAAAAGCCATCCTTGTTAAAACTGTCAATCAGTATTCCCACCCCAGGCTCAGGTTCCATGCCCAAGCTCCACGTTGGTCATGTCCTTGCAGGTTACAGGGAGCCGGGATTGGTAATTCCTGACTACAACCATCACCTCTGAAATCCAATTCAGCCATCCCTTCTGTCCGAAATTTCCCATCGTTCCCTTGTGAAAACACACACAAGTGGTGTGATCTAGACTCGATATGCTCTGAGGTGTCTTCCAGTTCTAGATGCAAGTGATTTCAATATGATTTTTTCTAGTTTATTTGTGAGAATATTATTCTGCATCACTTCTGAACTCGTGGTGACACATACTGGACGGTGGATGCAAACTGCAGAGAGAGGTGCCCCTTTAAGTCCTCGAAACTGCAAGCTCAGAGATGAAAAAGCAGTAAGGCCGATTCTCCTGGACAGCCTCTCCTTTTCCCTGTCAAAGACAGTTACTGGTTAGAAATTGCTAATTAGACTTGTGTTATTTGTTAATCCTAAATTTGAACAGCAGAAAGAAATGGTGTCTGGAATGAGGCCTCAGAACAAGGGCATCAGGAGAAACCAGTTTTCAAAACAGAATACGACCAGGTTAGGCCTAGAAAATGTGAAGGTTTTGAAAACATAAAGCTGTTCAATATATATTATCACAAAATTGATATTAGCATTCTCTATCGTGAGTTCCAATTTTGATCAGCAAAATTTAGATTCATTCAGAACAGCTCAAGTTTCAGTTGTTCTGTTCTTTTCTCATATGACTTATATTTGTTTCAAAGCAGGGTCAAGCAGAATTTATAGTTACTTGACTGTATTTGTGTAATTATCAGGGAAAGGTCAGTGAGCATTTCATTAATGCAATTTTGACCAGAAAGATAGATGAAGGTACCATATGGTAGACAATTTAAAACATCATTTGATTTGCTGTTACAATAGCTTGTTATAAAAAGTAAGCATCTGTGTCCCATGTGGTGGGGGAGCAAAAGGAGGCATTTGTGATTATCATTAAGTAATGTTTCTGCTTACTTCCTTCTAGGACCACGGTGGGCTGCACTTCTTGGCCCCTTGTGTTTGGTGCAAAGAATTGTGAGTGGAAATGACAAGTGGTACATTTAATTGTTGTGAGTCCCTCCAAACTACCTTTTCCTGTATCACTGTGATTGGCAATATTCAAGATGGTGGTGGCTCCATTTGTGGGGCACTTTAAAGTGGAGAAAGCAGAGTACTCAAGTAATACTCACACATAGACACACAACATGTACGATAAATAATCCTTTGTTGTATAAGCTACTGAGATTTCAGGACTGTATGTTATTGTGACCTGCCTTGTTTATCTGACTGATACATGTAAGGAAGCTGAAACATCTAGGACTTCACAGGGGTAAGATTGAATGTAGACTTGGCTAAATCCAGAGCTCTGAAGTCACTGCAAGGCAAGAAAGGGGTATCTCCCATCCCTTCTGTCCACAGCTCAAGCCCCTCATACTTCTCATGTTTGAAACCATTGGTTGAGCCTCTCTGTGGACAAGATGAGCAAGTGATTTGGCTGGGACTGAGGTGCCATAGGGATGGCAGCTTGATCACAAAGACATCCATCAGGTCCTAGGGCACTGTGGTGGGTAGAAGAGGCAGAACAAGATCCTATGTGGTTCACAGAAACCACACTCCATAGCAAGCCCCTCACAGCAAGGTCAACACAGAGAGAGAAAAAGCCCCTGAATCTAACAGTAGGAAACAGAGGTCCCAATCACTGTCTGACTCCAGTCCTTAAGCCCATTGGATCCAATATAAGGCACCAGCAATATATGGAGCCCCTAGGAAAAGGGCAGAGCTTATAACCATGGAGAGAGAAAAGAACTAAGAAAGAAAGATCAAAGCCAAGAGACAGGCCAATTCCAGACCAAGGAGCCAAACCTCACCACGTTGCCACCCTATTGTCCTCACAGGAGGCTGACATGAAGAAAAGGAGCTTACTGCGAGCTTCTTGGAGAGGCTCATGCTCTCAAGTCCCCAGAGATTGACTCTCTAGATGAGACAGTGTCCAGTGGTAAGACAGAGGGAGCCTGACTCCTCAGCTGAGGCAGGAGACACAAGGCCAAGGAGCCAATGGAGTTCCCCAGTGATGATGGCACCTGCACTGTCCATGGTCCTGAGCCACAAACAGGGTCTCAGACTGGTTGGCCACATTCTGGAATCATGAGGGAAACTTATTAGAAACACAAAGCCTGTGTCGCGCCCCTGATCTACTGAATTCAAACCTCCTTGTGATACAGCCATGGACTCTGCATTTCAAAATAAGTTTGATGCAGCAGCAACATTTGAAAACCAAGAATGCACGACGTACCTAACTCCTGGACACTGGGAACTCCTGACCAACTGCTCCTGTGGCTCAGCACTTACAATTTCCCTTAAGTTGTTTTTCTCAGCTCCATGGAAACAGCAGCCTCTGCAGGGCTGCAGGACCCACCCAATGAAGGTGCATCACAATTTCCATAGCTACCTTACGGGCCCTACCAGACCGGTGCAAAATATTATATTCTCGAGGAGAAGGCTCAGTAAGTATTTTCTGTAGAGTCAGATGGAAAATGCTTTTGGTTTTGTGAAATATTGTAACCACTCCATTCTGCTCTCCTAGTATAAACATAGTCATAAACAACATGTAAACAAGAGTATGGGTGTGTCCCAATAAACCTTTATGGGAACTGAAAGCAAAGTGTCATATCATTTTCACCTGTCACAAAATATTATTTTCAGATTTTAAGTTACTTACAAATTTAAAAACCATTCTCCGCTCTGGGCATAACAGGATTACGCTGGAGTTGGCCTGCAGACCATATTTTGACAAGCCTTGCTCTAGGATGTAAGAGGGGTGCATATTTCTTCCTCGTCCATGCCTCCTCAAGGATGATGGACCCAAGGAGAGGTGAAGTTGTGTACTCAGCTCCACTAGCCATCAGAGCTCAGTAGCTGACATGGTCTGCCCCATCTAATGACAGTGTAGAAAGCTGCCTTTAGAGTGAGATTTTGGAGGACACCAAAGTGTTAAACTCCTCCTACTACTTAAGCAGACTCACCAAGAAGCTGGCCAAGAAAGGACAGCAAACTCCTGTAAATGCTCCAGAAAAATGGCTGCAGAGCTTAGCCAATCTCAGGGAAGGGTTGATCAGTTGCACACAGTTGTGACAAGCATGGCTTTGCTCCCTGCCCCTCCCACTCTGCAGACATCACCAGAGGATCCCTTCCCTATTGAACCCACAACACTCTAAGCTAAATCCTGCAGGGTGGAGGCTGAACAGCAAAGAGGCATTTATTTCTACAGCCAAGTCCACTGAGACCAAAACCCAAATGACAGCAAAGCAGAGATAGCCACACTCCATTCCAGGGTTGGGAGTGTCCAGACATTATTCAGGGGTGCTGTGCCAAGCCTGCTTCTTGGAGCATGGTGTCCCATGTGGTTTGCACACACTCACTGCCCCCAGAAACCACCCTACAGGCAGGGTTAATGGAGACCTGGAACGTGCTGCCCCAGGGATCAGGAGTAATTGAGACAGAAAATAGAAACACTAGTGAAATGGATGCTCTAAGGTGGGCAGAACACTGACTCTAGCAGAAGAACCAATTCCTTGGGTCTTGAACTTCCCCCACCTTCCCCACACAGCTCCCAAGTACTGTGTGGAGTTAGAGGCAGAAAGAATGCTGATATGCACTAAGGGACACTCTAGGCAGAGGAGTGAGTGTCTTATGACCTTTAGTGTCCCTGCATTTCACACATTGTGCAGAGGAGAAAACTGAGGCACAGAGTGACGACACAACATAGAAAAACCTTGCACTAAGCTAGTACTGTCCAATTGGAATACAATGAACCGTAGGCATGATTTAGAAATGTCCAACAGCCACACTAAAATGGTAAAGAGAAACAGGTGAAACCAAATTCAACAATATATTCTCTCAAAACCAATCAATACATAATGTTATCATTTTAACATGTAATCAGTTAAAATTATTGATGACATGTTTTCCTTTTTGGTACTAAGTCTTCAATATACGGCATGTACTGGACACTTCCAGCACATCTCACTTTGGAACAGCCACATTTCAAGTGATCGGTACCCACACATGGTTGGAACTGCCACACCAGACACAGGGCAGGCACAGGGCAGACAGAGGGCAGTGCCAGACACAGGGCAGTTTGAAAACCCCCTTCTCTGACTGTGAATCTTCTGATGTTGTAGAACTTGCCTTTACCTCCTCTGTGCACAAGGGGCAGGCAAAGAATGAAGTGGTGGAGACAGGGGTAAGAAGACACTGAAAGAGAGTTTAGAACCCTCCAAGGCCACATCTTCCCTCCTACAGGCCCCTGTAAACTTTTTCTGTAAACAGCCAGAGAGTAAATATTTTTGGCTTTGTGGGCCATACAGTTGCTGTCACAACTACTCCTCCATGCCTGAGGCCTGAAAGCAGACAGAGACAAGATGTCAATGACTGGGTGTGGTCATGTTCTGATAAAACTTTATTGACACAAACAGGCAGTTGGTCAAATTTGGCTGACTAGAGTTTGCTGATTACTGATTTAGGGTCTTCTCCTAAATAGACTTCATAACTCTCACAGATGAAAAGCATAAGTAAAAGATTGCTTGCAATTAACCCTGTGTTGGCTCCAGTCCCTGAGAAAAATGACCAAGAATTGGGTTAACATTTCCATGAAGGTTGAATGTGATCTTCAGGATGAAGGGAGTAAAACCAGAACGCCCTTCCTCTCCAAATACTCTTCATGGTTTGGTGGTAAGAGGTACAAACCTAGAGCCAGACTACTTGGTTTTAAATCCCAACCATGCCAAGGTTCAGCTGTGCAATCCTGGACAAGTTTCTTAACCTTGCTGTGGCTGAGTTTCCTGCTCTGAACAATGTGGATGGGGTTGGCAGTGGTCCCTGTCTGGAATAGCTGTTGTGAGGGTTAAATGAATTAGGACACAGAGAGCATAGTAGTGGGCATGACACACATTGGCACTCAGGACACGATACCTACTATTGCACATTGAGCCCTTGTCACAGGTCACATTAGATGGTTGGTGTATCTTCACCAGAGTCCTCAGAGCATGATCCAGGGTGGGTGCTGCTAACCCCATTCCACTGACAAGCATGTGAGCCCGGAGAGGTCAAGTTGCTTGGCCCCATGGCAGTGGCAGAGCTGGATGCAGTGATGTGAGCTTTTCTATGAAAGGAGCAGTTCTCAGCCTGAGACTGTTCTGCCTCCAGAAGATGTTTGTTGACATCTAGAGACACTGCTGGTTGCCACAATTTGGGGGATTTTCTGCCTGGTGTCTAGTAGGTGAAGACCAGGGATGCTGCTCAATATCTTATAATGGACAGGACAGCCCTTGTCACCAGGAGCTGTGGCATCTGAGAAGCCCTGAAATAAACAAACAGACTTAGCTAGGGATTCCTCAAAGGCAGAAAGGATTCTAGTGCATGGAGTTTATCCAGGAGGTATTCCCAGGGAAGAGAGAGCTGAAGTGAGAATGGAAGAGGAGGCAGAGAGGAAAGGTTTAGTTATCACTCCTTCTACCACTGTGGGCACCAGGAGCTGCATCACCTGGGCGAAGAGCAGGTCACATATTTCAGAGATTTCCCAGCAGAGGATGAGGGAGCAGGGTGCTTGTACCCCACCTCCTGCTAGTCACTGGTAAGGGCTGCTCCAAGGAGCACTGATTCCCTGACCCTGCTCTTGTGTCTGACCCCTGGGCAAAGAGATCCCACAGGCCAGATAATCCCTCAGACACGAAACCCTGAACCTGGGAGCTGGCCCTGGTTGTTGTGCACGGAGGAGGGGGTGTACGCACAGCCAGCCAGTGTTCCACTGGTACATGCTGGACCCCAAGAGGCTCACATTGACAACCCACAAATAAGGGATGTGCTCACACAGCCTGGCTTCTAGCAAGAGTCTACAAGTGATATGTTGGGGTATGAGCCCTTGTGGAGAGAGCTGTCTGGGAAGGGGCACAGGGCATCTGGTCCTCCCTAATGAATCAGCTCTCTGGGGGGGCTGTATGCCATGGACTGGCTGGGTGGCCCCAGACCCTGATCCCAGGCACGAATGGACATGGCCATGTCCACTTCAGGACACTCTGATGCTCTTAATGCCACAAGAACATGAGACTTGTCTCCCCACTGCCCATGAAGGACTATCTTGGTGAAAACACACTAACCCCAGCCATGTAAGACCCTACCACAGAGCCTTTTCCACAAAGCGGTCCAACTCGGCAATGGATGAGAGATGGAGCACTATGCAGACAGGTGTGGTTACCTCAATCTTGCCAGGAGGGACATCTACTTTGAGAAGAGCCTCTCTCTGCTCAGCCAAGGTCACTTTAGCAGAGGGAGACTCAGAGCAGTTATCCCTCTGATGGTATCAATGGGGCCACAGAAGGTGAAATAAAATGAAGTTAACTGAATGAACATATAACTTAACACTGATCTGTTGAACAGACAATCATGTAGTGCCTAAAAAATGGCAGACCTCCTTGTAAAAACTTCAAATGTTAATCCACTTAATAATAACAATAGACCAGGATAATGATGATCTTATCATCAACAGCCTCCAGTCACTAGCATCTGTCTCATGGCAGTGAGTAGGCAAATCACTGAACATATTATCATATCCCCTGCTACTGCCAAGCATTTCCTTCCCCTCTGCTGCTTTGATGACTGCTGATTGAGTGTTCACCTGGTGCAAGGCCGTATTCTATGGGCTTTATATTGAACACTTCATTGTCGCATTCAATCCCTACAACTATATCTTGAAATCTAATAACAGCATTACAGCAGCTAATATTTGAGTCTTCTCTCTGTGCCAAGTACCTTAGCTCATGTAATCCTCACATAAGTTCTATGAAATGGGCGCTATCAATATTCTCACTTTACAGAAACTGAGGCACCCAGGTGTAAAGGGTCTTGGCCAAGTTCAATCAGGACTCCAGAGCCCATGTCCCTGCCACTACCCCATGCCAGCTGCAGGCCAGCCAAGAAGAGAATAGATACTTATTAGCCCAGAGAAGAGTGGCCGGTTCTCATTGGAAAAAAACTGAGACCACTGACATACAAACTTCAGGTTCCAGGTTCCCCTGCTGGCCCCAATATCCAGACCTCTTGTCCTCTAGTTCCAAACTGCTGGGTCATTTTGGGGATCAGGTGAACCCACAGGACAGCTTACCAAATTCGGACTGCAGCCTGGGATGCACGAACCTGAACAGGTCATCCTCAGCCTGGTCCTCTTCCTCCTCTGAAGAAGTGTGCAATTCTTCACGTGTGCAGTTTGGGACCTACTTTGACCTGAAAGAATATGTCTCAATGCAGGTTCCCTGGGTCCCACCTGTTCCCCAACCTGCACAGCCTAAGGATCTCCATAGGGTGTGCCTGAGCTCACTGAGACACATAAGGGCCCATTGGCAAGAATGGCCCGTCCCATGGAATGACAACACCCATAGACTCCTGGACCCTCAATGACTCACCTTCTCCTACTGAGACTAGAATGCTGGTTCCAGCTGCCCTAGAGGGTGTAGCTTGTCCTCCTGAGAGGAGAGAAACTGCAGGAGGTTCCTTCACCTGGGTAAGTGGAAAGGTGGCCTCTGAATCCCTTCTGGGCTGACCAGCACCACTGTCCCACTGCTCTCCATTGCCACTGTGACCCGGGCATTAAAGATGCAACAGGAAGTCATTATAAAGTATGGTGATGGGGACCCTCCCGGACAACACAACCCCCAGGCATGCCGAGCCAGACCCATGGACCTGCTCCGAAAGTGTAGGAAAGGTCTGGGCACAGGTCAGGGAAAGGTTTTACCTCTCATGGTCCTTCTCATCCCACCTGTCATGGTTGTTGACTGGCAACTGTAGGACATGAGCAAAAAGAATGTGATTGGTCTCCCTTCAGTCACCCATCAAAGCAAAAGAATGCTCCCAAACACTCCCGTGGCCCTCAAGCATAATCTACAAATCAACCTGGAGGCTTTTAGACCTGCCCTTTTTCAAGCCAGGAGTTCACTGTCACTAGTATGTTGAGCACTTGCTGTATATGAGCATGGCACATTACAGGCACCATCTACTTGTAGTACGCAAACATAAGACAGGTCCATTTTTCAAAAGATAGAACTGAGGCTCGGTGATGTTATCTACCTTATTCACGGTCACACAACTGATTAGTTGCAGAGGCTAGATCTGAAATCAGGTCTATCTCGTTATGTAAGCTTAATGTGTTGTGCCTTATTGGGCCACGGGTCTCTTGCTTTCCACAACAGGATGGCTCTGTGCTTGTGAATAGACCTTCTTTGCGTTTCAAAGAAGAAATGTAATAATCAACCCCAGATGTGCAGAGCACTGAGTTGTGAATGACTAAGATCTACGTTCCAGTCCAGGTTCTGGAGATCACAGGCTGTGTGTCTTTGTGCCAAGCTGCTTCCTCACCTCTAAACTGGGATTGACAGCGCCCCTCTGGCTGGGTCATCATGATGATGAAAGATAAGACATGTAGACCCTGGCTGGGTAGCTCAGTTAGTGTCCTAATATGCCCATGTTGCAGTATAATACCCATCAGGGCACATACAAGAATCAGCCTATGAATGTCTCTCTCTCTCTCTCTCTCTCTCTCTCTCTCTCTCTCTCTCTCTCTTTCTCTCTCTCTGTCTCTGTCTCTCTCTTTCTCTCTCTGTCTGTCTCTCTCTCTGTCATCCCACCACCCTTTCCTCTATGTCTACCTAAAGGTAAACTTAAAAAGATGTAAATATTTAGAATCATGCTTGGCACATCATGAACTTTCAGAAAGTAGTGGCATCTAACACCAGGGGTTTGATGTTGAGCCATTAACATATGTCATTTGATCCTCACAATAACCTGATGAATAGGTTATGATCCCCAATGTGCAGATGGAAAAACTGAGGCTTAGAGAGATAAAGCCCCTTGTCTGAGTTTGCACAGGTAATAAGGGAATGGAAACGGGGTAGGGATCAAGGAAGAACACCCCAGCCCTGTGCTACCCCCGCCATCCTTACATTGTTTGTGGCAGTGCAGGTAATCAATCACATCCAGGCAGATGCACATGGTATAGTCACAGTAGATGCTGGAAGGGGAGGGAAGGTTAGACCTCAGGATGTCTGCCTTTCTCACTGTGGGAAAGGGCCTAGCAGGCCAGAGGAACACAGACCCATGGGCTCCTACAACCTTCTCACCAGACCCAGCTGTTTCAACATTCCTATCCCAGTCTTTCCAGACACTATTTCCCTTATTTGGGACAAAACACCCAATTTTACAATCACTTATTGCCCCACTCCATGGATCTGAGGTTGACCACACTAACCTGTACCTGCGTATTCCAGGACTGGCCACCTGACTCAGGCCGGGCAAGTAAGCTCATTCCCAGGTTCCAGCCACAAAGACTAGTTCAGCGGTGGCCCTATACAGCAGGGATGGCCATATAAACCAATAAAATTCCGTGTTAGAAATACTGAGAAAGATGTTAGGAGAGTAGTGGTAAGGATGCTAGACGTCTGGAAATGAGGAGGGCGTGGCAAGAAAACGCCTGCCTCAGAATGGAGTGAAAGGACATGGAAGCAGAGCCAGGCGAGGACAGCAGGTGTCCAGATCTTCCACATCTGATCCAGCCAAGCCTGACACCACCGCCCCAGCATGTTTTCAGTTCATGTGCACAAATGCTTACGTCAGCTTGAGTTTGGTTTTCTGTCACTGGTGTCTGAGTCTTAATTCACTGACCCAAAATTCAGGCCACCATGTATCCAGGGGCAGGAGTTAGAATAACATTCAAGGGCCTTGACTTCACAAGTCCCAGCAATGAGACTTGAAAGCTTATATGAGCCCGTTTCCTTACTAAAATAGGGATGGTAATAGTACCCACTGCATAGGGTTGCTGCGAAGATTAAATGGAATCAGATATTTCAAAGGCTCATTTCCCAAAATGAGATTGGAAGACATCCTACATTTAAAATGTACCTGGTTAATGGTGCCTATGATTATTTACTTAAGACCTGTCATTTTCAACTCACAGGCTACCACAGTTGTAAAATAGATTGTTTTGCCCTCTGAGCACAATGAGAACGTCAGCCAACAGGAACCGGGGCGAGGTGGCACCACAGGAATGCACTGATCAGGTCTCCTTCATGGCGCCTAGCTGTGGGGAGAAGAGTGGAAATCAGCTTCTGAGGCCACCCAGCTGTATGCACTAGCATGTGAGTGCCAAGACTGAGCACACAGGGGTGCTAGTGCCAGCCTCTCCCTGTGGGACAGGGGACTCCTGGAATGGTCGCTTTTAACCTGGAGACTTGCAAATGATCTGGCCAAACAGTTTTAGACTGTACCTTCTGAGACTCCTCCTCCGCAACCTAGCTGGTCTACCGGCTCCCACTGCCTCCTCCTGGTCCTCACGGACCTCCTGCATATCTCATCCTGGCTTGTTGTCTGCTTCCTGGACCACCCAAACTACCCCAGGCTTCAAAGTCAGACAACATTCAAATCCTACTTCTGACACATATATTGAACCAGTCCCTCCTCCTCTCTGACCTCAGTTTCTCCAGCTGGAAAATGAGTAAGTTGGAACATAAGCTCTCTCAAGGCTTCCTTTGCTGGTCTCATCAGAGTCCATGGAGTGAATGTCCTTGGAGAACAATCAAGTCCACAAGCATTTTTAGAGTCATAGCCTCCAATGAGACCTTCCCAAGCCGAGTCTGCGCAGGCCCTTCCCTTTGCTCCAACTCGGTGCCCATCACACAGGGTTTCAATGGCCTGTTTTCTCTTCTGCCACCCTGAAGGGTGCTGAATGGATGGAGAGGGACTGGGTTTGTTCACTTCTGCTAGATGCTCAGGCAATGTTCATGTTCAGATGAATGCTAGGCCCTGGGAGGCTTGTAAACAAAGCAACTCATTAACAACCACGAAAATCAGCGGGAAAGAGCGCTGCAGTTCCTGTTGCTTGGAACAATTGGTGAGCAGTTACACTCTGGATCCGTGTAAATCCTCACCAATGGTCCCCATGTCAGAGAGGCATTTCCAGGTGCCAGGCTTCCTGCTAAGGGCTTTGCCACATCCCACTTAGTAGATGAACAAGCTGAAGTTTAAGGAGGTAAAATTTATTTTCCAAAGTCACTCAACTCAGATTAAGGAGCAAGAGCAATGTTTTTTGGTTTTTGCATCATATATTTTAACAACTCTGTAGGGGGGAACTGCTGTGCCAGATGGTGGTGGTGTGTAGTAAGAAAGCAGGTTTCCCATCAGCAGTGTATGAGGGCTGCAGCTGCTCCATGTGTCAGGGCTGAGATTTGAGCCTGTCTCCGGAACCCAAATAGCCAACTCTTTGGGAATTATCTCCTCTAATGTGTTAGGAAACCCACATGGGAAGTTCCTCCCCTTGTTGTGCAAGAGGGAGAGGTGGGAAAAGAGAAGAAGTCCTGAGCCGCTTCAAACAAGGACCATTCCCCTTACTTTCATCATCCGTGAAGAGATGCTGGAATGTTGGGCTCCTCCTTTCCACATGCTAACACCCACATTGCTGACCCCTAGCCGTTTCTCTTCTCTGAGCCCCAGGTGCGAGTAACAGGTAACAAGGAGAGATCTGGACAAACAGTCTTAGAACTGCACTGTCTGAGACTCCTCCAGCCCAGGTGAGCTGATCTAGTGGTTCCCACTGCCTCTTTGAACCCAGGTCTGGGGATGTCCCACCATTGAAATCCATCAAAGTGCAGATTTTGTTGGAAGTAAATATGAAGGTGCCCACAATGTGTTTTTCACTGGGAAAAAGGTGATGCTGACACATGGAGTCGCTGGTGATTTGAGCTGGGAAGGGGAGGTTGCTTGGAAATCAGTAAGTCCAAAGTATCGCCCAAAAACATTAGCATCCAAATTTCCATCTCATACCATCCTGCGATTAAGTTCAACCAACAAACAGGGGCCTGGGGCTTTGATAAACGAATTGATGGCCAGCTTAAAAGGTGGGTGGATAGATGGACAGGAAAATAAAAGGACAAGTGAGTGGAAAGATGTGTGAATGGGTATAAATAGAGAAACATGGGTGAAGGAATGGTGAGAAATGCAGGAACAGGTGGAAATAGTAGAAACAGGAGGAGAAGTGATTGGCTGGCTGACTGCAGATATTGACAGATGACTTTCATAGAAGGAAACATGGGCATGTGGTTGAATGAGTGGATGGAAGGAAATACTGGCATATGGATAATTGAACTGATTATGGAAATACTGGCAGGTGAATGAATAGATGAGTGAGTTGATGGATGGATGGATGATTGAGCAGCATGGATTGAAAAACAATTTCTCTGTGAGATGGAGCCAGACACCAATGGAAAATCTGGGCCCAAGATGCATTCTCACCAGCTGAACGAGAATGTTGTTCTTACCTTAGAGTCCAGCAGTTCTGGTGCAGGGATTCCACAGAGTCGTGGGCAGAGAGGAATGGTTGGACACCCATGCCACTACTGCAGTGCCCGTCTGGAACTGGCACTGTGAAGAGAGGTAGAGGATGAGGCCTGTTGTCTCCTTCAAGGCCCTACTGCATTCCGTTCCACAACTTCAAGTCTAACTCCCCCACATTCCCACTGCCAACGCCACTCACACAGAGGGCTGAATGCTTGGTGAGTGAGTCCTGGGGCAGGTGCAGACTGTGGATGCAGTGCCTCTGAATGAGCTCCTCAGCAGAGACATCATTCCAGAAGTGATCCTCTTTCTTCATCGTGGTGCATTCCAGTGCACGGGGCTCACTGCAGAGCAAATGGGGGCTGGCAATACTTAGGCCTGGAAAGTCCACCCTCCCATCTACCCCCATATGGGCCACTCACTTCCGTGCCCCTCCCCTCCAGCCAGCTAGCATGCCCCAGGGTCCTTCAAGGAAGAGGTCAACACAAGATCCTGTGTGCAAAAGACAGGGAACAGGTATCTTTGGGTGGTGGAGAATGGACGGAGGTGAGAGCGAAGGTGCCCCATGAGCCAAGAATAAAAGAATTTCAGATGGAGCTCAGAACACCAGACCACTTACTTAACAAAGATACAAGCATGAAGCCATCCCCAGGATCCATCAGGAGAGCTTCCTTTCCCAGAGCACACTAGCAAGAGGAAACACGTGCAAGCTTGGATGGTGACCAGCAAGGGGCACACAGTCCCCAATGGCCTTTGGTTAAAAGCTGACAGACTGGTTTCAAGTCCCTTTTGTAATCTGGCTACCTCTGTAACCCTCACTGCCCCTTCTGCAGACAGGGAATCATAATATTTCTCACAGAATGCCTGAAAGGATGGAGACAACGGATGTAAGCAGGGTCCTGGGCACGGACTCCTGAATACATAGCTGTAATAAGAGCCTTGATGAGGTGACAGGAATAATGATTAGAAGGCTGCTGGGGCCAGGCTGGTTCTATCTGCTTTTACCTCATCTTCCATTTCAGACTAAGTCATTCACAGGCACAGATGGTACCTACTCATCTACTGTTATTGAGGGGATGAAATGCTTTTCAGCTGTGGTTATCCCAAAAGGCTGTATGAACAGACCTTCCTGTCCAGGTAACTAATGGAGAAAATGTGGCTTGACACTCAGAAACATCCCTGGCTACTGACTCTATAAAATAATAGGTGTAACCATTAATACTACAGGGTCTGTGCTAAATGTTTCTGACATTTGTTTCAATTCTTTACTGTTTTCTAAGCCTAGGCAAACCTCATGCAGTCTAGAGAGTAACAGAATTTCAGAGTTGGAAAGGACCTTGTTCTGACCCCGTGAGGGAACTCAGGCTCAGAGAGGGTAAGGGACTCACTGGAGGACACACAGCAGGTGGATGCTGGCGGGGACAACATGCAGCTGGTGAGGCTCTTCCCATCCTACAGCCTAGGGTGAAAGATAGAGGATCTAGAACCAGACAGACTGAATGGGAGCTTACACTCTCTGGGAGGCCTGGAACTTAGTTTTGCCTTTGAGACCAGTAAAGAAGGAGAAAAGATAGTCACTAAAAGGAAAACCCAATGGGACCAATATGCAAATAGGAAGTTTAGCTTCTCTAGGAAATAAAGGAATAGTAACTAACGCAGCTTTATTGCTCCTGGAAAATGCATAAGAATTCAAATAAAACGCACACAATAATACCAGTGAGGGTCAAGATTAAATTGGTAAAAGACAATTTTATGTATTATTGATGGTTAAGCCAAAACTCATCTCATACTTATATCATTCTATCACCCCTTCTATCAATAGCTGTCTGTCTGTCTTTCTGTTTGTCTATCTCTCTCTGTTGGTAATAAGTGCTGTCCAAGAAAAGTCTTGGGTTATAGACTCCTAAGTACCTTGAGAAGCAAGTTTAACATGACAGGAAGGGCCTTATGACCTTCCTCCTGATCATCATTCATGCCCTTATCAGCAATACCTGGAAATTTAGCAGAAGGTCATGAAGATCAGGTGGCTGAGGATTCAGATACCAAAGACCAAATCCAGAGCCCTGCCCTTCATGCAGATCTGGCCAGGAGCCCTAGGCAGGCAGGGCATGAAGGTCAAGAAAAGGACCTTTTTCCTCCAGTAAAGGTGACTGAGCACCCAGGACACAGATGGTAAACCCAGGGCAGGCAGGTCTCTCTGCCTTCCTTTGCCCAGTACAGACATGGCTAATCAATCCATGTACTCTTTCCCAAGAAGCCCAATCACAGCTGCAGAACCTTTCACAGCACAGTGTTCCTGGCAGCCAGCTGCACCAAGTGGAGTTGCACCCTGTTTCCAACCTTGACCAGCCTCCTGGTTGGGGGTTTGGCTGTGCAATCAGAACTCTAGGGATGACGCTGGCTGGAGGCTCTTCTGTACAATCAACCAGGCCATGAGCCTCCCCCCAACAGATACAATCAGCCACCCAGAGAAGATGTGAAGCCACTTCTCCCCTTTAGAGGTTACCTCACTGTGAGTTTCAACTGGGTGCCATATTGGTTCTATGAAATGCTGGTCTCCCTGCATTTAGTAGAGGGCTTGGCCCACAGAAGGCACTTACTCAACACTTGTTTGGGGGAATTTACCTCATGCTAGGCTCTTCCAGACAATGGATCCATAATGCAGATGTAGTTTCCTGTCCTCATGAAATTTGGTCAAAAAGGGAAGACAGACAACAGTCATTAAATATTAAAGTAACATATACATAGATACTAGTAATTAAAAATGGTGATAACAGTTGTGAAGAACAAACAAGGTGCTATGGAAGAGAATTGGGGGAGGGTTGGAATTTACAATTAACAAAGGGAAGACCTAAGTTTGACAAGGAGCCAGACGTGGAAGATGAGGGATGAGCAAAGGCCCTGGGGTGGAAAAGTCTGGCGGGTTTGAGGAGCAGGAAAGAGAGCAGAGATTTCTAGGAGGCACATACTCTCACACAGCACAAGGAGGGGCATGAACTATTTGGGGGACTACATCAGCCATACCCCGGGCTCTGAACTCACGTGTTCTCCATCAGCTGCTCCAGGTCCTGGACTTTAAGGCTTGGCCTCACAATAGGTGGGAAGCTCTTGCCCACCTTGGTGAAGAGAGCCAGGATCTTGTTCCTGAGCAGGAAGCCATTTTGGCTGGACTCAGCCCTCCACCGCCTCTGCAGGGACACATGGTCAGCAGGCCCTGTGCTGTGCATGCTCCCCAACATCCCACTCCATTAGAGTTTCACTCACACAGGCACCCGGGAGAGCCAGGTTTGCCCAGGATCACAGATTTGTGACAGCATCACAAGAGTAACAAAGGGAAGCACCAGGAATCTCTCATCTATTGACTTGAGGCCTCTGAGCACAGGGTTTGCACAATAGCCTCCTCCCACCCATCTTTGGGCAAGGCTGCAGGCAGGGCTAGGAGTGGGGAGCTGTGTCTCTGTCCACCAGTGTGTTCCCAGGTGGCAGAGGTCAGGGCTAGAATCCTACTGGCTGTTTAGGAAGGAGGGGGTCCCAGGCTGCTTCTGGAGGAAGCTGTTGTGAAGTCAGCATTTGCCTGCCAGACCTGAAGGGAGTGGAAAGCCGACCTGGAGGAAAAGGATGAGTTGATGGGAGATGGATTTCTGCCCAACCATGTCCTGGACAGTAGATGAGGGGCCCTAGGGGCAAGGCTCTTCTCACTGTGCCCACCACAGTGGTGGAGCAGCTGGGGGTGGAGCCAGGACCCACACTCCACTGAAGACAGCCCTTCCTGGCAGTGGTGCTGGGCCCTTGAATGGAAGTGAGGAAGCTCTGCTTGGGCACAGCTTTGAAGATGACACATGGGGGAGGGGGCAATAGTGCCTCCTAGCATGTGGGTGTTCTTAGTGCAGGGCTTCTGCTCACCTTTGGGGTGCTCTGGTGACAGGGGCTGCAGGCATGCCCACTTCTGCTTCTCTCATAGTGACTGGTGTAGGGAACCCCACTTGTTTCCATGGTAGCGCTGAGGTCCCCAACTTGCAGGAAACATCTGGGGTAGGGGCTCAGCTCCAAAGCCCACAGGTGCTGTGAAACCCCCGAGCTGCAGGGCCAGAGCCCGTGCTGTCTCCCCTGGAGCAGGGATGCCACCCAATGGCTCAGTGGTGGACACTGCACTGTGCTTCTCAGCAGCTGCAAGGCACCCTGCACAACACAGCTGTTTGTCTCTTAGGCAGGGAGCAGCCTGGGGTGGGTGAGCCAGAAAGACCAGCTTCAACCAGTTTGAGTCCAGATGGCAGGGAGCTGACCCCCAAAGGATCTCACCCCTCAGAATAATCCAATGTCCGTGCTAAATGTCACATGCAGGGGCTCCAAGAGAATGTCAGAAGGTGTGCACGAATGAGGAAAATAGATGTGGCAACGTAATTCGGGGGTGGGGAGGAATTGCCACCCCTTTTGAAGAAAGACCAGTAAGTGTCCCTCATATTTGCCTGGACCACCGCTTCATTTCAAGCCTTCTCTTTGAATATACAAATTTCAGAGTTGTAACTCACTCTAATCCAGTCTCTGGCCAGTGATCGGCATGTGCCCTGACCCTCTCAGGCCTCAGGATTGTCTTCAAGAACCTCTCAGACCAAAGGCCGTGCTTTGGGGCTCAAACATAGGGCTTGGTGTTTCGGTAAGAACTCCGTTGATGGCTCAGCCATCTTGTGGCCAAGCTATGGCAGGCCCCTCACAGCAAGGCTGTTCTTCCTTTGCCCACAGCAGAGGGGGTGCTGCGGGGACTGGGGGCCGACGGAAGCCCCACTAGAGGCCGCCCCGCTGGCCCTGCTGTGGGGCCCTGGGCTGGAAGACAGAGGGCTGTGCTTGGGAGCAGCTCTGAGGACAGGACTTCAGGCGTTTCTTAGTGCTGGGGCCGTCGGGGCTGGTCACTGTGGCAGCATCCTGGTGAGAGCGCTTTCGGGTGTTCCTGCCCCAAGCTCCCCCAAACCTGGGAGTCGGGGGGCCAGAGAGAGTGCTGGGGCCCTCAGTGCTATTCCTTAAGGCAGTGCCCTTGTGCTTTCGGGTCTTCCTGCCTGAAGCCCCCCCAGAGCTGGGAGTGGAGGGGCCATAGGGAGTGCTGGGGCCCTCGGTGCTGGGCACTATGGCAGTGCCCTTGCGCTTCTGGATTTTCTTGCCTGAAGCCCCCCCAGAACTGATAGGGGGGGATTCAGAGGGAGTGTTGGGGCCCTCGGTGCTGGTCACTATGGCAGTGCCCTTGTGCTTCTGCTTTTTCTTGCCTGAAGCCCCCCCAGAACTGGTAGTGGGGGGTTCAGAGGGAGTGCTGGGGCCCTCGGTGCTGGTCACTATGGCAGTGCCCTTCTGCTTCTCCTTTTTCTTGCCTGAGGCCCCCCCAGAACTGGTAGTGGGGGGTTCAGAGGGAGTGCTGGGGCCCTCGGTGCTGGTCACTATGGCAGTGCCCTTGTGCTTTTGTTTTTTCTTGCCTGAAGCCCCCCCAGAGCTGGGAGCTGGGGGGCCAGAGGGAGGGCTGGGGCCCTCGGTGCTGGTCTCAGTGGCAGTGGCCTTGTGCTTTCTGGTCTTCCTGCCCGAAGCTCCCCCAGAGCTGAGAGTGGCTGAGACAGAGGGGGCTGCACTTGCGGCGGCAGCAAGGGCTGGCCTGGTGCTTCCACTCAAGGTGGAAGTAGTGGATGATGAGGCCCCTATAGGGGCCCGCTTGGTGCGGCCCAAGGCTCTCTGGCCTGGAGCAGAGGATGGGGCCTGGGCTGGCTCTGGAGCTGCCTGATTTCCACCATTAGAGCCAGGAGGAGCCCGGGACAGCTGAGCAAAGGGAGGTGGGGAGGTGTCCATGGGCATGACGTCCTGGTCAGAGGCTGGCTGGGGAGCCAAGCCTGAGGATGTGCTGGTGGAGGAGAGGAGGGGAGAATACCAAGGCTCTGGAGCACAGCAGCCTGAGCTGGCCTCACTCTCACCCCTCACAGCAGCGTAGATGCTCTGGAGCGCGGCCATCTTCTCAGCATCGACGTGGTGCACGGTGACTCGGAAGCTCAGGTGAGGAGGGGATGGCAGCCTCACAGGCTCCCCTCGCCTGTGTGGCACAAGAGTCACCTTTCTCATTCTGGGCCTGGAAGGATCCCGGGCTGGTGAGCGGGCCCTGGGGGATCCTTTCTGCCCCCTGGTGCCATCTTGGCCCTTTCCCTGCTGCCTCTCCCTCTGGGGCAACGGGGCAGCTGAGGGGGGAGCCCGGGGGCCCTGCTGGCTCCCTGTCTTTAAGGCCCCCGGCGGCCGCCTGGCGGGGCAAGTGGGCTTGTGGAAAGCAGAGCTCCGCTCCCTGCATGCGCAGGTGGACAGCACCCTCCTCTCCACTGGCGGGAAGCCGCAGGTGGAGCTGTAGGAGCTGGTGATGGCGTTTCTAGTGGTGCAGGAGCTCATCAGGAAGGCCTGGGGTTTCCTGTGGCTGGTGTCTGCTGGCCCCCCACAGGGGACGGTTCTCCTCAGAGGCCCAGGCCTGGGAACCAGGGGAGAGACGCCCCGCTGGGCCCCCACGGGCCTAAAGGCAGACCTGGCTCCCCCAGGGCCATCAGGGCCCCAGAGCCAGGGAGGCCCATGCACAGCTGGCCTGGGCACAGCTAAGGGCGCTGGGGCTACAAAGGCAGGCGCCCTGGGCGCGGGGCGGCGCCAGAGCCTGGCTAGGTAGCCGCCCATTGGGCGCTTGGGAGAGGTCTGGAGAGATTCAGTAAGCTTCTTCAGCAGCCAAAACTGACCAAAGTCAAGAGCTAACAGTTAAGCCTGTTGCCAGGAAACACTTGGAACAGTGAGAGGGACTCGAGCACGGAGCGCGCACAATTCTGGGGGAGGGGCACGCGCACCGGGCACGCGGGGACCCAGGGCCAGCCAAGGTGCAGGGCGCCCAGGTCTCTCCTGGGGTCTGATCTGCTGCGGGGGGCGGGGCGGCCGTGGTGGCCAGGAGCAGATGGACAGGCAGAGCCCCCTGCTTCCTGGCGGCCCTGCAGGCCTAGGGGAAGCCTCTGTGCAGCGCTACAGAGGGGAAGGGTCCTATCGTGGGGAGCAGGACCCAGCTGTCCACTCACAGGTGGCAGTTTTCCAGGATCAGCCTTGGGCTGCCATCTGCAGTGCAGGTGCAAAAGGAAGCACTTTGGTTTCTGGAAATCTTTGTTAGCATGGGCAGGTGTCAGAGCAGCGCATGCGCAGAGCCAAGCTCTGCTTTCCAGGACTGCTAGAGATCCTGGCCAGGTGTGGACCCCTGCAAGTGCAGAGTGGGGCCCTGCAATCCCCAAATGCTTTGTGTTCTGGACTGGTGTGCCCAGGACCTGCGGAGAGGGGGCTCTGCTTTCCCAGAACTCTTGGCTTTCCTGGGTAGCTGTCCTCCAGAACATGGGCAAACAAAGCATATTTTTCTGAGTCGTTGAGTATTATGGATCAATTTTCAAAATTGATTATATGTACAGCTGACTGTTGCAGAACGTGGGGATAGGGGACAAAACAAAATATACCTTTGATTATCCCAAAACTTAACTAGGAGTAGCCTACTGTTGACCAGAAGAAGCTTACTGATAACACAAACGGATGATTAAATTATTAATATTTTTAAATATATTTTATTGATTTTTTTCTTTTCTTTTCTTTCTTTTCTTTTCTTTTCTTTTCTTTTTTTTTTTTTTTTTTTGTACAGAGAGGGATAGAAAAAAAAAACAAAAACAAGAGAGAAAAATTGATCAGCTGCCTCCTGCACACCCCCTACTCCGGATGTGCCTTCAACCAAGGTACATGCCCTTGACCAGAATGTAACCCTTCAGTCCACAGGCTGATTCTCTTTCCACTGAGCCAAACTAGTCAGACCCAGATGATTAAATTATTTTGTGCAACATATAATGTATTCTTAAATAAGGTAAGCTAGAGGAGATAAATATTAGTGAGACAAGTCAGAAGAGAAAATAAATACACTTACAATACTGTACATATTTATTGAAAAAATCCATGTATAACTGGACCTACACAGTTCAAACTCATGTTGTTCAAACATGAACTACACATCAACTATTAAGGAAAACTCTCTACATTTCATCTCAAAACATTATTTGTGTTGTTTGTGTCCTTTGGCCAAAGCCCATCAAGTACAAACCATACAAGATTATGTCATTTGAAGTATATTTTTTTCTCTGTGTGATTATGTCAGCAACTTCACTCACTCTTAGTTCCAAATGTTTCTGTTTATTTTTTATTTTTTAAATAAATTGTTTTAAAGTACCTAATTCCAGAGCCAAAACCAGCAAAAAGTTACATTCAGGGAAAGGTAGCCTCCTTCTCACTCTCACCTCTGTTTATATTAATATTTCTTCTTTTAACACAAAAAAGAACATAAGATGCACACTTTTTGGACTTTGTTGGTTTTGTATATTGGGTAAGACTGAATTGACCTGCTTATAACCGAATGAACTAGGATTTTGTTGAACAATACCTTTTTTTGTAGTAATTTTAAGAATGGCTAACTTTGCAATGTATTTTGTGCATTCTGTCTACATACTTTTGTGCATGTAAGTATCCCCGTGACAGGTGTCTGGAAGGATACATGGCAAACGGGTGATAGTAGTGCTATTTCTAGGGAGGCAAGGCAAAGTCAAAATTAACGTTCTACTATCAGAATAACTTCTCAGAGACATCAAAATGTGAATGGATTTTTTAACAAAATGAGAAAAGGAATTTTTTAAAAATGAAACTGTGAGCCATGCATTGCAAAATTTGGGACACAGCACAGTCACAGGTGAGAGCTTTAGGAGGAAAGATCTGGCAAGGACTGAGAACCAGGGAGCTGGGGTAGGAGACTGCAGGCCCAGTCCAGGTCCCAGCACCCCTCCGCTCTGCCCACCAGGACTCGCTCTTGCCCTTTTCTGGGAGGCTAGGATCTGGGGACCCAAGGTGCACCTGTCTGCCTGAGAGCTGAGAGCTCCCATCAGAGAAGGAAAACTCTGCCCGGGCCCCGCCCACCTTCTGTCTCCCGCTACCCAAGTGGGCGGGGCCCCGGTCCCCAGGAGGACCAATCCAGTTCAGGCCCCGCCCCCAATCCTTGATGGAGGCATACGTAAACAGAGGCGCTACCTTGGCTGGACTGAATGGAGGAGGGAGGCGCGCCACCCTCTGTCTGTACCCTGGTGTGGAGCAGCGGGGCCCTGCAGGTCGGGGCGGATGGCCCGGGGCACTTGCATCCGGTCCGGTCCGGGCGTGGAGGGCACGCTGGGCAAGGACAGCGTCGCCGCGGTGAAGCCGGGGCGGCACCGCATCCCCAAGAGCAGGTGCGGCCCGGGCTCGGCGGGGGCGTCAGAGGCGAGGGTTCGGGAGAAGAGCTGGTTAGCGAGAGGGGCGACTGCAGCGGAGCCTGGGGAGACCCCGAGGCCGGGTCACTGTCGGGAGCGAGTGGGCTGGGACTGAGGGCCCAGGAGGTGCAGGCGGTCGGTGAGCACCGAGGGGGTCGGGGCCAGGTCCCCTCCTTGTGGTCCAATTGGAAACCGGACCAGCCTGTGCCTGGCCCTCCCTGTGCGCCCCCTGGTGGCCTCGCGGAACTTGGTCCAGAGGAGAGGGACTCTGCCAGCCCCAGGAGGGGAGCCTGCACTGGGACTGCTGAGATGGGGCATCGCGTGTCCCCCTGACCTCGGCGCCCCCACGGCCCCGCGAGGAAGGGGCCCCCGTGGCCCAGAATGCCCGGATGGTCACTGTCCTCTCTCCCTCCTTTTCCCCGATAGTGTCTCTGATGTGGTGGCAGGCTAGATTTGATCTAGCACTCCAGACAGTGGAACTGGTGACAGTGCTCACCTCTGCATTTGCAAGGTTGGCGGGTTGGCCTCTTACCCTGGGCTGTCTCTTTACCAGGGGTGCCTCCTGGCTGTGCACACGCGAGCTCTGAGCCGCAGCAGCCTCCGCTGCCTCCCAGTGGCGGATTCAGCGGCCCTCCCTCCCCCCAGCATTGCACATTCTAATGCACCTCACAAGTCTCTGTTCTTTCCTAAAAGCACCCCTTTCTTCCATGGCATCAGGATCTCTATTTTAAGGCATGCAAATTAAATACGTTAGGAAAAAACGGTAGAAACAGAACTCTTAAAAACCTGGTGTCTTTGCCCACTGTATTGTTCTGGAATCGCATCCTTTTTCAGTTTACTTTTTTGACTCTGATCTTTTAAGTTGTTCACCATATTAGGGTGGATGAGTTTAAATATGGAATAACATAGGGCCTTTTCCCCCCCACCCCACCCCCCCAAGAATGCCGGTTTAAGGTACAGGGCATTTCAAAACCTGAGTGATTTTTCTTTGAAGTTTGCTTAACTTTTTTCTTTTTTTTCTTGTATGGAATCCATTTCCAAAATGAAGGGGTATAGGTCATTGCATCATCATCACTTTTTGCCTTCCTTAGGGATCCTGAAGTAACCCACAATTTTAGCTTCAGGACCAAGGTCACAGATTTCCCTCGTAAAATTTCTGTTTTGCCTTAGCCGGTTTGGCTCAGTGCCTAGAGCCTTGGCCTGGGGACTGAGGGGTTCCAGGTTTTATTCTGGTCAGGGGCACAGGCCCAGGTTGTGGGATGGTTCCCCAGTAGGGGGCGTGCAGAAGGCTGCCAATTAATGATTCTCATCATTGATGTTTACCTCCTTCTCTGTCTCCCTCTCTGAAATCAATGAAAATATATTTTTTAAAAAATCAGTTAGCAATTTAGATTAAATTTGTAATGAGAAATAATGTGACTCTAGTGATATCACTTAATCTAATGCTAGCTTTTCCGTTTTGTTTAATCCTAACCAGAGGAATAAGGATAATTTTTCCCATTTATTCTTAAAGAGAGTGGAAGGAAGGAGGTAAGAGGAAGCTTAGTAATCTGATTTCCCTTGATAACTTGAGTTCTTCTCTGGGTTACAACTAATTCAAATCAGGAAACTGTGACAGTAAGTTAGAAATAGAGAAAGGTATGAAGTAAACCTCACCGTAGAGATAATAGCAAAGGACAGAGTAGCCTAAAAGCAAGGATAAACATCTCATTGTGCAAACCGAAGTGTGAAGGAATTCACTAGCTGAGACCTATTTTCTTGGATACCTTTTAAGGGTCTTGAAGTATTATAGCTCACAAGTACTTTTAATAAATGATATTAAAAATTACTCTGAAACACAGTAAAACTGAATTATGTTCAGAATACGTACATAGAATTATGAAGTATATTTTAGAGTTTCTTCAGAACTTACTATAATTACATTTGGGTGCTAATTATCAGAAAATTTTATTTAAATCAGAATGGCTTATTTCCTAACCAAATGTCTACTAAATTTTTTTTTCCTCACATAAATTTTATTAAGGTATTATATGTGTACAAATCTTACCATTGCCCTGCCCCCCCCCCACCTCCCATTCATGCCCTCCCTCCCCAGACTTCTGTGTTCTTTGGTTGTATTCATGCATACCAGTCCTTCGGTTGTTCTCTTATCTCCCCCCAGGTCTCCTTCCCCTCCCTGCTGTCATTTGACAATCTGCTTGTTTTATGGTGAGTATCTCAGGACCACCCGAATAGAGTCCGCTCCTCCTCTGGTTCTCACCGCCCCTCCCCCTGGGTCCCACTGCTTCCCTAGGGACACAGGGCTCACCCGGGGCACTCACCCAGGGCACATGACCCCTCTCAGGTGCTGGGGTCTCGTATTGGGGTTGCCGCGCTAGTTCCTTGCTAGTATGGCAGGCAGGCTGGGACGGTTGCAGGCGGGCTGAGATGGCTGCAGGCGGGTAGACCACCCTCAAAGGTGTCTCGTTTGGTGCGGAAGCGGAGCAGCTGCGGATGAGGAGGCTAAGTTCTGAGGCCGCCCACTCTCTGAGCCCGGGTCGTAGTGAGCTCTGTTCTCGGTGGATTTCCTTTATTTGCAGCGGTGGTGGCAGGTGGCGGTGGCTGGTGCGGCAGCGACAGTCGCTCCTGTGGTTCAATTTCCACTGTAGTTTTAAAGTTCACATGTCAGCAGTGGCAGGAGCTTCGGCCCGGCCATGCGGCTGCTGAGGGAGGACTCGCCAGGGCTGCTAAGGGAAAGTGCTGTGCCAGCTCCCCACCCGCAAGGCGGGTGTGCTGGGAAGGTTGTGGGCGGGCTGAGATGGCTGCACCAGAGAATTCCCCCTCATTGGTGTCTCCTTTGTTGCGGAAGCGGACCTGCTGTGGACACAGGCTAATTTCTGAAGCCACACTCTCTCTGAGCCAGGCGCGTAGTGAACTCTGATTTCGGTGGATTCCCATTCGCAGGGGCGGCAGTGAAGGTAGCTCCTGTGTCTTAATTTCCCCTGTAGTATTAAAATCCACATGGCGGTAGTGGCGGAAGCTTTGGAGCTGGCTGCTGGTGGTGGCAGCGGAAAGACTTACCAGGGTGCAAAGGGAAGGCGCCGCGCCAGCTCCCCACCAATAAGGTGCATGCGGAGACTGGGCCCAGCTGGCCACAGGCTCCTCGGGATGGTTGTGGGCAGGCGCTAAAGGTTCCATAACAGCTCCCTGGTTCCCATGGCCTGCGGGCTGGCCCAGTCCTTGGGCCCTGGGGTGGTGCGAGTTCTGGCTTCCCACATTCCCGGGGGCAGGGTCTCCGGTAGGTCCAGTTTCGCCGTAGTTTTATTTATTTATTTTATTTATTCATTTTTTTAAATTTTACTTTATTAAGGTATTTTCTGTGTACATAGTTTACCATTGCCCCCCCACCACCACCCATTTATGCCCTCCCTCCCCAGAGTTCTGTGTTCATTGGTTGTACTTATGTTCATGCATACCAGTCCCTCGGTTGTTCTCCTATCTCCCCCCAGGTCTCCTTCCCCTCCCCGCTGTCATTTGGCAGTCTGCTTGTTTTATGGTGACTATCTCAGGACCATATGAATAGAGTCCACTCCTCCTCTGGTTTTCACCGCCCCTTCCCCTGGGTCCCACTGCTTCCCGTGGTACAAACGGCTCGCCCGTGGCACACTGCACCCTGGGACACTCGGCTCACCCGGGGCACTCGGCCCCGTGGGACACTCGGCTCACCCAGGGCACTCGCCCCCCTGGGACACTCGGCTCACCCGGGGCACTCGGACGCGTGGGACACTCGGCTCACCCGGGGCACTTGGCCCCCTGGGACACTCGGCTCACCCGGGGCACTCGGCCCCATGGGACACTCGGCTCACCCGGGGCACTCGGACCCGTGGGACACTCGGCTCACCCGGGGCACTTGGCCCCCTGGGACACACGGCTTACCCGGGACACCCTTCCCCTTTGGGGGGTACGGCTTACCCGGGGCACATGGCCCCCCGGGGACACTCGGCTCACCCGGGGCACTCGGCCGCCTGGGACTCTCGGCTCACCCGGGGCACTCGCCCCCCTGGGACACTCGGCTCACCCGGGGCACTCGGCCCCCTGGGACACTCGGCTCACCCGGGGCACTCGGCTCCCTGGGACACTCGGCTCACCCGGGGCACTCGGCCCCATGGGACACTCGGCTCACCAGGGGCTCTCGGCCCCATGGGACACTCGGCTCACCCGGGGCACTCGGCCCCATGGGACATTCGGCTCACCCGGGGCACTCGGCCCCCTGGGACACTCGGCTCACCCGGGGCACACGGCCCCCTGGGACACTCGGCTCACCCGGGGCACTTGGCCCCCTGGGACACACGGCTTACCCGGGACACCCTTCCCCTTTGGGGGGTACGGCTTAACCGGGGCACATGGCCCCCCGGGGACACTCGGCTCACCTGGGGCACTCGGCCCCCTGGGACTCTCGGCTCACCGGGGGCACTCGGCCCCGTGGGACACTCGGCTCACCCCGGGCACTCGGACCCCTGGGACACTCGGCTCACCCGAGGCACTCGGACCCCTGGGACACTCGGCTCACCCGGGGCACTCGGCCCCGTGGGACACTCGGCTCACCCGGAGCACTCGGACCCGTGGGACACTCGGCTCACCCAGGGCACTTGGCCCCCTGGGACACACGGCTTACCCGGGACACCCTTCCCCTTTGGGGGGTACCGCTTAACCGGGGCACATGGCCCCCCGGGGACACTCGGCTCACCCGGGGCACTCGGCCCCCTGGGACTCTCGGCTCACCCGGGGCACTCGGCCCCCTGGGACACTCGGCTCACCGGGGGCACTCGGCCCCGTGGGACACTCGGCTCACCCGGGGCACTAGGACCCGTGGGACACTCGGCTCACCCGGGGCACTTGGCCCCCTGGGACACACGGCTTACCTGGGACACCCTTCCCCTTTTGGGGGGTACGGCTTAACCGGGGCACATGGCCCCCCGGGGACACTCGGTTCACCCGGGGCACTCGGCCCTCTGGGACTCTCGGCTCACCTGGGGCACTCGGCCCCCTGGAACACTCGGCTCACCGGGGGCACTCGGCCCCGTGGGACACTCGGCTCACCCGGGGCACTAGGACCCGTGGGACACTCGGCTCACCCGGGGCACTTGGCCCCCTGGGACACACGGCTTACCTGGGACACCCTTCCCCTTTTGGGGGGTACGGCTTAACCGGGGCACATGGCCCCCCGGGGACACTCGGTTCACCCGGGGCACTCGGCCCCCTGGGACTCTCGGCTCACCTGGGGCACTCGGCCCCCTGGAACACTCGGCTCACCGGGGGCACTCGGCCCCGTGGGACACTCGGCTCACCCGGGGCACTAGGACCCGTGGGACACTCGGCTCACCCGGGGCACTTGGCCCCCTGGGACACACGGCTTACCCGGGACACCCTTCCCCTTTGGGGGGTACGGCTTACCCGGGGCACATGGCCCCCCGGGGACACTCGGCTCACCCGGGGCATTCGCCCACCTGGGACACTCAGCTCACCCGGGGCACTCGGCCCCCTGGGACACTCGGCTCACCCGGGGCACTCGGCCCCCTGGGACACTCGGCTCACCCGGGGCACTCGGCCCCCTGGGACACTGGGCTCACCCGGGGCACTCGGCCCCATGGGACACTCGGCTCACCCGGGGCACTCGGCCCCCTGGGACTCTCGGCTCACCCGGGGCACTCGGCCCCCTGGGACTCTCGGCTCACCCGGGGCACTCGGCCCCCTGGGACACTGGGCTCACCCGGGGCACTCGGCCCCATGGGACACTCGGCTCACCCGGGGCACTCGGCCCCCTGGGACTCTCGGCTCACCCGGGGCACTCGGCCCCCTGGGACTCTCGGCTCACCCGGGGCACTCGGCCCCCTGGGACACTCGGCTCACCCGGGGCACTCGGACCCGTGGGACACTCGGCTCACCCGGGGCATTTGGCCCCCTGGGACACACGGCTTACCCGGGACACCCTTCCCCTTTGGGGGGTACAGCTTACCCGGGGCACATGGCCCCCCGGGGACACTCGGCTCACCCGGGGCACTCGGCCCCCTGGGACTCTCGGCTCACCCGGGGCACTCGCCCCCCTGGGACACTCGGCTCACCCGGGGCACTCGGCCCCCTGGGACACTCGGCTCACCCGGGGCACTCGGCCCCCTAGGACTCTTGGCTCACCCGGGGCACTCGGCCCCCTGGGACACACGGCTCACCCGGGATCCCCTTTCCCTTTGGGGGGTACGGTTCACCCGGGGCACATGGCCCCCTGGGACACTCCGCTCAACCGGGGCACTCGGACCCCTGGGACACTCGGCTCACCCGGGGCACTCGGACCCCTGGGACACTCGGCTCACCCGGGGCACTCGGCCCCATGGGACACTCGGATCACCCGGGGCTCTCGGCCCCCTGTGACACACGGCTCACCCGGGATCCCCTTCCCCTTTGGGGGGTACGGTTCACCCGGGGCACATGGCCCCCTGGGACACTCGGCTCACCCGGGGCACTCGGACCCCTGGGACACTCGGCTCACTCGGGGCACTCGGCCCCATGGGACACTCGGCTCACCCGGGGCACTCGGCCCCATGGGACACTCGGCTCACCCAGGGCACTCGGACCCCTGGGACACTCGGCTCACCCGGGACACTGGGCCCCTCTAGGGTGTTGGGGTCGCATATTGGAGGTGCCGCACTAGCTCCTTGCTAGCATGGCGGGAAGGCTGGGACAGCTGCAGTTGGGCTGAGATGGTTGCAGGTGGGGGGACCACCTTCAAAGGTGTCTCGTTCGGTGTGGGAGGGGAGCAGCTGCAGAAATGGAGGCTAAGTTCTGAGGTCGCCCACTCCCTGAGCCCAAGGCTTGGTGAGCTCTGTTCTTGGTGGATTTCCTTTATTCTCAGTGGCAGCGGTGGGTGGCGGTGCCAGGTGCAATATTGACGGTCGCTCCTGTGGTTCAATTACCACTGTAGTTTTAAAGTTCACATGGCGGTGGTGGTGAGAGCTTAGGCTTGGCCATGTGGCATCGGAGGATGGGCTCGCCTGGGTGGGTAATGGAAGGCACCGTGCCATTTCCTCACCAGCGCGCTCCATCTCCCTCCCAGCATGGTGGGTGTGCTGGGAAGATTGTGGGCGGGCTGTGATGGCTGCATGGAGAGAGTCCGCCCTCAATGGTGTCCTCTTTGGTGCGGATGTGGAGCTGCTGTGGATGCAGAGGCTAATTTCTGAAGCCACACTCTCTATGAGCCCGGTGCGTAGTGAGCTCTGATTTCGGTGGATTCCCATTCTTGGGTGCGGCGGTGGGTGCGGCCGCGATGGTAGCTCCTGTGGCTCAATTTCCCCTGTAGTTTTAAAATCCGCATGGTGGTAGTGTCTGATGCTTTGGCCTGGCCATGTGGCAACGGAGAGAGGATTCTCCGGGTCTGCCGATGGAAGGCGCAGCGCCAGCACAGCGTGCGCGAAGGCCTGGCAGAGCAGGCCGCGGGCGGTGACGGAGAGTCCCCACGATGTCTTAGTCTTTCAGACTTAGTGGAACGCTTCCCCTGAGCCAGGACAAGCAGCACCACCACAAATATTGGCCAGCTCAGTGCTGCCCCTCTACAGGTGACAGTAGGGGCATCCTCACCTTAGTAGGCCTTTTCTCTTGGAGGTCTTAACCAGTGGAAGGAAGCACGGTACAGAACTGCCCCACCTACTCAGTCCTCCGCTCGCCGTAGTTTTAAACTCCACTTGGCAGCAGTGGCACCCTGCTTGGTGTCTAGTTGTAGCCTTCCCATTTCTGGGTCGAGCTCGTTGCGGGCGGGGAGATGCCGCGTGATCTCTTTGCCAGCACATCCAGCGTGGGGGCCGAGCCTAGCTGGCTGCGGACAGGGAGACTCTGCGCCCGCTCCTCTCCAGCACTGCGGGCGGGCTGGGGTGCCTGTGGGCAGGGAGGTCGCGCTCATGGGCTTCTCGTCCAGGCAGGAGCCGAAGGCGCGGTGGCGTAGGCCCACATCAGCTCTCGTGGCGGCTGGCAGGGATGGCCCACTCCCTGGGCCCCGGGTCGGAGCGAGGTCTGGCTTTCCTCATTCCTGGCGGCAGTGGCTCTGGCACGTTCATTTTCGCTGTAGTTTTAAACTCCACATGGCAGCAGTAGCATCCTGCTTTGTGTCTAGTTGTAGCCTTCGCATTTCGCCAGCTTTCCTGTGGGTGTGGTGCGATCCCTTTCAATTTTATCTGTTGTTTTTTTTTCCAAATTGTTGAGGAGATGGCCGCCCAAGAGACTTCCTAGGCCGCCATCTTGCTTCGGTCTCTGTCTACTAATTTTTAAAAACAGCTTGTTTGGTTACATGGAAAAAAGAGAACATGATTGTTGACTTCTTATCACTTAGCTGTCCACCTTCAAATGCAGCTGCTTCAAATTATCAACCTTGGAGTGGTTAGGGTTCCTATCCTATACAATAAAAGAGTAATATGTAAATTAGCCATCACTCCACAACAAAAATGGTATGCCCATAACAGAAGCTGGAGGCATCGCCCAGGCAATAGGAGCCCAATATCTGCTCCTTGGCCATGGAGAGAGGGGAGAGGTCTCTAGCCAGAGGACCAGAGTTAGAAGTTTGCTTAAATTTTTTCTTTCCTTTTTATTTTTGGTATGGAGTCCATTTCCAAAAAGAAGGGGTATATGTCATTGCATCATTGTCACTTTTTGCCCTCCCTTGGGGATCCTGAAGTAACCCAAATATTTAGCATCAGGACCAAGGTCACAGATTTCCCTCTTAAAATTTCCGTTCTGCCTTAGCCGGTTTGGCGCAGTAGATAGAGCCTTGGCCTGGGGACTGAGATGTCCCAGGTTTTATTCTGGTCAGGGGCCCAGGCCCAGGTTGTGGGATGGTGTTGCTGGAGGGAAGGGACCTCTGGGGTCAGGCGCCCAGAGTTCCAGCCCCCATCTTCCATGCCCCAGGGGCAGTACAGCGGGAGGGAAGGAGCCTGTGGAGTTGCCATCCCACAGTCTGAGCACACAGAGTCCTCGCCCTGTCCTGCCCTGCAGCAGGAGGGAAGAGGCCTGGTGAGCCCAGTGTCCCTGACAGGGCTGTGTGGCTGGAGGGAAGGGACCTCTGGGGCCCTGGAGCCCAGAGTTTGCGCCCCAGCCTGCCGGTATGCAGGAAGAAAGAGGTCTGTGGGGTCGGGAGCCCAGTGTCCACGCCCTGGCAGGCCATTAGGTGGGGGGCGGGGGAGAATCCAGTGGGGTCTCGATGCTGACAGCGCCCTATGGGTGCCAGGGTCCTCCTCCTTCAGCCCCCAGTCGCAGCCCAGCAGCCCCAGTCTCAGACTGGAGGCCCCCTGCCAACAGTCTAGACAGGACCAGTGTAGTGCCGCAGGGGTTGGGTTGCTCAGAAGGCACACTACAGACATCAAATCACTGCCAAGTCCTTCCCCCCCACACACACACACATCACACACACACTCACACAATCACAAATAGTATGGTCAAAGGGGGTGACTCCTGAGGCGTGGCTCCCATGGCAGCTGATGCACAGCTAGGGAGGAAGTCCGACCTGAAAGCCCAAGCACCTAAGCACATGAGCTGCAGGGCATCATGGGCCAGGGCCCTGAGGAGGCCCTAGGACAAGCACCTTCCCAGAGGCTATGTGGAAGGAGGGTAGGAATTTTTTTATTGAAATATATTTTATTGATTTTTTACAGAGAGGAAGAGAGAGGGATAGAGAGTTAGAAACACCAATAAGAGAGAATCATCGACCAGCTGCCTCCTGCACAACCCCTACTGGGGATGTTCCGGCAACCAAGGTCCATGCCCTTGACCGGAATCGAACCTGGGACCTTTCAGTCCACAGGCCGACCCTCTATCCACTGAGCCAAACCCATCTCAGCAAGGAGGGGAGGAATTTTTGGCTAGAGGCCAGGTGAGGGATACTGGTGTCTTTGCAGGACAACACCAGGCTGAAGGACTCCCCCCCAACCCCTATACCCCTTGTACCCCTGTGCACTAATTTTGTGCACTGGACCTCTAGTCTAGTTATAACAGGAAGAGGTCATATTTTAAGAAAGTCAAAATTTAGTAGCATTTGAGTTTTTGCACTTTGATTTTTAAAACAAAAGTTAATCCAATAAGCATGTTTTCATGGAGACTGATTTTGATAATTTATATTTAGCTTTTTGCTAGAAAGCTAGGTCTAGGGCAGCTGTGGGCAAACTACGGCCCGTTCGGCTGTTCTGTCCAGCCCGCAGAGCCGAAAGAACAGAGGGTTCTCTTGCTCTCCCCTCTGCTCCTTCACCAGCAGCCCAAGATGAGAGTGCCAGCATGGTCAGGTTGCTTTTGTTCCGGCCCTCTTGTCCAGTTGAAGAACCCATTGTGGCCCTCCAGTCAAAAAGTTTGCCCACCCTTGGACTAGAGTCTTTGGAACATATCCCTTTCTTTTCTAGAAAATTTCTATTTCAGTACAATAAAAAGTGTCTTCTACTTGGCTGACCATTTTTATAAGTGCTTTGTGGTGGAAGGATAACTAGCTGAAATTGCTGATATTTTATTTCTTTAATTTATAACTGGAGTACAAAGGCACTACAATTGTATTGAAAGGGAAATACATTTTATTAAAGTAACTTTGCTGGGTTATTTCTGATAGCACACTGAAGACACTCCCAAACAAAATCAGCCAGTGTCTTACATGTGTTAGATGTTTAAAAAATATTGGTTGAATGAACGAATGAGCATTGAATTTAATTTAGCTGTCATCATTGTCATAGGAACAAACCCATGGGCAAAGTCTCAGATGTCATTTATGAAAAAGATTCTAATTGGAGTGCTAGCCAGTTTGGCTGAGTGGATAGTGTCAGCCTGCAGACTGAAGAGTCCCAGGTTCTATTCTGGTCAAGGGCATATGCCCGGGTTGTGGTTGCAGGCTTGATCCCCAGTAAGGGGTGTGTAGGAGGCAGCCAATCAATTATTCTCTTTCATCATTAATGTTTCTTTCTCTCTCCCCCTTTCTCTATAAAATAAATAAAATTTAATAAAAATAAAAGATTCTAACTGGAAAATGTTAACCATTCTATACTAATTGTATTTATTTTTATATGGGATGCAGGTGGCCATAAAAATTATAGATAAATCTCAGCTGAATGCAGTGAAGCTTGAGAACACCTACTGAGAAGCACAAATAATGAAAGTGTTAGACGGTCCTCACGTGGTCAGACTTTATCAGGTAGGACTTAGCCTCACATTCTCCATGCTTCTCACGTTCAGTTCCCTATTTTGCATCATCATTTTCCTCTTTTATGTTTTTCAGTGTAATGTTATGCTTTTATTAAGCTGAGTACATGCATCTTTCTATATTCAAATACAAAATTAAGAAAGTAAAAACTAATAGCTTAATTGTCTGAGTTGTCTCTCAGACAGTAAGTTATTTATTTAAAACGCTTATAGTTGTACATTTGTGATTGTGTGCTTAAACCTGCTGGATTTTGATGGTGGAACCATTAGTGAAGACATTGGAATTTTGCTTATTTAAAAACACATACTGTTATTGTTTTATGAAATACCAAGGCTGAAAATCATGTATTGTTAATTGCATACTTGGTGATACTTAGAGCCAAATCTTATTTTGTTTAGATTTTTTTTTATCAAATAAGTCAATGAAATATATTTTTAAAAAATACCTTAAGATATAATTCTTGAGACCAAAACAAGATGATGGCCTAGGTAGTCTCCTAAGCCAACACCTCATCAACAATTTGGATAGGAACAACAGCTAGGGTTGAAAGGGATCGCACCATACCCTCGGGAAAGCTGGCGGAATGGGAAGGCTACAACTAGACACAAAGCAGGGCGCCGCTGCTGCCATGTGGAGTTTAAAACTGCGGCGGAACCGGACCCACTGGAGTCGCAGCCACGGGAATGAGGGAAGCCAGACCTCGCTCCGTCCCGGGCCCAGGGATTGGGCCAGCCTGGCCTGCCCACCTTGGGAGCAAGGGAGCTGATGTCGGGCCTCCGCCACTCCTTCGGCTCCTGCCCGGACTAGAAGCCTTTGAGCTTGGTCTCCACGCCAGCAACCATCTCAGCCCGTCGCTGTCCCAGCCCGCCCGCCATGCTGGTGAGGAGATTGCACGGAGCCTTCCATTTTCAGCCCTGGCTAATCCCTCCTCCGCTGCCTCATGGCCGGGCTGAGGCTTCCGACACTGCTGCCACGGGGATTTTAAAACTACAGTGGAAATTGAACCACAGGAGTGACCGTTGCTGCAGCACCCACCACCACCACCGGCCACCGCCACCTCGAATAAGGGAAATCCACCAAGAACAGAGCTCACTACGCCCCGGGCTCAGGGAGTGGGCAGCCTCAGAACTTAGCCTCCGCATCCGCAGCTGCTCCGCTTCTGCACCGAACGAGACACCTTTGAGGACGGTCTCCCCGCCCGCAGCCATCTCAGCCCGCCTGCCTGGTGAGGAGATGGTGTGGCGCCTTCCGTTCTCGGCCCCGGCGAGCTCTTTGCCCTTCAGGCCCACCGCTGCAGGCCTGAGCCGGAGCCTCTGCTGGGACCCCAAGGAGGGGCACTGCTGCCACCATGTGGATTTTAAAAATACAGTGGAAATTGAGCCACAAACGACACCACCTCAGCCGCTGTTGCCGTGAGTGAGGGAAGCCCACTGAGAACAGAGTTTACTCCACTCCGGGCCCAGGGAGTGGGTGGCTTCGGAGCTTGGCCTCCACGTCAGCAGCCATTCCGCTGAGACTCCTTGTAGCTCGGTCTCCCTGCCTGCAGCCGTCCCAGCCTGCCTGCCATGCTAGTGAGGAGTTGGCGCGGTGCATCAAGTTCTTGACCCCAGCGTCCCAGAGGGGCCATGTGCACTGGGTGAGCTCTGTGCCCCGGGGAAGCAGTGGGACTCGGGGAGAGGGGTGAACCAGAGGAGGAGCTGATTCTATTTATGTGGTCCTGAGATAGTCACCATAAAACAAGCAGACTGCCAAATGAGGAGTCGATTCTATTCATGTGGTCCTGAGATAGTCTCCATAAAACAAGCAGATGGTCAAATGACAGCAGGGAGGGGAAGGAGACCTAAGAGAACAACCGAAGGACTGGTATGCATGAATATAAGCACTACCAACGAACACAGAACTCTGGGGAGGGAGGGCATGAATGGGAGGTGGGGGTGGGAGCAATAGTAAGCTATGTAAAAAAAAAAAAAAAAGAAGAAGAAGAACAAGAAGAACAAGAAGTCTTAGGTGAAAACCAACTTGGAAAAAGGGTGGAGTGAACTGGTGAAGGAGTAACTAGGATATGAAATAAGCCTCCTGAAGGGTTGGCATCTGCATTGGCTCTGAACTCTGACAAGCACAGCAGAGAGAAGAGTGCGTTCCACGTGCGGGGAGCAGCATGTACAAGGGCAAAGGTGTCCTTTCTTTTCTAATGATAAAACATGTAGACAATTTATAAAGGTACAAGGACATAAATAGGAATCATTCATAACTACTGGCCAGAAATAAAGTTGTAGGTATTTTGATGGACTGAAAAAAAAGATATAATTCTTCATAAAATGAAACTGCACCAGTTTTAAGTACAAGCTATGTTTCTTAAAAGAATTTTTTTCTCATATTTTTAAACAGTAATTCACGTTTGTGAATAGTAATGTAATACCCAATGCTTGTAATATTTTTATTTATTAATTTGTACAATGTTTTTAAATTGGAAAACTTGTTTCAAACTAAAATGTAACAGAAAAAAATGCAAGAATTATTTTTAAACTTCCAGAGTTTTAAGTTTTCAATGGTTCTGGAAGCAAGCCTACAGACATTTAAATGCAAATTAGTTACAATCTTTCCTTAGAACAGATTTAGTTTATCCGCTTGACTTCAGAACAACCACATTTTTTCTGCTGGGGGAAGTGAGACTAGCCAAGGCCACTCCTTCAATAAGGAGCTTTATAATTAATATGAGTGGCCCAGTGCATGAAATTTGTGTGTGGGGTGGGGATGTCCCTCAGTCCAGACTGCACCCTCTTCAATCTGGGATCCCTCCCGCAATTTGGAACTGCTGGCTCCTAACCACTCACCTGCCTGCCTGCTTTATTGTCCCTAACTATTCTGACTATTGGCCTGTCCTCCCCACCTGCCTTCTCACCTCTATTGCCGCCCTTGCTGGCCTGCTATCCCCCAACTGCCCCCCCCCCCAGCCAGTCTGTTTGCCCCAACTGCTCCCCCTGCTGGTTTGCTGTCCCCCCCCCCCCCCCCCGCAAGCCTTCTGCACCCAAACACCCACCCTGCCTGCCTGATCACCACCCAAATGCCCTCCCGCCCTGGCCCCGTCACCCTTAGCCACCTCTGCCTTGGCCCCGCCACCATGGCTTTGCCCAGAAGGAAGTCCAGAAGGTCTCCAAGTCTCATTTACCTTTTATTAATATAGATATTATTTATTTCAACAATTTTGAGAATCTATACTGATTATAATTATCCAAGCCATTTACTTTGGTAAATTCTCTAAAACTTTTAAATTATGAATCAGGAAAGAAAAATCACGGTGAAAATTAGACTTTTTAAAAAATATATATATTTTATTGATTTTTTAAGAGAAGAAGAGAGCAGGATAGAGTTACATATATCAATGAGAGAGAATCATGGATCAGCTGCCTCTTGCACACAACCTATTGGGGATGTGCCCAAAACCAAGGTACATGCCCTTGACCAGAATCGAACCCGGGACCTTTCAGTGCACAGGCTGAAGCTCTATCCACTGAGCCAAACCGTTTCGGCAAAAATTAGACTTTTCTTCGCACACTCAGGTGTGGGCATCCATCTGATAGAATCACCACGTGTCTTCCTTTGCCCACCTCCTGTTTGCTTTGGGAAAATTCAATACATGATTCTGCCACCTTCCTTTTCGCGATTAAATTAAATGCATGCTTAATAGAAAATGACAGATATTCAATTTTATCCTGTTTCGCTTTCTGTAGTAATGGTTAGCTTTTAGTTTTTCTTGCCAACAATTGCCTGTCCTAATGTGTTCTTGGGTAATTTTTAAACAAAGAATCTCCCGGGGAGAGAGCTGACAGCTTTAATCTCTCTAGCTGCCCAGCCTTTTCTCTCCAGGGGCAGAGGATCTGGCTGCTTTTTAGAAATTGTATACTTTCAATACCAAATATGAATTAGGATTTCAATTTCAACAGGCAGCCACATAAATAAATATGATAACAGCACTCTTTCTTGAGCCTGATTTTTATTTTATTATATTTTATTTTATCTTACTAAGGTATTATCTGTGTATATAGCTTACCATTGCCCCCCCCACCTCCCATTTATGCCCTCCCTCCCCAGAGTTCTGTGTTCGTTGGTTCTACTTATGTTCATGCATACCAGTCCCTCGGTTGTTCTCCTATCTCCCCCAGGTCTCCTTCCCCTCCCCGCTGTCATTTGATAATCTGCTTGTTTTATGATAACCATCTTAGGACCCCATGAATAGAATTGGCTCCTCATTTGGCATTCTGCTTGTTTTATGGTAACTATCTCAGGACCATATGAATAGAGTCCTCTCCTCCTCTGGTTTTCACCGCCCCTTCCCCTGGGTCCCACTGCTTCTCTTGGGACACATGGCTCGCCCGGGGCACACTGCACCCTGGGACACTCGGCTCACCCGGGGCACACAGCCCCCTGGGACACAAGGCTCACATGGGACACCTGTCCACTTTGGGGGATAGGGCTCACCCGGGGCACACGGCCCCCTTGGACACACGGCTCACCCGGGGCACTCGGCCCCTGGTACTCTAGGCTCACCCAAGGCACACGGCCCCCTGGGACACACAGCTGACCAGGGGCACTCGGCCCCCTGGGACACTCGGCTCACCCGGGGCACACGGCCCCCTGGGACACTCAGCTCACCCAGAGCACACGGCCCCCTTGGACACACGGCTCACCCGGGGCACTCGGCCCCTGGTACTCTAGGCTCACCCAAGGCACACGGCCCCCTGGGACACACAGCTGACCAGGGGCACTCGGCCCCCTGGGACACTCGGCTCACCCGGGGCACACGGCCCCCTGGGACACTCAGCTCACCCAGAGCACACGGCCCCCTGGGACACTCGGCTCACCCGGGGCACACGGCCCCCTGGGACACTCGGCTCACCCGAGGCACACGGCCCCCTGGGACACACAGCTGACCCGGGGCACTCGGCTCCCTGGGACACTCGGCTCACCCGGGGCACACGGCCCCCTGGGACACTCGGCTCACCCGGGGCAAACGGCCCCCTGGGACACTCGGCTCACTCGGGGACACTGCCCCCTGGGACACTCGGCTCACCCGGGGCACTCGGCCCCCTGGGACACACGGCTAACCAGGGACACCCTTCCCCTTTGGGGGGTATGGCTCACCCGGGGCACATGGCCCCCCGGGACACTCAGCTCACCCGGGTACACGGCCCCTCTAGGGTGTTTGGGTCTCATATTGGAGGTGCCGCACTAGCTCCTTGATAGCATGGTGGGCGGGTTGGGACAGCTGCAGTTGGGCTGAAATGGTTGCAGGCGGGGGGACCACCTTCAAAGGTGTCTCGTTCAGTGTGGGATCAGAGCAGCTGCAGACATGGAGGCTAAGTTCTGAGGTCGCCCACACCCTGAGCCCAAGGTGTGGTGCGCTCTGTTCTCGGTGGATTTCCTTTATTCGCGACAGCAGTGGCGGGTGGCGGTGCCAGGTGCAGCAGTGACGGTCGCTCCTGTGGTTCAATTACCACTGTAGTTTTAAAGTTCACATGGCGGGGGTGGCGAGAGCTTCGGCTCGGCCATGCGGCCTCGGAGGAAGGGCTTGCCTGGGCAGCTAATGGAAGGCGCCGTGCCATTTCCTCACCAGCGCGCTCCATCTCCCTCCCAGCATGGTGGGTGTGCTGGGAAGATTGTGGGCAGGCTGTGATGGCTGCATGGGGAGAGTCCGCCCTCAATGGTGTCCTCTTTGTTGCGGATGTGGAGCTGCTGTGGATGCAGAGGCTAATTTCTGAAGCCACGCTCCCTGTGAGCCCGGGTCTTAGTGAGCTCTGATTTCGGTGGATTCCCATTCTTGGGATCGGCGGCGGGTGCGGCAGCGATGGTAGCTCCTGTGGCTCACTTTCCCCTGTTGCATGGCGGTAGTGTCTGATGCTTTGGCCTGGCCATGCGGCAGCGGAGAGACGATTCTCCTAGTCTGCCAACGGAAGGCGCAGCGCCAGCACAGCACTCACGAAGGCCTGGCAGAGCAGGCCGCGGGCGGTGGCAGCGGTGGAGGCCGCGGGATCCGCGGGTGTGGCGCAAAGGCAGGGCTGAGCTGGTCGCGGGTGGTGGCGGAGAGTCCCCGCGATGTCTTAGTCTTTCAGACTTAGTGGAATGCTTCCCCTGAGCCAGGACAAGCAGCACCACAAATATTGGCCAGCTCAGTGCTGCCCCTCTACAGGTGACAGTAGGGGCATCCTCTCCTCGGTAGGCCTTTTCTCTTGGAGGTCTTAACCAGTGGAAAGCAGCACGGTACAGAACTGGCCCACCTTCTCAGTCCTCCGCTGAGCCTGATTTTTAAAAGTGCCTTTTGGTATTCCAATTTCTTTATAATTTTGCCTTAGAACTAAATTCTTTCTGGTTATAATCTGACTTAGAGACAAAAGACTTTTCTTGCCCACTCTGGTTGGTGACTTCCAGGGCTTGGTACAGTTTTACCCACAGTGAATGTTACCACCATTACCAGTGCTGTTTTGGCTGCTCAGGCGAAATTTTTCCTCCACACATCCTTGTCTCAGGTGCCATTTAATGCCAGGGTGACATCCAGCATCTGGAAGGGTTCAGGAATCTGAAGCAGGCTGCATGGAAACTAATAAAGAGACTAGAAATGTAACAGAAATTGTAATCCATGGGGAGCCAGAGGAGGGCTCAGCTTTAGTAACCAAGATCTCTGAGTCTCTGGATCCCTTGCTCTTTATTAACACAAATTGTCCTCAAACAAAGCAGATATACACACCAATGGTTAAGGTTTAGTATAGAGTGGGCATTGTCAGTTTTGGGGGAACTGCCTTTGGCTGTTCAGGTGTTTGGCCAGCGGGAGGCAATAACATGTAGATTAAATTGCCCTCATGTGTCTCGCAGCAAGCAATCATGTATGCATCTTTTTCAATTTGGGGGAAATGCTTTTCAGCTATTCCAGTAGGCAATAATATGTATCTTCAGCCCTGCTGAAGCCTCCAGATCCCATCAACCTTTTCTTTTTAAATATATTTTATTCATTTTTTAAGGAGAGGAAGGGTGAAGGATACAGAGCCAGAAACATCGAAGAGAGAGAAACACTGATCAGCTGCCTCCTGCATACTCCACACTGGGTATGTGCCTGTAACCAAGGTACATGGCCTGATTGGAATCGAACCTGGGATGTTTCAGTCCACAGGCCGACACTCTATCCAATAAGCCAAACCAGTCAGGGTCCCATCAACCACAACCATTTGTTCAAACTTTTTGCATTTATGACATGCTGGAATTAGCCTCCAGCAGAAATATATATTTATATTTATATATATATATATATATATATATATATATATATATATATATATCCTTGAGTCTATTCTATGATTCCACAGTGATATCTAATCATAAATGGGCATTTTAATGAGGTATGGAATATTTGCATGGTTTCAAATTATCTCCCCACAAAATGCTCACACATTACAAAGGAACACTGCCTGCAGACAAGACCTTAAATCAAATGATCAGTGTGAACATCGCCACAATTGAAATTACATACCACCTAATCAGATACTATCAGACAAGCATATTTATAATATTTTTCCCAAAGATGTGTAATATGACTGTAATTATGAGGAAGCATCATGTAAAAACATCTATCAAATAACTTCAAACTTCAAGTGTCAAGATAACGAAAGTCAAAAAAGACTGAGCAATTGCTCTAGACGAAAAGCAACTACAGAGGGGACAACTAAAATCACTGTTCCATTCTGAACTGCGTCCTTTTGCTATTAAAGAAATTGCTAGAACATCTGGAAAAACTTGGGTAGGTTGTGAGGACCAGATAGTAGTGATTCATTGGTGTTGGTGTCCTGATTTTGATAGTTGTTTGAGGTTATCAAAGAGAATGTCCTTGTTTGTGGAAAACGCACATTACAGTATTAAGGCATGATGGGACCTGAAATTGCTAACTTAATGCTTAGATGGTTTGGGGTGGGGGCAGGAGGCCTTTATACTGTACTGGCAACTTTTCTTTCAGCTTGCAATTGCTTGAGGGAAAGCATTTGTAAGTAGTGGTACAAGACTAAGGTGACCAGACGTCCCACTTTTGGTGGGACAGTCTCAATTTTTAACAATTTGTCCCACTTCTCACAGCATTTTTATAAAAGTCCCGATTTTTGCCGAGACTGGTTTTTCTCACTGGTTAGAGTGTCGTTCTGCAGACTGAAAGGTCTTGTTTCGATTCCAGTCAAGGGCATGTACAATCGTTGCGGGCACATTCCTGGTGTGGGGTGTGCAGGAGGCAGATGGTCGATGTCTCTCTCTCATCAATGTTTCTATCTCTCTATCTCTCTTCTCTCCCTTGCTCTCTGTAAAAAAATCAATGATATATATATATATATATATATATATATATATATATATATATATTTTTAAGTCCCGATGTTTGGAAAGAATGCATGACAACCTAGGGAACCGCGGGAGAACGGAAGGGAATATATGGTTTTTGGAGGCCATGTGGCTATTTAGCCAGGATATGAGTTTTATATTATTTTTGTTAATTTTATTATGTTAAACTTTAATAATAACAAATAATTGTTGAGAACTGATTAGTGAGAACTGCTTATCAAAGTTTGCATTGTTGATCAGTTGTTAGAATTCAACCACCATTGTTTGGACATAATGAACAATGGCATTTTTGGGGATTGGCAGTGATGAAAACATTTTGTGACTGTCTCTCAGAGGATACACATAGTACTGCGTGCTAGTAAACTAGTTAAACAAATGACGTCATTACAAATCACCTATTCGGATAATTTAGTTTAAGTAATTTATTTATTTCATAAATACATACATTTTCTTGAATAAAGGAGACAATACTCATATTATTTATATTTTATAGTGGCAGCAAAAGTCTAGCGCTGGCTTTGAAAGTGACACCTGTGACTATACATAGTTTTTTTTAATTTATTATATTTGTAAATGGTACTTAATTTTGAAATTTAAAAAAATATATTATAAGTGAAAACAAGATGGAGGCATAGGTAAATGCCTAACTGCACCCTCACACAACAATTTCAAAAAATTACAACTAAAATACAAAATGGACATTATCCAGAAATACAGAAAAGTTGACTGACTGGAATTTCTACAACTAGAAGGAAAGAGAAAACCAGAAGGAAAACCAGAGGAGCTGTAAAAGCCTAAGGTACAGAGATACGGTGGGCGCCTGGGGAGAGGACTGAGCTGGAGAGGAGGGGCGGCTGAGTGCCTGGCTGGCGTTTCCTAGCGGGAAGGAGATAAAAGCTCCGGACTGTACTGAACTCCAGTTCGGACTGCCCTGAACCCCAGTTCTGGGTGATACCCTGGGGACCCAGGCTCATACAAAGGGAGTCCAGGCTGTAAGGCAAAAACTCAGGGGAACAGCAAAAGGCAGAGTCCTGGAGGCGCACACTCGTTGTGCACAGAGAAGGGACTGTTGACTGTGCTGCTGGATTGCCCTAGCGGGAAGGAAACAAAAGCTCCTGGCTGCACTGAATCCCACTTGGAACCCCACTTCCAACTGCCCTGAACCCCAGTTCCAGGCTCATTGGGAGAGATACTAGACTCTGATAGCGGGCGAAATTCGAGGGCACCTTTCTCCCAGAGGTGCTTGCAGCGAGTACCAAAGGACACTGATGAACACTGAGACTCAGGAACCTCATAGGGCGGGGCTGAGGGAAAGCCAAGGCTGTAGGTTCCACCCTGAAAATCCTCCCCATCCAAGCTGAGCACAAAGGTTTTTACAATTTTCCAAGTCTAGTCCAATAAGGATGTCTCCCGGCATAGACACAACTGATCCTCACAGTCAATTGGCCTGGAAGTCAGTACCTCCCAGTGATACCAACAACAAACAAGACTTAACTACATTAAGGCTATACACACAGTCCACAAAGGGGTGCACCAAGAGAGTCCACTTCAGGTAACTGGGAGGCTGACCCAATGAACCATATAGGACACCTTAACACACAAAGCCGCCTTACCCACTCAGGGAAGCTGTGATAATGCCCAGACAAGGGAACACATCACAAACGAATGAAATGAGTCCTATGAGGATATGAAAAGAGTTCAACTAGAAATAAAAAGGGATCAACTGGAAATAAAGAAATCATTGTCTGAAATAAAAAATGTTACACAGAGTCCTAAAAATAGAATGGAAGATTGCAAGAATCAAGTCAAAGATTTGGAACATAAAGAGCCAGAAGACACTCCTCCGCAGAAGCAAGAAGGCAAAAGAATCCAGAAAGTTGAAGATGGTGTAAGAAACCTCTGGGAAAACTTCAAGCGAACCAACATTAGAATTATGGGGGCCCCTCAAGAAGAGAGAGAGCAAGATACCAAAAACATACTGGAAGAAATAGTGACAGAAAACTTCCCCACCTGGTGAAAGAATTAAACTTACAAGTCCAGGAAGCGCACAGAGCCCCAAACAAAAGGAATCCAAAGAGGACCACACCAAGACACATCATAATTAAAATTCCAAGAGCAAAAGACAAAGAGAGAATATTAAAAGCGGCAAGAGAAAAGCAGTTATTACCTATAAAGGAGCACCCATACAATTGTCAGCTGATTTATCAAGAGAAACCATGCAGCCTAGACGGGTATGGCAAGAAATATTCAAGGCGATGAATATCAAGAACCTAGAGCCAAAATTACTCTACCCAGCAAAGCTATCGCTCAGAATTGAAGGCCAGTTAAAGAGCTTCAGAAGTAAAAAACAAACAAACAAACCAAAAGGCAAAAGGACTTACTGCCAAACCAGAAGTAAATGATTTGCTGAAAGGTGTTTTTTAGGAAGAGGAAGAAAATAAAGATAAAAATGATGAACAACACATCTGTAACTATCAACAAGTGAATCTAAAAGCCAAGGGAATTAAAAAACCTGATGAACAATATTAACTGGTGAATATAATAGAATCAGAGGTATGGAAGGGGAGAGAACTGATGATTCTCGGGGAAACGGGGAGTGGGTGATGCGGAAAGAGACTGAACATAAACTGTGCACCTATGGATGAGGACAATGGGGGGTGGGGAAAGGGCAGAGGGTGGGGTTGGAAACTGGTAGAAGGGAGCAATAGAGGAGAAAAATGAGGAACATTTATAAGAATATGAACCATAAAAATTTATTAAATAATATATATTACAATACTATTTTTGCGTTCTATGAAAATTTTTATTGTCCCATATAGGCCACATTTTTAATCAAAAACACCCTCCCGCCCCGGTCACTGGTGTCCTGCTTTACCAAGGTTAAAATCTGGTCACCTTATACTAGACTAAGTAGTAATTTCAACCACATCCGCATACTGCCAGTGGTAGGTTGCTAATTTAGTATGCTGATGTGGTGGAAAGCAGGTGATCCAAGACAAAAAGCCATCCTTATTAAAACTGTCAATCAGTATTCCCACCCCAGGCTCAGGTTCCATGCCCAAGCTTCACGTTGGTCATGTCCTTGCAGGTTACAGGGAGCCGGGATGAGTAATTCCTGACTACAACCATCACCTCTGAAAGCCAATTCAGCCATCCCTTCTGTCCGAAATTTCCCATTGTTCCCCTGTGAAAACAGACACAAGTGGTGTGATCTAGACTGCATAAGCTCTGAGGTGTCTTCCAGTTCTAGAAGCAGGTGATTTCAATATGATTTTTTCTATTTTATTGTGAGAATGTTATGCTGCATCACTTCTGAACTCGTGGTGACACATACTGGGCGGTGGATGCAAACTGCAGAGAGAGGTGGTCCTTTAAGTCCTCGGAAACTGCAAGCTCAGAGATGAAAAAGCAGTAAGGCCGATTCTCCAGGACAGCCTCTCCTTTTCCCTGTCAAAGATAGTTAATGGTTAGAAATTGCTAATTAGACTTGTGTTATTTGTTAATCCTAAATTTGAACAGCAGAAAGAAATGGTGCCTGGAATGAGGCCTCAGAAAAAGGGCATCAGGAGAAACCAGTTTTCAAAACAGAATACGACCAGGTTAGGCCTAGAAAATGTGAAGGTTTTGAAAACATAAAGCTGTTCAATATATATTATCACAAAATTGATATTAGCATTCTCTATCGAGAGTTCCAATTTTGATCAGCAAAATTTAGATTCATTCAGAACAGCTCAAGTTTTAGTTGTTCTGTTCTTTTCTCATATGACTTATATTTGTTTCAAAGCAGGGTCAAGCAGAATTCATAGTTACTTGACTGTATTTGTGTAATTATCAGGGAAAGGTCAGTGAGCATTTCATGCAATGCAATTTTGACCAGAAAGATAGATGAAGGTACCATATGGTAGACAATTTAAAACATCATTTGATTTGCTGTTACAATAGCTTGTTATAAAAAGTAAGCATCTGTGTCCATGTGGTGGGGGAAGAAAAGGAGGCATGTGTGATTATCATTAAGTAATGTTTCTGCTTACTTCCTTCTAGGACCACGGTGGGCTGCACTTCTTGGCCCCTAGTGTTTGGTGCAAAGAATTGTGAGTAGAAATGACAAGTGGTACATTTAATTGTTGTGAGTCCCTCCAAACTACCTTTTCCTGTGTCACTGTGATTGGCAATATTCAGGATGGTGGTGGCTCCATCTGTGGGGCACTTTAAAGTGGAGAAAGCAGAGTACTCAAGTAATACTCACACATAGACACACAACATGCATGATAAATAATCCTTTGTTGTATAAGCTACTGAGATTTCAGGACTGTATGTTATTGTGACCTGCCTTGTTTATCTGACTGATACATGTAAGGAAGATGCAACATCTAGGACTTCACAGGGGTAAGATTGAATGTAGACTTGGCTAAATCCAGAACTCTGAAGTCAGTGCTAGGCAAGAAAGGGGTATCTCCCATCCCTTCTGTCCACACCTCAAGCCCCTCATACCTCTCATGTTTGAAACCATTGGTTGAGCCTCTCTGTGGACAAGATGAGCAAGTGATTTTGCTGGGACTGAGGTGCCAGAGGAATGGCAGCTTGATCACAAAGACATCCATCAGGTCCTAGGGCACTGTGGTGGGTAGAAGAGGCAGAACAAGATCCTATGTGGCTCACAGAAACCACACTCCATAGCAAGCCCCTCACAACCAGGTCCACACAGAGAGAGAAAAAGCCCCTGAATCTAACAGTAGGAAACAGAGGTCCCAATCACTGTCTGACTCCAGTCCTTAAGCCCATCGGATCCAATATAAGACACCAGCAATATATGGAGCCCCTAGGAAATAGGCAGAGCTGATAACTATGGAGAGAGAAAAGAACTAAGAAAGAAAGTCAAAGCCAAGAGACAGGACAATCCCAGACCAAGGAGCCAAACCTCACCACGTTGCCACCCTATTGTCCTCACAGGAGGCTGACATGAAGAAAAGGAGCTTACTGCTAGCTTCTTGGAGAGGCTCATGCTCTCAAGTCCCCAGAGATTGACTCTCTAGATGAGACAGTGTCCAGTGGTCAGACAGAGGGAGCCTGACTCATCAGCTGAGGCAGGATACACAAGGCCAAAGAGCCAATGGAGTTCCCCAGTGATGATGGCACCTGCACTGTCCATTGTCCTGAGCCAAAAACAGGGTCTCAGACTGGTTGGCCACATTCTGGAATCATGAGGGAGACTTATTAGAAAGCATAAAGTCCGTATCCCACCCCTGATCTACTGAATTCAAACCTCCTTGAGATACAGCCCTGGACTCTGCATTTCAAAATAAGTTTGCTGTAGCAGCAACATTTGAAAACCAAGAATGCACGACTTACCTAACTCCTGGACACTGGTAACTCCTGACCAACTGCTCCTGTGGCTCAGCACTTACAGTTTCCCTTAAGTTGTTTTTCTCAGCTCCATGGAAACAGCAGCCTCTCCAGGGCTGCAGGACCCACCCAATAAAAGGTGCATCACAATTTCCATAGCTACCTTACGGGCCCTACCAGACCGGTGCAAAATATTATATTCTCGAGGAGAAGGCTCACTATGTATTTTCTGTAAAGTCAGATAGCAAATGTTTTTGGTTTTCTGAAATATTGTAACCACTCCATTCTGCTGTCCTAGTATAAACATAGTCATAAACAACATGTAAATAAGAGTATGGGTGTGTCCCAATAAAACTTTATGGGAACTGAAAGCAAAGTGTCATATCATTTTCACCTGTCACAAAATATCATTTTCAGATTTTAAGTTACTTACAAATTTAAAAACCATTCTCCGCTCTGGGCATAACAGGATTACGCTGGAGTTGGCCTGCAGACCATATTTTGACAAGCCTTGCTCTAGGATGTAAGAGGGGTGCATATTTCTTCCTCGTCCATGCCTCCTCAAGGATGATGAGTAATAACTGGCCTCACCCTGGCCCCAAGGAGAGGTGAAGTTGTGTACTCAGCTCCACTTGCCATCAGAGCTCAGTAGCTGACATGGTCTGCCCCATCTAATGACAGAGTAGAAAGCTGCCTTTATAGTGAGATTTTGGAGGACACCAAAGTGTTAAACTCCTCCTACTACTTAAGCAGACTCACCAAGAAGCTGGCCAAGAAAGGACAGCAAACTCCTGTAAATGCTCCAGAAAAATGGCTGCAGAGCTTAGCCAATCTCAGGGAAGGGTTGATCAGTTGCACACAGTTGTGACAAGCATGCCTTTGCTCCCTGCCCCTCCAACTCTGCAGACATCACCAGAGGATCTCTTCCCTACTGAACCCACAACACTCTAAGCTAAATCCTGCAGGGTGGAGGCTGAACAGCAAAGAGGCATTTATTTCTACAGCCAAGTCCACTGAGACCAAGACCCAAATGACAACAAAGCAGAGGTAGCCGAACTCGACTCCTGGGGTGGGAGTGCCCAGACATCATTCAGGGATGCTGTGTCAAGCCTGCTACTGGGAGCGTGGTGTCCCATGTGGTTTGCACACACTCACTGCCCCCAGAAACCACCCTCCAGGCAGAGACCTGGAAAGTTCTCTCAGGGATCAGGAATAATTGAGATAGGAAAAAGAAACACTATTGAAATAGATGCTCTAAGGTGGGCAGAACACTGACTCTAGCAGAAGAACCAATTCCTTGGGTCTTGAACTTCCCCCACCTTCCCCACACAGCTCCCAAGTACTGTGTGGAGTTAGAGGCAGAAAGAATGCTGATATGCAATAAGGGCCACTCTAGGCAGAGGAATGAGTGCCTTATAACCTTTAGTGACCCTGCATTTCACACATTGTGCATAGGAGAAAACTGAGGCACACAGTGATGACACAACTTAGAAAAACCCTGTACTAAGCTAGTGCTGTCCAATTGGAATACAATGAACCATAAGCATGATTTAGAAATGTCCAACAGCCACACTAAAATGGTAAAGAGAAACAGGTGAAACCAAATTCAACAATATATTCTCTCAAAACCAATCAATACATAATGTTATCATTTTAACATGTAATCAGTTAAAATTATTGATGACATGTTTTCCTTTTTGGTACTAAGTCTTCAATATACAGCATGTATTGGACACTTCCAGCACATCTCACTTTGGAACAGCCGCATTTCAAGTGATTGGTACCCACACATGGTTGGAACTGCCACACCAGACACAGGGCAGGCACAGGGCAGACAGAGTGCAGTGCCAGACACAGGGCAGACACAAGACAGTGCCAGACACAGGGTAGTCCCACACACAGGGAAGTTTGAAAACACCCTTCTCTGACTGAATTTTCTGATGTTGTAGAACTTGCCTTTGCCTCCTCTGTGCACAAGGGGCAGGCAAAGAATGAAGTGGTGGAGACAGGGGTAAGAAGACACTGAAAGGGAGTTTAGAACCCTCCAAGGCCACATCTTCCCTCCTACACGCCCCTGTAAACTTTTTCTGTAAATAGCCAGAGAGTAAATATTTTTGGCTTTGTGGGCCATACAGTTGCTGTCACAACTACTCCTCAATGCCTGAGGCCTGAAAGCAGACAGAGACAAGATGTCAGTGACTGGGTGTGGTCATGTTCTGATAAAACTTTATTGACACAAACAGGCAGTTGCTCAAATTTGGCTGACAAGAGTTTGCTGATTTCTGATTTAGGGTCTTCTCCTAAATAGACTTCATAACTCTCACAGATGAAAAGCATAAGTAAAAGATTGCTTGCAATTAACCCTGTGTTGGCTCCAGTCCCTGAGAAAAATGACCAAGAATTGGGTTAACATTTCCATGAAGGTTGAATGTGATCTTCAGGATGAAGGGAGTAAAACCAGAACGCCCTTCCTCACCAAATACTCTTCATGGTTTGGTGGTAAGAGGTACACACCTAGAGCCACCTACTTGGTTTTAAATCCCAACCATGCCAAGGTTCAGCTGTGCAATCCTGGACCAGTTTCTTAACCTTCCTGTGCCTGAGTTTCCTGCTCTGAACAATGTGGATGGGGTTGGCAGTGGTCCCTGTCTGGAATAGCTGTTGTGAGGGTTAAATGAATTAGGACACAGAGAGCATAGTAGTGGGCATGACACACATTGGCACTCAGTACACGATACCTACTATTGCACATTGAGCCCTTGTCACAGGTCACATTTCATGGTTGGTGTATCTTCACCAGAGTCCTCAGAGCATGATCCAGGGTGGGTGCTGATAACCCCATTCCACTGACAAGCATGTGAGCCCGGAGAGGTCAGGTTGCTTGGCCCCATGGCAGTGGCAGAGCTGGATGCAGTGATGTGAGCTTTTCTCTGAAAGGAGCAGTTCTCAGCCTGAGACTGTTCTGCCTCCAGAAGATGTTTGTTGACATCTAGAGACACTGCTGGTTGCCACAATTTGGGGGATTTTCTGCCTCGCGTCTAGTAGATGAAGACCTGGGATGCTGCTCAATATCTTACAATGGACAGGACAGCCCTTGTCACCAGGAGCTGTGGCATCTGAGAAGCCCTGATTAAATAGACTTAGCTAGGGATTCCTCAAAGGCAGAAAGGATTCTAGTGCATGGAGTCTATCCAGGAGCAATTCCCAGGGAAGAGAGAGCTGAAGTGAGAATGGAAGAGGAGGCAGAGAGGAAAGGTTTAGTTATCACTCCTTCTACCACTGTGGGCACCAGGAGCTGCATCACCTGGGCGAAGAGCAGGTCACATATTTCAGAGATTTCCCAGCAGAGGATGAGGGAGCAGGGTGCTTGTACCCCACTTCCTGCCAGTCACTGGTAAGGGCTGCTCCAGGGAGCACTGATTCCCTGACCCTGCTCTTGTGTCTGACCCCTGGGCAGAGAGATCCCAGAGGCCAGATAATCCCTCAGACACTAAACCCTGAACCTGGGAGCTGGCCCTGGTTGTTGTGCTCAGAGGAGGGGATGTACGCACAGCTAGCCAGTGTTCCACTGTTACATGCTGGACCCCAAGAGGCTCACATTGACAGCCCACAAATAAGGGATGTTCTCACACAGTCTGGCTTCTAGTAAGAGTCTACAAGTGATATGTTGGGGTATGAGCCCTTGTGGAGAGAGCTGTCTTGGAAGGGTCACAGGGCATCTGATCCTCCCTAATGAATCAGCACTCGGGGGGTGAGGGGGAAGGCTGTATGCCATGGACTGGCTTGGTGGCCCCAGACCCTGATCCAGAGCAGGAATGGACATGGCCATAACCACTTCAGGACACTCTGAGACACTTAATGCCACAAGAACATGAGACTCGTCTCCCCACTGCTCATGAAGGACTATCTGTGTGAAAACACACTAACCCCAGACATGTAAGACCCTACCACAGAGCCTTTTCCAAAAAGCGGTCCAACTAGGCAATGGAGGAGAGATGGAGCACCATGCAGACAGGTGTGGTTACCTCAACCTTGCCAGGAAGGACATCTACTTGGAGAAGAGCCTCTCTGCTCAGCCAAGGTCACTTTAGCAGAGGGAGACTCAGAGCAGTTATCCCTCTGAGAGTATCAATGGGGCCACAGAAGGTGAAATAAAATGAAGTTAACTGAATGAACCTATAACTTAACACTGATTTGTTGAACAGACAATCATGGAGTGCCTAAAAAATGGCAGACCTCCTTGTAAAAACTTTTCAAATATTAATCCACTTAATAATAACAATAGACCAGGATAATGATGATGTTAACATCAACAGCCTGCAGTCACTACCATCTGTCTCAGTGTAGTGAGCAGGCAAATCACTGAACATATTATCATATCCCCTCCTACTGGTGAAGGAAGCATTTCCTTCCCCTCTGCTGCTTTGATGACTGCTGATTGAGTGTTCACCTGGTGCAAGGCCGTATTCTATGGGCTTTATATTGAAAACTTCATTGTCGTATTCATTCCCTACAACTATATCTTCAAGTCTAATAACAGCATTACAGCAGCTAACATTTGAGTGTTCTCTCTGTGCCAAGTACCATAGCTCATAGAATCCTCACATAATTTCTATGAAATGGGTGCTATCAATATTCCCACTTTACAGAAACTGAGGCACCCAGGTGTAAAGGGTCTTGGCCAAGTTCAATCAGGACTCCAGAGCCCATGCCCCTGCCACTACCCCATGCCAGCTGCAGGCCAGCCAAGAAGAGAGTGGTTACTTATTAGCCCAGAGAAGTGTGGCCAGTTCTCATTGGAAGAAAAACTGAGACCACTGACACAAACTTTAGGTTCTAGGTTCCCCTGCTGGCCCCAATATTCAGACCTCTTGTCCTCTAGTTCCAAACTGCTGGGTAATTTTGGGGATCAGGTGCACCCATAGGACAGCTTACCAAATTCGGACTGCAGCCTGGGATACATGAACCTGAACAGGTCATCCTCAGCCTGGTCCTCTTCCTCCTCTGAAGAAGTGTGCAATTCTTCACGTGTGCAGTTTGGGACCTACTTTGAGCTGAAAGAATATGTCTCAATGCAGGTTCCCTGGGTCCCACCTGTTCCCCAACCTGCACAGCCTGAGGATCTCCATAGGGTGTGCCTGAGCTCACTGAGACACATAAGGGCCCATTGGCAAGAATGACCCCTCCCATGGAATGACAACACCCATAGACTCCTGGACCCTCAATACCTCACCTTCTCCCACTGACACTACAATGCTGGTTCCAGCTGCCCTAGAGGGTGTAGCTTGTCCTCCTGAGAGGAGAGAAACTGCAGGAGGTTCCTTCACCTGCGGAAGTGGAAAGGTGGCCTCTGCATCCCTTCTTGGCTGACCAGCACCACTGTCCCCTGCTCTCCATTGCCACTGTGACCCGGGCAATAAAGATGCAACAGGAAGTCATTATAAAGTATGGTGATGGGGACCCTCCCGGACAACACAACCCCTAGGCATGCCGAGCCAGACCCATGGACCTGCTCCAAAAGTGTAGGAAAGGTCTGGGCACAGGTCAGGGAAAGGTTTTACCTCTCATGGTCCTTCTCATCCCACCTGTCATGGTTGTTGACTGGCAACTGTAGGACATGAGCAAAAAGAATGTGATTGGTCTCCCTTCAGTCACCCATCAAAGCAAAAGAATGCTCCCAAACACTCCCGTGGCCCTCAAGCATAATCTACAAATCAACCTGGAGGCTTTTATACCTGACCCTTTTCAAGCCAGTTCACTGTCACTAGTAGGTTGAGCACTTGCTGTATATGAGCATGGCACGTTACAGGCACCATCTACTTGTAGTACGCAAACATAAGACAGGTCCATTTTTCAAAAGATAGAACTGAGGCTCGGTGATGTTATCTACCTTATTCACGGTCACACAACTGATTAGTTGCAGAGGCTAGATATGAAATCAGGTCATCTCGTTATGTAAGCTTAATGTGTTGTGCGTTATTGGGCCACGGGTCTCTTGCTTTCCACAACAGGATGGCTCTGTGCTTGTGAATAGACCTTCTTTGTGTTTCAAAGGAGAAATGTAATAATCAACCCCAGATGTGCAGAGCACTGAGTTGTGAATGACTAAGATCTACGTTCCAGTCCAGGTTCTGGAGATCACAGGCTGTGTGTCTTTGTGCCAAGCTGCTTCCTCACCTCTAAACTGGGATTGACAGCGCCCCTCTGGCTGGGTCATCATGATGATGAAAGATAAGACATGTAGACCCTGGCTGGGTAGCTCAGTTAGTGTCCTAATAGGCCCATGTTGCAGTATAATACCCATCAGGGCACATACAAGAATCAGCCTATGAATCTCTCTCTCTCTCTCTCTCTCTCTCTCTCTCTCTCTCTCTCTCTTTCTCTCTCTCTGTCTCTGTCTCTCTCTTTCTCTCTCTGTCTGTCTCTCTCTCTGTCATCCCACCACCCTTTCCTCTATGTCTACCTAAAGGTAAACTTAAAAAGATGTAAATATTTAGAATCATGCTTGGCACATCATGAACTTTCAGAAAGTAGTGGCATCTAACACCAGGGGTTTGATGTTGAGCCATTAACATATGTCATTTGATCCTCACAATTACCTGATGAATAGGTTATGATCCCCACTGTGCAGATGGAAAAACTGAGGCTTAGAGACATAAAGCCCCTTGTCTGAGTTTGCACAGGTAATAAGGGAATGGAAACGGGGTAGGGATCAAGGAGGAACACCCCAGCCCTGTGCTACCCCCGCCATCCTTACATTGTTTGTGGCAGTGCAGGTAATCAATCACATCCAGGCAGATGCACATGGCATAGTCACAGTAGATGCTGGAAGGGGAGGGAAGGTTAGACCTCAGGATGTCTGGTTTCTCACTGTGGGAAAGGGCCTAGCAGGCCAGAGGAACACAGACCCATGGGCTCCTACAACCTTCTCACCAGACCCAGCTGTTTCAACATTCCTATCCCAGTCTTTCGAGACACTATTTCCCTTATTTGGGACAAAACACCCAGTTTTACAATCACTTATTGCCCCACTCCATGGATCTGAGGTTGACCACACTAACCTGTACCTGCGTATTCCAGGACTGGCCACCTGACTCAGGCCGGGCAAGTAAGCTCATTCCCAGGTTCCAGCCACAAAGACTAGTTCAGCGGCGGCCCTATACAGCAGGGATGGCCATATAAACCAATAAAATTCCGTGTTAGAAATACTGAGAACGTTGTTAGGAGAGTAGTGGTAAGGATGCTAGACGTCTGGAAATGAGGAGGGCGTGGCAAGAAAACGCCTGCCTCAGAATGGAGTGAAAGGACATGGAAGCAGAGCCAGAGAGGACAGCAGGTGTACAGGTCTTCCTCATCTGATCCAGCCAAGCCTGACACCACCGCCCCAGCATGTTTTCAGTTCATGTGCACAAATGCTTACGTCAGCTTGAGTTTGGTTTTCTGTCACTGGTGTCTGAGTCTTAATTCACTGACCCAAATTTCAGGCCACCATGTATCCAGGGGCAGGAGTTAGAATAACATTCAAGGGCCTTGACTTCACAAGTCCCAGCAATGAGACTTGAAAGCTTATATGAGCCCGTTTCCTTACTAAAATAGGGATGGTAATAGTACCCACTGCATAGGGTTGCTGCGAAGATTAAATGGAATCAGATATTTCAAAGGCTCATTTCCCAAAATGAGATTGGAAGACATCCTACATTTAAAATGTACCTGGTTAATGGTGCCTATGATTATTTACTTAAGACCTGTCATTTTCAACTCACAGGCTACCACAGTTGTAAAATAGATTGTTTTGCCCTCTGAGCACAATGAGAACGTCAGCCAACAGGAACCGGGGTGAGGTGGCACCACAGGAATGCACTGATCAGGTCTCCTTCATGGCGCCTAGCTGTGGAGAGAAGAGTGGAAATCAGCTTCTGAGGCCACCCAGCTGTATGCCCCACCATGTGAGTGCCAAGACTGAGCACACAGGGGTGCTAGTGCCAGCCTCTCCCTGTGGGACAGGGGACTCCTGGAATGGTCGCTTTTAACCTGGAGACTTGCAAATGATCTGGCCAAACAGTTTTAGACTGTACCTTCTGAGACTCCTCCTCCGCAACCTAGCTGGTCTACCGGCTCCCACTGCCTCCTCCTGGTCCTCACGGACCTCCTGCATATCTCATCCTGGCTTGTTGTCTGCTTCCTGGACAACCCAAACTACCCCAGGCTTCAAAGTCAGACAACATTCAAATCCTACTTCTGACACATATATTGAACCAGTCCCTCCTCCTCTCTGACCTCAGTTTCTCCAGCTGGGAAATGAGTAAGTTGGAACATAAGCTCTCTCAAGGCTTCCTTTGCTGGTCTCATCAGAGTCCATGGAGTGAATGTCCTTGGAGAACAATCAAGTCCACAAGCATTTTTAGAGTCATAGCCTCCAAGGAGACCTTCCCAAGCCGAGTCTGGGCAGGCCCTTCCCTTTGCTCCAACTCGGTGCCCATCACACAGGGTTTCAATTGCCTGTTTTCTCTTCTGCCACCCTGAAGGGTGCTGAATGCCTGGAGAGGGACTGGGTTGGTCACTTCTGCTAGATGCTCAGGCAATGTTCATGTTCAGATGAATGCTAGGCCCTGGGAGGCTTATAAACAAAGCAACTCATTAACAACCACAAAAATCAGAGGGAAAGAGCGCTGCAGTTCCTGTTGCTTGGAACCATTGGTGAGCAGTTACACTCTGGATCCCTGTAAATCCTCACTAATGGTCCCCATGTCAGAGAGGCATTTCCAGGTGCCAGGCTTCCTGCTAAGGGCTTTGCCACATCCCACTTAGTAGATGAACAAGCTGAAGTTTAAGGAGGTAAAATTTATTTTCCAAAGTCACTCAACTGAGATTAAGGAGCAAGAGCAATGTTTTTTGGTTTTTGCATCATATATTTTAACAGCTCTGTAGGGGGGAACTGCTGTGCCAGATGGTGGTGGTGTGTAGTAAGAAAGCAGGTTTCCCATCAGCAGGGTATGAGGGCTGCAGCTGCTCCATGTGTCAGGGCTGAGATTTGAGCCTGTCTCCGGAACCCAAATAGCCAACTCTTTGGGAATTATCTCTTCTCAAGTGTTAGGAAACCCACATGGGAAGTTCCTCCCCTTGTTGTGCAAGAGGGAGAGGTGGGAAAAGAGAAGAAGTCCTGAGCCGCTTCAAACAAGGACCATTCCCCTTACTTTCATCATCCCTGAAGAGATGCTGGAATGTTGGGCTCCTCCTTTCCACATGCTAACACTCACATTGCTGACCCCTAGCCGTTTCTCTTCTCTGAGCCCCAGGTGCGAGTAACAGGTAACAAGGAGAGATCTGGACAAACAGTCTTAGAACTGCACTGTCTGAGACTCCTCCAGCCCAGGTGAGCTGACCTAGTGGTTCCCACTGCCTCTTTGAACCCAGGTCTGGGGATGTCCCACCATTGAAATCCATCAAAGTGCAGATTTTGTTGGAAGTAAATATGAAGGTGCCCACAATGTCTTTTTCACTGGGAAAAAGGTGATGCTGACACATGGAGTCCCTGGTGATTTGAGCTGGGAAGGGGAGTTTGCTTGGAAATCAGTAAGTCCAAAGTATCTCCCAAAAACATTAGCATCAAAATTTCCATCTCACACCATCGTGCGATTAAGTTCAACCAACAAACAGGGGCCTTGGGCTTTGATAAACGAATTGATGGCCAGCTTAAAAGGTGGGTGGATAGATGGACAGGAAAATAAAAGGACAAGTGAGTGGAAAGATGTGTGAATGGGTATAAATAGAGAAACATGGGTGAAGGAATGGTGAGAAATGCAGGAACAGGTGGAAATAGTAGAAACAGGAGGAGAAGTGATTGGCTGGCTGACTGCAGATATTGACAGATGACTTTCATAGAAGGAAACATGGGCATGTGGTTGAATGAGTGGATGGAAGGAAATACTGGCATATGGATAATTGAACTGATTATGGAAATACTGGTAGGTGAATGAATAGATGAGTGTGTTGATGGATGGATGGATGATTGAGCAGCATGGATTGAAAAACAATTTCTCTGTGAGATGGAGCCAGACACCAATGGAAAATCTGGGCCCAAGATGCATTCTCACCAGCTGAAGGAGAATGTTGTTCTTACCTTAGAGTCCAGAAGTTCTGGTGCAGGGATTCCACAGAGTCGTGGGCAGAGAGGAATGGTTGGACACCCATGCCACTACTGCAGTGCCCGTTCTGGAACTGGCACTGTGAAGAGAGGTAGAGGATGAGGCCTGTTGTCTCCTTCAAGGCCCTACTGCATTCCGTTCCACAGCTTCAAGTCTAACTCCCCCACATTCCCACTGCCAACCCCACTCACACGGAGGGCTGAATGCTTGGTGAGTGAGTCCTGGGGCAGGTGCAGACTGTGGATGCCGTGCCTCTGAATGAGCTCCTCAGCAGAGACATCATTCCAGAAGTGATCCTCTTTCTTCATCGTGGTGCATTCCAGTGCACGGGGCTCACTGCAGAGCAGATACGGGCTGGCAATACTTAGCCCTGGAAAGTCCACCCTCCTATCTACCCCCATATGGGCCACTCACTTCCCTGCCCCTCCCCTCCAGCCAGCTAGCATGCCCCAGGGTCCTTCCAAGAAGAGGTCAACACAAGATCCTGTGTGCAAAAGACAGGGAACAGGTATCTTTGGGTGGTGGAGAATGGACGGAGGTGAGAGCGAAGGTGCCCCATGAGCCAAGAATTAAAGAATTTCAGATGGAGCTCAGAACACCAGACCACTTACTTAACAAAGATACAAGCATGAAGCCATCCCCAGGATCCATCAGGAGAGCTTCCTTTCCCAGAGCACACTATCAAGAGGAAACACGTGCAAGCTTGGATGGTGACCAGCAAGGGGCACACAGTCCCCAATGGCCTTTGGTTAAAAGCTGACAGACTGGTTTCAAGTCCCTTTTGTAATCTGGCTACCTCCGTAAGCCTCACTACCCCATCTGCAAACAGGGAATCATAATATTTCTCACAGAATGCCTGAAAGGATGGAGACAACAGATGTAAGCAGGGTCCTGGGCACGGACTCCTGAATACATAGCTGTAATAAGAGCCTTGATGAGGTGACAGGAATAATGATTAGAAGGCTGCTGGGGCCAGGCTGGTTCTATCTGCTTTTACCTCATCTTCCATTTCAGACTAAGTCATTCACAGGCACAGATGGTACCTACTCATCTACTGTTATTGAGGGGATGAAATGCTTTTCAGCTGTGGTTGTCCCAAAAGGCTGTATGAACAGACCTTCCTGTCCAGGTAACTAATGGAGAAAATGTGGCTTGACACTCAGCAACATCCCTGGCTACTGACTCTATAAAATATTGGTGTAACCATTAATACTACAGGGTCTGTGCTAAATGTTTCTGACATTTGTTTCAATTCTTTACTGTTTTGTAAGCGTTGGCAAACCTCATGCAGTCTAGAGAGTAACAGAATTTCAGAGTTGGAAAGGACCTTGTTCTGACCCCGTGAGGGAATTCAGGCTCAGAGAGGGTAAGGGACTCACTGGAGGACACACAGCAGGTGGATGCTGGCGGGGACAACATGCAGCTGGTGAGGCTCTTCCCATCCTACAGCCTAGGGTGAAAGATAGAGGATCTAGAACCAGACAGACTGAATGGGAGCTTCCACTCTCTGGGAGGCCTGGAACTTAGTTTTGCCTTTGAGACCAGTAAAGAAGGAGAAAAGATAGTCACTAAAAGGAAAACCCAATCGGACCAATATGCAAATAGGAAGTTTAGCTTCTCTAGGAATTAAAGGAATAGTAACTAATGCAGCTTTATTGCTCCTAGAAAATGCATAAGAATTCAAATAAAACGCACACAATAATACCAGTGAGGGTGAAGATTAAATTGGTAAAAGACAATTTTATGTATTATTGATGGTTAAGCCAAAACTCATCTCATACTTATATCATTCTATCACCCCTTCTATTAATAGCTGTCTGTCTGTCTTTCTGTTTGTCTATGTATCTCTGTTGGTAATAAGTGCTGTCCAAGAAAAGTCTTGGGTTATAGACTCCTAAGTACCTTAAGAAGCAAGTTTAACATGACAGGGAGGGCCTTATGACCCTCCTCCTGATCATCATTCATGCCCTTATCAGCAATACCTGGAAATTGAGCAGAAGGGCATGAAGATCAGGTGGCTGAGGATTCAGATACCAAAGACCAAATCCAGAGCCCTGCCCTTCATGCAGATCTGGCCAGGAGCCCTAGGCAGGCAGGGCATGAAGGTCAAGAAAAGGACCTTTTTCCTCCATTAAAGGTGACTGAGCACCCAGGACAGAGATGGTAAACCCAGGGCAGGCAGGTCTCTCTGCCTTCCTTTGCCCAGTACAGACATGGCTAATCAATCCATGCACTCTTTCCCAAGAAGCCCAATCACAGCTGGAGAATCTTTCACAGCACAGTGTTCCTGGCAGCCAGCTGCACCAAGTGGAGTTGCACCCTGTTTCCAACCTTGACCAGCCTCCTGGTTGGGGGTTTGGCTGTGCAATCAGAACTCTAGGGATGACGCTGGCTGGAGGCTCTTGTGTGCAATCACCCAGGCCATGAGCCTCCCCCCAACAGATACAATCAGCCACCAAGAGAAGATGTGAAGCCACTTCTCCCCTTTAGAGGTTACCTCACTGTGAGTTTCAACTGGGTGCCATATTGGTTCTATGAAATGCTGGTCTCCCTGCATTTAGTAGAGGGCTTGGCCCACAGAAGGCACTTACTCAACACTTGTTTGGGGGAATTTACCTCATGCTAGGCTCTTCCAGACAATGGATCCATAATGCAGATGTAGTTTCCTGTCCTCATGAAATTTGGTCAAAAAGGGGAGACAGACAACAGTCATTAAATATTAAAGTAACATATACATAGATACTAGTAATTAAAAATGGTGATAACAGTTGTGAAGAAAAAACCAGGTGCTATGGAAGAGAATTGGGGGAGGGTTGGAATTTACAATTAACAAAGGGAAGACCTGAGTTTGACAAGGAGCCAGACGTGGAAGATGAGGGATGAGCAAAGGCCCTGGGGTGGAAAAGTCTGGCGGGTTTGAGGAGCAGGAGAGAGAGCAGAGATTTTTAGGAGGCACATACTCTCACACAGCACAGGGAGGGGCATGGACTATTTGGGGGACTACATCAGCCGTACCCTGGATTCTGAACTCACGTGTTCTACATCAGCTGCTCCAGGTCCTGGACTTTAAGGCTTGGCCTCACAGTAGGTGGGAAGCTCTTGCCCACCTTGGTGAAGAGAGCCAGGATCTTGTTCCTGAGCAGGAAGCCATTTTGGCTGGACTCAGCCCTCCACCGCCTCTGCAGGGACACATGGTCAGCAGGCCCTGTGCTGTGCATGCTCCCCAACATCCCACTTCGTTAGAGTTTCACTCACACAGGCACCCGGGAGAGCCAGGTTTGCCCAGGATCACAGATTTGTGACAGCATCACAAGAGTAACAAAGGGAAGCACCAGGAATCTCTCATCTATTGACCTGAGGCCTCTGAGCACAGGGTTTGCACAATAGCCTCCTCCCACCCATCTTTGGGGAAGGCTGCAGGCAGGGCTAGGAGTGGGGAGCTGTGTCTCTGTCCACCAGTGTGTTCCCAGGTGGCAGAGGTCAGGGCTAGAATCCTACTGGCTGTTTAGGAAGGAGGGGGTCCCAGGCTGCTTCTGGAGGAAGCTGTTGTGAAGTCAGCATTTGCCTGCCAGACCTGAAGGGAGTGGAAAGCCGACCTGGAGGAAAAGGATGAGTTGATGGGAGATGGATTTCTGCCCAACCACGTCCTGGACAGTAGATGAGGGGCCCTAGGGGCAAGGCTCTTCTCACTGTGCCCACCACAGTGGTGGAGCAGCTGGGGGTGGAGCCAGGACCCACACTCCACTGAAGACAGCCCTTCCTGGCAGTGGTGCTGGGCCCTTGAATGGAAGTGAGGAAGCTCTGCTTGGGCACAGCTTTGAAGATGACACATGGGGGAGGGGGCAATAGTGCCTCCTAGCATGTGGGTGTTCTTAGTGCAGGGCTTCTGCTCACCTTTGGGGTGCTCTGGTGACAGGGGCTGCAGGCATGCCGACTTCTGCTTCTCTCATAGTGACTGGTGTAGGGAACCCCACTTGTTTCCATGGTAGCGCTGAGGTCCCCAACTGTGCAGGAAACATCTGGGGTAGGGGCTCAGCTCCAAAGCCCACAGGTGCTGTGAAACCCCCGAGCTGCAGGGCCAGAGCCCGTGCTGTCTCCCCTGGAGCAGGGATGCCACCCAATGGCTCAGTGGTGGACACTGCACTGTGTTTCTCAGCAGCTGCAAGGCACCCTGCACAACACAGCTGTTTGTCTCTTAGGCAGGGAGCAGCCTGGGGTGGGTGAGCCAGAAAGACCAGCTTCAACCAGTTTGAGTCCAGATGGCAGGGAGCTGACCCCCAAAGGATCTCACCCCTCAGAATAATCTAATGTCCGTGCAAAACGTCACATGCAGCGGCTCCAAGAGAATGTCAGAAGGTGTGCACAAATTAGGAGAATAGATGTGGCAACGTAATTCGGGGGTGGGGAGGAATTGCCACCCCTTTTGAAGAAAGACCAGGAAGTGTCCCTCATATTTGCCTGGACCACCGCTTCATTTCAAGCCTTCTCTTTGACCATACAAATTTCAGAGTTGTAACTCACTCTAATCCAGTCTCTGGCCAGTGATCAGCATGTGCCCTGACCCTCTCAGGCCTCAGGATTGTATTCAAGAACCTCTCAGACCAAAGGCCGTGCTTTGGGGCTCAAACATAGGGCTTGGTGTTTCGGTAAGAACTCCGTTGATGGCTCAGCCATCTTGTGGCCAAGCTATGGCAGGCCCCTCACAGCAAGGCTGTTCTTCCTTTGTCCACAGCAGAGGGGTTGCTGCGGGGACTGGGGGCCGACGGAAGCTCCACTAGAGGCCGCCCAGCTGGCCCTGCTGCGGGGCCCTGGGCTGGAAGACAGATGGCTGTGCTTGGGAGCAGCTCTGAGGACAGGACTTCAGGCGTTTCTTAGTGCTGGGGCCGTCGGGGCTGGTCACTGTGGCAGCATCCTGGTGAGAGCGCTTTCGGGTGTTCCTGCCCCAAGCTCCCCCAAACCTGGGAGTCGGGGGGCCAGAGAGAGTGCTGGGGCCCTCAGTGCTATTCCTTAAGGCAGTGCCCTTGTGCTTTCGGGTCTTCCTGCCTGAAGCCCCCCCAGAGCTGGGAGTGGAGGGGCCATAGGGAGTGTTGGGGCTCTCCATCCTGGTCTCTATGGCAGTGACCTTGCACTTCTGGTTTTTCTTGCCTGAAGTACCCCCAGAGCTGGTAGTGGGGGCGCCAGAGGGAGTGCTGGGGCCCTCGGTGCTGGTCACTATGGCAGTGCCCTTGCGCTTCTGGATTTTCTTGCCTGAAGCCCCCCCAGAACTGGTAGTGGGGGGTTCAGAGGGAGTGCTGGGGCCCTCGGTGCTGGTCACTATGGCAGTGCCCTTGTGCTTCTGTTTTTTCTTGCCTGAAGCCCCCCCAGAACTGGTAGTGGGGGGTTCAGAGGGAGTGCTGGGGCCCTCGGTGCTGGTCACTATGGCAGTGCCCTTGTACTTCTGGTTTTTCTTGCCTGAAGCCCCCCCACAGCTGGGAGCTGGGGGGCCAGAGGGAGGGCTGGGGCCCTCGGTGCTGGTCTCAGTGGCAGTGCCCTTGTGCTTTCTGGTCTTCCTGCCTGAAGCTCCCCCAGATCTGAGAGTGGCTGAGACAGAGGGGGCTGCACTTGCGGCGGCAGCAAGGGCTGGCCTGGTGCTTCCACTCAAGGTGGAAGTAGTGGATGATGAGGCCCCTATAGGGGCCCGCTTGGTGCGGCCCAAGGCTCTCTGGCCTGGAGCAGAGGATGGGGCATGGGCTGGCTCTGGAGCTGCCTGATTTCCACCATTAGAGCCAGGAGGAGCCCCGGACAGCTGAGCACAGGGAGGTGGGGAGGTGTCCATGGGCATGACCTCCTGGTCAGAGGCTGGCTGGGGAGCCAAGCCTGAGGATGTGCAGGTGGAGGGGAGGAGGGGAGAATACCGAGGCTCTGGAGCACAGCAGCCTGAGCTGGCCTCACTCTCACCCCTCACAGCAGCGTAGATTCTCCGGAGCGCGGCCATCTTCTCAGCGTCGACGTGGTGGACGGTGACTCGGAAGCTCAGGTGAGGAGGGGATGGCAGCCTCACAGGCTCCCCTCGCCTGTGTGGCACAAGAGTCACCTTTCTCATTCTTGGCCTGGAAGGATCACGGGCCGGTGAGCGGGCCCTGGGGGATCCTTTCTGCCCCCTGGTGCCATCTTGGCCCTTTCCCTGCTGCCTCTCCCTCTGGGGCAACGGGGCAGCTGAGGGGGGAGCCCGGGGGCCCTGCTGGCTCCCTGTCTTTAAGGCCCCCGGCGGCCGCCTGGCGGGGCAAGTGGGCTTGTGGAAAGCAGAGCTCCTCTCCCTGCATGCGCAGGTGGACAGCACCCTCCTCTCCACTGGCGGGAAGCCGCGGGTGGAGCTGTAGGAGCTGGTGATGGCGTTTCTAGTGGTGCAGGAGCTCATCAGGAGGGCCTGGGGTTTCCTGTGGCTGGTGTCTGCTGGCCCCCCACAGGGGACGGTTCTCCTCAGAGGCCCAGGCCTGGGAACCAGGGGAGAGACGCCCTGCTGGGCCCCCACTGGCCTAAAGGCAGACCTGGCTCCCCCAGGGCCATCAGGGCCCCAGAGCCAGGGAGGCCCATGCACAGCTGGCCTGGGCACAGCTAAGGGCGCTGGGGCTACAAAGGCAGGCGCCCTGGGCGCGGGGCGGCGCCAGAGCCTGGCTAGGTAGCCGCCCATTGGGCGCTTGGGAGAGGTCTGGAGAGATTCAGTAAGCAACTTCAGCAGCCAAAACTGACCAAAGTCAAGAGCTAACAGTTAAGCCTGTTGCCAGGAAACACTTGGAACAGTGACAGGGACTCGAGCACGGAGCGCAGACAATTCTGGGGGAGGGGCACGCGCACAGGGCACGCGGGGACCCAGGGCCAGCCAGGGTGCAGGGCGCCCAGGTCTCTCCTGGGGTCTGATCTGCTGCGGGGGGCGGGGCGGGCGTGGTGGCCAGGAGCAGATGGACAGGCAGAGCCCCCTGCTTCCTGGCGGCCTTGCAGGCCTAGGGGAAGCCTCTGTGCAGCGCTACAGAGGGGAAGGGTCCTATCGTGGGGAGCAGGACCCAGCTGTCCACTCACAGGTGGCAGTTTTCCAGGATCAGCCTTGGGCTGCCATCTGCAGTGCAGGTGCAAAAGGAAGCACTTTGGTTTCTGGAAATCTTTGTTAGCGTGGGCAGGTGTCAGAGCAGCGCATGCGCAGAGCCAAGCTCTGCTTTCCAGGACTGCTAGAGATCCTGGCCAGGTGTGGACCCCTGCAAGTGCAGAGTGGGGCCCTGCAATCCCCAAATGCTTTGTGTTCTGGACTGGTGTGCCCAGGACCTGCGGAGAGGGGGCTCTGCTTTCCCAGAACTCTTGGCGTTCCTGGGTAGCTGTCCTCCAGAACATGGGCAAACAAAGCATATTTTTCTGAGTCGTTGAGTATTATGGATCAATTTTCAAAATTGATTATATGTACAGCTGACTGTTGCAGAACGTGGGGATAGGGGACAAAACAAAATATACCTTTGATTCTCCCAAAACTTAACTAGGAGTAGCCTACTGTTGACCAGAAGAAGCTTACTGATAACAGAAACGGATGATTAAATTATTAATATTTTTAAATATATTTTATTGATTTTTTTCTTTTCTTTTCTTTCCTTTTCTTTTCTTCTTTTTCTTTTTTTGTACAGAGAGGGATAGAAAAAAAAAAAAACCAAGAGAGAAATATTGATCAGCTGCCTCCTGCACACCCCCTACTCCGGATGTGCCTTCAACCAAGGTACATGCCCTTGACCAGAATGTAACCCTTCAGTCCACAGGCTGATTCTCTTTCCACTGAGCCAAACTAGTCAGACCCAGATGATTAAATTATTTTGTGCAACATATAAAGTATTCTTAAATAAGGTAAGCTAGAGGAGATAAATATCAGTGAGCCAAGTCAGAAGAGAAAATAAATACACTTACAATACTGTACATATTTATTGAAAAAATCCATGTATAACTGGACCTACACAGTTCAAACCCATGTTGTTCAAACATGAACTACACATCAACTATTAAGGAAAACTCTCTACATTTCATCTCAAAACATTATTTGTGTTGTTTGTGTCCTTTGGCCATAACACATCAATTAAAAACCATACAAGATTATGTCATTTGAAGTATATTTTTTTTCTCTGTGTGATTATGTCAGCGACTTCACTCACTCTTAGTTCCAAATGTTTCTATTTATTTTTTATTTTTTAAATAAATTGTTTTAAAGTACCTAATTCCAGAGTCAAGACCAGCAAAAAGTTACATTCAGGGAAAGGTAGCCTCCTTCTCACTCTCACCTCTGTTTATACTAATATTTCTTCTTTTAACACAAAAAAGAACATAAGATGCACACTTTTTGGACTTTGTTGGTTTTGTATATTGGGTAAGACTGAATTGACCTGCTTATAACCGAATGAACTAGGATTTTGTTGAACAATACGTATTTTTGTAGTAATTTTAAGAATGACTAACTTTGCAATGTATTTTCTGCATTCTGTCTACATACTTTTGTGCATGTAAGTATCCCGGTGACAGGTGTATGGAAGGATACATGGCAAACGGGTGATAGTAGTGCTATTTCTAGGGAGGCAAATCAAAGTCAAAATTGACGTTCTACTATCAGAATAACTTCTCAGAGACATCAAAATGTGAATGGATTTTTTAACAAAATGAGAAAAGGAATTTTTTAAAAATGAAACTGTGAGCCATGCATTGCAAAATTTGGGACACAGCACAGTCACAGGTGAGAGCTTTAGGAGGAAAGATCTGGCAAGGACTGAGAACCAGGGAGCTGGGGTAGGAGACTGCAGGCCCAGTCCAGGTCCCAGCACCCCTCCGCTCTGCCCACCAGGACTTGCTCTTGCCCTTTTCTGGGAGGCTAGGATCTGGGGACCCAAGGTGCACCTGGCTGCCTGAGAGCTGAGAGCTCCCATCAGAGAAGGAAAACTCTGTCCGGGCCCCGCCCACCTTCTCTCTCCCGCCACCCAAGTGGGCGGGGCCCCGTTCCCCAGGAGGACCAATCCAGTTCAGGCCCCGCCCCCAATCCTTGACGTCGGCTTACGTAAGCAGAGGCGCCTGCCTGCCCCGACCTAATGGAGGAGGGAGTCGCGCCACCCTCTGTCTGTACCGTGGTGTGGAGCAGCGGGGCCCTGCAGGTCGGGGCGGATGGCCCGGGGCACATGCATCCGGTCCGGTCCGGGCGTGGAGGGCACGCTGGGCAAGGACAGCGTCGCCGTGGTGAAGCCGGGGCCGCACCGCATCCCCAAGAGCAGGTGCGGCCCGGGCTCGGCGGGGGCGTCAGAGGCGAGGGTTCGGGAGAAGAGCTGTTTAGCGAGAGGGGCGACTGCAGCGGGGCCTGGGGAGACCCCGAGGCCGGGTCACTGTCGGGAGCGAGTGGGCTGGGACTGAGGGCCCAGGAGGTGCAGACGGTCGGTGAGCACCGAGGGGGTCGGAGCTAGGTCCCCTCCTTGTGGTCCAATTGGAAACCCGACCAGCCGGGGCCTGGCCCTCCCTGTGCGCCCCCTGGTGGCCTCGCGGAACTGGGTCCAGAGGAGAGGGACTCTGCCAGCCCCAGGAGGGGAGCCTGCACTGGGACTCCTGAGATGGGGCATCGCCTGTCCCCGTGACCTCGGCGCCCCACGGCCCCGCGAGGAAGGGACCCCCGTGGCCCAGAATGCCCGGATGGTCACTGTCCTCTCTCCCTCCTTTTCCCCGATAGTGTCTCTGCTGTGGTGGCAGGCTAGCTTTGATCTAGCACTCCAGACAGTGGAACTGGTGACAGTGGTCACCTCTGCATTTGCAGGGTTGGCGGGTTGGTCTCTTACCTGGGCTGTCTCTTTACCAGGGGTGCCTCCTGGCTGTGCACACGGGAGCCCTGAGCCGCAGCAAAAACCTCTCTGCACTCAAAACCTCTGCTGTGTCCCAGCGGAGGACACAGACCCCCGACCCCATCCCCGCATTGCACATTCTAATGCACCTCACAAGTCTCTGTCCTCACCCTACTGCCCCCCTCTCTTCCGTGGCATCAGGGTCTCTATTTTAAAACATGCAAATTAAATGCGTTAGGAAAAACGTTGGAAACAGAACTAGTCTTATAAACCTGGTGTTTTTGCCCATTGTGTTGTTCTGGAATCGTACACATCCTTTTTCAGTTTCGTTCCCCCCCAGTTTCTACCCTTTTAAGTTGTTCACCATATTAGGGTGGATGTACTAGAGTTTGAATATGGAATAACATAGGACCTTTTTATTTTTCAAAATGGTAGTGTAAGGTAAAGGACATTTGAAAACCTGAGTCATTTTTCTTACAAGTTTGCTTAATTTTGTTTAACTTTGCCTTTTTTTCTTCTATGGAATCCATTTCCAAAAAGATGGGGTGTATGTCATTGCATCATCATCATCATCACTTTTCGCCCTCCCTTACAGATTCTGAAGTAACCCAAATATGACAATTTTTAGCATCCGTACCAAGGTCACAGATTTCCCTCTTAAAATTTCTGTTCTGCCTTAGCTGGTTTGGCTCAGTGCCTAGAGCCTTGGCCTGGGGACTGAGGGGTTCCAGGTTTTATTGTGATCAGGGGCCCAGGCCCAGGTTGTGGGATGGTTCGCCAGTAGGGGGCGTGCAGAAGGCTGCCAGTTAATGATTCTCATCATTGATGTTTACCTCCTTCTCCCCCTTCCTCTCTGAAATCAATACAAATATATTTTTTAAAAATTTCAGTTAGCAATTTAGATTAAATTTGTAATGATAAATAATGTGACTATAAATAAAGTGAGATTGCTTAATCCTAGCTTTTTGTTTGTTTGTTTAATCCTTACCGGAGGAGTAAGGATATTTTTTTCCCATTGATTTTTAGAGCCTGGAAGGAGATAAGGGGAAGTTTAGTAATCTGATTTCCCTGGGAAACTTGAATTCTTTATGGGTTACAAGTAATTCAAATCAGGGAAATATGCTGTTACAGTAAGTTAGAAATAGAGAAAGGTAAGAAGTAAACCTTACAGTCAAGTTAATAGCAAAGGAGAGGGTATCCTGAAGGCAAGACTAAACACCTCTTTGTATAACAGGAGTGTGAGGGAATTGACAAGCTGAGACCTATTTTCTTGGGTATCTTTTAAGGGTTTTGAAGAATTATAGCACACATATAATTTTAATAATTGATATTAAAAATTACCCTGAAACAACGTAAAACTAAATTATGTTCAGAATACATACACAGAATTATGTAGTACATTTTAGAACTTACTATAATTACATTTGGGTGCTAATTATCAGAAAATTTTATTTAAATCAGAATGGCTTTTTTTTGTTACATGGGAAAAAAAGTACATGATTGTTGACTTCTGTTCACTTAGATATTCACCTTCAAATGCAGCTCCTTCAAATGATCAACCTTGGAGTGGTTTGGGTTCATATCTAGTTATAACAGGAAGAGGTCAAAATTTAATAACATTTCAACTCTTGCACTTTGATTTTTAAAACAAAATTTAATCCAATAAGCATTTTTTCATGGAGATGGATTTTGATAATTTATATTTAGCTTTTTGCTAGAAAGCTAGGACTATAGCCTGTTAACAAAAAAAAACAAAAACCAAAAAACCATAGAAACCTGTAAACAATTTTTGTGAGTTTATTTGAGCCAAACTGTTGACAATTGCAGGGAAGCAGAACCTCAATGGATTGAGATACTGCTGCGGAGAATGGCCGGTTACGTTTCTATATTTAGACATTGCAATCAAAGGAGGAACATAGGTGGGTTACAAGAAATTCATTGGTGATAGAGTAAGGAGGCAGGAGAAAGGAAGCCGGTGGGAAACCCCTGGGCTTGGATAAAAAGTAAAATGATGGATGCTTACTTACTAGGTGAGTGCTGGAACAATTAATATGATAAAGAAGGAATTTGAGGCATCTGTCCTGGTGCCCACCACATTTGGTTGTGCCCCAGGGGCTCCAGAAAAAGGGAAGTTACTAGTTACCCAGACATCTCATAGATATGTTATTCTAGAGGTAAGGCAAATGGACTCAGTGAAGATCAAAGTTGATCTTTGGGGATATATCAGCTTAGAAAATTACTGCCCAGTATAACCTGTTTATAGTAAGATATTTAATTTTCAAACCATCCTTTGTGGTTACTTTAGGTCTCTGAGTTTTCAAGACTGCCACGCAGGCCTTCCCTGAGCTTGTCAGGTTAGCAAGTGGCTCTTTTCTTTCATAAGTCTTTGGAACATATCCCTTGCTTTTCTAGCAAATTTTTATTTCAGTACAATAGAAAGTGTCTTCTACTTGGCTGACCATTTATAAGTGCTTTGTGGTGGAATGATAACTAGCTGAAATTGCTGACATTTTATTTCTTTATTTTATAAACGGAGTATAAAGGCACTACATTTGTATTGAAAGAGAAATAAGTTTTCTTAAAGTATCTTTGCTGGCTTATTTCTCATAGCACACTAAAGACACTCCCAAACAAAATCAGCCATTGTCTTACATGTGGTAGATGTTTAAGAAATATTGGTTGAATGAACGAATGAGCATTGAATTTAATTTAGCTATCATCATTGTCATAGGAACAAACCCATGCTCAAAGTCTCAGATGTCATTTATGAAAAAGATTCTAATTGGAGTGCTAGCCAGTTTGGCTGAGTGGATAGTGTCAGCCTGCAGACTGAAGAGTCCCAGGTTCTATTCTGGTCAAGGGCATATGCCTGAGTTGTGGCTGCAGGCTTGATCCCCAGTAAGGGGTGTGTAGGAGGCAGCCGATCTGTAATTCTCTTTCATCATTAATGTTTCTATCTCTCTCCCCCTCCCTCTGTAAAATCAATAAAAATAAAAGATTCTTACTGGAAAATGTTAACCATCTATACTAATTGTATTTATTTTTATATGGGATGCAGGTGGTCATAAAATAGATAAATCTCAGCTGAATGCAGTGAACCTTAAGAACACCTACTGAGAAGCACAAATAATGAAAGTGTTAGACGGTCCTCACGTGGTCAGACTTTATCAGGTAGGACTTAGCCTCACACTCTCCATGCTTCTCACGTTCAGTTCTCTATTTTGGATCATCATTATCCTCTTTTATGTTTTACAATGTAATGTTATGCTTTTATTAAGCTGAGTACAAGCATCTTTCTATATTCAAATAAAAAATTAAAATAAAAACTAATAGCTTAATTGTCTGAGTTGTCTCCCAGACAGTAAGTTATTTATTTAAAACGCTTATAGTTGTACATTTGTGATTGTGTGCTTAAACCTGCTGGATTTTGATGGTGGAACCATTAGTGAAGACATTGGAATTTTGTTTATTTAAAAACATATACTGCTATTGTTTTATGAAATACCAATGCTGAAAATCGTGTAATTGTTAGTTGCATACTTAATGTTACTTAGAGCCAAATCTTATTTTGTTTAGATTTTTTTTTAAATCAGATAAATGAATGAAACATTTAAAAAAATACCTTAAGATATAAATCTTCATAAAATGAAACTGCACCCATTTTAAGTACAAGCTATGTTTTTTAAAAGAAAAAATTTTCTCATATTTTAAAACAGTAATTCAGGTTTAGGTATAGTAATGTAATATCCAATGCTTGTAATATTTTTATTGATTAATTTGTAGAATGTTTTTATATTGGAAAACTAGTTTCAAACTAAAATGTTACAGTTTGCTGGACTATGACTTTGATCTCCCAAGTATGATGTGTGTACTTAGTAATATGCTAGGCTCAGCTGTCCTGGCTGGTGAGAGCTGATAGTTAAATTTTCAGAAATTTTGCAAATTAATATCATGTTAGTAGCTCAAAATCAGCAATGGTAGGAGTATATATACCACAGAGAAAGTCAGGGTTTTTATTCCTCCCTCAGAGAGCTGGTCTTAACACACTACTGTATGCTGTGAAATGGATTAGCATATGTACTTTTATCTATTAAGAAAATATCAGAACTTCTAATTATGTTTATTTTGTAGATTTATCTATATCTGTGCATTTTTAATGTACCTAATGTATTTAGACAGTGGCATTAGTATGTAATTTGTGTCTATTTATGTTTCTATAATAATAAGAGCATATTATGCTAATTAGATCAGACAACCTTCTGGACTAAGCCGCAGGGGCCAAGGCTGAGGCTGAGGCAGCCATGGTGGTGGTGGCAGTGGGTTTGAGCCTCTTGCATGAATTTTGTGCATCAGGCTTCTAGTATATCGTTAAATACACATAAAAATTTTATGTATATTAACACATATAGGCATATGTACATACATATCTGTATTTGGCAAAACAACTTTTTATTGGTATAAATTTGCTGTTAAAGAGGTGTGGGAACCATTAGCATTATAATTCGCTAAAAATGAGAGACTGTGGTGAGCCAGGCAAAACAATTCCTGAAGTTTTAAAACCGTAGAAGAACTTTTAGGTAAAATGTATACCAGAATATTCCTCCCTTAGCTTTAAAAACAAAAATTCCTAAAGAGAATATTTGTAAGAAAATATTCACATTTTCAGAAGTCTCTTATGAACTATCAGCCAAACTGAGATTAAAACATGAGGCTTCACATGGTAATTCTGTTTAATTTGAACTAAATGATTTGTTTTTTCACTTGTTTAGACCCAAATTGTAGGTAGCTTTTAGTCTTCTGCCCTATGAAGTCCTATTCCTCCTCCATGTTAGAACAAATTTGCTTTAGCCTTTTAGTAGATAGCAGTTCAATTTTATGCTATTAGCATGTGTCAGTCTATAAAACAGTAGATATTTATGGGGGTTCTTGAGCCGTGACCAGCATGGCTAGAGAGCAGACAAGTCCTGAGTAGGGGTGACTGGGCAGTGAGGAAAAGAGACAGACACAGACACAGTTAAGTAAAGCCGGCACCAGGTGGGACACTGTTCTCTGATGGAGAGACAGTGACCCAGAGCTAGTTTATTATATACATCATGATATCAGGAAGTTTTACTAGAGTTTAAGACAAAGGAAATTATGTGAAGTCATGCTTAAAGATCAAGCTGCAGTTCTTCATCCTTGTGCCATCTTGTTAATTGTCGGGCCTGACTGAGCCATAGGTCAGGACTGACAACATTCTTGCCTTTGGCAAGGTATGTTTCCAGGACCTGACTTTGCTGACGTCACTGGACTCAGCTGATGACCTTTGCTTAGGTGCTCCCCCAGGCACTCTCTACAGATAGTTACAGAGAAGCCATCTAAAATTCACTCCTTCTAAATCTGTAAATTCATTTCCTTTTGGTTCAGTATAGTTTGAAAACTCAAGTTTATGTCAATGACAGGCTTTTCTGAACCTAAAACAACTGATTTAAATAAAAATATATATAGCAGTGGAATTATGAAGAGCTTTTGAGCAGTGTTTTAAAATAATAATACTATGTCATAGTATTAAAGTATCATAGGAGGAATATCACGTGGTGCCAGGCTTTCTAGGCTGCAGGTATAACTGAGCTGTATTTTATTCTCTTTCCCTTGATCAGTTTATACCATATAACACAGGGCTAGAGAAGTCAGTGAGGAGGTGAAACACTTGATCTTCATAACTCCTGTTACCTACATTAACACTTTTCAAACTTGACTTTGCATAATAATTACCTGGGGAGTTTATTAAAAAATAGATCTGTGTCAGTAGGTCTGGGTGAAGCCTGAGATCCTACATTTCTAACGGACACCTGGGCAGTGCTGCTGATGCTGGTCCGTGGGCCACACTTGGCAGAGCAAGGGATCTAGATTTTTCACCAAAGTGTTAGCATAAAGATATTGTCGTTAGTAAACTTTGCCAGCTTCTGAATTGTTCATAACTTTGACATTTTTATTAGTAATTTTTACTCTAGAATGTTGTGGGAAATTGCAATTCTTTCCTGTCAGATTAATATGGAATTATTTTTCAGTAGGTAATGGGGACCAAAAACATGTACCTTGTGACAGAATATGCCAAAACTTGAGCTAATTTTTGGTAAGTAGTTTTTCTTAAATTTGAAATATCACTAATATTCAGAATGGAGTATTTTCTATTATTCTGCCTTTTTAAAAGTTGGTAACATGAATTTGAAATTTTTAAGCATTATAATATAGTAAAATACCCAGTAAGCTAAAAATATGGAATATAATTTATTCTCTTATATACTTATGATATTAAAGGCACTGCTTAATTTTCTCATCTGTGTTAGAAATTGGAGAATTGAAGTCAGGGAGAAATGTTCAGTCATATTGCCAGGGAGATTTTCTTTCATCTTCCTTTTTACTCTCCTTTTTAATAAATATTTATTGAGCTCTTACTATGTCCCAGGCATTATGCTAGGTATGAACGGATACAGTGGTGACCTAAGTAACATAATCCCTACTATTATGGATCTTAAACAGTTTAGTAAGTCCTTAACTCTAGCTGTTACACCTTGGGCAATTCACTATATTTTCTGGGACTTCTTTTATTTATAATAAGAAAGTATTTGAGTAGTTTCTCTATTCTAACCCTTAAAAACTATAGATAGATATTTTATCCTAGCTTTCATCTTTTTTATTTTTACTCTGTGGAGTCATAGCACTATAGGTAATCTAAATACTTTTGGTTTTTAACCTAACTTAAGTCCAGAATTGTTTTTGTTTTTGTTTTTAAATATATTTTATTGATTTTTCACAGAGAGGAAGGGAGAAGGATAGAGAGCTAGAAACATTGATGAGAGAGATATATCGATCAGCTGCCTCCTGCTCAACCCCCCACCAGGGATATGCCCGCAACCAAGGTACATGCCCTTGACCGGAATCGAACCTGGGACCTTTCAGTCCACAGACTGAAGCTCTATCCAATGAGCCAAACCGGTTTCGGCCAGAATTGTTTTTTAAACATATTTATTGAGGAACAGTTTATATACAATAAATTGCACATATTTTAATGTGTACAATTTTTAAAGTTTTACATATGTAAAAACAATCACTGCAGTCTATCACTCTCAAAAGTTTCTTAGTGCCCTTTGTTATCTATCTTGTTCCACATCTCCACTAGGCAACCATCGATCTGTTTTTTGACTTTACAGATTAATTTGTGTCTTAATAGAGTTGTTTATAAATGTAATACCATATGTGTTATTTGTCAGGTTTCTCTCAGTATGATTTTTTTTAAAGATTCTTTATATATATTTTTTACTTATTTCAGAAAGGAAGGGAGAGGGAGAAAGAAACATCATAATGAGAGAGAATCATCGATCCCTGCCTCCTGCCCATCCAACACTGAGGATCAAGCCCTCAAGCCAGGCATGTGCCAGGACCGGGAATCAAACTGTGACCTCCTGATTCATAATTCCATACTCAACCACTGAGCCATGCTGGACGGGCTTAAGATTTTTCTTTTTGTTGCAGTATAAACATATCATTTCTTTCTATTATTAGTAGATCTTATTGTATAAATATATACCTATTTGCTTATCCATTTATGTATTGATAGACTGAGTTTGCTTCAGTATTTGGTTATTTCACATGAATTGCAATGAATACCCATATGGAAGTCTTTAACTTATAATCTACCTTCAAGTTATATGTAGCACTTCACAATATAACATAAGAACCTCTATTTGTATTGATCTTTCTAGACTCTCAGCTCTGTCTCTTTTTTTGTTGTTTTTGTTATCCTCACCTGAGGATATTTTTTCCATTGATATTTTCTTTAGAGAGATGGAAGGAGGGAGGGAGGGGGAAAGAGAGAGATAGATCTATGTGAGAGAAACACATCCATCTATTGGTGACCTCTCGCATGCCCGTGCCAGGGAATCAAACCTGCAACCTTTAGGTGTGCAGGCCGATGTTCTACCCACTGAGGAGCTGCTGCCAGGGCTCAGCTCTGTTTCTTCAATGCAAGGTCTTTGCTGGGCTCAGCCTGGATTTCCCCTCATTATGTTGTGGCCCACTCACTTTTTCCAACAATCACTCTTCTAGTTTGATTGATGTGCAGTTTCATAAACCAGTGTCTTGCATATTTTTCTCTTTTTTGTTTGTTGGGAGGAGAGGGTTGCTTTAGGCAGGATGGTAAGTTCACTTCCTGTTACTTCATCTTGATTGAAAGCAGAAGTCTCCAGTCCTTTCAAAGATATCTTTAATTTTAGTTATTTTTTAAAAGGAGGAATTATAAATACACTTCTGTAGTTTTGAAAAAAAAATTTGTAGTAAATTCAGTTATTTTCTAATAGTATTTCAGGGAATATAGTTGGCTTCCTTCTGGCCTTAATCTGTGCACATTGAAAGGAAATTAATTAGAAGAAATATTTTAATACCGCTATTCGCCCTTTCTCTATAATAGAAGTGTCTACCAAATTCACAATCGACTATGACAGATGAAAATAGACACATGCAATTATTGTTTTTGTAGAATTGTCCTTTAAATCTACCTCAGCCATTTATGGAATAAGATACAATCTAATTAACCAAACAAAAATAAACAACATAAACGCCACAGTCTCATAATGAATGAATCATGCAGATGCAGCCCCAGCATGCCACTCAAATCACTCTTTTGCTATAAACCTAGTCAAATGCGGCAGGAAAACCAGATGGCACAGGAAACCTCTCTATGCAAAGAAAAAGCAGCTGAAGAGCATGGAAGGCCCTTCCTGAACATGTGGGACAGTTGGGACAGCCAGTGCCAGCAGCAGCAGAGAACTGGAAAGTGTCAAGCTGCTGGGAAGTTATGTACTGGATCAATTGGCGCCAGCGTGAGCTCTACATGTAACTAGTGCACGTTTTCGTGCATAGTGGGAGCGCAGCTCATTCCAGTCAGCCGAGTGGCTGTGGACCTGCCCTTGGAGCGGCTGCTCCTACTTGGGGAACGCTGTTCATCCAGGTCAGTGGAGCGGCACTCCCACTGTGGGAGCACATTGACCACCAGGGGGCAGCTCCTGCATTGAGCATCTGCCCCCTGGTCAGTACACGTGGCCGCAAATGCTGGCATCATGGGAAACTAATTTAAATGGGAACCAGTGTCAAGACAGGGACAAATAACTTCTTGGAATCAGAACAACCTCTCCTTCTGTAGATCCTGTTAATACCTGCTGTCTGGGTCCAGGGTTTGGGTGAATGGGACTCTGGGTTGTCAGGGTGTGGACAGCAAACTGATCAATGGTGGATTCTGTGAGGAATGGGGTTCCTGCCTCCCTGCTGTCAGGGTCTGGGGTTCAGGTATCCGGCTCCCTCCTCCCTTCTATCAGAGTTTGGGGTGCGGGTGAATGGGATTCGGGGCTGTCAGAGTGCTGACAGCAAGGTCTGGGTCAGTGCTCGTTATAGCTACCAGCTGGTTGGTTGGTCCTTGCTTGTTTTGATCATTATACGGTAAAGGTCATTGGGCTTTTATTATAAACAGATGACCTGGCGAGTGAAATCGTGTGAGACTCAGGACACCAGTGCTTCTCGATGGATTGCCCCAAAGGGGAAGGCCAGAGAGCTGTGGGCCTCCAGGCCTTCCTCCGCTTACTCCTCCTCTTCCTCCTCTTTTTGTTCACATTCTCCTTCACCTCCTCATCATCATAATGGCCTCTTCCCTCCCCTGTAGACCGGCTAGTACCTGGTACTGCCATCCCCCTATGCTACAGGTGTCTCAGGCCTCTCCACCAAAGCTGCTCGGCTCTGGCTCCAGCTCTGGCTCAGGGTCTGGCTCGGTAACTTGAATGTCGATCTCCAGGCCTCCCCCAGCCACCTCCTCAGGAGAGAATGTTTCTAGGCTCTCCATAGAAGGGGCCCCTCCCATACCCAGACTTGAAATCAGGTTCCCAGTACAAACACCCAGTACCCAGGTGAAGTATCCTCGAGAATGACAGGGGGACAGCAGGTGCAAGTGCCCCACGGGACCATAGCACACAGGAGCAAAGGATTTTTAATAACCACCAGAGAGGCTTGCCCCAGTGATAGCGACTGATACCCATCTTGGTCTGGTGTGCGCTCCGTTCACCTGCTCCACCATCCCACTGTGGCTGATGTTCTGCACTCTGCCTCCTGCTGCCAATACCTGCCATGTTCTGCACATGCCCCCTGGTGGTCTGCACACATCATAGCAACTGGTGGTCTATACACATCATAGCAACTGGTTCCGCCATTCAGTCTATTTGCATATTAGAATTTTATATATATATATACTAGAGGCCTGATGCACAAAGATTTATGCAAGAACAGGCCTTCCTTCCCCTGGCTCCTGGCACCCATTTCGCTCCAGCCAGAGCTACCTTCTGCCTCTCACCTTGTTTCAATTTGCATTTTGCATATTCCCTCCTTATTGGCTGTGGGAGCCATTTTGTTGTCACTTTGCATATTAAATCTTTATTAGATAGGATAGACTAGGGGCCCAGTGCATAAATTTCTGCACCTGAAAGGAACTGTAGGTTGTGAGGCTGCAGTGGGCACAAGGGCAGGACCCCAGCAGCAAGATAACCTACCGGCTGGAGTGTCTGCCCACTAGTTGTCAGTGTGCATCATAGTGACCGGTTGATAGGTCAGACACTTAGGTTATTAGGCTTTTATATATATAGATATACTAAGATGCACCTAAACCTAAAGGAATGCTCATAATTTTGCTTTTAGTTGTCCAAAACCGAAAACACCTAACTGTCCACCAGCAGAATAGAGAAATTCACGTATGTTTTTGAAGAATGCTGCTATATGAATCCCCTTTTATTTCAGATGAGTGAAAGGAGTGCATTCCCCAGGAGAGTGCACTTCTTTGTATTAACTCTTCATTTACACCCTGACAACTATGCAATCTTGGTTAAGTTATTTAAACTCCAAGTCTCAGTGAAGATATGCATTTATTTCATAGCCTGTTTACAAATGTTAAATTTTACATTTTATGGATATCTAGTGGCCAGTGCACAGAATTCATGCACATTGAAAGGGAATTAATTAGAGGAAATATTTTAATATTGCTATTTGCCCTTTCTCTATAATGAAAGTGTGAGAGATAAAAGGAATTGAGTACAATGTATATGAAAATAATACGTAATTTTATTTATAAATAAATAACAAAATGATATAACAACAACACACTCATGATATGAATGCAAATAATGACTGATAAAGTGATTAAACTTATTTCCTGCATTTAGAATAGGATTGAAAGTATCTCAGGTGGAAAGATAAAATCCATAATACCCAATTTGTGTGTCTTGTGCCCTTGCATTTTGTCTAGTGTTGTTGTCAATTACACTGTCGTCTCTGAGTCTCAATGCAATATCCGTTCCTTAGTCTTTTTCACCATGTGGAAAAAGAATAGGATATGTCATTGCATCTAATGTCAGAAACAAGATACTGTTTTGTTTCATTTTAGTGGCATTTAATCAGATTACTGAAGTCAGATTATTGGGATCTGACTTACAATGAATGAGTAAACCCCTTTCAAAAGGAGATTCTCCATCTCTATTTCTGTATATGACAGCAACCTCCGTTCATGGGGAGAATTACTGTTATGATTGTATTTAATCACCATTTTTACTTCTGTGGGATTATACCTTTTGCTGCTGTTTCAAATTGGGCTTCCTTTTCTACCCCATGTAACATGTTAAACAATTTTGTTAATTCGTTTATTTCATACATGAGGTTGTTGATGATGATCATGAGTCTTTCTGAGCAGCCCTGGTTTTCTGGTATTGCTAATCTTTTTACTTGTAGCTTCAGCTGTATCCAAAATATAGAGTTAAGTAAACTTTCGAGAAACAACATCCGAAGGATGTAAAGTTCCAGTACGATGATAAACTTTTCCATGTATTCTAAAACAGTATGGCCCATACCTTGATGGCGATGGAATAGTTGCACCCATGGAAGCAAAAGAACTATTTATGGATCGAGTATTTTCCATGAAATTTGTACTGTCAGAATCTTAGTTTGTCATTCATCTTTTTAAATATGCTGGGTAATCTGGAAAATGTATGTAATTTGGACAGACTTTCCCTTTGATACAACGTCCAGTAAAGTTCCCATCAGATGGTTTTTCATCCGAGAAATTTAGTGATAGGAAAAATTCACATCTAACAGTCATTCCAACCACAACTGTGTTTGAGAATTGCATCCTCGTGTACTCCATTTTCGCTGAAAAGGCAGTTCCTACCAGTATTGCTAGTACATGTTGATGATTGTTCTCTAGACTTATTCTGTCTTTGCCACCGCCTTCTTTCAACTTCAAAGGCATGTTGCTCTTCAGACATTTTCTGTCAATGATGCCAGTGTCTTTTGGCTTCAGAGTGATGTTTTTCCAATAGCTGCTCTTCAGATACATTGTCGCAGGCATCGCCTTCTTTCAAGATGGTTGCTCTTCAGATATATTCTATCAATAATGTCAGCATCTTTCTGCTGCAGAGCTACATTGCATCAATAGTTTTTCTTTGGACATAGTCCCACTTCTCTACTGCCATGGTCTGAGATACAGGTGAATGAGAGTCCTAGCAGTCAGGCCTTTGAGAGCTGTTGTGACCAAAGGCTGATTCTCTGGGGGTGGGACTTCCTCCTACCTGTTGTCAGTTTCCAGAGCTGGGATGAGGAAGCTGGGGCTCCAGAGGGAGCGATGCCCTCTAAGCCGCAAGCTTTCATGTCCTGCTGGACCCCACAGGTGGGCTTTGGCAGGGGCTGCGTGGGTCCCTGAGGCTTGGACCCAGATGCTGCCGGCCCGGATCCAAGCTGCGATCGCCCCCACCGCAAGCTGGTGGCATCAGGCGCTACCTGTGCCGACTGCATATGTAAATTTACACACCATCTTTGTTGGTTTAATTTGTATATCACTCCTGATTGGCTGGGGGCATAGCGGAGGTACAGACAATTAGCGTCTTTCTCTTATTAGTATAGATGAGTATAAGAGCTTATTAATATAAGGTGGTACTTGCTTGCTATTTAATTCATTATTTTGAACAGGCCACTTTTAATGTAAATACCAGTTTGTATAATGCCCTATAAAGCTGCTACTGGAGTTGTGCAGTGTGAGAGAGTGGACTTTCTTTTTCTTCTGTCATGGTAACCTGTAATGTTCTACATAGTGGCTGCTCTAATGACAAAGAGCAGAATTCCTAGCTGATCCTTGACCACATGTAGCTTGAGCAAGTAAACAAATTTTGTCTTCAACAACTAAGCTATTGTCTTCTTTGCTGTTCTGACCTAACCGAGCCCATCTAGACTGCTATAGATAGGACATGTACTCACCCACCCCACTGTCTCACACCCAGGTCATTTCACTAATTTACATAACCTACCAGACCCCGTGGGCATGTGACTTTGTAAAGGTGCTTTACAAAATGCTGTCTTAATGAAGTTTATTGCACCTATACCAAATTATGTGATAATTATTTGTCTGATAGAATGCTTTTAATTATGCCTTTCAGTGTAATGAAGTATGCTAGATTTTTAGTATAAAAAATTCATAGGTAATCTTTCCCTGAATAGTAATTCTTTTAGATGCTTTGATGCTTTCTTTACTGTGTGCATGATCTAGCTTACTTTTAATTTGAAGGAAAAAATGTTGCTCAGACTTATAACTGAATGCTTTTTAATAGTATTTTTTTTTAAATAAATAAGCACTGGTAAAAAGTACTGAAGGGAAAGCTTTTTTTATACTATGGCAACTATTAATAAAAATGTTCACATAAACTTGTTATTTTGAGTCTCTTATTTTTTTATCTGTTTCCATTTTTATTTGCATAACACTAGAGGCCCAGTGCATGAAAATTAATGCACTGGAGAGGGGGGTCCCTGAGCCCGGCCTCCCTGTCTCACAGTCCCAGAGCCCTCAGAAGCAGGAGGCAACCAGGTGATCAGGGAAAGCTGACACCTCTGCTGCTGCCACTTCAGGCAGCGCAAGCCTGGGCTGGCCCTGGTTACCTGCGCCTCAGGCAGCCTTCAGGCAGCCTTGGGTGGCTGGGAAGCCGCCATCCAAAGCTTGCCTGCACCATCTGAGGCTTGCCTGTGCCTCTGGCTGACCCTGGGGGGCGGCTGGGGGACTCTGAGGCAGGTACTCTGGAGGCAAGGGCTGAGGGGCTGGGCATCACTATCTTTGAGGGCAGGAAGTCAGTTAGCATTTTCCTTTATTGGCTGTGGGTGCCAATGTGAGGGTCAATTTGCAAATTCCCACTTTGTTAGAAAGGATGATTGTTGAATAACATGCAATTAAATCAGAGCTTTTTGCTTCATAGCCTAGCATTTTTTAAAGTCAGTTTTGTGATAAATAACCCTCTGACATCACAGCCTGTTGCTATGAGAATAGAACATTAAAAAAATTGGTAGCACATATTCATTTAACAGGGTAGCTCAGGATAAATTTAAAGGAAAAGAGGCCAAGTTACAATTCCCGTTTTTCAAGTACTGACTTGGCCCCTTTAATTCCTAAAGATAACTCACAAATATGAAATTTGAAAACTTACGCCTTTAGGAAACATTTTCACTGAAACCAATTAAAGTTCTTCCTAACGCGGGTCTAGTATACTTGTTAGGAAAAGGGTTGTGAAGTCAATGAAGCTTCATGTGATGCACAGGCCTTTCCAGTCAGGTTCAAATGTGGGTCCTCAGGGTATAACCTATAAACCTTAAAGATAAGTTATCTGGGCTTCCTGCTGAGGACACTCTGGGAGCTAGGTGATTGCTCAAGTCTTTTTCAGTCCAGGCACATGGTTTCATGAACAATACAATTCCCTTAAAAACTTTGTAGACTTTGTGATATATTTACTTTTAATTTCATATTCTAAATTTCACATTTAATTCTTTCACATCTAATTCTTTTCTATATGTAATTATCAATAATGATTTCTTTGCTTCCTCACACAAAATTCCCTTTGATGCTATCTGAAGCAATAGGCTTGGATAACAAAGTTAAAACCTTTAATCTGATTTTTACAAAATTATTTTCACTTTACATTATTACCCTCCCTCTATCTATTTTCCATACAGTTAAAAGTTTTATTAGGCTCATGGTCTACCTTCTACTTCTCATGGAGGACAGTTTTACTAAATATTTTACCAAGTTGCAGTAGAGCTCTCCAGCTAACCAGCCTGTACTAAAGTTTTTTGTGTTGTTTTTTTTTTTCTGCCTACTTATTCTGTACAACATATTTTAAGTTTCTGTACGGCAGCACTGTCCTTCCAAAAATTAATATTTATAACCATGTGGTATTCAGGACTGTCATTTCCAAAACATGTCTGGATTCTCCCTTTTGGCACATTTGATTATACTTCTTTGCTTTTTTTTTTTTTTAAGTTTTCATTTATTTTTAGAAAGAGAGGAAGGGAGAGGGAGAGATAGAAATATCGATGAGAAACATCATCCATGGGCTGTCTCCTGCATGCCTCCTACATGTGCCCTGACCAGGAATTGAACTGTGACCTCTTGGTTCCTAGGTCGATGCTCAACCACTGAGCCCTTTTGGCTGGGCTTCTTTACTCTTTTTAAAGATAAGCATGGGCATTTGACTTAAGGTCTTTGAGATGTAAGTAGAAATGATGTATTACATACCAGTATGCACAAAAACCTTACAATGTATAATCATGATTTTTCCCCCACTGCTGTGATGATCATGGAAGCCTAAGTCACGGTGAAATTTCATCAGCCTCCTGAGTAGCTGTGAGTATAATCTGGATGGCATATCATAAGAAATAAATTTTTGTTATAAGATTGAGATTTTGGTGTCATTTGTTATTTTAACATAGGTTACTCCTGACAAATAGAACATTAAAAAATTGGGAGCACAAATTCATTTAACAGGGTAGCTCAGGATAAATTTAAAGAAAAAGAGGCCAAGTTATGTCAAGGTATGTCAAAGTTATAGTCAAGGTATAGCAAACGTTACAATACTCCCCCAAATTTCACTGTTTTTATTTCTCCTTCATTTGACAGTTCAATCTAGTATTTGGCAGTCAGTCTTCCAATGATGATTCAGCAATCTAGACCTCTTCTATTTCGTGGCTTCACTATTCTCTGAAATGACAGAATTCTTTCCTGAATTATTTTGAATCTGGCTGATTGGCAGATAAAGGGTGGGAAATGTAATGTGTCTCTAAAATAAGAAAGAATGCATTTAGAATACACAGCACTCTCTGACTCAGAAACCTAGAGCTCCATTGAATGAAACTGTGGGTCACTCAGGTTTTGACTTGCTTTTACGGTGTGTGCAGGGGTGGCTGCCCTAGGTTTAATGGTCTACCCTCCCAGATCATTCAATAACTTTTGAACAAAATTCTGCATTTTCATTTTGCTCAGGGCCGTACAAGTTATGTTACTGGTTGTAGGTGTAGGTTATACCAGAAGGATGTGCAGATGGAAGCTTTAGCTATATAGTATAGAATGTGGAAGAGTTCATGAAGAATGTCTGAGAATTCTCTTGTTTAGCCCATAGGGAGGAAATATCTTAAAAACATTTGTGTGGTTTTCTGCACATTCTTACTCATGATCTTTAAAGTCAGTGCTAGTCTCACATGTGCCCTGGGTGAGCCGTGTGTCCCAGGGGGCCGTGTGCCCTGGGTGAGCGTGTGCCCCAGGGGGCCATGTGCCCCGGGTGAGCCAGGTGCTCCAGGGGAACCGTGTGTCCCGGGAGAGCCGTGTGCCCCGGGGGAGACATGTGCCACGGGGTAGCAGTGGGACCCGGGAGGAGGGGCGGTGTGAACCAGAGGAGGAGCGGATTCTATTCGTGTGGTCCTGAGATAGTCACCATCAAACAAGCAGACTGCCAAATAACAGCGGGGAGGGGAAGGAGACCTGGGGGGAGATAAGAGAACAACCGAAGGACTGGTATGCATGCATATAAGTACAACCAATGAACACAGAACTCTGGGGAGGGAAGGCATGAATGGGAGGGGGGGGGGCAATGGTAAGCTATGTTCACATATAATACCTTAATAAATTTTAAAAAAATAAAAGAAATTAAAAAAAAAGTCAGTGCCAGTCTCATTACCTCAAGGACTAACTGTAAAATCAGAAAGGAAAAAGTTGTTAATTTTTTGTTTTGTTTTGTTTACTATAAAACTATACTTTGAAACCCCTTGTTATTTAAAAAATGCGATTGAAAGCCAAAACATTTGATTCTCATGAGCCACATTTCTTTGGAGATGAGAAGGCTCTTGCAAGTTAAATCACAGGCCCTGCCCTAGCCAGTTTTGCTCAGTGAACAGAACGTCGGCTTATGGACCAAAGGGTCCAGGTAAGATTCTGGTCAAGGGTTCATACCTCGGTTTCAGGCTCCTCCCTGGCCTGGGCCCTGGTCAGGGCCCATGTTTCTCTCTTCCACTCCCTTCTTCTCTGAAATCAATAAAAATATATTAAAATTAAAAAAAAAAGTACAGGCCCTGAAAGAAACAGAGCATACCTTTATGCCCTAACAACTGAATGTTATCTTGGCTAGGAAGAGGTTCAAATTGGATAGGGCTCAAACTTGGCAGAGATCTCTGTGAAGCTATAGATGAGGGAGTAGATCTGCAAAAGAACACATGGACAAGAGCAGACTCAGCATTAAGAAATGCCAATGTTGCTATTGCCAGTGACCACAGCCGTATTCAGTGACCACAGCTGAATAAATAAGACAATTTGCAGATCATTTACTCTCTTTCTAGGAATCATTGCCTCTGCTACAGTCCGGTGAACTAATCTGCTTTGTGCTGCATAGTGAGAGACTTCCCACATGTCACCTTTGGATTTCCAAACAAGTAATGCCTAACTATAACCTAAGAATTTGCTGAGTCTCATTCAAACTGGCCTGTATAGACACTTGGTTAAGATCCCTGGAAACAAAGACAGGGCCACTGACATTTAATAAAGGCACCGGTAGTAGTGATAGGAAAGGAAAGCCCATTACCAGAACTTGAGTGGGAATGGAAAACAGAGTAAGTCACCTCTTTTACATGTCCCCTTCTTTGCAATTCCATCCTTTGATTCTGTGAATAACCTTAAATAAACTCTTTCTAGACTAGAAGAACTTGATTTTTGTAGGGTGTACCCCAGGGATTCCAGCTGATACATAATTATATACCCCTTAGCAGTTAGTTTTGATAACACATTCACATTTACTATTTTTTCAACACTACAGTACTGTGATGTCTAGCTAAGGCATATATTTTATTACGTTATACAGAGGTAAGACGTATTTTATTCAAGGTTGCAAAACTTTAATCTTGTCTTCTAGCTCACTGATGCGGTCATCTGCTTCTTCTAGTCTACTCTTGATGCTTTCTATTGAGTTCTTCATAGAAGCGATGCCATTTTTCATTTCTTCCTGGGTCACCTTCATTTCCTCTTGGTTCTTCTTCAGATCCTCTTGGTTCTTCTTCATTTCCTCTTGGGTCTTACTCATATTGTCAAATTTGTCTTCCATTCTTTTTAGCCATCCCATGATCATTACTCTGAATTCTTGCTCTGGTAGGTTGCTTGCCTCTAAATCATTTACTTCCTTTTCTGGTGATGCCTGATTTTCTTTCATAGGCGGGTTGTTTCTTAGCCTCCCCCATGATCTTTCTTTTTAGGATGCCTGTTTATGTAGTTCTCTCACTCCTGCTTAGATTTAAAGGTACAAAATACAACACAACCAGGTACAACACACAAGGCACTGAACAGAAATGTGTTTGCAATATTAATATAATAAAGGTGACTAGAACCCAGCTAACAAAAACATACAATCCAATAAAAAGAATAAGCACACCAATCTTACCAAAAAAGCATAAAACTTCAATATAGTTAGCATTCAACATACAACAACAAAGGGGTAGAGAGAAGGATTGGTTTTTTTTTTTGGGGGGGGACAGCAACAAGGTAGGTGTGAATGGGCTTGGAGCAGGGGGTTGGGAATTATATATACACAGGTCAAGTGAAAATGTTGGAGGGGGTAAACAGAAAGAGTAAGGGAAATCTAGAGCAGTAAAGGGTTAAGAGAAGCAGGACACCAAAGGGAAAAGGTTAGGAAGAGAGAGGTTTCATAAAGGTAGGTTTGAGATAGAATAGAGTGTTGGAGAAGGAAAGGTACAAATAGTCTTCAGAATAGTAATCCCGAAGGTGGGGAAATAGAGAAAAAAAGAAAAAGAAAAAAAAAGGAATATAATATGACACTTAAAAAGTAGTAATAAAAATAAACAAAAGAAAATAAGATAAAAAAGGTAAAATAGTAGTAGTAATAATGTTGATTACCTATAAAAATGAATTAATTAAAAAGGTAAAATCAAGTGAGGGAAGACAAAAAAAATAATTTCTTGAGTAAACTAAAATAATTTCTTGAGTAAACTTTGTACTTAATGTAAGTAAAAAACAAAAATTAAACAATTAAAAAATAAAAATTAAAAATTAAACAAAATTTGCAGTAATGAAGGTCATTCACTGTCTGTGTTGTTCTGTCTGGCACGCCTGCTCCCCGTCTGGGCGGTAGTTGCAGTTCCCTGTGTTTCACTGTTCCTCCATGTTGATTACAAGGCCTGATTTTTAAGGAGATCTAGATACCATATGTGCTTTAGCCCCTGGGTGGCAGTGTTTCTGGATGACTTCCAGGACTCTAAAACCTCTCTATCTTTTTCCCCCTCTCTGTGTCCCTGATCTATGGAGGGCTGGGGGTGGGGCAGTCCCGAGCTGACAGCACTCCCCTGTAATTCTGCAGATATTTCTTGGATTCAGATCCAGATGTGCTGCTCCTTAGATATCCCCGCTCTTAGGAGCCCTGTTCACAGTCAAGGGCGCCTCCAGCCCCAAACCCTGGGGTTTCTTTTAAATCCAGGACCAGTCCTTCAGCCTCTGTGTGCCTGGCGCGCTCAAGCTGGTGCTCGTGAGCTGGTGCGCGAGGGTTGCTGCGCTGATGGGGACTTGGGCCGAGGGGGACTCACCCACCGGATCGCTGCGAAATCTGAGCGCTCCTCTTAATCCAAGTGTTCGTGCTGACTATGATCAGTGTTCTGGATCTCACAGCAGCTCCTTGGTGGTCCTTGGGGCTGTGGATATTCAGGCCTCCGACTCGAACCTCTTCCCTTTGAAGGTGGCGAGATTTCCCCGTCTGCGCCGGTAAGTATCTCCGGTAAGGGACCTAGCTGTGGGTGCTCAATTGTCGGGGGTACCCTGATCAGCAGACCCCAAGTTTCCTCTGGTGTTTGCCAGTCTCCTGGCTGGTTGACCAGCACTCCTAGCGCGATCCTCAGCTGCTCTCTCTCTCTCTTCCTCGGGACCAGACTCAGAAACCGCCCATCTGCTCTTCCGCCATTTTCTGCCTCCAAGGATGCAAAACTTTAAAAGGCAAATCCATCAATCTTAAAGTTTTCACTTTAAGAAACCTTTTCCACAATGCCGTCTTTAAATTATTTTTCGGAAAGTGTGAAAAAAACAACACCCATATAAGTCTAAGGCTATGAAAATTCTTAAAACAACACACCTGTCCTAGCCAGTCTGGCTCTGTGGATAGAGCATCAGCCTGCAGACTGAAGGGTACCAGGTTTGATTCCAATCAAGGGCACATGCCTGGGTTGTGGGTTCAATGCCCAGGGGGCAGCCAATGATTCCCTCTCATCATTGATGTTTCTATCTCTTCCTCTTCCTTTCTCTCTGAAGTGAATAAAAATATATTAAGAGAAAAAAAACCAAAAAACAAAAGCACCTAAACACAAACTGAACTCACTTGGTCCTACCACTCATCTAAAATCAGTTTTCCTCTGCAGCAAGTCATCAATACACTGTACTCTACCAGTAGTAATTTGATTCTGTGAACTGCTTTTCATCGTTTGGGGTATATATTCATATGCTGCAAGGAAAATCAGGTGTCAGGCAGTAATTCTTAGTCCTCCTGGTAAGGGTTCAGCTTTGTTGTTGGGTACTTGATATACAAGACAATGCTTGCTATCTATGATCCCACATCAGAATTTTATGACTTCTGACCTTCCCAAAGGCACCCAACAGAGATGGCTTTCTTAAGTTACTACTCTTTCTTCCTGCACTCTACTACTTTTTTTTTTTCTGTTCACTTTGACTTTTTAAAAATAAACTATTTTAGAATACTTTTAGGTTTACAGAAAAGTTGCAATGATAATACACAAAGTTACCATATATTTCACACCCAGCTTCCCTTATTAACATCTTACATATGTATGATACAGTACTCACAATTCATGAACCAACAATGATGATAAAGTATGATGATGACTATTAATAAGACTCCATTTATTGAGAGGGACTGGGAAAGTTCTAGAAGAAAAAGCAGATTGAAAGATTTTTATTCACATGGAGAATACAATGTGTCAATGTGAAGTATAAGCAGACACCAATCTTATAATTTTTCCCTACTTCCTTTTAAAACTACTCTGTGAACTCATTCTTCCCTGGATCTTCAATAAAATTGCATTCCAATCCCATACTATTGTGGGCTGTATTTATCTTTATTTAGTGCTGTGGGAACCCTTACCATGACCAGCGTGGTTCAGGGCCCACACTCAGGGTCCGGTTTCTGGAGGAGGCCGTACACTAAAAATGAAGAGACTGGAAAAGAGTTAATTTGGGAAAATGCAAGCCAGGCGGGGAGTCAAGCCTCTAGTGGGAAGACTCACCCCGTCCCCATCTAGCCTTTTGCCATTCCCTTTTATTGTGATTCTGAGACAAAGACATTGCTTAGGCAGAAAAGTTCCAGCAGCAGAAAATTAACAAGAATTTACATACTATTAACAAACTAAAGTTGCCTCAAGCTCTACTATTGCTCTGACCTTTCAGAGCCATTGAGGTTGGCCATCTCTTTTTGCATACTAACAATAGTGACAATGTTTGGTTTCCTTAGACAGTTCTTTTACATTTTATCACTAGTGACTCAACCTAGAGTCAATGAGTTAGTAGCTCTGACCATTCAGAGCCATCAAGGTTGGCCAGTTCCCTTTACATTTTATTACCAGTGATAATGTTAGGTTTCGGTTCCCGGCATAGTGCCTGTCTTTTCCCATTTCTGGGTGTCTTCTTGGTGGAAAATAATATCCTATTTGTGTGCTGATGAGCACCAGATAAGATTAAAGCCACAAAACCCACCATTTCTATACTGTTCACAGGCAGTGATGCTATCAATAGGCCCCTTCGGTGAGCATGATTAGGGTGATGGTGTGCTCCACTTTGAGAATGAAGGTGTGGTGGTGACAGTAGGTATTGATCAGAGAAAACAATAAAGGAAATTATATCACTGAAAACACCATCCCTTTATAATCATTGACAAGCATAGATTTTTTGACCCTATTCTTTGTTCCCAACTGCATATGGGCTGCATACACTTCCCTCTCCAGATGGTAAACTTGATGAGTGCAAGCGTCATACCTGTCTTTTATATCCCTCAACCAAAAAACTTTCTAATTTTAAGTGATCATTAAATACTGTTTGAATAATAGACTGAAAGAATGTAACACGCTCCACTGTCCCTACGTACAGATGGTATATATATATTTGATTTTATTCAGATTTGAAATTTTGGTCTCATGCATTTTTAATTGAGTTGAAGGATTACAGTAGCATTTGGAACAACCTTCTTTTGGTTGTATCAGAACTGCAAAACGGTGAGTTTTAATGGCTCCTGTAACTGGTATTTTCAGGGCATATCATGGACACAGGCCCTGTATTATAAAATCATTTGTTTTTGTTCTTTTGTTTTTCTACTTGATTCTGGTCTTTTCTGAGTTCTGGTTTATTCTTGCATCCTCTCAGGTTCAAGTCCATAGGAAATAAGTTGATTCCTGATGGTTCAGTTTCATGTCATTGGTGCTGATCGGCCTGGTTTGGATCATATGTCCTTCTGAACCAATTAATGGCACTAAGGAAATAGGATATTCTGATTGTCCAAATGAGAGGGTCCAGGTGAAAGTCATCTCACTAGAACCACATGGGCTGTTACTGAATTTAAAGACTTTCTCTATAATCTCACTTTTATTTACAGATGTTAACTTACTTTACATATATATTGACTAGAACGACTTTCTGCTATATAACCTTTATATGCAACAACCTTTATTTATAAACAATATTTTCTCTGAAGTGAAGGTGGAGTCAATACAAGTGTTTAGGGTAAAAGTTTGAGGGAAGATCCCTTATAAATGCTTCCCAAATTCCTCTTTGCTAGATCCGTGACTGTCTTCTGTTTCTTATGTGACAGGAGAGAAATGGTAAAGCTAAGTTTTAACAAGGCAAAGATGTGAGGGACAATGAAGGGGTCTGCCAGCCCGCCCCAAAAGAAAATGTGCATGTAAGAAGTAAAAACGAAGTGAGGTTACCGAATGGGAGAGCTCAGAAGTGAAATTTGGTTTACTTTACCAAGGTATTTTTAAGGCCAAAGCATCACTGGCTTCATAAAACATCTTGGAGGAGGTGACTTACCAGCATTAAGGGGAATTGAAAACCCTGGATCACCAAGGCGGTCCGAGGGCCCACAGAGCCGGCCCCCCCGCCCGGTATTGGGCATCATTCAGCCAGTGAAGCTGCTACCGCCCTGCAACCAGAGCTACGCCCCTCCCAAATTCTGCTTTCCAGGACCCCTAGAGATCCTGGCCAGGTGTGGACCCCTGCAAGTGCAGAGTGGGGCCCTGCAATCCCGAAGTGCTTTGCCTTCTGGACTGGTGTGCCCAGGACCTGCAGAGAGGGGGCTCTGCTTTCCCAGAACTCTTTGCGTTCCTGGGTAGCTGTCCACCAGAGCATGGGCAAACAAAGCATATTTTTCTGAGTCGTTGACTATTATGGATCAGTTTTCAAAAGTGGTTATACGTACAGCTGACCCTTACAGAACGTGGGGGAGGGACCAAAGCACAATATTCCTTTGATTCTCCCAAAACTTTACTAGGAGTAGCCTACTGTTGACCAGAAGAAGCTTACTGATAACACAAACGGATGACTAAATTATTATTATTTTTATACATATTTTGTTGATTTTTTTTTACAGAGAGGGATAGACAAAAACATCAACAAGAGAGAAACATTGACCAGCTGCCTCCTGCACACCCCCTAATGGGGATGTGCCCGCAACCAAGGTACATGCCCTTGACCAGAATGGAACCCTTCAGTCCAATGGCCGATGCTCTATCTACCTAGTCAAACCGGTCAGGGCCAGATGATTAAATTATTTTGTACAATATATACTATATTCTTAAAATAAGGTAAGCTAACAGAGATAAATGTTACTAAGAAAAATTATAAGACAAAATAAATACACTTACAATACTGTACATATTTATTGAAAAATTCCATGTATAGCTGGACCTACACAGTTCAACCCATGTTGTTCAAAGATGAACTACACATCAACTATTAAGGAAAAGTCTCTACATTATATCTCAATATAATATTTGTGGTGTTTGTGCCCTTTGGCCATAACCCATTAAGAACAGACCATACAAGATTATGTCACTTGAAGTACTTTTTTTCTCCGTGTGGTTATGTCAGCGACTTCACCTACTCTTAGTTCCAAAAGTTTCTGTTTATTTTTTATTTTATGAACAAATTGGTTTAAAGTACCTAGTTCCAGAGTCAAAACCAGCAAAAAGTTACATTCAGTGAAAGGTGGCCTCCTTCTCAGTCTCACCTCTTTTTATATTAATATTTCTTCTTTTAACACAAAAAAAGGACATAAGATGCACACTTTTTGGACTTTGTGGGTTTTTTATATTGGGTAAGGCTGAATTGACCTGCTTATAACAGAATGAACTAGGATTTTGTTAAACAATACATATTTCTGTAGTAATTTTAAGAATGGGTAACTTTGCAACGTATTTTCTTCATTCTGTTTATATACTTCTGTGCATGTAAGTATCCCCGTGACATGTGTCTGGAAGGACACATGAGAAACGGACGATGGAAGTGCTACTGGTATTTCTAAGGAGGCAAGTCAAAGTCAAATTTGACGTTCTGCTTTCAGAATAACTTCTCAGAGACATCAAAATGTGAATGGATTTTTAACAAAATGAGAAAAGGAATTTTATAAAAGTGAGCCATGCATTGCTCAGCCACAGGTCTCTGTCTGAGACAAATTTGGGACACAGCACAGTCACAGGTGAGAGCTTTAGGAGGGAAGGTCTGGCAAGAACCGAGGAGCTGGGGTAGGAGACTGCAGGCCCAGTCCAGGTCCCAGCACCCCTCCGCTCTGCCCACCAGGACTCGCTCTTGGCCTTCCTCTGGGAGGCTGAGGAATTGGGGTCCCAAGAGTCACCCCTGCCCCTGGCTGCCTGAGAGCTGAGAGCTCCCATCAGGGAAGGAAAACTCTGCCCAGGCCCCGCCCATCTTCTCTCTCCCTCTGGCTTCCTACCAAGTGGGCGGGGCCCCTGTCACAAGGAGGAACAGTCCAGTCCAGGCCCCGCCCCCAGGCCCTGATGTCAGGGTATGTAAGTGGCCACAAGCCCTTGTCTGGACCCAATGGAGGAGCGAGCCCAGCATCCTTCCCTGGAGGTCAGAGCGCAGCCCCAGCGCTGGTCCTCTCTGTGGAGCAGCGGGGCCCTGCAGGTCGGGGCGGATGGCCCAGGGCACTTGCATCCGGTCCGGTCCGGGCTTGGAGGGCTCGCTGGGCAAGGACAGCGTCGCCGTGGTGAAGCCGGGGCGGCACCGCATCCCCAAGAGCAGGTGCGGCCCTGGCTCGGCGGGGGCGTCAGAGGCGAGGGTTCGGGAGAAGAGCTGTTTAGCGAGAGGGGCGACTGCAGCGGGGCCTGGGGAGACCCCGAGGCCGGGTCACTGTCGGGAGCGAGTGGGCTGGGACTGAGGCCCAGGAGGTGCAGGCGGTCGGTGAGCACCGAGGGGGTCGGGGCCAGGTCCCCTCCTTGTGGTCCAATTGGAAACCCGACCAGCCGGTGCCTGGCCCTCCCTGTGCGCCCCCTGGTGGCCTCGCGGAACTTGGTCCAGAGGAGAGGGACTCTGCCAGCCCCAGGAGGGGAGCTGCACTGGGACTCCTGAGATGGGGCATCGCGTGTCCCCGTGACCTCGGCGCCCCCACGGCCCCGCGAGGAAGGAGCCCCCGTGGCCCAGAATGCCCGGATGGTCACTGTCCTCTCTCCCTGCTTTTCCCCGATAGTGTCTCTGCTGTGGTGGCAGGCTAGCTTTGATCTAGCACTCCAGGCAGTGGAACTGGTGACAGTGGTCATCTCTGCATTTGCAGGGTTGGCAGGTTGGTCTCTTACCTGGGCTGTCTCTTTACCAGGGTGCCTCCTGGCTGTGCACACGGGAGCTCTGAGCCGCAGCAAAAACCTCTCTGCACTCAAAACCTCTGCTGTTTTCCAGCGGAAGACACAGCCCCCCGACCCCCATCCCCGCATTGCACATTCTAATGCACCTCACAAGTCTCTGTTCTTACCTAAAAGCACCCCTTTCTTCCGTGGCATCAGGGTCTCTATTTTAAAACATGCAAATTAAATGCGTTAGGAAAAAATGGTGGAAACAGAACTCTTCTTAAAAACCTGGTGTCTTTGCCCACTGTATTGTTCTGGAATCGCATCCTTTTTCAGTTTACTTTTTTGTCTCTGACCTTTTAAGTTGTTCACCATATTAGGGTGGATGAGTTTAAAGATGGAATAACATAGGGCCTCCCCCCCCCCCCCCCCCCCCCAGAATGCCGGTTTAAGGTACAGGGCATTTCAAAACCTGAGTGATTTTTCTTAGAAGTTTGCTTAACTTTTTTCTTTTTTTTCTTGTATGGAATCCATTTCCAAAAAGAAGGGGTATATGTCATTGCATCATCATCACTTTTTGCCTTCCTTAGGGCTCCTGAAGTAACCCACAATTTTAGCTTCAGGACCAAGGTCACAGATTTCCCTCTTAAAATTTCTGTTCTGCCTTAGCCGGTTTGGCTCAGTGCCTAGAGCCTTGGCCTGGGGACTGAGGGGTTCCAGGTTTTATTCTGGTCAGGGGCCCAGGCCCAGGTTGTGGGATGGTTCCCCAGTAGGGGGCGTGCAGAAGGCTGCCAATTAATGATTCTCATCATTGATGTTTACCTCCTTCTCTGTCTCCCTCTCTGAAATCAATGAAAATATATTTTTTTTAAAATCAGTTAGCAATTTAGATTAAATTTGTAATGAGAAATAATGTGACTCTAGTGAGATCGCTTAATCTAATGCTAGCTTTTCCGTTTTGTTTAATCCTTACCAGAGGAATAAGGATATTTTTTCCCATTGATTCTTAAAGAGAGTGGAAGGAAGGAGGTAAGAGGAAGCTTAGTAATCTGATTTCCCTTGATAACTTGAGTTCTTCTCTGGGTTACAACTAATTCAAATCAGGAAACTGTGACAGTAAGTTAGAAATAGAGAAAGGTAAGAAGTAAACCTCACAGTAGAGATAATAGCAAAGGACAGAGTAGCCTAAAAGCAAGGATAAACAACTCATTGTACAAACCGGAGTGTGAAGGAATTCACTAGCTGAGACCTATTTTCTTGGATACCTTTTAAGGGTCTTGAAGTATTATAGCTCACAAGTGCTTTTAATAAATGATATTAAAAATTACTCTGAAACACAGTAAAACTGAATTATGTTCAGAATACGTACATAGAATTATGAAGTATATTGTAGAGTTTCTTCAGAACTTACTATAATTACATTTGGATGCTAATTATCAGAAAATTTTATTTAAATCAGAATGGCTTATTTCCTAACCAAATGTCTACTAAATTTTTTTTTCCTCACATGAATTTTATTAAGGTATTATATGTGTACAAATCTTACCATTGCCCCCCTCCACCTCCCATTCATACCCTCCCTCTCCAGAGTTCTGTGTTCGTTGGTTGTATTCATGCATACCAGTCCTTCGGTTGTTCTCTTATCTCCCCCCAGGTCTCCTTCCCCTCCCTGCTGTCATTTGACAATCTGCTTGTTTTATGGTGGCTATCTCAGGGTCTCATGAATAGAATCCACTCCTCGTTTGGCAGTCTGCTTGTTTTATGGTGGCTATCTCAGGACCACCAGAATAGAGTCCGCTCCTCCTCTGGTTCTCACTGCCCCTCCCCCTGGGTCCCACTGCTTCCCTAGGGACACAGGGCTCACCCGGGGCACATGGCCCCCTGGGACACACGGCTCACCCGGGGCACAGGGCCCCCTGGGACACTCGGCTCCCCTGGGGCACATGGCCCCCTGGACATATGGCTCACCCTGGGCACACGACCCCTCTCAGGTGCTGGGGTCTCGTATTGGGGGGCCGCGCTAGCTCCTTGCTAGCATGCCAGGCAGGCTAGGACGGTTGCAGGTGGGCTGAGATGGCTGCAGGCAGGTAGACCGCCCTCAACGGTGTCTCGTTCGGTGCGGAAGCGGAGCAGCTGCAGATGAGGAGGCTCAGTTCTGAGGCCGCCCACTCTCTGAGCCTGGGGTGTAGTGAGCTCTGTTCTCAGTGGATTTCCTTTATTTGCAGCGTTGGTGGCAGGTGGCGGTGGCTGGTGCGGCAGCGATGGTCGCTCCTGTGGTTCAATTTCCACTGTAGTTTTAAAGTTCACATGGCGGAAGTAGCGGGAGCTTCGGCCCGGCCATGCAGCGGCTGAGGGAGGACTCGCCAGGGCTGCTAATGGAAGGTGCCGTGCCAGCTCCCCACCCGCAAGGCAGGTGTGCTGGGAAGGTTGTGGGTAGGCTGAGATGGCTGCGCTGGAGAATTCCCCCTCAATGGTGTCTCCTTTGTTGTGGAAGCGGACCTGCTGTGGACGCAGAGGCTAATTTCTGAAGCCACACTCTCTCTGAGCCAGGGGCGTAGTGAGCTCTGATTTCTGTGGATGCCCATTCGCGGGGGCGGCAGCAGGTGCGGCATCGAAGGTAGCTCCTGTGTCTCAATTTCCCCTGTAGTATTAAAATCCACATGGCGGTAGTGGCGTAAGCTTTGGAGCTGGCTGCTGGCGGTGGCAGCGGAAAGACTCGCCAGGGCGCAAAGGGAATGCTCCGCGCCAGCTCCCCACCAATAAGGTGCGTGCGGAGACTGGGCCCAGCTGGCCACAGGCTCCTCGGGATGGTTGTGGGCAGGCATTAAAGGTTCCATAACAGCTCCCTGGTTCCCATGGCCTGCGGGCTGGCCCAGTCCTTGGGCCCTGGGGCGGAGCGAGGTCTGGCTTCCCTCATTCCTGGGGGCAGGGTCTCCGGTAGGTCCGGTTTCGCCGTAGTTTTAAACTCCACATGGCAGCAGCGGTGCCCTGCTTGGTGTCTAGTTGTAGCCTTCCCATATCTGGGTCGAGCTGGCTGCGGGTGGGGAAATGCTGCGCGATCTCTTTTCCAGCACAGCCAGCGTGGGGGCTGGGCTGAGCTGGCTGCAGGCGGGGAGATACTACACCATCTCTTTGCCCACCCGCGAGTGCGGGGGCCGAGCTGAGCTGGCTGCGGACAGGGAGACTCTGCACCCGCTCCTCTCCAGCACTGCGGGCGGGCTGGGGTGGCTGTGGGCAGGGAGGTCGAGCTCATGGGCTTCTCGTCCAGGCAGGAGCTGAAGGCACGGCGGCGTAGGCCCACATCACCTCCCGTGGCAGCTGGCAGGGCTGGCCCACTCCCTGGGCTCCGGGGCAGAGCGAGGTCTGGCTTCCCTCATTCCCAGCGGCAGTGGCTCCGGCACGTTCATTTTCGCTGTAGTTTTAAACTCCACATGGCAGCAGTAGCAACCTGCTTTGTGTCTAGTTGTAGCCTTCGCATTTCGCCAGCTTTCCTGTGGGTCTGGTGCGATCCCTTTCCATTTTATCTGTTGTTTTTTCTCCAAATTGTTGAGGAGATGGCCGCCCAGGAGACTTCCTAGGCCACCATCTTGCTTCGGTCTCTGTCTACTAATTTTTAAAAATAGCTTTTTTGGTTACATGGAAAAAAGAGAACATGATTGTTGACTTCTTATCAATTAGCTGTCCACCTTCAAATGCAGCTGCTTCAAATTATCAACGTTGGAGTGGTTAGGGTTCCTATCCTATATAATAAAAGAGTGATATGTAAATTAGCCATCACTCCACAACAAAAATGGTGTGCCCATAACAGAAGCTGGAGGCATCGCCCAGGCAACAGGAGCCCAATATCTGCTCCTTGGCCATGGAGAGAGGGGAGGGGTCTCTAACCAGAGGACCAGAGTTAGAAGTTTGCTTAAATTTTTTCTTTCCGTTTTATTTTTGGTATGCAGTCCATTTCCAAAAAGAAGGGGTATATGTCATTGCATCATCGTCACTTTTTGCCCTCCCTTGGGGATCCTGAAGTAACCCAAATATTTAGCATCAGGACCAAGGTCACAGATTTCCCTCTTAAAATTTCCGTTCTGCCTTAGCCGGTTTGGCGCGGTAGATAGAGCCTTGGCCTGGGGACTGAGGTGTTCCAGGTTTTATTCTGGTCAGGGGCACAGGCCCAGGTTGTGGGGTGGTGCTGCTGGAGGGAAGGGACCCTCTGGGGTCAGGCGCCCCGAGTTCAAGGACCTATCTTCCATGCCCCAGGGGCAGTACAGTGGGAGGGAAGGAGCCTGTGGAGTCGCCATCCCACAGTCTGAGCACCCAGAGTCCTCTCCCTGTCCTGCCCTGCAGCAGGAGGGAAGAGGCCTGGTGAGCCCAGTGTCCCTGACAGGGCTGTGTGGCTGGAGGGAAGGGACCTCTGGGGCCCTGGAGCCCAGAGTTTGCGCCCCAGCCTGCCGAAATGCAGGAAGGAAGAGGTCTGTGGGGTTTGTAGCCCAGTGCCCACACCCTGGCCGGCCATTAGGTGGGGGGAGGGGAGCTTGTGGGGTTGCGATGCTGACAGAGCCCTATGGGTGCCAGGGTCCTCCTCCTTCATCCCCCAGTCGCAGCCCAGCAGCCCCAGTCGCAGACTGGAGGCCCCCTGCCAACAGTCCAAACAGGACCAGTGTAGTGCCGCAGGGGTTGGGGGTGTTCGGCAGGCAGCTACAGACATAAAATCACTGCTGCCGAGTCTCCCCCCCCCCCACACACACACACACCACACAGACACTCACACAATCGCAAATAGTATGGTCAAAGGGGGTGATTCCTGAGGCTTGGCTCCCATGGCAGCTGATGGACAGCTAGGGGAGGAAGTCCGACCTGAAAGCCCAAGCACCTAAGCACATGAGCTGCAGAGCATCATGGGCCAGGGCCCTGAGGAGGCCCTAGGACAAGCATCTTCCCAGAGGCTATGTGGAAGGAGGGTAGGAATTTTTTTATTAAAATATATTTTATTGACTTTTTACAGAGAGGAAGAGAGAGGGATAGAGAGTTAGAAACACCGATGAGAGAGAATCATCGACCAGATACCTCCTGCACAACCCCTACTGGGGATGTTCGGGCAACCAAGGTACATGCCCTTGACTGGAATCGAAACTGGGACCTTTCAGTCCACAGGCCGACCCTCTGTCCACTGAGCCAAACCGATCTGGGCAAGGAGGGGAGGAATTTTCGGCTAGAGGCCAGGTGAGGGATACTGGTGTCTTTGCAGGACACCAGGCTGAAGGACTCCCCCCTCCCCCCATACCCCTTGTACCCCTGTGCACTAATTTTGTGCACTGGGCCTCTAGTCTAGTTATAACAGGAAGAGGTCATATTTTAAGAAAGTCAAAATTTAGTAGCATTTGAGTTTTTGCACTTTGATTTTTAAAACAAAAGTTAATCCAATAAGCATGTTTTCATGGAGACTGATTTTGATAATTTATATTTAGCTTTTTGCTAGAAAGCTAGGTCTAGAGCAGCTGTGGGCAAACTACGGCCCGTTCGGCTGTTCTATCCGGCCCGCAGAGCCGAAAGAACAGAGGGTTCTCTTGCTCTCCCCTCTGCTGCTTCACCAACAGCCCAAGATGAGAGTGCCAGCGTGGTCAGGTTGCTTTTGTTCCGGCCCTCTTGTCCAGTTGAAGAACCCATTGTGGCCCTTGAGTCAAAAAGTTTGCCCACCCTTGGACTAGAGTCTTTGGAACATATCCCTTGCTTTTCTATAAATTTTTATTTCAGTACAATAGAAAGTGTCGTCTACTTGGCTGACCATTTATAAGTGCTTTGTGGTGCAAGGATAACTAGCTGAAATTGCTGAGATTTTATTTCTTTAATTTATAACTGGAGTACAAAGGCACTACAATTGTATTGAAAGAGAAATACGTTTTATTAAAGTATCTTTGCTGGCTTATTTCTCATAGCTCACTAAAGACACTCCCAAACAAAATCAGCCAGTGTCTTACATGTGGTAGATGTTTAACAAATATTGGTTGAATGAACGAATGAGCATTGAATTTAATTTAGCTGTCATTATTGTCATAGGAACAAACCTATGGGCAAAGTCTCAGATGTCATTTATGAAACAGATTCTAATTGGAGCGCGAGCCAGTTTGGCTGAGTGGATAGTGTCAGCCTGCAGACTGAAGAGTCCCAGGTTCTATTCTGGTCAAGGGCATATGCCCGGGTTGTGGTTGCACATTTGATCCCCAGTAAGGGGTGTGTAGGAGGCAGCGGATCTTTAATTCTCTTTCATCATTAATGTTTCTATCTCTCTCCCCCTCCCTCTCCAAAATCAATAAAATTTAATAAATATAAAAGATTCTAAATGGAAAATGTTAACCATCTATACTAATTGTATTTATTTTTATATGGGATGCAGGTGGCCATAAAAATTATAGATAAATCTCAGCTGAATGCAGTGAACCTTGAGAACACCTACTGAGAAGCACAAATAATGAAAGTGTTAGACGGTCCTCACGTGGTCAGACTTTATCAGGTAGGACTTAGCCTCACACTCTCCATGCTTCTCACATTCAGTTCTCTATTTTGGATCATCATTATCCTCTTTTATGTTTTTCAATGTAATGTTATGCTTTTATTAAGCTGAGTACATGCATCTTTCTATATTCAAATAAAAAATTAAGAAAGTAAAAACTAATAGCTTAATTGTCTGAGTTGTCTCTCAGACAATAAGTTATTTATTTAAAACGCTTATAGTTGTACATTTGTGATTGTGTGCTTTAACCTGCTGGATTTTGATGGTGGAACCATTAGTGAAGACATTGGAATTTTGCTTATTTATAAAACATATACTGCTATTGTTTTATGAAATAGCAAGGCTGAAAATCGCGTATTAGTTAGTTGCATACTTGGTGATACGTAAGAGCCAAATCTTATTTTGTTTAGATTTTTTTAAAAATCAGATAAGTCAATGAAACATTTTAAAAAAAAATACCTTAAGATATAAATCTTCATAAAAGTGCACCCATTTTAAGTAAGTCACGTTTAGGAATAGTAATGTAATACCCAATGCTTGTAATATTTTTATTTATTAATTTTTAGAATGTTTTTATATTGGAAAACTAGTTTCAAACTAAAATGTTACAGAGAAAAATACAAGAATTATTTTTAAACTTCCAAAGTTTTAAGTTGTCAATGGTTCTGGAAGCAAGCCTACAGACATTTAAAATCAAATTAGTTACAATCTTTCCTTAGAACAGATTTAGTTTATCTGCTTGACTTCAGAACAACCACATTTTTCTGCTGGGAGAAGTGTGACTAGCCAAGGCCACTCCTTCAATAAGGAGCTTTATAATTAATATGAGTGGCCCAGTGCATGAAATTTGTGTGTGGGGTGGGAATGTCCCTCAGTCCAGACTGCACCCTCTTCAATCTAGGATCCCTCTCACATTTCGGAACTGCTGGCTCCTAACCACTCACCTGCCTGCCTGCTTTATTGTCCCTAACAATTCTGCCTACTGGCCTGTCCTCCCCACCTGCCTTCTCACCTCTATTGCTGCCCTTGCTGGCCTGCTATCCCCCAAATACCCCACCCCCCGCCAGTCTGTTTGCCCCAACTGCCCCCCCTGCTGGTTTCCAACCCCTCTCCCCCCGCCAGCGTTCTGCACCCAAACGCGCACCCTGCCTGCCTGATCATGACCCAACTGCCCTCCCGCCCTGGCCAGATCACCCTTAGCCACCTCTGCCTCGGCCCCGCCACCCAGGCTTTGTCCAGAAGGAGGTCCAGAAGGTCTCCAAATCTAATTTACCTTTTATTAATATAGATATTATTTATTTCAACAATTTTGAGAATCTATATTGATTATAATTATCCAAGCCATTTACTTTGGTAAATTCTGTAAAACTTTTAAATTATGAATCAGGAAAGAAAAATCACGGTGAAAATTAGACTTTTTAAAATATATATATATATTTTATTGATTTTTGAAGAGAAGAAGAGAGCAGGATAGAGTTACATATATCAATGAGAGAGAATCATGGATCAGCTACCTCTTGCACACTCCCTATTGGGGATGTGCCCACAACCAAGGTACATGCCCTTGACCAGAATCAAACCCGGGACCTTTGAGTGCACAGGCTGAAGCTCTATCCACTGAGCCAAACCGTTTCGGCAAAAATTAGACTTTTCTTAGCACACTCAGGTGTGGGCATCCATCTGATAGAATCACCACGTGTCTCCCTTTGCCCACCTCCTGTTTGCTTTGGGAAAATTCAGTACATGATTCTGCCACGATCCTTTTCCCAATTAAATTAAATGCATGCTTAATAGAAAATGACAGATGTTCAATTTTTTCCTGTTTCGCTTTCTGTAGTAATGGTTAGCTTTTAGAGTTATTCTTGCCAACAATTGCCTGTCCCAATGTGTCCTTGGGTAATTTTTAAACAAAGAATCTCCCGGGGAAAGAGCTGACAGCTTTAATCTCTCTACCTGCCCAGCCTTTTCTCTCCAGGGGCAGAGGATCTGGCTGCTTTTTAGAAATTATAAACTTTCGATACCAAATATGAATTAGGATTTCAATTTCAACAGGAAGCCACATAATTAAATATGATAACAGCACTCTTTCTTGAGCCTGATTTTTAAAAGTGCCTTTTGATATTCCAATTTCTTTATAATTTTGCCTTAGAACTGAATTCTTTCCCATTATAATCTGACTAAAGACAAAAGACTTTTCTTGCCCACTCTGGTTCGTGACTTTCAGGGCTTGGTACAGTTTTACCCACAGTGAATGTTACCAGCATTACCAGTGCTGTTTTGGCTGCTCAGGCAAAGTTTCTCCTCCAGACATCCTTGTCTCAGGTGCCATTTAATGCCAAGGTGACATCCAGCATCTGGAAGGGTTCAGGAATCTGGAGGAGGCTGCATGGAAACTACTAAAGAGACTAGAAATATGACAGAAATTGTAATCCATGTCAGAGCCAGAGGAGGGCTCAGCTTCAGTAACCAAGATCTCTGAGTCTCTGGATCCCTTGCTCTTTATTAACACAAATTGTCCTCAAACAAAGCAGATATACACATCAAAGGTTAAGGTTTAGTATAGAGTGGGCATTGTCAGTTTTGGGGGAACTGCCTTTGGCTGTTCAGGTGTTTGGCCAGCGGGAGGCAATAACATGTAGAATAAATTGCCCTCATGTGTCTGGCAGCAAGCAATCATGTATGCATCTTTTTCAATTTGGGGGAAATGCTTTTCAGCTATTCCAGTAGGCAATAATATGTATCTTCAGGCCTGCTGAAGCCTCAAGATCCCATCAACCTTTTCTTTTTAAATATATTTTATTCATTTTTTACGGAGAAGAAGGGTGAAGGATACAGAGCCAGAAACATCGATGAGAGAGAAACACTGATCAGCTGCCTCCTGCATACTCCACACCGGGTATGTGCCTGTAACCAAGGTACATGGCCTGATTGGAATCGAACCTGGGATGTTTCAGTCCACAGGCCTACACTCTATCCAATAAGCCAAACCAGTTAGGGTCCCATCAACCAATTGTTCAAACTTTTTGCATTTATGACATGCTAGAATTAGCCTCCAGCAGAAATAACAACCCTGAATATATTCTTGAGTCTATTCTATGAGTCCACAGTGACATGTAATCATAAATGGGCATTTTGATGAGGTATGGAATATTTGCATGGTTTTAAATTATCTCCCCACAAAATGCTCACACATTACAAAGGAACACTGCTTGCAGACAAGACCTTAAATCAAATGATCAGTGTGAACATCGCCACTAATAGCACAATTGAAATAACATACCACTTAATCAGATACTATCAGACAAGCATATTTATAATATTTTTCCCAAAGATGTGTAATATGACTGTAATTATGAGGAAGCAGCATGTAAAAACATCTATAAAATAACTTCAAGCTTCAAGTGTAAAGATAACGAAAGTCATAAAAGACTGAGCAACTGCTCTAGACTGAAAGCAACTACAGAGGGGACAACTAAAATCACTGTTCCATTCTGAACAGAGACCTTTTGCTATTAAAGAAATTGCTAGAACATCTGGAAAAACTTGGGTAGGGTGTGAGAACCAGATAGTAGTGATTCATTGGTGTTGGTGTCCTGATTTTGATAGTTGTTTGAGGTTATCTAAGAGAATGTCCTTGTTTGTGGGAAACACACATTACAGTATTAAGGCATGATGGGACCTCAAATTGCTAACTTAATGCTTAGATGGTTTGAGGTGGGGGCAGGAGGCCTTTATACTATACTGACAACTTTTCTTTCAGTTTGAAATTGCTTGAGGGAAAGCATTTGTAAGTAGTGATACTAGACTAAGGTGACCAGACGGCCCGCTTTTGGTGGGACAGTCCGGATTTTTAACAATTTGTCCCACATCTCACAGTGTTTTATAAAAGTCCCGATTTTTGCCGGGACTGGTTTTTCTCAGTGGTTAGAGTGTCGTTCTGCAGACTGAAAGGTCCTAGGTTCGATTCCAGTCAAGGGCATGTACAATGGTTGCCTGCACATCCCTGGTGTGAGGTGTGCAGGAGGCAGATGGTCGATGTCTCTCTCTCATCAATGTTTCTATCTCTCTATCTCTCTTCTCTCCCTTGCTCTCTGTAAAAAATCAATTATATATATATATATATATATATATATATATATATGTATATATATATATTTTTTTTAAGTCCCAATATTTGGAAAGAATGCATGACAACCTAGGGAACCACAGGAGAACTGGAAGGGAATATATGGTTTTTGGCGGCCTTGTGGCTGTTTAGCCAGGATATGAGTTTTATATTGTTTTTGTTAATTTTATAATGTTAAACTTTAATAATAACAAATAATTGTTGAGAACTGATTAGTGAGAACTGCTTATCAAAGTTTGCATTGTTGATCAGTTGTTCGAATTCAACCACCATTGTTTGAACTTAATGAACAATGGCATTTTTTGGGATTGGCAGTGACGAAAATATTTTGTGACTGTCTCTCAGACGAAACACATAGTACTGCATGCTAGTAAACTAGTTAAGCAAATGATGTCATTACAAATCACCTATTCGGATAATTTAGTTTAAGTAATTTATTTATTTCATAAATACATACATTTTCTTGAATAAAGGAGACAATACTCATATTATTTATATTTTATAGTGGCAGCAAAAGTCTAGCGCTGGCCTTGAAAGTGACACCTATGACTATACATAGTTTTTTTTTTTATTATGTTTGTAAATTGTACTTAATGTTGAAATTTTTAAAAATATATTACAAGTGAAACCAAGATGGAGGCATAGGTAAATGCCTAACTACAGCCTCACTCAACAACTTCAAAAAATTACAACTAAAATACAAAATGGACATTATCCAGAAATACAGGAAAGTTGACTGACTGGAATTTCTACAACTAGAAGAAAAGAGAAAACCAGAAGGAAAACCAGAGGAGCTGTAAAAGCCTAAGGTACAGAGACACAGTGCGTGCCTGGGGAGAGGACTGAGCTGGAGAGGAGGGGCGGCTGAGTGCCTGGCTGGCGTTTCCTAGAGGGAAGGAGATAAAAGCTCCGGACTGTACTGAACCCCAGTTCCGACTGCCCTGAACCCCAGGTCTGGGTGACACCCTGGGGACCCAGGCACATACAGAGGGAATCCAGGCTGTAAGGCAGAAACTCAGGGGAACAGCAAAAGGCAGAGACCCAGAGTCGTGTACATTGTGCGCAGAGACGGACTGTTGACTGTGGCACTGAATTGCCCTAGCGGGAAGGAAACAAAAGCTCCGGACTGTGCTGAGTCCCAGTTCCGACTGCACTGAACCCCAGTTCTAGGCCAGACTCTGGGGACTCAGGTTCATACAGAGGAGATCTGGTGGAACAGCAAAAGGCAGAGTCCTGGAGGCGCACACTCATTGTGCACAGAGGAGGGACTGTTGACTGTGCTGCTGGATTGCCCTAGCAGGAAGGAAACAAAAGCTCCTGGCTGCACTGAATCCCACTTGGAACCCCACTTCCAACTGCCCTGAACCCCAGTTCCAGGCTCATTGGGAGAGATACTAGACTCTGGTCGCGGGCGAAATTCCAGGGCACCTTTCTCCCAGAGGTGCTTGCAGCGAGTACCAAAGGACACTGATGAACACTGAGACTCAGGAACCTCATAGGGCGGGGCTGAGGGAAAGCCAAGGCTGTAGGTTCCACCCTGAAAATCCTCCCCATCCAAGCTGAGCACAAAGGTTTTTACAATTTTCCAAGTCTAGTCCAATAAGGATGTCTCCCGGCATAGACACAACTGATCCTCACAGTCAATTGGCCTGGAAGTCAGTACCTCCCAGTGATACCAACAACAAACAAGACTTAACTACAATAAGGCTATACACACAGTCAACAAAGGGGTTCACCAAGAGTGTCCACCTCAGGTAACTGGGAGGCTGACCCACTGAACCATATAGGACACCTTTACACACAAAGCCACCCTACCAACTCAGGGAAGCTGTGATAATGCCGAGACAAGGGAACACATCACAAACGAAAGAAATGAGACCTATGAGGATATGAAAAGAGTTCAACTAGAAATAAAAAGGGATCAACTGGAAATAAAGAAATCATTGTCTGAAATAAAAAATGTTACACAGAGTCCTAAAAATAGAATGGAAGATTGCAAGAATCAAGTCAAAGATTTGGAACATAAAGAGCCAGAAGACACTCCTCCGCAGAAGCAAGAAGTCAAGAGAATCCAGAAAGTTGAAGATAGTGTAAGAAACCTCTGGGACAACTTCAAGCAAACCAACATTAGAATTATGGGGGCCCCTGAAGAAGAGAGAGAGCAAGATACCAAAAACATACTGGAAGAAATAGTGACAGAAAACTTCCCCACCTGGTGAAAGAATTAAACTTACAAGTCCAGGAAGCGCACAGAGCCCCAAACAAAAGGAATCCAAAGAGGACCACACCAAGACACATCATAATTAAAATTCCAAGAGCAAAAGACAAAGAGAGAATAGTAAAAGTAGCAAGAGAAAAGCAGTTATTACCTATAAAGGAGCACCCATACAATTGTCAGCTGATTTATCAAGAGAAACCATGCAGCCTAGACGGGTATGGCAAGAAATATTCAAGGCGATGAATATCAAGAACCTACAGCCAAAATTACTCTATCCAGCAAAGCTATCGCTCAGAATTGAAGGCCAGTTAAAGAGCTTCAGAAGTAAAAAACAAACCAACAAACCAAAAGGCAAAAGGACTTAATCACTGCCAAACCAGAAGTAAATGATTTGCTGAAAGGTGTTTTCTAGGAAGAGGAAGAAAATAAAGATAAAAATGATGAACAACAAATCTGTAACTATCAACAAGTGAATCTAAAAGCCAAGGGAATTAAAAAACCTGATGAATAATATTAACTGGTGAATATAATAGAATCAGAGGTATGGAAGGGGAGAGAACTGATGATTCTCGGGGAAACGGGGAGTGGGGGATGCAGAAAGAGACTGAACATAACCTGTGCACCTATGGATGAGGACAATGGGGGGTGGGGAAAGGGCAGAGGGTGGGGTTGGAAACTGGTAGAAGGGAGCAATAGAGGAGAAAAATGAGGAACATTTATAAGAATATGAACCATAAAAATTTATTAAATAATATATATTACAATACTATTTTTGCGTTCTATGAAAATTTTTATTGTCCCATATAGGCCACATTTTTAATCAAAAACACCCTCCCGCCCCGGTCACTTTACCTGCTTTACCAAGGTTAAAATCTGGTCACCTTGTACTAGACTAAGTAGCAATTTCAACCACATCCGCATACTGCCAGTGGTAGGTTGCTAATTTAGTATGCCGATGTGGTGGAAAGCAGGTGATCCAAGACAAAAAGCCATCCTTGTTAAAACTGTCAATCAGTATTCCCACCCCAGGCTCAGGTTCCATGCCCAAGCTCCACGTTGGTCATGTCCTTGCAGGTTACAGGGAGCCGGGATGGGTAATTCCTGACTACAACCATCACCTCTGAAAGCCAATTCAGCCATCCCTTCTGTCCGAAATTTCCCATTGTTCCCCTGTGAAAACACACACAAGTGGTGTGATCTAGACTGCATAAGCTCTGAGGTGTCTTCCAGTTCTAGAAGCAGGTGATTTCAATATGATTTTTTCTAGTTTATTTGTGAGAATGTTATGCTGCATCACTTCTGAACTCGTGGTGACACATACTGGGCGGTGGATGCAAACTGCAGAGAGAGGTGCCCCTTTAAGTCCTCGGAAACTGCAAGCTCAGAGATGAAAAAGCAGTAAGGCCCATTCTCCTGGACAGCCTCTCCTTTTCCCTGTCAAAGACAGTTAATGGTTAGAAATTGCTAATTAGACTTGTGTTATTTGTTAATCCTAAATTTGAACAGCAGAAAGAAATGGTGCCTGGAATGAGGCCTCAGAACAAGGGCATCAGGAGAAACCAGTTTTCAAAACAGAATACGACCAGGTTAGGCCTAGAAAATGTGAAGGTTTTGAAAACATAAAGCTGTTCAATATATATTATCACAAAATTGATATTAGCATTCTCTATGGTGAGTTCCAATTTTGATCAGCAAAATTTAGATTCATTCAGAACAGCTCAAGTTTTAGTTGTTCTGTTCTTTTCTCATATGACTTATATTTGTTTCAAAGCAGGGTCAAGCAGAATTCATAGTTACTTGACTGTATTTGTGTAATTATCAGGGAAAGGTCAGTGAGCATTTCATGCAATGCAATTTTGACCAGAAAGATAGATGAAGGTACCATATGTTAGACAATTTAAAACATCATTTGATTTGCTGTTACAATAGCTTGTTATAAAAAGTAAGCATCTGTGTCCCATGTGGTGGGGGAGGAAAAGGAGGCATGTGTGATTATCATTAAGTAATGTTTCTGCTTACTTCCTTCTAGGACCACGGTGGGCTGCACTTCTTGGCCCCTAGTGTTTGGTGCAAAGATTGTGAGTGGAAATGACAAGTGGTATATTTAATTGTTGTGAGTCCCTCCAAACTACCTTTTCCTGAGTCACTGTGATTGGCAATATTCAGGATGGTGGTGGCTCCATCTGTGGGGCACTTTAAAGTGGAGAAAGCAGAGTACTCAAGTAATACTCACACATAGACACACAACATGCATGATAAATAATCCTTTGTTGTATAAGCTACTGCGATTTCAGGACTGTATGTTATTGTGGCCTGCCTTGTTTATCTGACTGATACATGTAAGGAAGCTGCAACATCTAGGACTTCACAGGGGTAAGATTGAATGTAGACTTGGCTAAATCCAGAACTCTGAAGTCAGTGCTAGGCAAGAAAGGGGTATCTCCCATCCCTTCTGTCCACACCTCAAGCCCCTCATACCTCTCATGTTTGAAACCATTGGTTGAGCCTCTCTGTGGACAAGATGAGCAAGTGATTTTGCTGGGACTGAGGTGCCAGAGGAATGGCAGCTTGATCACAAAGACATCCATCAGGTCCTAGGGCACTGTGGTGGGTAGAAGAGGCAGAACAAGATCCTATGTGGCTCACAGAAACCACACTCCATAGCAAGCCCCTCACAACCAGGTCCACACAGAGAGAGAAAAAGCCCCTGAATCTAACAGTAGGAAACAGAGGTCCCAATCACTGTCTGACTCCAGTCCTTAAGCCCATCGGATCCAATATAAGACACCAGCAATATATGGAGCCCCTAGGAAATAGGCAGAGCTGATAACTATGGAGAGAGAAAAGAACTAAGAAAGAAAGTCAAAGCCAAGAGACAGGACAATCCCAGACCAAGGAGCCAAACCTCACCACGTTGCCACCCTATTGTCCTCACAGGAGGCTGAAATGAAGAAAAGGAGCTTACTGCGAGCTTCTTGGAGAGGCTCATGCTCTCAAGTCCCCAGAGATTGACTCTCTAGATGAGACAGTGTCCAGTGGTCAGACAGAGGGAGCCTGACTCATCAGCTGAGGCAGGATACACAAGGCCAAAGAGCCAATGGAGTTCCCCAGTGATGATGGCACCTGCACTGTCCATTGTCCTGAGCCAAAAACAGGGTCTCAGACTGGTTGGCCACATTCTGGAATCATGAGGGAGACTTATTAGAAAGCATAAAGCCCGTATCCCACCCCTGATCTACTGAATTCAAACCTCCTTGAGATACAGCCCTGGACTCTGCATTTCAAAATAAGTTTGATGTAGCAGCAACATTTGAAAACCAAGAATGCACGACTTACCTAACTCCTGGACACTGGTAACTCTTGACCAACTGCTCCTAAGGCTCAGCACTTACAGTTTCCCTTAAGTTGTTTTTCTCAGCTCCATGGAAACAGCAGCCTCTGCAGGGCTGCAGGACCCACCCAATAAAAGGTGAATCACAATTTCCATAGCTACCTTACGGGCCCTACCAGACCCGTGCAAAATATTATATTCTCGAGGAGAAGGCTCAGTATGTATTTTCTGTAAAGTCAGATAGCAAATGTTTTTGGTTTTGTGAAATATTGTAACCACTCCATTCTGCTGTCCTAGTATAAACATAGTCATAAACAACATGTAAACAAGAGTATGGGTGTGTCCCAATAAAACTTTATGGGAACTGAAAGGAAAGTGTCATATCATTTTCACCTGTCACAAAATATTATTTTCAGATTTTAAGTTACTTACAAATTTAAAAACCATTCTCCGCTCTGGGCATAACAGGATTACGCTGGAGTTGGCCTGCAGACCATATTTTGACAAGCCTTGCTCTAGGATGTAAGAGGGGTGCATATTTCTTCCTCGTCCATGCCTCCTCAAGGATGATGGACCCAAGGAGAGGTGAAGTTGTGTACTCAGCCCCACTTGCCATCAGAGCTCAGTAGCTGACATGGTCTGCCCCATCTAATGACAGAGTAGAAAGCTGCCTTTAGAGTGAGATTTTGGAGGTCACCAAAGTGTTAAACTCCTCCTACTACTTAAGCAGACTCACCAAGAAGCTGGCCAAGAAAGGACAGCAAACTCCTGTAAATGCTCCAGGAAAATGGCTGCAGAGCTTAGCCAACCTCAGGGAAGGGTTGATCAGTTGCACACTGTTGTGACAAGCATGCCTTTGCTCCCTGCCCCTCCCACTCTGCAGACATCACCAGAGGATCCCTTCCCTACTGAACCCACAACACTCTAAGCTAAATCCTGCAGGGTGGTGGCTGAACAGCAAAGAGGCATTTATTTCTACAGCCAAGTCCACTGAGACCAAGACCCAAATGACAACAAAGCAGAGGTAGCCGAACTCGACTCCAGGGGTGGGAGTGCCCAGACATCATTCAGGGATGCTGTGTCAAGCCTGCTACTGGGAGCGTGGTGTCCCATGTGGTTTGCACACACTCACTGCCCCCAGAAACCACCCTCCAGGCAGAGACCTGGAAAGTTCTCTCAGGGATCAGAAATAATTGAGACAGGAAACAGAAACACTAGTGAAATGGATGCTCTAAGGTGGGCAGAACTCTGACTCTAGCAGAAGAACCAATTCCTTGGGTCTTGAACTTCCCCCACCTTCCCCACACAGCTCCCAAGTACTGCGTGGAGTTAGAGGCAGAAAGAATGCTGATATGCACTAAGGGCCACTCTAGGCAGAGGCATGAGTGCCTTATAACCTTTAGTGACCCTGCTTTTCACACATTGTGCAGAGGAGAAAACTGAGGCACAGAGTGATGACACAACTTAGAAAAACCTTGCACTAAGCTAGTGCTGTCCAATTGGAATACAATGAACCATAGGCATGATATAGAAATGTCCAACAGCCACACTAAACTGGTAAAGGGAAACAGGTGAAACCAAATTCAACAATATATTCTCTCAAAACCAATCAATACATAATGTTATCATTTTAACATGTAATCACTTAAAATTATTGATGACATGTTTTCCTTTTTGGTACTAAGTCTTCAATATACAGCATGTACTGGACACTTTCAGCACATCTCACTTTGGAACAGCCGCATTTCAAGTGATCAGTACCCACACATGGTTGGAACTGCCACACCAGACACAGGGCAGGCACAGGGCAGACAGAGGGCAGTGCCAGACACAGGGCAGTTTGAAAACACCCTTCTCTGACTGTGAATCTTCTGATGTTGTAGAACTTGCCTTTGCCTCCTCTGTGCACAAGGGGCAGGCAAAGAATGAAGTGGTGGAGATGTGGGTAAGAAGACACTGAAAGGGAGTTTAGAAGCCTCCAAGGCCACATCTTCCCTCCTACAGGCCCCTGTAAACTTTTTCTGTAAACAGCCAGAGAGTAAATATTTTTGGCTTTGTGGGCCATACAGTTGCTGTCACAACTACTCCTCCATGCCTGAGGCCTGAAAGCAGACAGAGATAAGATGTCAGTGACTGGTGTGGTCATGTTCTGATAAAACTTTATTGACACAAACAGGCAGTTGGTCAAATTTGGCTGACAAGAGTTTGCTGATTTCTGATTTAGGGTCTTCTCCTAAATAGACTTCATAACTCTCACAGATGAAAAGCATAAGTAAAAGATTGCTTGCAATTAACCCTGTGTTGGCTCCAGTCCCTGAGAAAAATGACCAAGAATTGGGTTAACATTTCCATGAAGGTTGAATGTGATCTTCAGGATGAAGGGAGTAAAACCAGAACGCCCTTCCTCACCAAATACTCTTCATGGTTTGGTGGTAAGAGGTACAAACCTAGAGCCAGACTACTTGGTTTTAAATCCCAAGCATGACAAGATTCAGCTGTGCAAACCTGGACCAGTTTCTTAACCTTCCTGTGCCTGAGTTTCCTGCTCTGAACAATGTGGATGGGGTTGGCAGTGGTCCCTGTCTGGAATAGCTGTTGTGAGGGTTAAATGAATTAGGGACACAGAGAGCATAGTAGTGGGCATGACACACATTGGCACTCAGTACACGATACCTACTATTGCACATTGAGCCCTTGTCACAGGTCACATTAGATGGTTGGTGTATCTTCACCAGAGTCCTCAGAGCATGATCCAGGGTGGGTGCTGATAACCCCATTCCACTGACAAGCATGTGAGCCCGGAGAGGTCAGGTTGCTTGGCCCCATGGCAGTGGCAGAGCTGGATGCCGTGATGTGAGCTTTTCTATGAAAGGAGCAGTTCTCAGCCTGGGACTGTTCTGCCTCCAGAAGATGTTTGTTGACATCTAGAGACACTGCTGGTTGCCACAATTTGGGGGATTTGCTGCCTGGTGTCTAGTAGATGAAGACCAGGGATGGTGCTCAATATCTTACAATGGACAGGACAGCCCTTGTCACCAGGAGCTGTGGCATCTGAGAAGCCCTGAAATAAACAAACAGACTTAGCTGGGGTTTCCTCAAATGCAGAAAGGATTCTAGTGCATGGAGTTTATCTGGGAGGTATTCCCAGGGAAGAGAGAGCTGAAGTGAGAATGGAAGAGGAGGCAGAGAGGAAAGGTTTAATTATAACTCCTTCTACCACTGTGGGCACCAGGAGCTGCATCACCTGGGCGAAGAGCAGGTCACATATTTCAGAGATTTCCCAGCAGAGGATGAGGGAGCAGGGTGCTTGTACCCCACCTCCTGCCAGTCACTGGTAAGGGCTGCTCCAAGGAGCACTGATTCCCTGGCCCTGCTCTTGTGTCTGACCCCTGGGCAGAGAGATCCCAGAGGCCAGATAATCCCTCAGACACGAAACCCTGAACCTGGGAGCTGGCCCTGATTGTTGTGCACGGAGGAGGGGGTGTAAGCACAGCCAGCCAGTGTTCCACTGGTACATGCTGGACCCCAAGAGGCTCACATTGACATCCCACAAATAAGGGATGTGCACACACAGCCTGGCTTCTAGCAAGAGTCTACAAGTGATATGTTGGGGTATGAGCCCTTGTGGAGAGAGCTGTCTGGGAAGGGGCACAGGGCATCTGGTCCTCCCTAATGAATCAGCTCTCTGGGGGGGCTGTATGCCATGGACTGGCTGGGTGGCCCCAGACCCTGATCCCAGGCACGAATGGACATGGCCATGTCCACTTCAGGACACTCTGATGCTCTTAATGCCACAAGAACATGAGACTTGTCTCCCCACTGCCCATGAAGGACTATCTTGGTGAAAACACACTAACCCCAGCCATGTAAGACCCTGCCACAGAGCCTTTTCCACAAAGCGGTCCAACTCGGCAATGGATGAGAGATGGAGCACTATGCAGACAGGGGTGGTTACCTCAACCTTGCCAGGAGGGACATCTACTTTGAGAAGAGCTTCTCTCTGCTCAGCCAAGGTCACTTTAGCAGAGGGAGACTCAGAGCAGTTATCCCTCTGATGGTATCAATGGGGCCACAGAAGGTGAAATAAAATGAAGTTAACTGAATGAACCCATAACTTAACACTGATCTGTTGAACAGACAATCATGTAGTGCCTAAAAAATGGCAGACCTCCTTGTAAAAACTTCAAATATTAATCCACTTAATAATAACAATGGACCAGGATAATGACTATCTTAACATAAACAGCCTGCAGTCACTAGCATCTGTCTCATGGCAGTGAGTAGGCAAATCACTGAACATATTATCATATCCCCTGCTACTGCCAAGCATTTCCTTGCCCTCTGCTGCTTTGATGACTGCTGATTGAGTGTTCACCTGGTGCAAGGCCGTATTCTATGGGCTTTACATTGAACACTTCATTGTCGCATTCAATCCCTACAACTATATCTTGAAGTCTAATAACAGCATTACAGCAGCTAACATTTGAGTGTTCTCTCTGTGCCAAGTACCTTAGCTCATAGAATCCTCACATAAGTTCTATGAAATGGGCGCTATCAATATTCTCACTTTACAGAAACTGAGGCACCCAGGTGTAAAGGGTCTTGGCCAAGTTCAATCAGGACTCCAGAGCCCATGCCCCTGCCACTACCCCATGCCAGCTGCAGGCCAGCCAAGAAGAGAATGGATACTTATTAGCCCAGAGAAGAGTGGCCGGTTCTCATTGGAAGAAAAACTGAGACCACTGACATACAAACTTCAGGTTCCAGGTTCCCCCGCTGGCCCCAATATCCAGACCTCTTGTCCTCTAGTTCCAAACTGCTGGGTAATTTTGGGGATCAGGTGCACCCACAGGACAGCTTACCAAATTCGTACTGCAGCCTGGGATGCATGAACCTGAACAGGTCATCCTCAGCCTGGTCCTCTTCCTCCTCTGAAGAAGTGTGCAATTCTTCACGTGTGCAGTTTGGGACCTACTTTGACCTGAAAAAATATGTCTCAATGCAGGTTCCCTGGGTCCCACCTGTTCCACAACCTGCACAGCCTAAGGATCTCCATAGGGTGTGCCTGAGCTCACTGAGACACATAAGGGCCCATTGGCAAGAATGACCCCTCCCATGGAATGACAACACCCATAGACTCCTGGACCCTCAATGACTCACCTTCTCCCACTGACACTAGAATGCTGGTTCCAGCTGCCCTAGAGGGTGTAGCTTGTCCTCCTGAGAGGAGAGAAACTGCAGGAGGTTCCTTCACCTGGGGAAGTGGAAAGGTGGCCTCTGAATCCCTTCTTGGCTGACCAGCACCACAGTCCCACTGCTCTCCATTGCCACTGTGACCCGGGCATTAAAGATGCAACAGGAAGTCATTATAAAGTATGGTGATGGGGACCCTCCCGGACAACACAACCCCCAGGCATGCCGAGCCAGACCCATGGACCTGCTCCGAAAGTGTAGGAAAGGTCTGGGCACAGGTCAGGGAAAGGTTTTACCTCTCATGGTCCTTCTCATCCCACCTGTCATGGTTGTTGACTGGCAACTGTAGGACATGAGCAAAAAGAATGTGATTGGTCTCCCTTCAGTCACCCATCAAAGCAAAAGAATGCTCCCAAACACTCCCGTGGCCCTCAAGCATAATCTACAAATCAACCTGGAGGCTTTTAGACCTGACCCTTTTCAAGCCAGGAGTTCACTGTCACTAGTAGGTTGAGCACTTGCTGTATATGAGCATGGCACATTACAGGCACCATCTACTTGTAGTATGCAAACATAAGACAGGTCCATTTTTCAAAAGATAGAACTGAGGCTCGGTGATGTTATCTACCTTATTCACGGTCACACGACTGATTAGTTGCAGAGGGTAGATCTGAAATCAGGTCTATCTCGTTATGTAAACTTAATGTGTTGTGCCTTATTGGGACACGGGTCTCTTGCTTTCCACAACAGGATGGCTCTCTGCTTGTGAATAGACCTTCTTTGACTTTAAAAGGAGAACTCTAATGATTAACTCCAGATCTGCAGAGCACTGAGTTGGGAATGACTAAGACCTGGGTTCAAGTCCAGGTTCTGGAGATGACAGGCTGTGTGTCTTTGAGCCAAGCTGCTTCCTCGCCTCTAAACTGGGATTGACAGCACCCCTCTTGCTTCGTCATCATGATGATGAAAGATAAGACATGTAGACCCTGGCTGTGTAGCTCAGTTAGTGTCCTAATATACCCATGTTGCAGTACAATCCCCCATCAGGGCACATACAAGAATCAGCTAATGAATGTCTCTCTCTCTCTCTCTCTCTCTCTCTCTTTCTTTCTCTCTTTCTCTCTCTCTCTGTTTCTGTCTCTCTCTTTCTCTCTCTCTCTCTCTGTCATTCCCCACCTACCTTTCCTCTATGTCTACCTAAAGGTAAACTTAAAAAGATGTAAATATTTAGAATCATGCTTGGTACATCATGAACTTTCAGAAAGTAGTGGCATCTAACACCAGGGGTTTGATGTTGAGCCATTAACATATGTCATTTGATCCTCACAATAACCTGATGGATAGATGCTGTTATGATCCCCATTGTGCAGATGGCAAAACTGAGGATTAGAGAGATAAAGCCCCTTGTCTGAGTTTGCACAGGTAATAAGGGAATGGAAACGGGGAAGGGATCAAGGAAGAACACCCCAGCCCTGTGCTACCCCCGCCATCCTTACATTGTTTGTGGCAGTGCAGGGAATCAATCACATTCAGGCAGATGCACATGGCATAGTCACAGTAGATGCTGGAAGGGGAGGGAAGGTTAGACTTGCAGGATGTCTGCCTATCTCACTGTGAGAAAGGGCCTAGCAGGCCAGAGGAACACAGACCCATGGGCTCCTACAACCTTCTCACCAGACCCAGCTGTTTCAACATTCCTATCACAGTCTTTCCAGACACTATTTCCCTTATTTGGGACAAAACACCCAGTTTTACAATCCCTTATTGCCCCACTCCATGGATCTGAGGTTGACCACACTAACCTGTACCTGCGTATTCCAGGACTGGCCACCTGACTCAGGCCGGGCAAGTAAGCTCATTCCCAGGTTCCAGCCACAAAGAATAGTTCAGCGGCGGCTCTATACAGCAGGGATGGCCATATAAACCAATAAAATTCCGTGTTAGAAATACTGAGAACGATGTTAGGAGAGTAGTGTTAAGGATGCTAGACGTCTGGAAATGAGGAGGGCGTGGCAAGAAAACGCCTGCATCAGAATGCAGTGAAAGGACATGGAAGCTGAGCCAGGCGAGGACAGCAGGTGTCCAGGTCTTCCTCATCTGATCCAGCCAAGCCTGACACCACCGCCCCAGCATGTTTTCAGTTCATGTGCACAAATGCTTACGTCAGCTTGAGTTTGGTTTTCTGTCACTGGTGTCTGAGTCTTAATTCACTGACCCAAATTTCAGGCCACCGTGTATCCAGGGGCAGGACTTAGAATAACATTCAAGGGCCTTGACTTCACAAGTCCCAGCAATGAGACTTGAAAGCTTATATGAGCCCGTTTCCTTACTAAAATAGGGGATGGTAATAGTACCCACTGCATAGGGTTGCTGTGAAGATTAAATGAAATCAGATATTTCAAAGGCTCATTTCCCAAAATGAGATTGGAAGACATCCTACATTTAAAATGTACCTGGTTAATGGTGCCTGTGATTATTTACTTAAGACGTGTCATTTTCAACTCTCAGGCTACCACAGTTGTAAAATAGATTGTTTTGCCCTCTGAGCACAATGAGAACGTCAGCCAACAGGAACCGGGGCGAGGTGGCACCACAGGAATGCACTGATCAGGTCTCCTGCATGGCGCCTAGCTGTGGGGAGAAGAGTGGAAATCAGCTTCTGAGGCCACCCGGCTGTATGCACCACCATGTGAGTGCCAAGACTGAGCACACAGGGGTGCTAGTGCCAGCCTCTCCCTGTGGGACAGGGGACTCCTGGAATGGTCACTTTTAGCCTGGACACTTGCAAATGATCTGGCCAAACAGTTTCAGACTGTACCTTCTGAGACTCCTCCTGCCCAACCTACCGGCTCCCACTGCCTCCTCCTGGTCCTCACGGACCTCCTGCATATCACATCCTGGCTTTTTGTCTGCTTCCTGGACTACCCAAACTACCCCAGGCTTCAAAGTCAGACAACATTCAAATCCTACTTCTGACACATATATTGAACCAGTCCCTCCTCCTCTCTGACCTCAGTTTCTCCATCTGGGAAATGAGTAAGTTGGAACATAAGCTCTCTCAAGGCTTCCTTTGCTGGTCTCATCAGTGTCCATGGAGTGAATGTCCTTGGAGAACAATCAAGTCCACAAGCATTTTTAGAGTCATAGGCTCCAAGGAGACCTTCCCAAGCCGAGTCTGGGCAGGCCCTTCCCTTTGCTCCAACTCGGTGCCCATCACACAGGGTTTCAATTGCCTGTTTTCTCTTCTGCCACCCTGAAGGGTGCTGAATGCCTGGAGAGGGACTGGGTTGGTCACTTCTGCTAGATGCTCAGGCAATGTTCATGTTCAGATGAATGCTAGGCCCTGGTAGGCTTGTAAACAAAGCAACTCATTAACAACCAGGAACATCAGCGGGAAAGAGCGCTGCAGTTCCTGTTGCTTGGAACAATTGGTGAGCAGTTACACTCTGGATCCATGTAAATCTTCACCAATGGTCCCCATGTCAGAGAGGCATTTCCAGGTGCCAGGCTTCCTGCTAAGGGCTTTGCCACATCCCACTTAGTAGATGAACAAGCTGAAGTTTAAGGAGGTAAAATTTATTTTCCAAAGTCACTCAACTCAGATTAAGGAGCAAGAGCAATGTTTTTTGGTTGTTGTATCATATATTTGAACAGCTCTGTAGGGTGGAACTGCTGTGCCAGATGGTGGTGGTGTGCAATAAGAAAGCAGGTTTCCCATAAGCAGTGTATGAGGGCTGCAGCTGCTCCATGTGTCAGGGCTGAGATTTGAGCCTGTCTCCGGAACCCAAATAGCCAACTCTTTGGGAATTATCTCCTCTCAAGTGTTAGGAAACCCACATGGGAAGTTACTCCCCTAGTTGTGCAAGAGGGAGAGGTGGGAAAAGCGAAGAAGTCCTGAGCCGCTTCAAACAAGGACCATTCCCCTTACTTTCATTGTCCCTGAAGAGATGCTGGAAAGTCTGGGCTCCTCCTTTCCACATGCTAACACCCACATTGCTGACCCCTAGCCGTTTCTCTTCTCTGAGCCCCAGGTGTGAGTAACAGGTAACAAGGAGAGATCTGGACAAACAGTCTTAGAACTGTACTGTCTGAGACTCCTCCATCCCAGGTGAGCTGATCTAGTGGTTCCCACTGCCTCTTTGAACCCAGGTCTGGGGATGTCCCACCATTGAAATCCATCAAAGTGCAGATTTTGTTGGAAGTAAATATGAAGGTGCCCACAATGTGTTTTTCACTGGGAAAAAGGTGATGCTGACACATGGAGTCCCTGGGAAGGGGAGGTTGCTTGGAAATCTGTAAGTCCAAAGTATCTCCCAAAAACATTAGCATCAAAATTTCCATCTCACACCATCCTGCGATTAAGTTCAACCAACAAACAGGGGCCTTGGGCTTTGATAAACAAATTGATGGCTGGCTTAAAAGGTGGGTGGACAGATGGACAGGAAAATAAAAGGACAAGTGAGTGGAAAGATGTGTGAATGGGTATAAATAGAGAAACATGGGTGAAGGAATGGTGGGAAATGCAGGAACAGGTGGATATAGTAGAAATAGGAGAAGTGACTGGCTGGCTGACTGCAGATATTGACAGATGACTTTCATAGAAGGAAACATGGGCATGTGGTTGAATGAGTGGATGGAAGGAAATACTGGCATATGGATAATTGAACTGATTATGGAAATACTGGTAGGTGAATGAATAGATGAGTGAGTTGATGGATGGATGGATGATTGAGCAGCATGGATTGAAAAACAATTTCTCTGTGAGATGGAGCCAGACACCAATGGAAAATCTGGGCCCAAGATGCATTCTCACCAGCTGAACGAGAATGTTGTTCTTACCTTAGAGTCCAGAAGTTCTGGTGCAGGGATTCCACAGAGTTGTGGGCAGAGAGGAATGGTTGGACACCCATGCCACTACTGCAGTGCCCGTTCCGGAACTGGCACTGTGAAGAGAGGTAGAGGATGAGGCCTGTTGTCTCCTTCAAGGCCCTACTGCATTCCGTTCCACAACTTCAAGTCTAACTCCCCCACATTCCCACTGCCAACCCCACTCACACAGAGGGCTGAATGCTTGGTGAGTGAGTCCTGGGGCAGGTGCAGACTGTGGATGCAGTGCCTCTGAATGAGCTCCTCAGCAGAGAGATCATTCCAGAAGTGATCTTCTTTCTTCATCGTTGTGCATTCTAGTGCACAGGGCTCACTGCAGAGCAGATGGGGGCTGGCAATACTTAGCCCTGGAAAGTCCACCCTCCCATCTACCACCATATGGGCCACTCATTCCCTGCCCCTTCCCTCCAGCCAGCTAGCATGCCCCAGGGTCCTTCCAAGAAGAGGTCAACACAAGATCCTGTGTGCAAAAGACAGGGAACAGGTATCTTTGGGTGGTGGAGAATGGACAGAGGTGAGAGCGAAGGTGCCCCATGAGCCAAGAATAAAAGAATTTCAGATGGAGCTCAGAACACCAGACCACTTACTTAACAAAGATACAAACATGAAGCCATCCCCTGGATCCATCAGGAGAGCTTCCTTTCCCAGAGCACACTAGCAAGAGGAAACACGTGCAAGCTTGGATGGTAACCAGCAAGGGTCACACAGTCCCCAATGGCCTTTGGTTAAAAGCTGACAGACTGGTTTCAAGTCCCTTTTGTAATCTGGCTACCTCTGTAAGCCTCACTGCCCCATCTGCAAACAGGGAATCATAATATTTCTCACAGAATGCCTGAAAGGATGGAGACAACAGATGTGAGCAGGGTCCTGGGCACGGACTCCTGAATACATAGCTGTAATAAGAGCCTCGATGAGGTGAGAGGAATAATGATTAGAAGGCTGCTGGGGCCAGGCTGGTTCTATCTGCTTTTACCTCATCTTCCATTTCAGACTAAGTCATTCACAGGCACAGATGGTACCTACTCATCTACTGTTATTGAGGGGATGAAATGCTTTTCAGCTGTGGTTATCCCAAAAGGCTGTATGAACAGACCTTCCTGTCCAGGTAACTAATGGAGAAAATGTGGCTTGACACTCAGAAACATCCCTGGCTACTGACTCTATAAAATAATAGGTGTAACCATTAATACCACAGGGTCTGTGCTAAATGTTTCTGACATTTGTTTCAATTCTTTACTGTTTTCTAAGCGTTGGCAAACCTCATGCAGTCTAGAGAGTAACAGAATTTCAGAGTTGGAAAGGACCTTGTTCTGACCCCGTGAGGGAACTCAGGCTCAGAGAGGGTAAGGGACTCACTGGAGGACACACAGCAGGTGGATGCTGGCGGGGACAACATGCAGCTGGTGAGGCTCTTCCCATCCTACAGCATAGGGTGAAAGATAGAGGATCCAGAACCAGACAGACTGAATGGGAGCTTACACTGTCTGGGAGGTCTGGAACTTAGTTTTGCCTTTGAGACCAGTAAAGAAGGAGAAAAGATAGTCACTAAAAGAAAAACCCAATGGGACCAATATGCAAATAGGAAGTTTAGCTTCTCTAGGAAATAAATGAATAGTAACTAACGCAGCTTTATTGCTCCTGGAAAATGCATAAGAATTCAAATAAAACACACACAATAATACCAGTGAGGGTGAAGATTAAATTGGTAAAACACAATTTTATGTATTATTGATGGTTAAGCCAAAACTCATCTCATACTTATATCATTCTATCACCCCTTCTATCAATAGCTGTCTGTCTGTCTTTCTGTTTGTCTATCTCTCTCTGTTGGTAATAAGTGCTGTCCAAGAAAAGTCTTGGGTTATAGACTCCTAAGTACCTTGAGAAGCAAGTTTAACATGACAGGAAGGGCCTTATGACCCTCCTCCTGATCATCATTCATGCCCTTATCAGCAATACCTGGAAATTTAGCAGAAGGGCATGAAGATCAGGTGGCTGAGGATTCAGATACCAAAGACCAAATCCAGAGCCCTGCCCTTCATGCAGATCTGGCCAGGAGCCCTAGGCAGGCAGGGCATGAAGGTCAAGAAAAGGACCTTTTTCCTCCAGTAAAGGTGACTGAGCACCCAGGACACAGATGGTAAACCCAGGGCAGGCAGGTCTCTCTGCCTTCCTTTGCCCAGTACAGACATGGCTAATCAATCCATGCACTCTTTCCCAAGAAGCCCAATCACAGCTGCAGAACATTTCACAGCACAGTGTTCCTGGCAGCCAGCTGCACCAAGTGGAGTTGCATCCTGTTTCCAACCTTGACCAGCCTCCTGGTTGGGGGTTTGGCTGTGCAATCAGAACTCTAGGGATGACGCTGGCTGGAGGCTCTTCTGTGCAATCACCCAGGCCATGAGCCTCCCCCCAACAGATACAATCAGCCACCAAGAGAAGATGTGAAGCCACTTCTCCCCTTTAGAGGTTACCTCACTGTGAGTTTCAACTGGGTGCCATATTGGTTCTATGAAATGCTGGTCTCCCTGCATTTAGTAGAGGGCTTGGCCCACAGAAGGCACTTACTCAACACTTGTTTGGGGGAATTTACCTCATGCTAGGCTCTTCCAGACAATGGATCCATAATGCAGATGTAGTTTCCTGTCCTCATGAAATTTGGTCAAAAAGGGGAGACAGACAACAGTCATTAAATATTAAAGTAACATATACATAGATACCAGTAATTAAAAATGGTGATAACAGTTGTGAAGAAAAAACGAGGTGCTATGGAAGAGAATTGGGGGAGGGTTGGAATTTACAATTAACAAAGGGAAGACCTGAGTTTGACAAGGAGCCAGACGTGGAAGATGAGAGATGAGCAAAGGCCCTGGGGAGGAAAAGTTTGGCGGGTTTGAGGAGCAGGAGAGAGAGCAGAGATTTCTAGGAGGCACATACTCTAACACAGCACAGGGAGGGGCATGGACTCTTTGGGGGACTACATCAGCCATACCCCGGATTCTGAACTCACGTGTTCTACATCTGCTGCTCCAGGTCCTGGACTTTAAGGCTTGGCCTCACAATAGGTGGGAAGCTCTTGCCCACCTTGGTGAAGAGAGCCAGGATCTTGTTCCTGAGCAGGAAGCCATTTTGGCTGGACTCAGCCCTCCACCGCCTCTGCAGGGACACATGGTCAGCAGGCCCTGTGCTGTGCATGCTCCCCAACATCCCACTCCATTAGAGTTTCACTCACACAGGCATCCGGGAGAGCCAGGTTTGCCCAGGATCACAGATTTGTGACAGCATCACAAGAATAACAAAGGGAAGCACCAGGAATCTCTCATCTATTGACTTGAGGCCTCTGAGCACAGGGTTTGCACAATAGCCTCCTCCCACCCATCTTTGGGGAAGGCTGCAGGCAGGGCTAGGAGTGGGGAGCTGTGTCTCTGCCCACCCAGTGTGCTCCCAGGTGGCTGAGGTCAGGGCTAGAATCCTACTGGCTGTTTAGGAAGGAGGGCGTCCCAGGCTGCTTCTGGAGGAAGCTGTTGTGAAGTCAGCATTTGCCTGCCAGACCTGAAGGGAGTGGAAAGCCGACCTGGAGGAAAAGGATGAGTTGATGGGAGATGGATTTCTGCCCAACCACGTCCTGGACAGTAGATGAGGGCCCTAGGGGCAAGGCTCTTCTCACTGTGCCCACCACAGTGGTGGAGCAGCTGGGGGTGGAGCCAGGACCCACACTCCACTGAAGACAGCCCTTCCTGGCTGTGGTTCAGGGACCTTGAATGGAAGTGAGGAAGCTCTGCTTGGGCACAGCTTTGAAGATGACACATGGGGGAGGGGGCAATAGTGCCTCCTAGCATGTGGGTGTTCTTAGTGCAGGGCTTCTGCTCACCTTTGGGGTGCTCTGGTGACAGGGGCTGCAGGCATGCCGACTTCTGCTTCTCTCATAGTGACTGGTGTAGGGAACCCCACTTGTTTCCATGGTAGCGCTGAGGTCCCCAACTTGCAGGAAACATCTGGGGTAGGGGCTCAGCTCCAAAGCCCACAGGTGCTGTGAAACCCCCGAGCTGCAGGGCCAGAGCCGGTGCTGTCTCACCTGGAGCAGGGATGCCACCCAATGGCTCAGTGGTGGACACTGCACTGTGCTTCTCAGCAGCTGCAAGGCACCCTGCACAACACAGCTGTTTGTCTCTTAGGCAGGGAGCAGCCTGGGGTGGGTGAGCCAGAAAGACCAGCTTCAACCAGTTTGAGTCCAGATGGCAGGGAGCTGACCCCCAAAGGATCTCACCCCTCAGAATAATCTAATGTATGTCCTAAATGTCACATGCAGCGGCTCCAAGAGAATGTCAGAAGGTGTGCACGAATGAGGAAAATAGATGTGGCAACGTAATTCGGGGGTGGGGAGGAATTGCCACCCCTTTTGAAGAAAGACCAGGAAGTGTCCCTCATATTTGCCTGGACCACCGCTTAATTTCAAGCCTTCTCTTTGAATATACAAATTTCAGAGTTCTAACTCACTCTAATCCAGTCTCTGGCCAGTGATCAGCATGTGCCCTGACCCTCTCAGGCCTCAGGATTGTCTTCAAGAACCTCTCAGACCAAAGGCCGTGCTTTGGGGCTCAAACATAGGGCTTGTTGCTTCAGTAAGAAGTCCGTTGATGGCTCAGCCATCTTGTGGCCAAGCTATGGCAGGCCCCTCACAGCAAGGCTGTTCTTCCTTTGCCCACAGCAGAGGGGGTGCTGCTGGGACAGGGGGCCGACGGAAGCCCCACTAGAGGCCGCCCAGCTGGCCCTGCTGCGGGGCCCTGGGCTGGAAGACAGAGGGCTTTGCTTGGGAGCAGCTCTGAGGACAGGACTTCAGGCGTTTCTTAGTGCTGGGGCCCTCGGGGCTGGTCACTGTGGCAGCATCCTGGTGAGAGCGCTTTCGGGTGTTCCTGCCCCAAGCTCCCCCAAACCTGAGAGTCGGGGGGCCAGAGAGAGTGCTGGGGCCTTCAGTGCTATTCCTTAAGGCAGTGCCCTTGTGCTTTCGGGTCTTCCTCCCTGAAGCCCCCCCAGAGCTGGGAGTGGAGGGGCCATAGGGAGTGTTGGGGCTCTCCATCCTGGTCTCTATGGCAGTGACCTTGCACTTCTGGTTTTTCTTGCCTGAAGTACCCCCAGAGCTGGTAGTGGGGGCGCCAGAGGGAGTGCTGGGGCCCTCAGTGCTGGGCACTATGGCAGTGCCCTTGCGCTTCTGGATTTTCTTGCCTGAAGCCCCCCCAGAACTGATAGTGGCGGATTCAGAGGGAGTGTTGGGGCCCTCGGTGCTGGTCACTATGGCAGTGCCCTTGTGCTTCTGCTTTTTCTTGCCTGAAGCCCCCCCAGAACTGGTAGTGGGGGGTTCAGAGGGAGTGCTGGGGCCCTCGGTGCTGGTCACTATGGCAGTGCCCTTGTGCTTCTTGTTTTTCTTGCCTGAAGCCCCCCCAGAGCTGGGAGCTGGGGGGCCAGAGGGAGGGCTGGGGCCCTCGGTGCTGGTCTCAGTGGCAGTGCCCTTGTGCTTTCTGGTCTTCCTGCCCGAAGCTCCCCCAGAGCTGAGAGTGGCTGAGACAGAGGGGGCTGCACTTGCGGCGGCAGCAAGGGCTGGCCTGGTGCTTCCACTCAAGGTGGAAGTAGTGGATGATGAGGCCCCTATAGGGGCCCGCTTGGTGCGGCCCAAGGCTCTCTGGCCTGGAGCAGAGGATGGGGCCTGGGCTGGCTCTGGAGCTGCCTGATTTCCACCATTAGAGCCAGGAGGAGCCCGGGACAGCTGAGCACAGGGAGGTGGGAAGGTGTCCATGGGCATGACCTCCTGGTCAGAGGCTGGCTGGGGAGCCAAGCCTGAGGATGTGCTGGTGGAGGGGAGGAGGGGAGAACACCGAGGCTCTGGAGCACAGCAGCCTGAGCTGGCCTCACTCTCACCCCTCACAGCAGCGTAGATGCTCCGGAGCGCGGCCATCTTCTCAGCATCGACGTGGTGGATGGTGACTCGGAAGCTCAGGTGAGGAGGGGATGGCAGCCTCACAGGCTCCCCTCGCCTGTGTGGCACAAGAGTCACCTTTCTCATTCTCGGCCTGGAAGGATCACGGGCCGGTGAGCGGGCCCTGGGGGATCCTTTCTGCCCCCTGGTGCCATCTTGGCCCTTTCCCTGCTGCCTCTCCCTCTGGGGCAACGGGGCAGCTGAGGGGGGAGCCTGGGGGCCCTGCTGGCTCCCTGTCTTTAAGGCCCCCGGCGGCCGCCTGGCGGGGCAAGTGGGCTTGTGGAAAGCAGAGCTCCGCTCCCTGCATGCGCAGGTGGACAGCACCCTCCTCTCTGCTGGCGGGAAGCCGCGGGTGGAGCTGTAGGAGCTGGTGATGGCGTTTCTAGTGGTGCAGGAGCTCATCAGGAGGGCCTGGGGTTTCCTGTGGCTGGTGTCTGCTGGCCCCCCACAGGGGACGGTTCTCCTCAGAGGCCCAGGCCTGGGAACCAGGGGAGAGACGCCCCGCTGGGCCCCCACGGGCCTAAAGGCAGACCTGGCTCCCCCAGGGCCATCAGGGCCCCAGAGCCAGGGAGGCCCCTGCACAGCTGGCCTGGGCACAGCTAAGGGCGCTGGGGCTACAAAGGCAGGCGCCCTGGGCGCGGGGCGGCGCCAGAGCCTGGCTAGGTAGCCGCCCATTGGGCGCTTGGGAGAGGTCTGGAGAGATTCAGTAAGCTTCTTCAGCAGCCAAAACTGACCAAAGTCAAGAGCTAACAGTTAAGCCTGTTGCCAGGAAACACTTGGAACAGTGACAGGGACTCGAGCACGGAGCGCGCACAATTCTGGGGGAGGGGCACGCACACCGGGCACGCGGGGACCCAGGGCCAGCCAAGGTGCAGGGCGCCCAGGTCTCTCCTGGGGTCTGATCTGCTGCGGGGGGCGGGGCGGGCGTGGTGGCCAGGAGCAGATTGACAGGCAGAGCCCCCTGCTTCCTGGCGGCCCTGCAGGCCTAGGGGAAGACTCTGTGCAGCGCTACAGAGGGGAAGGGTCCTATCGTGGGGAGCAGGACCCAGCTGTCCACTCACAGGTGGCAGTTTTCCAGGATCAGCCTTGGGCTGCCATCTGCAGTGCAGGTGCAAAAGGAAGCACTTTGGTTTCTGGAAATCTTTGTTAGCATGGGCAGGTGTCAGAGCAGCGCATGCGCAGAGCCAAGCTCTGCTTTCCAGGACTGCTAGAGATCCTGGCCAGGTGTGGACCCCTGCAAGTGCAGAGTGGGGCCCTGCAATCCCCAAATGCTTTGTGTTCTGGACTGGTGTGCCCAGGACCTGCGGAGAGGGGGCTCTGCTTTCCCAGAACTCTTGGCGTTCCTGGGTAGCTGTCCTCCAGAACATGGGCAAACAAAGCATATTTTTCTGAGTCGTTGAGTATTATGGATCAATTTTCAAAATTGATTATATGTATAGCTGACTGTTGCAGAACGTGGGGATAGGGGACAAAATAAAATATACCTTTGATTATCCCAAAACTTAACTAGGAGTAGCCTACTGTTGACCAGAAGAAGCTTACTGATAACACAAACGGATGATTAAATTATTAATATTTTTAAATATATTTTATTGATTTTTTTCTTTTCTTTTTTTCCTTTCCTTTTTTTTTTTTTTTTTTTTTGTACAGAGAGGGATAGAAAAAAAAAACAAAAAACAAGAGAGAAATATTGATCAGCTGCCTCCTGCACACCCCCTACTCCGGATGTGCCTTCAACCAAGGTACATGCCCTTGACCAGAATGGAACCCTTCAGTCCACAGGCTGATTCTCTTTCCACTGAGCCAAACTAGTCAGACCCAGATGATTAAATTCTTTTGTGCAACATATAATGTATTCTTAAATAAGGTAAGCTAGAGGAGATAAATATTAGTGAGCCAAGTCAGAAGAGAAAATAAATACACTTACAATACTGTACATATTTATTGAAAAAATCCATGTATAACTGGACCTACACAGTTCAAACCCGTGTTGTTCAAACATGAACTACACATCAACTATTAAGGAAAACTCTCTACATTTCATCTCAAAACATTATTTGTGTTGTTTGTGTCCTTTGGCCAAAGCCCATCAAGTACAAACCATACAAGATTATGTCATTTGAAGTATATTTTTTTCTCTGTGTGATTATGTCAGCAACTTCACTCACTCTTAGTTCCAAATGTTTCTGTTTATTTTTTATTTTTTATTTTTTATTTTTTTTTAATTTTACTTTATTAAGGTAATTTCTGTGTACATAGTTTACCATTGCCCCCCCCCACCTCCCATTTATGCACTCCCTCCCCAGAGTTCTGTGTTCATTGGTTGTACTTATGTTCATGCATACCAGTCCCTCGGTTGTTCTCCTATCTCCCCCCAGGTCTCCTTCCCCTCCCCGCCGTCATTTGGCAGTCTGCTTGTTTTATGGTGACTATCTCAGGACCATATGAATAGAGTCCGCTCCTCCTCTGGTTTTCACCACCCCTTCCCCTGGGTCCCATTGCTTCCGCTGGTACACACAGCTCGCCCAGGGCACACTGCACCCTGGGACACTCGGCTCACCCGGGGCACTCGGCCCCCTGGGACACTCGGCTCACCCGGGGCACTCGGCCCCCTGGGACACTCGGCTCACCCAGGGCACTCGGACCCGTTGGACACTCGGCTCACCCGGGGCACTCGGCCCCATGAGACACTCGGCTCACCCGGGGCACTTGGCCCCCTGGGACACACGGCTTACCCGGGACACCCTTCCCCTTTGGGGGGTACGGCTTACCCGGGGCACATGGCCCCGTGGGACACTCGGCTCACCCGGGGCACTCGGCCCCCTGGGACACTCGGCTCACCCGGGGCACATGGCCCCCTGGGACACTCGGCTCACCCGGGGCACTCGGCCCCCTGGGACACACGGCTCACCCGGGATCCCCTTCCCCTTTGGGGGGTACGGTTCACCCGGGGCACATGGCCCCCTGGGACATTCAGCTCACCCGGGGCACATGGCCCCCTGGGACACTCGGCTCACCCGGGGCATTCGGCCCCCTGGGACACTCGGCTCACCCGGGGCACATGGCCCCCTGGGACACTCGGCTCACCCGGGGCACTCGGCCCCCTGGGACACTCGGCTCACCCGGGGCACTCGGCCCCTTGGGACACTCGGCTCACCCGGGGCACTCGGCCCCGTGGGACACTCGGCTCACCCGGGGCACTTGGCCCCCTGGGACACACGGCTTACCCGGGACACCCTTCCCCTTTGGGGGGTACGGCTTACCCGGGGCACATGGCCCCGTGGGACACTCGGCTCACCCGGGGCACTCGGCCCCCTGGGACACTCGGCTCACCCGGGGCACATGGCCCCCTGGGACACTCGGCTCACCCGGGGCACTCGGCCCCCTGGGACACACGGCTCACCCGGGATCCCCTTCCCCTTTGGGGGGTACGGTTCACCCGGGGCACATGGCCCCCTGGGACACTCAGCTCACCCGGGGCACATGGCCCCCTGGGACACTCGGCTCACCCGGGGCATTCGGCCCCCTGGGACACTCGGCTCACCCGGGGCACATGGCCCCCTGGGACACTCGGCTCACCCGGGGCACATGGCCCCCTGGGACACTCGGCTCACCCGGGGCACTCGGCCCCCTGGGACACTGGGCTCACCCGGGGCACTCGGCCCCCTGGGACACACGGCTCACCCGGGATCCCCTTCCCCTTTGAGGGGTACGGTTCACCCGGGGCACATGGCCCCCTGGGACACTCGGCTCACCCGGGGCACTCGGCCCCATGGGACACTCGGCTCACCCGGGGCACTCGGCCCCCTGGGACACACGGCTCACCCGGGATCCCCTTCCCCTTTGGGGGGTAAGGTTCACCAGGGGCACATGGCCCCCTGGGACACTCGGCTCACCCGGGGCACTCGGCCCCATGGGACACTCGGGTCACCCGGGGCACTCGGCCCCCTGGGACACTCGGCTCACCCGGGGCACTCGGCCCCGTGGGACACTCGGCTCACCCGGGGCACTCGGCCCCATGGGACACTCGGCTCACCCGGGGCACTTGGCCCCCTGGGACACACGGCTTACCCGGGACACCCTTCCCCTTTGGGGGGTACGGCTTACCCGGGGCACATGGCCCCCCGGGGACACTTGGCTCGCCCGGGGCACTCGGCCCCCTGGGACACTCGGCTCACCCGGGGCACATGGCCCCCTGGGACACTCGGCTCACCCGGGGCACTCGGCCCCCTGGGACACTCGGCTCACCCGGGGCACATGGCCCCCTGGGACACTCGGCTCACCCGGGGCACTCGGCCCCCTGGGACACACGGCTCACCCGGGATCCCCTTCCCCTTTGGGGGGTACGGTTCACCTGGGGCACATGGCCCCCTGGGACACTCGGCTCACCCGGGGCACTCGGCCCCATGGGACACTCGGGTCACCCGGGGCACTCGGACCCCTGGGACACTCTGCTCACCCGGGGCACACGGCCCCTCTAGGGTGTTGGGGTCACATATTGGAGGCGCCACACTAGCTCCTTGCTAGCATGGCGGGAAGGCTTGGACAGCTGCAGTTGGGCTGAGATGGTTGCAGGCAGGGGGACCACCTTCAAAGGTGTCTCGTTCGGTGTGGGAGCGGAGCAGCTGCAGACATGGAGGCTAAGTTCTGAGGTCGCCCACTCCCTGAGCCCAAGGCGTGGTGAACTCTGTTCTTGGTGGATTTCCTTTATTCTCGGCGCCAGTGGCGAGTGGCGGTGCCAGGTGCAATATTGACGGTCACTCCTGTGGTTCAATTACCACTGTAGTTTTAAAGTTCACATGGCGGTGGTGGTGAGAGCTTCGGCTTGGCCACGTGGCATCGGAGGATGGGCTCGCCTGGGTGGGTAATGGAAGGCACCGTGCCATTTCCTCACCAGCGCGCTCCATCTCCCTCCCAGCATGGTGGGTGTGCTGGGAAGATTGTGGGCGGGCTGTGATGGCTGCATGGGGAGGGTCCGCCCTCAATGGTGTCCTCTTTGTTGCGGATGTGGAGCTGCTGTGGATGCAGAGGCTAATTTCTGAAGCCACATTCTCTATGAGCCCGGTGCGTAGTGAGCTCTGATTTCGGTGGATTCCCATTCTTGGGGGCGGCGGTGGGTGCGGCAGCGATGGTAGCTCCTGTGGCTCAATTTCCCCTGTAGTTTTAAAATCCGCATGGTGGTAGTGTCTGATGCTTTGGCCTGGCCATGTGGCAACGGAGAGAGGATTCTCCGGGTCTGCCGATGGAAGGCGCAGCGCCAGCACAGCGTGCGCGAAGGCCTGGCAGAGCAGGCCGCGGGTGGTGACGGAGAGTCCCCGCGATGTCTTAGTCTTTCAGACTTAGTGGAACGCTTCCCCTGAGCCAGGACAAGCAGCACCACCACAAATATTGGCCAGCTCAGTGCTGCCCCTCTACAGGTGACAGTAGGGGCATCCTCACCTTTGTAGGCCTTTTCTCTTGGAGGTCTTAACCAGTGTAAGGCAGCACGGTACAGAACTGCCCCACCTTCTCAGTCCTCCGCTATTTTTTATTTTTTAAATAAATTGTTTTAAAGTACCTAATTCCAGAGTCAAAACCAGCAAAAAGTTACATTCAGGGAAAGGTAGCCTCCTTCTCACTCTCACCTCTGTTTATATTAATATTTCTTGTTTTAACACAAAAAAGAACATAAGATGCACACTTTTTGGACTTTGTTGGTTTTGTATATTGGGTAAGACTGAATTGACCTGCTTATAACCGAATGAACTAGGATTTTGTTGAACAATACCTATTTTTGTAGTAATTTTAAGAATGGCTAACTTTGCAATGTATTTTGTGCATTCTGTCTACATACTTTTGTGCATGTAAGTATCCCCGTGACAGGTGTCTGGAAGGATACATGGCAAACGGGTGATAGTAGTGCTATTTCTGGGGAGGCAAGTCAAAGTCAAAATTAACGTTCTGCTATCAGAATAACTTCTCAGAGACATCAAAATGTGAATGGATTTTTTAACAAAATGAGAAAAGGAATTTTTTTAAAATGAAACTGTGAGCCATGCATTGCAAAATTTTGGACACAGCACAGTCACAGGTGAGAGCTTTAGGAGGAAAGATCTGGCAAGGACTGAGAACCAGGGAGCTGGGGTAGGAGACTGCAGGCCCAGTCCAGGTCCCAGCACCCCTCCGCTCTGCCCACCAGGACTCGCTCTTGCCCTTTTCTGGGAGGCTAGGATCTGGGGACCCAAGGTGCACCTGGCTGCCTGAGAGCTGAGAGCTCCCATCAGAGAAGGAAAACTCTGTCCGGGCCCCGCCCACCTCCTGTCTCCCGCCACCCAACTGGGCGGGGCCCCGGTCCCAGGAGGACCAATCCAGTTCAGGCCCCGCCCCCAATCCTTGACGTCGGCGTACGTAAGCAGAGGCGCTTGCTTGGCCGGACCTAATGGAGGAGGGAGGCGCGCCACCCTCTGTCTGTGCCGTGGTGTGGAGCAGCGGGGCCCACAGGTCGGGGCGGATGGCCCGGGGCACTTGCATCCGGTCCGGTCCGGGCGTGGAGGGCACGCTGGGCAAGGACAGCGTCGCCGTGGTGAAGCCGGGGCGGCACCGCATCCCCAAGAGCAGGTGCGGCCCTGGCTCGGCGGGGGCGTCAGAGGCGAGGGTTCGGGAGAAGAGCTGTTTAGCGAGAGGGGCGACTGCAGCGGGGCCTGGGGAGACCCCGAGGCCGGATCACTGTCGGGAGCGAGTGGGCTGGGACTGAGGGCCCAGGAGGTGCAGGCGGTCGGTGAGCACCGAGGGGGTCAGGGCCAGGTCCCCTCCTTGTGGTCCAATTGGAAACCCAACCAGCCGGTGCCTGGCCCTCCTTGTGCGCCCCCTGGTGGCCTCGCGGAACTGGGTCCAGAGGAGAGGGACTCTGCCAGCCCCAGGAGGGGAGCTGCACTGGGACTCCTGAGATGGGGCATCGCGTGTCCCCGTGACCTCGGCGCCCCCACGGCCCCGCGAGGAAGGGGCCCCCGTGGCCCAGAATGCCCGGATGGTCACTGTCCTCTCTCCCTGCTTTTCCCCGATAGTGTCTCTGCTGTGGTGGCAGGCTAGCTTTGATCTAGCACTCCAGACAGTGGAACTGGTGACAGTGGTCACCTCTGCATTTGCAGGGTTGGCGGGTTGATCTCTTACCCTGGGCTGTCTCTTTACCAGGGGTGCCTCCTGGCTGTGCACACGGGAGCCGTGATCCGCAGCAAAAACCTCTCTGCACTCAAAACCTCTGCTGTGTCCCAGCAGAGGACACAGGCCCCCGACCCCCATCCCCGCATTGCACATTCTAATGCACCTCACAAGTCTCTGTTCTCACCCTACTGCCCCCCTCCTTCCCGTGGCATCAGGGTCTCTATTTTAAAACATGCAAATTAAATGCGTTAGGAAAAACGTTGGAAACAGAACTAGTCTTATAAACCTGGTGTTTTTGCCCATTGTGTTGTTCTGGAATCGTACACATCATTTTTCAGTTTAGTTCCCCCCCCCCCCCCCCCAGTTTCTACCCTTTTAAGTTGTTCACCATATTAGGGTGGATGTACTAGAGTTTGAATATGGAATAACATAGGACCTTTTTATTTTTCAAAATGGCAGTGTAAGGTAAAGGACATTTGAAAACCTGAGTCATTTTTCTTACAAGTTTGCTTAATTTTGTTTAAACTTGCCTTTTTTTCTTCTATGGAGTCCATTTCCAAAAAGATGGGGTGTATGTCATTGCATCATCATCATCACTTTTCACCCTCCCTTAAGGATTCTGAAGTAACCCAAATATGACAATTTTTAGCATCAGGACCAAGGTCACAGATTTCCCTCTTAAAATTTCTGTTCTGCCTTAGCTGGTTTGGCTCAGTGCCTAGAGCCTTGGCCTGGGGACTGAGGGGTTCCAGGTTTTATTCTGGTCAGGGGCCCAGGCCCAGGTTGTGGGATGGTTCCCCAGTAGGGGGCGTGCAGAAGGCTGCCAATTAATGATTCTCATCATTGATGTTTACCTCCTTCTCCCCCTTCCTCTCTGAAATCAATACAAATATATTTTTTAAAAATTTCAGTTAGCAATTTCGATTAAATTTGTAATGATAAATAATATGACTATAAATAAAGTGAGATTGCTTAATCCTAGCTTTTTGTTTGTTTGTTTGTTTAATCCTTACCAGAGGAGTAAGGATATTTTTTTTCCCATTGATTTCTAGAGCCTGGAAGGAGGTAAGGGGAAGTTTAGTAATTTGATTTCCCTGGGGAACTTGAATTCTTTATGGTTTATAAGTAATTCAAATCAGGAAACAAGCTGTGACAGTAAGTTAGAAATGGAGAAAGGTAAGAAGTAAACCTTACAGTCCAGTCAATAGCTAAGGAAAGGGTATCCTGAAGGCAAGACTAAACACCTCTTTGTATAACAGGAGTGTGAGGGAATTGACAAGCTGAGACCTATTTTCTTGGGTATCTTTTAAGGGTTTTGAAGAATTATAGCACACATATAATTTTAATAATTGATATTAAAAATTACCATGAAACAACGTAAAACTAAATTATGTTCAGAATACATACATAGAATTATGTAGTACATTTTAGAACTTACTATAATTACATTTGGGTGCTAATTATCAGAAAATTTTATTTAAATCAGAATGGCTTATTTCCTAACCAAATACCTACCAATTTTTAAAAATAGGTGTTTTTTTGTTACATGGGAATAAAAGTACATGATTGTTGACTTCTGTTCACTTAGATATTCACCTTCAAATGCAGCTCCTTCAAATGATCAACCTTGGAGTGGTTTGGGTTCCTATCTAGTTATAACAGGAAGAGGTCAAAATTTAATAACATTTCAATTTTTGCACTTTGACTTTTAAAACAAAATTTAATCCAATAAGCATGTTTTCATGGAGATGGATTTTGATAATTTATATTTAGCTTTTTGCTAGAAAGCTAGGTCTATAGTCTGTTAACGGAAAAAAAAAAAAAAACCATAGAAACCTGTAAACAATTTTTGTGAGTTTATTTGAGCCAAAATGTCGACAATTGCAGGGAAGCAGAACCTCAATGGATTGAGATACTGCTCCTGAGAATGGCCGGTTACGTTTCTATATTTAGACATTGCAATCAAAGGAGGGACATAGGTGGGTTACAAGAAATTCATTGGTGATGGAGTAAGGAGGCAGGAGAAAACAAGCCGGTGGGAAACCCCTGGGATTGGATAAAAAGTAAAATGATGGATGCTTACTTAGGTGAGTGCTGGAACAATTAATATGATAAAGAAGGAATTTGAGGCATCTGTCCTGGTGCCCACCACATTTGGTTGTGCCCCAGGGGCTCCAGAAAAAGGGAAGTTACTAGTTACCCAGACATCTCATAGATATGTTATCCTAGAGGTAAGGCAAATGGACTCAGTGAAGATCAAAGTTGATCTTTGGGAAAATATCGGCCTAGAAAATGACTGCCCACTATAACCTGTTTATAGTAAGATATTTAATTTTCAAACCATCCTTTGTGGTTACTTTAGGTCTCTGAGTTTTCAAGACTGCCATGCAGGCCTTCCCTGAGCTTGTCAGGTTAGCAAGTGGCTCTTTTCTTTCATAAGTCTTTGGAACATATCCCTTGCTTTTCTAGAAAATTTTTATTTCAATACAATAGAAAGTGTCGTCTACTTGGCTGACCATTTATAAGTGCTTTGTGGTGGAATGATAACTAGCTGAAATTGCTGACATTTTATTTCTTTATTTTATAAATGGAGTATAAAGGCACTACAGTTGTATTGAAAGAGAAATAAGTTTTCTTAAAGTATCTTTGCTGGCTTATTTCTCATAGCACACTAAAGACACTCCCAAACAAAATCAGCCAGTGTCCTACATGTGGTAGATGTTTAAGAAATATTGGTTGAATGAACGAATGAGCATTGAATTTAATTTAGCTATCATCATTGTCATAGGAACAAACCCATGTTCAAAGTCTCAGATGCCATTTATGAAAAAGATTCTAATTGGAGCGCTAGCCAGTTTGGCTGAGTGCATAGGGTCAGCCTGCAGACTGAAGAGTCCGAGGTTCTATTCTGGTCAAGGGCATATGCCAGGGTTGTGGTTGCAGGCTTGATCCCCAGTAAGGGGTGTGTAGGAGGCAGCCGATCTGTAATTCTCTTTCATCATTAATGTTTCTATCTCTCTCCCCCTCCCTCTCTAAAATCAATAAAAATCAATAAAAATAAAAGATTCTTACTGGAAAATGTTAACCATCTATACTAATTGTATTTATTTTTATATGGGATGCAGGTGGCCATAAAAATAGATAAATCTCAGCTGAATGCAGTGAACCTTGAGAACACCTACTGAGAAGCACAAATAATCAAACTGTTAGACGGTCCTCACGTGGTCAGACTTTATCAGGTAGGACTTAGCCTCAAAACTCTCCATGCTTCTCACGTTCAGTTCCCTATTTTGGATCATCATTATCCTCTTTTATGTTTTTCAATGTAATGTTATGCTTTTATTAAGCTGAGTTCATGCATCTTTCTATATTCAAATAAAAAATTAAGAAAGTAAAAACTAATAGCTTAATTGTCTTAGTTGCTATCAGACAGTAAGTTATTTATTTAAAACGCTTATAGTTGTACATTTGTGATTGTGTGCTTTAACCTGCTGGATTTCGATGGTGGAACCATTAGTGAAGACATTGTAATTTTGCTTATTTAAAAACATATACTTTTATTGTTTTATGAAATACCAAGGCTGAAAATCATGTATTAGTTAGTTGCATACTTGGTAATACTTAATAGCCAAATCTTATTTTGTTTAGATTTTTTTTAAAAATCACATAACTCGATGAAACATTTAAAAAAAAATACCTTAAGATATAAATCTTCATAAAACTGCACCCATTTTAAGTACAAGCTATGTTTTATAAAAGAAAATGTTTTTCTCATATTTTTGCAAAGTAAGTCACGTTTAGGAATAATAATGAAATAACCAATGCTTGTAATATTTTTATTTATTAATTTTTAGAATGTTTTTATATTGGAAAACTAGTTTCAAACTAAAATGTTACAGAGAAAAATACAAGAATTATTTTTAAACTTCCAAAGTTTTAAGTTGTCAATGGTTCTGGCAGCAAGCCTACAGACATTTAAAATCAAATTAGTTACAATCTTTCCTTAGAACAGATTTAGTTTATCTGCTTGTCTTCAGAACCACCACATTTTTCTGCTGGGAGAAGTGTGACTAGCCAAGGCCACTCCTTCAATAAGGAGCTTTATAATTAATATGAGTGGCCCAGTGCATGAAATTTGTGCGTGGGGTGGGAATGTGTCTCAGTCCAGACTGCACCCTCTTCAATCTGGGATCCCTCCCGCAATTTGGAACTGCTGGCTCCTAACCACTCACCTGCCTGCCTGCCTTATTGTCCCTAACTATTCTGCCTACTGGCCTGTCCTCCCCACCTGCCTTCTCACCTCTATTGCCGCCCTTGCTGGCCTGCTCTCCCCCAACTGCCCGCTTCCCCAGTCAGTCTGTTTGCCCCAACTGCCCCCACTGCTGGTTTGCTGCCCCCGCCCACCTCCCCCCAAGCCTTCTGCCTCCCAACCGCCCTGCCTGCCTGATCACCACCCAACTGCCCTCCCGCCCTGGCCCCATCACCCTTAGCCACCTCTGCCTCGGCCCCGCCACCATGGCTTTGTCCAGAAGGACGTCCAGAAGCTCTCCAAGTCTAATTTACCTTTTATTAGTATAGATATTATTTATTTCAACAATTTTGAGAATCTATACTGATTATAATTATCCAAGCCATTTACTTTGGTAAATTCTGTAAAACTTTTAAATTATGAATCAGGAAAGAAAAATCACGGTGAAAATTAGACTTTTAAAAATATATATATATTTTATTGATTTTTCAAGAGAAGAAGAGAGCAGGATAGAGTTACATATATCAATGAGAGAGAATCATGGATCAGCTGCCTCTTGCACACTCCCTATTGGTGATGTGACCACAACCAAGGTACATGCCCTTGACCAGAATCGAACCCGGGACCTTTCAGTGCACAGGCTGAAGCTCTATCCACTGAGCCAAACCGTTTCGGCAAAAATTAGACTTTTCTTAGCACACTCAGGTGTGGGCATCCATCTGATAGAATCACCACATGTCTCCCTTTGCCCACCTCCTGTTTGCTTTGGGAAAATTCAATACATGATTCTGCCACGATCCTTTTCGCGATTAAATTAAATGCATGCTTAATAGAAAATGACAGATATTCAATTTTATCCTGTTTCAGGTTCTGTAGTAATGGTTAGCTTTTAGAGTTATTCTTGCCAACAATTGCCTGTCCCAATGTGTTCTTGGGTAATTTTTAAACGAAGAATCTCCCGGGGAGAGAGCTGACAGCTTCAATCTCTCCAGCTGCCCAGCCTTTTCTCTCCAGGGGCAGAGGTTCTGGCTTCTTTTTAGAAATTATATACTTTCAATACCAAATATGAATTAGGATTTCAATTTCAACAGGGAGCCACATAATTATATATGATAACAGCACTCTTGAGGCTGATTTTCATTTTATTTATTTTTATTTTATTTTATTTTATTTTATTTTATTTTATTTTATTAAGGTATTATCTGTGTACATAGCTTACCATTGCCCCCCCCCTCCCATTTATGCCCTCCCGCCCCAGAGTTCTGTGTTCGTTGGTAGTACTTATGTTCAGGCATACCAGTACCTCGGTTGTTCTCCTATCTCCCCCCAGGTCTCCTTCCCCTCCCCGCTGTCATTTGACAATCTGCTTGTTTTATGGTGACCATCTAAGGACCCCATGAATAGAATCTGCTCCTCATTTGGCATTCTGCTTGTTTTATGGTAACTATCTCAGGACCATATGAATAGAGTCCGCTCCTCCTCTGGTTTTCACCGCCCCTTCCCCTGGGTCCCACTGCTTCCCCTGGGACACACGGCTCGCCCGGGGCACAGTGCACCCTGGGACACACGGCTCACCCGGGGCACACAGCCCCCTGGGACACACGGCTCACCTGGGGCACTCGGCCCCTGGGACACTCGGCTCACCCGGGACACAGGGCCCCCTGGGACACTCTGCTCACCCGGGGCACAAGGCCCCCTGGGACACACGGCTCACCTGGGGCACTCGGCCCCTGGGACACTCGGCTCACCCGGGGCACTAGGCCCCCTGGGACACTGGGCTCACCCGGGGCACACGGTCCCCTGGAACACATGGATCACTCGGGGCACTCAGCCCCTGGAACACTCGGCTCACCCAGGATACAGGGCCCCCTGGGACACTCTGCTCACCCGGAGCACACGGTCCCCTGGGACACTCGGCTCACCTCGGATGTTTCAGTCCACAAGCCGACACTCTATCCAATAAGCCAAACAAGTCAGGGTCCCATCAACCATTTGTTCAAACTTTTTGCATTTATGACATGCTGGAATTAGCCTCCAGCAGAAATATATATATATATATATATATATATATATATATATATATATATATAGTATATGTGTATATATGTGTGTATATATATATATATATATATATATATATATACTTGAGTCTATTCTATGAGTCCACAGTGATATGTAATCATAAATGGGCATTTTAATGAGGTATGGAATATTTGCATGGTTTCAAATTATCTCCCCACAAAATGCTCACACATTACAAAGGAACACTGCCTGCAGACAAGACCTTAAATCAAATGATCAGTGTGAACATCGCCACAATTGAAATTACATACCACCTAATCAGATACTATCAGACAAGCATATTTATAATATTTTTCCCAAAGATGTGTAATATGACTGTAATTATGAGGAAACATCATGTAAAAACATCTATAAAATAACTTCAAACTTCAAGTGTCAAGATAACGAAAGTCAAAAAAGACTGAGCAATTGCTCTAGACGGAAAGCAACTACAGAGAGGACAACTAAAATCACTGTTCCATTGTGAACAGAGTCCTTTTGCTATTAAAGAAATTGCTAGAACATCTGGAAAAACTTGGGTAGGGTGTGAGAACCAGATAGTAGTGATTCATTGGTGTTGGTGTCCTGATTTTGATAGTTGTTTGAGGTTATCAAAGAGAATGTCCTTGTTTGTGGGAAACACACATTACAGTATTAAGGCATGATGGGACCTCAAATTGCTAACTTAATGCTTAGATGGTTTGGGGTGGGGGCAGGAGGCCTTTATACTGTACTGGCAACTTTTCTTTCAGCTTGCAATTGCTTGAGGGAAAGCATTAGTAAGTAGTGGTACTAGACTAAGGTGACCAGACGTCCCGCTTCTGGTGGGACAGTCCCGATTTTTAACAATTTGTCCCACGTCTCACAGCATTTTATAAAAGTCCCGATTTTTGCTGAGACTGATTTTTCTCAGTGGTTAGAGTGTCGTTCTGCACACTGAGAGGTCCTAGGTTCGATTCCAGTCAAGGGCATGTACAATGGTTGCGGGCACATCCCTGGTGTGGGGTGTGCAGGAGGCAGATGGTCGATGTCTCTCTCTCATTGACATTTCTATCTCTCTATCTCTCTTCTCTCCCTTGTTCTCTGTAAAAAATCAATTACATATATATATATATATATATATATATATATATATATATATTTTAAAGCCCCGATTTTTGGAAAGAATGCATGACAACCTAGGGAACCACGGGAGAACTGGAAGGGAATATACGGTTTTTGGCGGCCATGTGACTGTTTAGCCAGGATATGAGTTTTATATTATTTTTGTTAATTTTATAATGTTAAACTTTAATAATAACAAATAATTGTTGAGAACTGATTAGTGAGAACTGCTCATCAAAGTTTGCATTGTTGATCAGTTGTTAAAATTCAACCACCATTGTTTGGACATAATGAACAATGGCGTTTTTGGGGATTGGCAGTGCTGAAAACATTTTGTGACTGTCTCTCAGATGATACACATAGTACTGCGTGCTAGTAAACTAGTTAAACAAATGATGTCATTACAAATCACCTATTTGGATAATTTAGTTTAAGTAATTTATTTATTTCATAAATAGATACATTTTCTTGAATAAAGGAGAGAATACTCATTTATATTTTATAGTGGCAGCAAAAGTCTAGCACTGGCCTTGAAAGTGACACCTATGACTATACATAGATTTTTTTATTTATTATATTTGTAAATTGTACCTAATGTTGAAATTTTAAAAAAATATATTATAAGTGAAAACAAGATGGAGGCATAGGTAAATTCCCAAATGCAGCCTCACACAACAATTTCAAAAATTACAACTAAAATACAAAATGGATATTATCCAGAAATACAGGAAAGTTGACTGACTGGCATTTCTACAACTAGAAGGAAAGAGAAAACTAGAAGGAAAACCAGAGGAGCTGTAAAAGCCTAAGGTACGGAGACATGGTGGGCGCCTGGGGAGAGGACTGAGCTGGAGAGGAGGGGGGCGGCTGAGTGCCTGGCTGGCGTTTCCTAGAGGGAAGGAGATAAAAGCTCCGGACTGTACTGAACCCCAGTTCCGACTGCACTGAACCCCAGTTCTGGGTGACACCCTGGGGACCCAGGCTCATGCAGAGGGAATCCAGGCTGTAAGGCAGAAACTCAGGGGAACAGCAAAAGGCAGAGTCCCAGAGTCGTGTACATTGTGCGCAGAGACGGACTGTTGACTGTGGCACTGAATTGCCCTAGCGGGAAGGAAACAAAAGCTCCGGACTGTGCTGAGCCCCAGTTCCGACTGCACTGAACCCCAGTTCTAGGCCAGACTCTGGGGACTCAGGTTCATACAGAGGAAATCTGGGGGAACAGCAAAAGGCAGAGTCCTGGAGGCGCACACTCGTTGTGCACAGAGAAGGGACTGTTGACTGTGCTGCTGGATTGCCCTAGCGGGAAGGAAACAAAAGCTCCTGGCTGCACTGAATCCCACTTGGAACCCCACTTCCAACTGCCCTGAACCCCAGTTCCAGGCTCATTGGGAGAGATATTAGACTCTGGTAGCGGACGAAATTTGAGGGCACCTTTCTCCCAGAGGTGCTTGCAGCGAGTACCAAAGGACACTGAGGAACACTGAGACTCAGGAACCTCATAGGGCGGGGCTGAGGGAAAGCCAAGGCTGTAGGTTCCACCCTGAAAATCCTCCCCATCCAAGCTGAGCACAAAGGTTTTTACAATTTTCCAAGTCTAGTCCAATAAGGATGTCTCCCGGCATAGACACAACTGATCCTCACAGTCAATTGGCCTGGAAGTCAGTACCTCCCAGTGATACCAACAACAAACAAGACTTAACTACAATAAGGCTATACACACAGTCCACAAAGGGGTGCACCAAGAGTGTCCACCTCAGGTAACTGGGAGGCTGTCCCACTGAACCATATAGGACACCTTTACACACAAAGCCACCCTACCAACTCAGGGAAGCTGTGATAATGCCGAGACAAGGGAACACATCACAAACGAAAGAAATGAGACCTATGAGGATATGAAAAGAGTTCAACTAGAAATAAAAAGGGATCAACTGGAAATAAAGAAATCATTGTCTGAAATAAAAAATGTTACACAGAGTCCTAAAAATAGAATGGAAGATTGCAAGAATCAAGTCAAAGATTTGGAACATAAAGAACCAGAAGACACTCCTCCGCAGAAGCAAGAAGTCAAGAAAATCCAGAAAGTTGAAGATGGTGTAAGAAACCTCTGGGACAACTTCAAGCGAACCAACATTAGAATTATGGGGGCCCCTGAAGAAGAGAGAGAGAGCAAGATACCAAAAACATACTGGAAGAAATAGTGACAGAAAACTTCCCCACCTGGTGAAAGAATTAAACTTACAAGTCCAGGAAGTACACAGAGCCCCAAACAAAAGGAATCCAAAGAGGACCACACCAAGACACATCATAATTAAAATTCTAAGAGCAAAAGACAAAGAATAGTAAAAGCAGCAAGAGAAAAGCAGTTATTACCTATAAAGGAGCACCCATACAATTGTCACCTGATTTATTAAGAGAAACCATGCAGCCTAGACGGGTATGGCAAGAAATATTCCAGGCGATGAATATCAAGAACCTACAGCCAAAATTACTCTACCCAGCAAAGCTATCGCTCAGAATTGAAGGCCAGTTAAAGAGCTTCAGAAGTAAAAAACAAACAAACAAACCAAAAGGCAAAAGGACTTAATCACTGCCAAACCAGAAGTAAATGATTTGCTGAAAGGTGTTTTCTAGGAAGAGGAAGAAAATAAAGATAAAAATGATGAACAACAAATCTGTAACTATCAACAAGTGAATCTAAAAGCCAAGGGAATTAAAAAACCTGATGAACAATATTAACTGGTGAATATAATAGAATCAGAGGTATGGAAGGCGAGAGAACTGATGATTCTCGGGGAAACGGGGAGTGGGGGATGCGGGAAGAGACTGAACATAAACTGTGCACCTATGGATGAGGGCAATGGGGGATGGGGAAAGGGCAGAGGGTGGGGTTGGAAACTGGTAGAAGGGAGCAATAGAGGAGAAAAATGAGGAACATTTATAAGAATATGAACCATAAAAATTTATTAAATAATATATATTACAATAGTATTTTTGCGTTCTATGAAAATTTTTATTGTCCCATATAGGCCACATTTTTAATCAAAAACACCCTCCCACCCCGGTCACTGGTGTCCTGCTTTACCAAGGTTAAAATCTGGTCACCTTATACTAGACTAAGTAGCAATTTCAACCACATCCCCATACTGCCCGTGGCAGGTTGCTAATTTAGTATGGTGATGTTGTAGAAAGCAGCTGATCCAAGACAAAAAGCCATCCTTGTTAAAACTGTCAATCAGTGTTCCCACCCCAGGCTCAGGTTCCATGCCCAAGCTCCACGTTGGTCATGTCCTTGCAGGTTACAGGGAGCCGGGATGGGTAATTCCTGACTACAACCATCACCTCTGAAAGCCAATTCAGCCATCCCTTCTGTCTGAAATTTGCCATCGTTCCCCTGTGAAAACAAACACAAGTGGTGTGATCTAGACTGCATAAGCTCTGAGGTGTCTTCCAGTTCTTGAAGCAGGTGATTTCAATATGATTTTTTCGAGTTTATTTGTGAGAATGTTATGCTGCATCACTTCTGAACTCGTGGTGACACATACTGGGCGGTGGATGCAAACTGCAGAGAGAGGTGCTCCTTTAAGTCCTCGGAAACTGCAAGCTCAGAGATGAAAAAGCAGTAAGGCCGATTCTCCTGGACAGCCTCTCCTTTTCCCTGTCAAAGACAGTTAATGGTTAGAAATTGCTAATTAGACTTGTGTTATTTGTTAATCCTAAATTTGAACAGCAGAAAGAAATGGTGCCTGGAATGAGGCCTCAGAACAAGGGCATCAGGAGAAACCAGTTTTCAAAACAGAATACGACCAGGTTAGGCCTAGAAAATGTGAAGGTTTTGAAAACATAAAGCTGTTCAATATATATTATCACAAAATTGGTATTAGCATTCTCTATCGTGAGTTCCAAATTTTGATCAGCAAAATTTAGATTCATTCAGAACAGCTCAAGTTTTAGTTGTTCTGTTCTTTTCTCATATGACTTATATTTGTTTCAAAGCAGGGTCAAGCAGAATTCATAGTTACTTGACTGTATTTGTGTAATTATCAGGGAAAGGTCAGTGAGCATTTCATGCAATGCAATTTTGACCAGAAAGATAGATGAAGGTACCATATGGTAGACAATTTAAAACATCATTTGATTTGCTGTTACAATAGCTTGTTATAAAAAGTAAGCATCTGTGTCCCATGTGGTGGGGGAGGAAAAGGAGGCATGTGTGATTATCATTAAGTAATGTTTCTGCTTACTTCCTTCTAGGACCACGGTGGGCTGCACTTCTTGGCCCCTAGTGTTTGGTGCAAAGAATTGTGAGTGGAAATGACAAGTGGTATATTTAATTGTTGTGAGTCCCTCCAAACTACCTTTTCCTGTGTCACTGTGATTGGCAATATTCAGGATGGTGGTGGCTCCATCTGTGGGGCACTTTAAAGTGGAGAAAGCAGAGTACTCAAGTAATACTCACACATAGACACACAACATGCATGATAAATAATCCTTTGTTGTATAAGTTACTGAGATTTCAGGACTGTATGTTATTGTGACCTGCCTTGTTTATCTGACTGATACATGTAAGGAAGCTGCAACATCTAGGACTTCACAGGGGTAAGATTGAATGTAGACTTGGCTAAATCCAGAACTCTGAAGTCAGTGCTAGGCAAGAAAGGGGTATCTCCCATCCCTTCTGTCCACACCTCAAGCCCCTCATACTTCTCATGTTTGAAACCATTGGTTGAGCCTCTCTGTGGACAAGATGAGCAAGTGATTTTGCTGGGACTGAGGTGCCATAGGAATGGCAGCTTGATCACAAAGACATCCATCAGGTCCTAGGGCACTGTGGTGGGTAGAAGAGGCAGAACAAGATCCTATGTGGCTCACAGAAACCACACTCCATAGCAAGCCCCTCACAACCAGGTCCGCACAGAGAGAGAAAAAGCCCCTGAATCTAACAGTAGGAAACAGAGGTCCCAATCACTGTCTGACTCCAGTCCTTAAGCCCATCGGATCCAATATAAGACACCAGCAATATATGGAGCCCCTAGGAAATAGGCAGAGCTGATAACCATGGAGAGAGAAAAGAACGAAGAAAGAAAGTCAAAGCCAAGAGACAGGACAATCCCAGACCAAGGAGCCAAACCTCACCACGTTGCCACCCGATTGTCCTCACAGGAGGCTGACATGAAGAAAAGGAGCTTACTGCTAGCTTCTTGGAGAGACTCATGCTCTCAAGTCCCCAGAGATTGACTCTCTAGATGAGACAGTGTCCAGTGGTCAGACAGAGGGAGCCTGACTCATCAGCTGAGGCAGGATACACAAGGCCAAAGAGCCAATGGAGTTCCCCAGTGATGATGGCACCTGCACTGTCCATTGTCCTGAGCCAAAAACAGGGTCTCAGACTGGTTGGCCACATTCTGGAATCATGAGGGAGACTTATTAGAAAGCATAAAGCCCGTATCCCACCCCTGATCTACTGAATTCAAACCTCCTTGAGATACAGCCCTGGACTCTGCATTTCAAAATAAGTTTGATGGAGCAGCAACATTTGAAAACCAAGAATGCACGACTTACCTAACTCCTGGACACTGGTAACTCCTGACCAACTGCTCCTGTGGCTCAGCACTTACAGTTTCCCTTAAGTTGTTTTTCTCAGCTCCATGGAAACAGCAGCCTCTGCAGGGCTGCAGGACCCACCCAATAAAAGGTGCATCACAATTTCCATAGCTACCTTACGGGCCCTACCAGACCGGTGCAAAATATTATATTCTCGAGGAGAAGGCTCAGTATGTATTTTCTGTAAAGTCAGATAGCAAATGTTTTTGGTTTTGTGAAATATTGTAACCACTCCATTCTGCTGTCCTAGTATAAACATAGTCATAAACAACATGTAAACAAGAGTATGGGTGTGTCCCAATAAAACTTTATGGGAACTGAAAGGAAAGTGTCATATCATTTTCACCTGTCACAAAATATTATTTTCAGATTTTAAGTTACTTACAAATTTAAAAACCATTCTCCGCTCTGGGCATAACAGGGTTACGCTGGAGTTGGCCTGCAGACCATATTTTGACAAGCCTTGCTCTAGGATGTAAGAGGGGTGCATATTTCTTCCTCGTCCATGCCTCCTCAAGGATGATGAGTAATAACTGGCCTCACCCTGGCCCCAAGGAGAGGTGAAGTTGTGTACTCAGCGCCACTTGCCATCAGAGCTCAGTAGCTGACATGGTCTGCCCCATCTAATGACAGAGTAGAAAGCTGCCTTTAGAGTGAGATTTTGGAGGACACCAAAGTGTTAAACTCCTCCTACTACTTAAGCAGACTCACCAAGAAGCTGGCCAAGAAAGGACAGCAAACTCCTGTAAATGCTCCAGGAAAATGGCTGCAGAGCTTAGCCAATCTCAGGGAAGGGTTGATCAGTTGCACACAGTTGTGACAAGCATGCCTTTGCTCCCTGCCCCTCCCACTCTACAGACATCACCAGAGGATCCCTTCCCTACTGAACCCACAACACTCTAAGCTAAATCCTGCAGGGTGGAGGCTGAACAGCAAAGAGGCATTTATTTCTACAGCCAATTCCACTGAGACCAAGACCGAAATGACAACAAAGCAGAGGTAGCCGAACACGACTCCAGGGGTGGGAGTGCCCAGACATCATTCAGGGATGCTGTGTCAAGCCTACTACTGGGAGCGTGGTGCCCCATGTGATTTGCACACACTCACTGCCCCCAGAAACCACCCTACAGGCAGAGACCTGGAAAGTTCTCTCAGGGATCAGGAATAATTGAGACAGTAAACAAACACTAGTGAAATGGATGCTCTAAGGTGGGCAGAACACTGACTCTAGCAGAAGAACCAATTCCTTGGGTCTTGAACTTCCCCCACCTTCCCCACACAGCTCCCAAGTACTGTGTGGAGTTAGAGGCAGAAAGAATGCTGATATGGACTAAGGGCCACTCTAGGCAGAGGAATGAGTGCCTTATGACCTTTAGTGACCCTGCATTTCACACATTGTGCAGAGGAGAAAACTGAGGCACAGAGTGATGACACAACTTAGAAAAACCCTGCACTAAGCTAGTGCCTTCCAATTGGAATACAATGAACCATAAGCATGATTTAGAAATGTCCAACAGCCACACTAAAATGGTAAAGAGAAACAGGTGACACCAAATTCAACAATATATTCTCTCAAAACCAATCAATACATAATGTTATCATTTTAACATGTAATCAGTTAAAATTATTGATGACATGTTTTCCTTTTTGGTACTAAGTCTTCAATATGGAGCATGTACTGGACACTTCCAGCACATCTCACTTTGGAACAGCCGCATTTCAAGTGATCGCTACCCACACATGGTTGGAACTGCCACACCAGACACAGGGCAGACACAGGGCAGACACAGGGCAGTGCCAGACACAGGGCAGTTTGAAAACACCCTTCTCTGACTGTGAATCTTCTAATGTTGTAGAACTTGCCTTTGCCTCCTTTGTGCACAAGGGGCAGGCAAAGAATGAAGTGGTGGAGACGGGGGTAAGAAGACACTGAAAGGGAGTTTAGAACCCTCCAAGGCCACATCTTCCCTCCTACAGGCCCCTGTAAACTTTTTCTGTAAATAGCCAGAGAGTAAATATTTTTGGCTTTGTGGGCCATACAGTTGCTGTCACAACTACTCCTCGATGCCTGAGGCCTGAAAGCAGACAGAGACAAGATGTCAATGCCTGGGTGTGGTCATGTTCTGATAAAACTTTATTGACACAAACAGGCAGTTGGTCAAATTTGGCTGACGAGAGTTTGCTGATTACTGATTTAGGGTCTTCTCCTAAATAGACTTCATAACTCTCACAGATGAAAAGCATAAGTAAAAGATTCCTTGCAATTAACCCTGTGTTGGCTCCAGTCCCTGAGAAAAATGACCAAGAATTGGGTTAACATTTCCATGAAGGTTGAATGTGATCTTCAGGATGAAGGGAGTAAAACCAGAACGCCCTTCCTCACCAAATACTCTTCATGGTTTGGTGGTAAGAGGTACAAACCTAGAGCCAGACTACTTGGTTTTAAATCCCAACCATGCCAAGGTTCAGCTGTGCAATCCTGGACAAGTTTCTTAACCTTGCTGTGCCTGAGTTTCCTGCTCTGAACAATGTGGATGGGGTTGGCAGTGGTCCCTGTCTGGAATAGCTGTTGTGAGGGTTAAATGAATTAGGGACACAGAGAGCATAGTAGTGGGCATGACACACATTGGCACTCAGTACACGATACCTACTATTGCACATTGAGCCCTTGTCACAGGTCACATTAGATGGTTGGTGTATCTTCACCAGAGTCCTCAGAGCATGATCCAGGGTGGGTGCTGATAACCCCATTCCACAGGCAAGCAGTGAGCCCGGAGAGGTCAGGTTGCTTGGCCCCATGGCAGTGGCAGAGCTGGATGCAGTGATGTGAGCTTTTGTATGAAAGGAGCAGTTCTCAGCCTGAGACTGTTCTACCTCCAGAAGATGTTTGTTGACATCTAGAGACACTGCTGGTTGCCACAATTTGGGGGATTTTCTGCCTCGCGTCTAGTAGATGAAGACCAGGGATGCTGCTCAATATCTTATAATGGACAGGACATCCCTTGTCACCAGGAGCTGTGGCATCTGAGAAGCCCTGAAATAAACAAACAGACTTAGCTAGGGATTCCTCAAAGGCAGAAAGTATTCTAGTGCATGGAGTTTATCCGGGAGGTATTCCCAGGGAAGAGAGAGCTGAAGTGAGAATGGAAGAGGAGGCAGAGAGGAAAGGTTTAGTTATCACTCCTTCTACCACTGTGGGCACCAGGAGCTGCATCACCTGGGCGAAGAGCAGGTCACATATTTCAGACATTTCCCAGCAGAGGATGCGGGAGCAGGGTGCTTGTACCCCACCTCCTGCCAGTCACTGGTAAGGGCTGCTCCAAGGAGCACTGATTCCCTGACCCTGCTCCTGTGTCTGACCCCTGGGCAGAGAGATCCCAGAGGCCAGATAATCCCTCAGACACGAAACCCTGAACCTGGGAGCTGGCCCTGGTTGTTGTGCACGGAGGAGGGGGTGTACGCACAGCCAGCCAGTGTTCCACTGGTACATGCTGGACCCCAAGAGGCTCACACTGACATCACACAAATAAGGGATGTGCTCACACAGCCTGGCTTCTAGCAAGAGTCTACAAGTGATATGTTGGGGTATGAGCCCTTGTGGAGAGAGCTGTCTGGGAAGGGGCACAGGGCATCTGGTCCTCCCTAATGAATCAGCTCTCTGGGGGGGGGCTGTATGCCATGGACTGGCTGGGTGGCCCCAGACCCTGATCCCAGGCACGAATGGACATGGCCATGTCCACTTCAGGACACTCTGATGCTCTTAATGCCACAAGAACATGAGACTTGTCTCCCCACTGCCCATGAAGGACTATCTTGGTGAAAACACACTAACCCCAGCCATGTAAGACCCTACCACAGAGCCTTTTCCACAAAGCGGTCCAACTCGGCAATGGATGAGAGATGGAGCACTACGCAGACAGGTGTGGTTACCTCAACCTTGCCAGGAGGGACATCTACTTTGAGAAGAGCCTCTCTCTGCTCAGCCAAGGTCACTTTAGCAGAGGGAGACTCAGAGCAGTTATCCCTCTGATGGTATCAATGGGGCCACAGAAGGTGAAATAAAATGAAGTTAACTTAATGAACCTATAACTTAACACTGATCTGTTGAACAGACAATCATGTAGTGCCTAAAAAATGGCAGACCTCCTTGTAAAAACTTCAAATGTTAATCCACTTAATAATAACAATAGACCAGGATAATGATGATCTTAACATCAACAGCCTCCTGTCACTAGCATCTGTCTCATGGCAGTGAGTAGGCAAATCACTGAACATATTATCATATCCCCTGCTACTGCCAAGCATTTCCTTGCCCTCTGCTGCTTTGATGACTGCTGATTGAGTGTTCACCTGGTGCAAGGCCGTATTCTATGGGCTTTATATTGAACACTTCATTGTCGCATTCAATCCCTACAACTATATCTTGAAGTCTAATAACAGCATTACAGCAGCTAACATTTGAGTGTTCTCTCTGTGCCAAGTACCTTAGCTCATAGAATCCTCACATAAGTTCTATGAAATGGGCGCTATCAATATTCTCACTTTACAGAAATTGAGGCACCCAGGTGTAAAGGGTCTTGGCCAAGTTCAATCAGGACTCCAGAGCCCATGTCCCTGCCACTACCCCATGCCAGCTGCAGGCCAGCCAAGAAGAGAGTGGTTACTTATTAGCCCAGAGAAGAGTGGCTGGTTCTCATTGGAAGAAAAGCTGAGACCACTGACATACAAAGTTCAGGATCCAGGTTCCCCTGCTGGCCCCAATATCCAGACCTCTTGTCCTCTAGTTCCAAACTGCTGGGTAATTTTGGAGATCAGGTTCACCCACAGGACAGCTTACCAAATTTGGACTGCAGCCTGGGATACATGAACCTGAACAGGTCATCCTCAGCCTGGTCCTCTTCCTCCTCTGAAGAAGTGTGCAATTCTTCACGTGTGCAGTTTGGGACCTACTTTGACCTGAAAGAATATGTCTCAATGCAGGTTCCCTGGGTCTCACCTGTTCCCCAACCTGCACAGCCTGAGGATCTCCATAGGGTGTGCCTGAGCTCACTGAGACACATAAGGGCCCATTGGCAAGAATGACCCCTCCCATGGAATGACAACACCCATAGACTCCTGGACCCTCAATAACTCACCTTCTCCCACTGACACTAGAATGCTGGTTCCAGCTGCCCTAGAGGGTGTAGCTTGTCCTCCTGAGAGGAGTGGAACTGCTGGAGGTGCCTTCCCCTGGGGAAGTGGAAAGGTGGCCTCTGAATCCCTTCTTGGCTGACCAGCACCACTGTCCCACTGCTCTCCATTGCCACTGTGACCCGGGCAATAAAGATGCAGAAGGAAGTCATTATTAAGTATGGTGATGGGGACCCTCCCGGACAACACAACCCCCAGGCATGCCGAGCCAGACCCATGGACCTGCTCCGAAAGTGTAGGAAAGATCTGGGCACAGGTCAGGGTAAGGTTTTACCTCTCCTGGTCCTTCTCATCCCACCTGTCATGGTTGTTGACTGGAAACTGTAGGACATGAGCAAAAAGAATGTGGTTGGTCTCCCTTCAGTCACCCATCAAAGCAAAAGAATGCTCCCAAACACTCCCGTGGCCCTCAAGCATAATCTACAAATCAACCTGGAGGCTTTTAGACCTGCCCCTTTTCAAGCCAGGAGTTCACTGTCACTAGTATGTTGAGCACTTGCTGTGTATGAGCATGGCACATTACAGGCACCATCTACTTGTAGTATGCAAACATAAGACTGGTCCATTTTTCAAAAGATAGAACTGAGGCTCGGTGAAGTTATCTACCTTATTCACGGTCACACAACTGATTAGTTGCAGAGGCTAGATCTGAAATCAGGTCTATCTCGTTATGTAAGCTTAATGTGTTGTGCGTTATTGGGCCACGGGTCTCTTGCTTTCCACAACAGGATGGCTCTGTGCTTGTGAATAGACCTTCTTTGCGTTTCAAAGGAGAACTCTAATGATTAACTCCAGATCTGCAGAGCACTGAGTTGGGAATGACTAAGATCTGGGTTCCAGTCCAGGTTCTGGAGATCACAGGCTGCGTGTCTTTGTGCCAAGCTGCTTCCTCAGCTCTAAACTGGGATTGACAGCGCCCCTCTGTCTGGGTCATCATGATGATGAAAGATAAGACATGTAGACCCTGGCTGGGTAGCTCAGTTAGTGTCCTAATATGCCCATGTTGCAGTACAATCCCCCATCAGGGCACATACAAGAATCAGCCTATGAATGTCTCTCTCTCTCTCTCTCTCTCTCTCTCTCTCTCTCTCTCTCTGTCTCTGTCTCTCTCTGTCTGTCTCTCTCTCTCTGTCATCCCACCACCCTTTCCTCTATGTCTACCTAAAGGTAAACTTAAAAAGATGTAAATATTTAGAATCATGCTTGGTACATCATGAACTTTCAGAAAGTAGTGGCATCTAACACCAGGGGTTTGATGTTGAGCCATTAACATATGTCATTTGATCCTCACAATAACCTGATGAATAGGTTATGATCCCCAATGTGCAGATGGAAAAACTGAGGCTTAGAGAGATAAAGCCCCTTGTCTGAGTTTGCACAGGTAATAAGGGAATGGAAACGGGGTAGGGATCAAGGAAGAACACCCCAGCCCTGTGCTACCCCCGCCATCCTTACATTGTTTGTGGCAGTGCAGGTACTCAATCACATCCAGGCAGATGCACATGGCATAGTCACAGTAGATGCTGGAAGGGGAGGGAAGGTTAGACCTCAGGATGTCTGCCTTTCTCACTGTGGGAAAGGGCCTAGCAGGCCAGAAGAACACAGACCCATGGGCTCCTACAACCTTCTCACCAGACCCAGCTGTTTCAACATTCCTATCCCAGTCTTTCCAGACACTATTTCCCTTATTTGGGACAAAACACCCATTTTTACAATCCCTTATTGCCCCACTCCATGGATCTGAGGTTGACCACACTAACCTGTACCTGCGTATTCCAGGACTGGCCACCTGACTCAGGCCGGGCAAGTAAGCTCATTCCCAGGTTCCAGCCACAAAGACTAGTTCAGCGGTGGCCCTATACAGCAGGGATGGCCATATAAACCAATAAAATTCCGTGTTAGAAATACTGAGAACGATGTTAGGAGAGTAGTGGTAAGGATGCTAGACTTCTGGAAATGAGGAGGGCGTGGCAAGAAAACGCCTGCCTGAGAATGGAGTGAAAGGACATGGAAGCAGAGCCAGGCGAGGACAGCAGGTGTCCAGGTCTTCCTCATCTGATCCAGCCAAGCCTGACACCACCGCCCCAGCATGTTTTCAGTTCATGTGCACAAATGCTTACGTCAGCTTGAGTTTGGTTTTCTGACACTGGTGTCTGAGTCTTAATTCACTGACCAAAATTTCAGGCCACCATGTATCCAGGGGCAGGAGTTAGAATAACATTCAAGGGCCTTGACTTCACAAGTCCCAGCAATGAGACTTGAAAGCTTATATGAGCCCGTTTCCTTACTAAAATAGGGATGGTAATAGTACCCACTGCATAGGGTTGCTGCGAAGATTAAATGGAATCAGATATTTCAAAGGCTCATTTCCCAAAATGAGATTGGAAGACATCCTACATTTAAAATGTACCTGGTTAATGGTGCCTGTGATTATTTACTTAAGACCTGTCATTTTCAACTCACAGGCTACCACAGTTGTAAAATAGATTGTTTTGCCCTCTGAGCACAATGAGAACGTCAGCCAACAGGAACCAGGGCGAGGTGGCACCACAGGAATGCACTGATCAGGTCTCCTTCATGGCGCCTAGCTGTGGGGAGAAGAGTGGAAATCAGCTTCTGAGGCCACCCGGCTGTATGCACCACCATGTGAGTGCCAAGACTGAGCACACAGGGGTGCTAGTGCCAGCCTCTCCCTGTGGGACAGGGGACTCCTGAAAGGGTCACTTTTAGCCTGGAGACTTGCAAATGATCTAGCCAAACAGTTTTAGACTGTACCTTCTGAGACTCCTCCTGCCCAACCTAGCTGGTCTACCGGCTCCCACTGCCTCCTCCTGGTCCTCACGGACCTCCTGCATATCTCATCCTGGCTTGTTGTCTGCTTCCTGGACGACCCAAACTACCCCAGGCTTCAAAGTCAGACAACATTCAAATCCTACTTCTGACACATATATTGAACCAGTCCCTCCTCCTCTCTGACCTCAGTTTCTCCAGCTGGGAAATGAGTAAGTTGGAACATAAGCTCTCTCAAGGCTTCCTTTGCTGGTCTCATCAGAGTCCATGGAGTGAATGTCCTTGGAGAACAATCAAGTCCACAAGCATTTTTAGAGTCATAGCCTCCAAGGAGACCTTCCCAAGCCGAGTCTGGGCAGGCCCTTCCCTTTGCTCCAACTCGGTGCCCATCACACAGGGTTTCAATTGCCTGTTTTCTCTTCTGCCACCCTGATGGGTGCTGAATGCCTGGAGAGGGACTGGGTTTGTTCACTTCTGCTAGATGCTCAGGCAATGTTCATGTTCAGATGAATGCTAGGCCCTAGGAGGCTTGTAAACAAAGCAACTCATTAACAACCAGGAACATCAGCGGGAAAGAGCGCTGCAGTTCCTGTTGCTTGGAACAATTGCTGAGCAGTTACACTCTGGATCCATGTAAATCCTCACCAATGGTCCCCATGTCAGAGATTCATTTCCAGGCGCCAGGCTTCCTGCTAAGGGCTTTGCCACATCCCACTTAGTAGATGAACAAGCTGAAGTTTAAGGAGGTAAAATTTATTTTCCAAAGTCACTCAACTCAGATTAAGGAGCAAGAGCAATGTTTTTTGGGTTTTGCATCATATATTTTAACAGCTCTGTAGGGTGGAACTGCTGTGCCAGATGGTGGTGGTGTGTGGTAAGAAAGCAGGTTTCCCATCAGCAGTGTATGAGGGCTGCAGCTGCTCCATGTGTCAGGGCTGAGATTTGAGCCTGTCTCCGGAACCCAAATAGCCAACTCTTTGGGAATTATCTCCTCTCATGTGTTAGGAAACCCACATGGGAAGTTACTCCCCTAGTTGTGCAAGAGGGAGAGGTGGGAAAAGCGAAGAAGTCCTGAGCCGCTTCAAACAAGGACCATTCCCCTTACTTTCATTGTCCCTGAAGAGATGCTGGAAAGTCTGGGCTCCTCCTTTCCACATGCTAACACCCACATTGCTGACCCCTAGCCATTTCTCTTCTCTGAGCCCCAGGTGCGAGTAACAGGTAACAAGGAGAGATCTGGACAAACAGTCTTAGAACTGCACTGTCTGAGACTCCTCCAGCCCAGGTGAGCTGATCTAGTGGTTCCCACTGCCTCTTTGAACCCAGGTCTGGGGATGTCCCACCATTGAAATCCATCAAAGTGCAGATTTTGTTGGAAGTAAATATGAAGGTGCCCACAATGTGTTTTTCACTGGGAAAAAGGTGATGCTGACACATGGAGTCCCTGGTGATTTGAGCTAGGAAGGGGAGGTTGCTTGGAAATCAGTAAGTCCAACGTATCTCCCAAAAACATTAGCATCAAAATTTCCATCTCACACCATCCTGCGATTAAGTTCAACCAACAAACAGGGGCCTTGGGCTTTGATAAATGAATTGATGGCTAGCTTAAAAGGTGGGTGGACAGATGGACAGGAAAATAAAAGGACAAGTGAGTGTAAAGATGTGTGAATGGGTATAAATAGAGAAACATGGGTGAAGGAATGGTGGGAAATGCAGGAACAGGTGGACATAGTAGAAACAGGAGGAGAAGTGACTGGGTGGCTGACTGCAGATATTGACAGATGACTTTCATAGAAGGAAACATGGGCATGTGGTTGAATGAGTGGATGGAAGGAAATACTGGCATATGGATAATTGAACTGATTATGGAAATACTGATAGGGGAATGAATAGATGAGTGAGTTGATGGATGGATGGATGATTGAGCAGCATGGATTGAAAAACAATTTCTCTGTGAGATGGAGCCAGACACCAATGGAAAATCTGGGCCCAAGATGCATTCTCACCAGCTGAACGAGGATGTTGTTCTTACCTTAGAGTCCAGAAGTTCTGGTGCAGGGATTCCACAGAGTCGTGGGCAGAGAGGAATGGTTGGACACCCATGCCACTACTGCAGTGCCCGTTCTGGAACTGGCACTGTGAAGAGAGGTAGAGGATGAGGCCTGTTGTCTCCTTCAAGGCCCTACTGCATTCCGTGCCACAACTTCAAGTCTAACTCCCCCACATTCCCACTGCCAACCCCACTCACACAGAGGGCTGAATGCTTGGTGAGTGAGTCCTGGGGCAGGTGCAGACTGTGGATGCAGTGCCTCTGAATGAGCTCCTCAGCAGAGAGATCATTCCAGAAGTGATCCTCTTTCTTCATCGTGGTGCATTCCAGTGCACGGGGCTCACTGCAGAGCAGATGGGGGCTGGCAATACTTAGCTCTGGAAAGTCCACCCTCCCATCTACCCCCATATGGGCCACTCACTTCCCTGCCCCTCCCCTCCAGCCAGCTAGCATGCCCCAGGGTCCTTCCAAGAAGAGGTCAACACAAGATCCTGTGTGCAAAAGACAGGGAACAGGTATCTTTGGGTGGTGGAGAATGGACGGAGGTGAGAGCGAAGGTGCCCCATGAGCCAAGAATAAAAGAATTTCAGATGGAGCTCAGAACAGCAGATCACTTACTTAACAAAGATACAAGCATGAAGCCATCCCCAGGATCCATCAGGAGAGCTTCCTTTCCCAGAGCACACTAGCAAGAGGAAACACGTGCAAGTTTGGATGGTGACCAGCAAGGGGCACACAGTCCCCAATGGCCTTTGGTTAAAAGCTGACAGACTGGTTTCAAGTCCCTTTTGTAATCTGGCTACCTCTGTAACCCTCACTGCCCCTTCTGCAGACAGGGAATCATAATATTTCTCACAGAATGCCTGAAAGGATGGAGACAACAGATGTAAGCAGGGTCCTGGGCACGGACTCCTGAATACATAGCTGTAATAAGAGCCTTGATGAGGTGACAGGAATAATGATTAGAAGGCTGCTGGGGCCAGGCTGGTTCTATCTGCTTTTACCTAATCTTCCATTTCAGACTAAGTCATTCACAGGCACAGATGGTACCTACTCATCTACTGTTATTGAGGGGATGAAATGCTTTTCAGCTGTGGTTATCCCAAAAGGCTGTATGAACAGACCTTCCTGTCCAGGTAACTCATGGAGAAAATGTGGCTTGACACTCAGAAACATCCCTGGCTACTGACTCTATGAAATAATAGGTGTAACCATTAATACTACAGGGCCTGTGCTAAATGTTTCTGACATTTGTTTCAATTCTTTACTGTTTTCTAAGCCTAGGCAAACCTCATGCAGTCTAGAGAGTAACAGAATTTCAGAGTCGGAAAGGACCTTGTTCTGACCCGGTGAGGGAACTCAGGCTCAGAGAGGGTAAGTGACTCACTGGAGGACACACAGAGGTGGATGCTGGCGGGGACAACATGCAGCTGGTGAGTCTTTTCCCATCCTACAGCCTAGGGTGAAAGATAGAGGATCTAGAAGCAGACAGACTGAATGGGAGCTTACACTCTCTGGGAGGCCTGGAACTTAGTTTTGCCTTGGAGACCAGTAAAGAAGGAGAAAAGATAGTCACTAAAAGGAAAACCCAATGGGAGCAATATGCAAATAGGAAGTTTAGCTTCTCTAGGAAATAAATGAATAGTAACTAACGCAGCTTTATTGCTCCTGGAAAATGCATAAGAATTCAAATAAAACACACACAATAATACCAGTGAGGGTCAAGATTAAATTGGTAAAACACAATTTTATGTATTATTGATGGTTAAGCCAAAACTCATCTCATACTTATATCATTCTATCACCCCTTCTATCAATAGCTGTCTGTCTGTCTTTCTGTTCGTCTATGTATCTCTGTTGGTAATAAGTGCTGTCCAAGAAAAGTCTTGGGTTATAGACTCCTAAGTACGTTGAGAAGCAAGTTTAACATGACAGGAAGGGCCTTATGACCCTCCTCCTGATCATCATTCATGCCCTTATCAGCAATACCTGGAAATTTAGCAGAAGGGCATGAAGATCAGGTGGCTGAGGATTCAGATACCAAAGACCAAATCCAGAGCCCTGCCCTTCATGCAGATCTGGCCAGGAGCCCTAGGCAGGCAGGGCATGAAGGTCAAGAAAAGGACCTTTTTCCTCCAGTAAAGGTGACTGAGCACCCAGGACACAGATGGTAAACCCAGGGCAGGCAGGTCTCTCTGCCTTCCTTTGCCCAGTACAGACATGGCTAATCAATCCATGCACTCTTTCCCCAGAAGCCCAATCACAGCTGCAGAACCTTTCACAGCACAGTGTTCCTGGCAGCCAGCTGCACCAAGTGGAGTTGCACCCTGTTTCCAACCTTGACCAGCCTCCTGGTTGGGGGTTTGGCTGTGCAATCAGAACTCTAGGGATGACGCTGGCTGGAGGCTCTTCTGTGCCATCACCCAGGCCATGAGCCTCCCCCCAACAGATACAATCAGCCACCAAGAGAAGATGTGAAGCCACTTCTCCCCTTTAGAGGTTACCTCACTGTGAGTTTCAACTGGGTGCCATATTGGTTCTATGAAATGCTGGTCTCCCTGCATTTAGTAGAGGGCTTGGCCCACAGAAGGCACTTACTCAACACTTGTTTGGGGGAATTTACCTCATGCTAGGCTCTTCCAGACAATGGATCCATAATGCAGATGTAGTTTCCTGTCCTAATGAAATTTGGTCAAAAAGGGGAGACAAAGAACAGTCATTAAATATTAAAGTAACATATACATAGATACTAGTAATTAAAAATGGTGATAACAGTTGTGAAGAAAAAACCAGGTGCTATGGAAGAGAATTGGGGGAGGGTTGGAATTTACAATTAACAAAGGGAAGACCTGAGTTTGACAAGGAGCCAGACGTGGAAGATGAGGGATGAGCAAAGGCCCTGGGGTGGAAAAGTCTGGCGGGTTTGAGGAGCAGGAAAGAGAGCAGAGATTTCTAGGAGGCACATACTCTCACACAGCACAAGGAGGGGCATGAACTATTTGGGGGACTACATCAGCCATACCCCGGGCTCTGAACTCACGTGTTCTCCATCAGCTGCTCCAGGTCCTGGACTTTAAGGCTTGGCCTCACAATAGGTGGGAAGCTCTTGCCCACCTTGGTGAAGAGAGCCAGGATCTTGTTCCTGAGCAGGAAGCCATTTTGGCTGGACTCAGCCCTCCACCGCCTCTGCAGGGACACATGGTCAGCAGGCCCTGTGCTGTGCATGCTCCCCAACATCCCACTCCGTTAGAGTTTCACTCACACAGGCACCCAGGAGAGCCAGGTTTGCCCAGTATCACAGATTTGTGACAGCATCACAAGAGTAACAAAGGGAAGCACCAGGAATCTCTCATCTATTGACTTGAGGCCTCTGAGCACAGGGTTTGCACAATAGCCTCCTCCCACCCATCTTTGGGGAAGGCTGCAGGCAGGGCTAGGAGTGGGGAGCTGTGTCTCTGTCCACCAGTGTGCCCCCAGATGGAAGAGGTCAGGGCTAGAATCCTACTGGCTTTTTAGGAAGGAGGGGGTCCCAGGCTGCTTCTGGAGGAAGCTGTTGTGAAGTCAGCATTTGCCTGCCAGACCTGAAGGGAGTGGAAAGCCGACCTGGAGGAAAAGGATGAGTTGATGGGAGATGGATTTCTGCCCAACCACGTCCTGGACAGTAGATGAGGGGCCCTAGGGGCAAGGCTCTTCTCACTGTGCCCACCACAGAGGTGGAGCAGCTGGGGGTGGAGCCAGGACCCACACTCCACTGAAGACAGCCCTTCCTGGCAGTGGTGCTGGGCCCTTGAATGGAAGTGAGGAAGCTCTGCTTGGGCACAGCTTTGAAGATGACACATGGGGGAGGGGGCAATAGTGCCTCCTAGCATGTGGGTGTTCTTAGTGCAGGGCTTCTGCTCACCTTTGGGGTGCTCTGGTGACAGGGGCTGCAGGCATGCCGACTTCTGCTTCTCTCATAGTGACTGGTGTAGGGAACCCCACTTGTTTCCATGGTAGCGCTGAGGTCCCCAACTTGCAGGAAACATCTGGGGTAGGGGCTCAGCTCCAAAGCCCACAGGTGCTGTGAAACCCCCGAGCTGCAGGGCCAGAGCCCGTGCTGTCTCCCCTGGAGCAGGGATGCCACCCAATGGCTCAGTGGTGGACACTGCACTGTGCTTCTCAGCAGCTGCAAGGCACCCTGCACAACACAGCTGTTTGTCTCTTAGGCAGGGAGCAGCCTGGGGTGGGTGAGCCAGAAAGACCTGCTTCAACCAGTTTGAGTCCAGATGGCAGGGAGCTGACCCCCAAAGGACCTCACCCCTCAGAATAATCTAATGTCCTTGCTAAATGTCACATGCAGCGACTCCAAGAGAATGTCAGAAGGTGTGCACGAATGAGGAAAATAGATGTGGCAACGTAATTCGGGGGTGGGGAGGAATTGCCACCCTTTTTGAAGAAAGACCAGGAAGTGTCCCTCATATTTGCCTGGACCACCGCTTCATTTCAAGCCTTCTCTTTGAATATACAAATTTCAGAGTTGTAACTCACTCTAATCCAGTCTCTGGCCAGTGATCAGCATGTGCCCTGACCCTCTCAGGCCTCAGGATTGTCTTCAAGAACCTCTCAGACCAAAGGCCGTGCTTTGGGGCTCAAACATAGGGCTTGGTGTTTCGGTAAGAACTCCGTTGATGGCTCAGCCATCTTGTGGCCAAGCTATGGCAGGCCCCTCACAGCAAGGCTGTTCTTCCTTTGCCCACAGCAGAGGGGGTGCTGCTGGGACTGGGGGCCGACGGAAGCCCCACTAGAGGCCGCCCAGCTGGCCCTGCTGCGGGGCCCTGGGCTGGAAGACAGATGGCTGTGCTTGGGAGCAGCTCTGAGGACAGGACTTCAGGCATTTCTTAGTGCTGGGGCCGTCGGGGCTGGTCACTGTGGCAGCATCCTGGTGAGAGCGCTTTCTGGTGTTCCTGCCCCAAGGTGCCCCAAACCTGGGAGTCGGGGGGCCAGAGAGTGTGCTGGGGCCCTCAGTGCTATTCCTTAAGGCAGTGCCCTTGTGCTTTCGGGTCTTCCTGCCTGAAGCCCCCCCAGAGCTGGGAGTGGAGGGGCCATAGGGACTGTTGGGGCTCTCCATCCTGGTCTCTATGGCAGTGACCTTGCACTTCTGGTTTTTCTTGCCTGAAGTACCCCCAGAGCTGGTAGTGGGGGCGCCAGAGGGAGTGCTGGGGCCCTCGGTGCTGGTCACTATGGCAGTGCCCTTGCGCTTCTGGATTTTCTTGCCTGAAGCCACCCCAGAACTGGTAGTGGGGGGTTCAGAGGGAGTGTTGGGGCCCTTGGTGCTGGTCACTATGGCAGTGCCCTTGTGCTTCTGTTTTTTCTTGCCTGAAGTCCCCCCAGAACTGGTAGTGGGGGGTTCAGAGGGAGTGCTGGGGCCCTCGGTGCTGGTCACTATGGCAGTGCCCTTGTGCTTCTGGTTTTTCTTGCCTGAAGCCCCCCCAGAGCTGGGAGCTGGGGGGCCAGAGGGAGGGCTGGGGCCCTCGGTGCTGGTCTCAGTGGCAGTGCCCTTGTGCTTTCTGGTCTTCCTGCCCGAAGCTCCCCCAGAGCTGAGAGTGGCTGAGACAGAGGGGGCTGCACTTGCGGCGGCAGCAAGGGCTGGCCTGGTGCTTCCACTCAAGGTGGAAGTAGTGGATGATGAGGCCCCTATAGGGGCCCGCTTGGTGCGGCCCAAGGCTCTCTGGCCTGGAGCAGAGGATGGGGCCTGGGCTGGCTCTGGAGCTGCCTGATTTCCACCATTAGAGCCAGGAGGAGCCCGGGACAGCTGAGCACAGGGAGGTGGAGAGGTGTCCATGGGCATGACCTCCTGGTCAGAGGCTGGCTGGGGAGCCAAGCCTGAGGATGTGCTGGTGGAGGGGAGGAGGGGAGAATACCTAGGCTCTGGAGCACAGCAGCCTGAGCTGGCCTCACTCTCACCCCTCACAGCAGCGTAGATGCTCCGGAGCGCGGCCATCTTCTCAGCGTCGACATGGTGCACGGTGACTCAGAAGCTCAGGTGAGGAGGGGATGGCAGCCTCACAGGCTCCCCTCGCCTGTGTGGCACAAGAGTCACCTTTCTCATTCTCGGCCTGGAAGGATCCCGGGCCGGTGAGCGGGTCCTGGGGGATCCTTTCTGCCCCCTGGTGCCATCTTGGCCCTTTCCCTGCTGCCTCTCCCTCTGGGGCAACGGGGCAGCTGAGGGGGGAGCCCGGGGGCCCTGCTGGCTCCCTGTCTTTAAGGCCCCCGGCGGCCGCCTGGCGGGGCAAGTGGGCTTGTGGAAAGCAGAGCTCCGCTCCCTGCATGCGCAGGTGGACAGCACCCTCCTCTCCGCTGGCGGGAAGCCGCGGGTGGAGCTGTAGGAGCTGGTGATGGCGTTTCTAGTGGTGCAGGAGCTCATCAGGAGGGCCTGGGGTTTCCTGTGGCTGGTGTCTGCTGGCCCCCCACAGGGGACGGTTCTCCTCAGAGGCCCAGGCCTGGGAACCAGGGGAGAGACGCCCCGCTGGGCCCCCACGGGCCTAAAGGCAGACCTGGCTCCCCCAGGGCCATCAGGGCCCCAGAGCCAGGGAGGCCCCTGCACAGCTGGCCTGGGCACAGCTAAGGGCGCTGGGGCTACAAAGGCAGGCGCCCTGGGCGCGGGGCGGCGCCAGAGCCTGGCTAGGTAGCCGCCCATTGGGCGCTTGGGAGAGGTCTGGAGAGATTCAGTAAGCTTCTTCAGCAGCCAAAACTGACCAAAGTCAAGAGCTAACAGTTAAGCCTGTTGCCAGGAAACACTTGGAACAGTGACAGGGACTCGAGCACGGAGCGCGCACAATTCTGGGGGAGGGGCACGCGCACAGGGCACGCGGGGACCCAGGGCCAGCCAAGGGGCAGGGCGCCCAGGTCTCTCCTGGGGTCTGATCTGCTGCGGGGGCGGGGCGGGCGTGGTGGCCAGGAGCAGATGGACAGGCAGAGCCCCCTGCTTCCTGGCGGCCCTGCAGGCCTAGGGGAAGCCTCTGTGCAGCGCTACAGAGGGGAAGGGTCCTATCGTGGGGAGCAGGACCCAGCTGTCCACTCACAGGTGGCAGTTTTCCAGGATCAGCCTTGGGCTGCCATCTGCAGTGCAGGTGCAAAAGGAAGCACTTTGGTTTCTGGAAATCTTTGTTAGCATGGGCAGGTGTCAGAGCAGCGCATGCGCAGAGCCAAGCTCTGCTTTCCAGGACTGCTAGAGATCCTGGCCAGGTGTGGACCCCTGCAAGTGCAGAGTGGGGCCCTGCAATCCCCAAATGCTTTGTGTTCTGGACTGGTGTGCCCAGGACCTGCGGAGAGGGGGCTCTGCTTTCCCAGAACTCTTTGCGTTCCTGGGTAGTTGTCCACCAGAACATGGGCAAACAAAGCATATTTTTCTGAGTCGTTGAGTATTATGGATCAATTTTCAAAATTGATTATATGTACAGCTGACTGTTGCAGAACGTGGGGATAGGGGACAAAACAAAATATACCTTTGATTCTCCCAAAACCTAACTAGGAGTAGCCTACTGTTGACCAGAAGAAGCTTACTGATAACACAAACGGATGATTAAATTATTAATATTTTAAATATATTTTATTGATTTTTTTCTTGTTTTTTTTTTGTACAGAGAGGGATAGAAAACAAAAACAAGAGAGAAATATTGATCAGCTGCCTCCTGCACACCCCCTACTCCGGATGTGCCTTCAACCGAGGTACATGCCCTTGACCAGAATGGAACCCTTCAGTCCACAGGCTGATTCTCTTTCCACTGAGCCAAACTAGTCAGACCCAGATGATTAAATTATTTTGTGCAACATATAATGTATTCTTAAATAAGGTAAGCTAGAGGAGATAAATATTAGTGAGACAAGTCAGAAGAGAAAATAAATACACTTACAATACTGTACATATTTATTGAAAAAATCCATGTATAACTGGACCTACACAGTTCAAACCCGTGTTGTTCAAACATGAACTACACATCAACTATTAAGGAAAACTCTCTACATTTCATCTCAAAACATTATTTGTGTTGTTTGTGTCCTTTGGCCTTAACCCATCAATTACAAACCATACAAGATTATGTCATTTGAAGTATATTTTTTTCTCTGTGTGATTATGTCAGCGACTTCACTCACTCTTAGTTCCAAATGTTTCTATTTATTTTTTTATTTTTTAAATAAATTGTTTTAAAGTACCTAATTCCAGAGTCAAAACCAGCAAAAAGTTACATTCAGGGAAAGGTAGCCTCCTTCTCACTCTCACCTCTGTTTATATTAATATTTCTTCTTTTAACACAAAAAAGAACATAAAATGCACACTTTTTGGACTTTGTTGGTTTTGTATATTGGGTAAGACTGAATTGACCTGCTTATAACCGAATGAACTAGGATTTTGTTAAACAATACCTATTTTTGTAGTAATTTTAAGAATGGCTAACTTTGCAATGTATTTTGTGCATTCTGTCTACATACTTTTGTGCATGTAAGTATCCCCGTGACAGGTGTCTGGAAGGATACATGGCAAACGGGTGATAGTAGTGCTATTTCTAGGGAGGCAAGTCAAAGTCAAAATTAACGTTCTGCTATCAGAATAACTTCTCAGAGACATCAAAATGTGAATGTATTTTTTAAGGAAATGAGAAAAGGAATTTTAAAAAAATGAAACTGTGAGCCATGCATTGCAAAATTTTGGACACAGCACAGTCACAGGTGAGAGCTTTAGGAGGAAAGATCTGGCAAGGACTGAGAACCAGGGAGCTGGGGTAGGAGACTGCAGCCCCAGTCCAGGTCCCAGCACCCCTCCGCTCTGCCCACCAGGACTCGCTCTTGCCCTTTTCTGGGAGGCTAGGATCTGGGGACCCAAGGTGCACATGGCTGCCTGAGAGCTGAGAGCTCCCATCAGAGAAGGAAAACTCTGTCCGGGCCCCGCCCACCTTCTGTCTCCTGGTACCCAAGTGGGCGGGGCCCCGGTCCCAGGAGGACCAATCCAGTTCAGGCCCCGCCCCCATTCCTTGACATCGGCATACCTAAGCAGAGGCGCTTGCTTGGCCGGACCTAATGGAGGAGGGAGGCGCGCCACCCTCTGTCTGTGCCGTGGTGTGGAGCAGCGGGGCCCTGCAGGTCGGGGCGGATGGCCCGGGGCACTTGCATCCGGTCCGGTCCGGGCGTGGAGGGCACGCTGGGCAAGGACAGCGTCGCCGTGGTGAAGCCGGGGCGGCACCGCATCCCCAAGAGCAGGTGCGGCCCGGGCTCGGCGGGGTCGTCCGAGGCGAGGGTTCGGGAGAAGAGCTGTTTAGCGAGAGGGGCGACTGCAGCGGGGCCTGGGGAGACCCCGAGGCCGGGTCACTGTCGGGAGCGAGTGGGCTGGGACTGAGGGCCAGGAGGTGCAGGCGGTCGGTGAGCACCGAGGGGGTCGGGGCCAGGTCCCCTCCTTGTGGTCCAATTGGAAACCCGACCAGCCGGTGCCTGGCCCTCCCTGTGCGCCCCCTGGTGGCCTCACGGAACTTGGTCCAGAGGAGAGGGACTCTGCCAGCCCCAGGAGGGGAGCTGCACTGGGACTCCTGAGATGGGGCATCGCGTGTCCCCGTGACCTCGGCGCCCCCACGGCCCCGCGAGGAAGGGGCCCCCGTGGCCCAGAATGCCCGGATGGTCACTGTCCTCTCTTCCTCCTTTTCCCCGATAGTGTCTCTGATGTGGTGGCAGGCTAGCTTTGATCTAGCACTCCAGACAGTGGAACTGGTAACAGTGGTCACCTCTGCATTTGCAGGGTTGGCGGGTTGGTCTCTTACCCTGGGCTGTCTGTTTACCAGGGGTGCCTCCTGGCTGTGCACACGCGAGCCGTGATCCGCAGCAAAAACCTCTCTGCACTCAAAACCTCTTCTGTGTCCCAGCGGAGGACACAGCCCCCCGACCCCCATCCCCGCATGGCACATTCTAATGCACCTCACAAGTCTCTGTCCTCACCCTACTGCCCCCCTCTCTCCCGTGGCATCAGGGTCTCTATTTTAAAACATGCAAATTAAATGCGTTAGGAAAAACGTTGGAAACAGAACTAGTCTTATAAACCTGGTGTTTTTGCTCATTGTGTTGTTCTGGAATCGTACACATCCTTTTTCAGTTTAGTTCCCCCCCCCCCTGTTTCTACCCTTTTAAGTTGTTCACCATATTAGGGTGGATGTACTAGAGTTTGAATATGAAATAACATAGGACCTTTTTATTTTTCAAAATGGCGGTGTAAGGTACAGGACATTTGAAAACCTGAGTCATTTTTCTTACAAGTTTGCTTAATTTTGTTTAAACTTGCCTTTTTTTCTTCTATGGAGTCCATTTCCAAAAAGATGGGGTGTATGTCATTGCATCATCATCATCATCACTTTTCGACCTCCCTTACGGATTCTGAAGTAACCCAAATATGACAATTTTTAGCATCTGTACCAAGGTCACAGATTTCCCTCTTAAAATTTCTGTTCTGCCTTAGCTGGTTTGGCTCAGTGCCTAGAGCCTTGGCCTGGGGACTGAGGGGTTCCAGGTTTTATTCTGGTCAGGGGCCCAGGCCCAGGTTGTGGGATGGTTCCCCAGTAGGGGGCGTGCAGAAGGCTGCCAGTTAATGATTCTCATCATTGATGTTTACCTCCTTCTCCCCCTTCCTCTCTGAAATCAATACAAATATATTTTTTAAAAATTTCAGTTAGCAATTTAGATTGAATTTGTAATGATAAATAATGTGACTATAAATAAAGTGAGATTGCTTAATCCTAGCTTTTTGTTTGTTTGTTTAATCCTTACCGGAGGAGTAACGATATTTTTTTCCCATTGATTTTTAGAGCCTGGAAGGAGGTAAGGGGAAGTTTAGTAATCTGATTTCCCTGGGAAACTTGAATTCTTTATGGGTTACAAGTAATTCAAATCAGGGAAACAAGCTGTTACAGTAAGTTAGAAATAGAGAAAGGTAAGAAGTATACCTTACAGTCAAGTTAATAGCAAAGGAGAGGGTATCCTGAAGGCAAGACTAAACACCTCTTTGTATAACAGGAGTGTGAGGGAATTGACAAACTGAGACCTATTTTCTTGGGTATCTTTTAAGGGTTTTGAAGAATTATAGCACACATATAATTTTAATAATTGATATTAAAAATTACCCTGAAACAACGTAAAACTAAATTATGTTCAGAATACATACATAGAATTATGTAGTACATTTTAGAACTTACTATAATTACATTTGGGTGCTAATTATCAGAAAATTTTATTTAAATCAGAATGGCTTTTTTTTGTTACATGGAAAAAAAGTACATGATTGTTGACTTCTGTTCACTTAGATATTCACCTTCAAATGCAGCTCCTTCAAATGATCAACCTTGGAGTGGTTTGGGTTCCTATCTAGTTATAACAAGAAGAGGTCAAAATTTAATAAGATTTCAACTCTTGCACTTTGATTTTTAAAACAAAATTTAATCCAATAAGCATTTTTTCATGGAGATGGATTTTGATAATTTATATTTAGCTTTTTGCTAGAAAGCTAGGTCTATAGCCTGTTAACAAAAAAAAAACAAAAAAAAAAACAACAAAAAAAAAACATAGAAACCTGTAAACAATTTTTGTGAGTTTATTTGAGCCAAACTGTTGACAATTGCAGGGAAGCAGAACCTCAATGGATTGAGATACTGCTGCGGAGAATGGCCGGTTACGTTTCTATATTTAGACATTGCAATCAAAGGAGGAACATAGGTGGGTTACAAGAAATTCATTGGTGATAGAGTAAGGAGGCAGGAGAAAGGAAGCCGGTGGGAAACCCCTGGGATCGGATAAAAAGTAAAATGATGGATGCTTACTTACTAGGTGAGTGCTGGAACAATTAATATGATAAAGAAGGAATTTGAGGCATCTGTCCTGGTGCCCACCACATTTGGTTGTGCCCCAGGGGCTCCAGAAAAAGGGAAGTTACTAGTTACCCAGACATCTCAGATATGTTATTCTAGAGTAAGGCAAATGGACTCAGTGAAGATCAAAGTTGATCTTTGGGGATATATCAGCTTAGAAAATTACTGCCCACTATAACCTGTTTATAGTAAGATATTTAATTTTCAAACCATCCTTTGTGGTTACTTTAGGTCTCTGAGTTTTCAAGACTGCCACGCAGGCCTTCCCTGAGCTTGTCAGGTTAGCAAGTGGCTCTTTTCTTTCATAAGTCTTTGGAACATATCCCTTGCTTTTCTAGAAAATTTTTATTTCAGTCCAATAGAAAGTGTCTTCTACTTGGCTGACCATTTATAAGTGCTTTGTGGTGGAATGATAACTAGCTGAAATTGCTGACATTTTATTTCTTTATTTTATAAACGGAGTATAAAGGCACTACATTTGTATTGAAAGAGAAATAAGTTTTCTTAAAGTATCTTTGCTGGCTTATTTCTCATAGCACACTAAAGACACTCCCAAACAAAATCAGCCATTGTCTTACATGTGGTAGATGTTTAAGAAATATTGGTTGAATGAACGGATGAGCATTGAATTTAATTTAGCTATCATCATTGTCATAGGAACAAACCCATGCTCAAAGTCTCAGATGTCATTTATGAAAAAGATTCTAATTGGAGTGCTAGCCAGTTTGGCTGAGTGGATAGTGTCAGCCTACAGACACTAGAGTCCGAGGTTCTATTCTGGTCAAGGGCATATGCCTGAGTTGTGGCTGCAGGCTTGATCCCCAGTAAGGGGTGTGTAGGAGGCAGCCGATCTGTAATTCTCTTTCATCATTAATGTTTCTATCTCTCTCCCCCTCCCTCTGTAAAATCAATAAAAATAAAAGATTCTTACTGGAAAATGTTAACCATCTATACTAATTGTATTTATTTTTATATGGGATGCAGGTGGCCATAAAATAGATAAATCTCAGCTGAATGCAGTGAACCTTGAGAACACCTACTGAGAAGCACAAATAATGAAAGTGTTAGAGGGTCCTCACGTGGTCAGACTTTATCAGGTAGGACTTAGCCTCACACTCTCCATGCTTCTCACGTTCAGTTCCCTATTTTGGATCATCATTATCCTCTTTTATGTTTTACAATGTAATGTTATGCTTTTATTAAGCTGAGTACAAGCATCTTTCTATATTCAAATAAAAAATTAAAATAAAAACTAATAGCTTAATTGTCTGAGTTGTCTCCCAGACAGTAAGTTATTTATTTAAAACGCTTATAGTTGTACATTTGTGATTGTGTGCTTAAACCTGCTGGATTTTGATGGTGGAACCATTAGTCAAGACATTGGAATTTTGTTTATTTAAAAACATATACTGCTATTGTTTTATGAAATACCAATGCTGAAAATCGTGTAATTGTTAGTTGCATACTTAATGTTACTTAGAGCCAAATCTTATTTTGTTTAGAATTTTTTTTAAATCAGATAAATGAATGAAACATTTAAAAAAATACCTTAAGATATAAATCTTCATAAAATGAAACTGCACCCATTTTAAGTACAAGCTATGTTTTTTAAAAGAAAAAATTTTCTCATATTTTTAAACAGTAATTCAGGTTTAGGAATAGTAATGTAATATCCAATGCTTGTAATATTTTTATTTATTAATTTGTAGAATGTTTTTATATTGGAAAACTAGTTTCAAACTAAAATGTTACAGTTTGCTGGACTATGACTTTGATCTCCCAAGTATGATGTGTGTACTTAGTAATATGCTAGGCTCAGCTGTCCTGGCTGGTGAGAGCTGATAGTTAAATTTTCAGAAATTTTGCAAATTAATATCATGTTAGTAGCTCAAAATCAGCAATGGTAGGAGTATATATACCACAGAGATAGTCAGGGTTTTTATTCCTCCCTCAGAGACCTGGTCTTAACACACTACTGTATGCAGTGAAAAGGATTAGCATAAGTACTTTTATCTATTAAGAAAATATCAGAACTTCTAATTATGTTTATTTTGTAGATTTATCTATATCTGTGCATTTTTAATGTACCTAATGTATTTAGACAGTGGCATTAGTATGTAATTTGTGTCTATTTATGTTTCTATAATAATAAGAGCATATTATGCTAATTAGATCAGACAACCTTCTGGACTAAGCCGCAGGGGCCCAGGCTGAGGCTGAGGCAGCCATGGTGGTGGTAGCAGTGGGTTTGAGCCTCTTGCATGAATTTTGTGCATCAGGCTTCTAGTATATTGTTAAATACACATAAAATTTTATGTATATTAACACATATAGGCATATGTACATACATATCTGTATTTGGCAAAACAACTTTTTATTGGTATAAATTTGCTGTTAAAGAGGTGTGGGAACCATTAGCATTATAATTCGCTAAAAATGAGAGACTGTGGTGAGCCAGGCAAAACAATTCCTGAAGTTTTAAAACCGTAGAAGAACTTTTAGGTAAAATGTATACCAGAATATTCCTCCCTTAGCTTTAAAAACAAAAATTCCTAAAGAGAATATTTGTAAGAAAATATTCACATTTTCAGAAGTCTCTTATGAACTATCAGCCAAACTGAGATTAAAACATGAGGCTTTACATGGTAATTCTGTTTAATTTGAACTAAATGATTTGTTTTTTCACTTGTTTAGACCCAAATTGTAGGTAGCTTTTAGTCTTCTGCCCTATGAAGTCCTATTCCTCCTCCATGTTAGAACAAATTTGCTTTAGCCTTTTAGTAGATAGCAGTTCAATTTTATGCTATTAGCATGTGTCAGTCTATAAAACAGTAGATATTTATGGGGGTTCTTCAGCCGTGACCAGCATGGCTAGAGAGCAAACAAGTCCTGAGTAGGGGTGACTGGGCAGTGAGGAAAAGAGACAGACACAGACACAGTTAAGTAAAGCTGGCACCAGGTGGGACACTGTTCTCTGATGGAGAGACAGTGACCCAGAGCTAGTTTATTATATACATCATGATATCAGGAAGTTTTACTAGAGTTTAAGACAAAGGAAATTATGTGAAATCATGCTTAAAGATCAAGCTGCAGTTCTTCATCCTTGTGCCATCTTGTTAATTGTCGGGCCTGACTGAGCCATAGGTCAGGACTGACAACATTCTTGCCTTTGGCAAGGTATGTTTCCAGGACCTGACTTTGCTGACATCAGTGGACTCAGCTGATGACCTTTGCTTAGGTGCTCCCCCAGGCACTCTCTACAGATAGTTACAGAGAAGCCATCTAAAATTCACTCCTTCTAAATCTGTAAATTCATTTCCTTTTGGTTCAGTATAGTTTGAAAACTTAAGTTTATGTCAATGACAGGCTTTTCTGAACCTAAAAAAACTGATTTAAATAAAAATATATATAGCAGTGGAATTATGAAGAGCTTTTGAGCAGTGTTTTAAAATAATAATACTATGTTATAGTATTAAAGTATCATAGGAGGAATATCACGTTGTGCCAGGCTTTCTAGGCTGCAGGTATAACTGAGCTGTATTTTATTCTCTTTCCCTTGATCAGTTTATACCATATAACACAGGGCTAGAGAAGTCAGTGAGGAGGTGAAACACTTGATCTTCATAACTCCTGTTACCTACATTAACATTTTTCAAACTTGACTTTGCATAATAATTACCTGGGGAGTTTATTAAAAAATAGATCTGTGTCAGTAGGTCTGGGTGGAGCCTGAGATCCTACATTTCTAACGGACACCTGGGCAGTGCTGCTGATGCTGGTCCGTGGGCCACACTTGGCAGAGCAAGGGATCTAGATTTTTCACCAAAGTGTTAGCATAAAGATATTGTCGTTAGTAAACTTTGCCAGCTTCTGAATTGTTCATAACGTTGACATTTTTATTAGTAATTTTTACTCTAGAATGTTGTGGGAAAGTGCAATTCTTTCCTGTCAGATTAATATGGAATTATTTTTCAGTAGGTAATGGGGACCAAAAACATGTACCTTGTGACAGAATATGCCAAAACTTGAGCTATTTTTTGGTAAGTAGTTTTTCTTAAATTTGAAATATCACTAATATTCAGAATGGAGTATTTTCTATTATTCTGCCTTTTTAAAAGTTGGTAACATGAATTTGAAATTTTTAAGCATTATAATATAGTAAAATACCCAGTAAGCTAAAAATATGGAATATAATTTATTCTCTTATATACTTATGATATTAAAGGCACTGCTTAATTTTCTCATCTGTGTTAGAAATTGGAGAATTGAAGTCAGGGAGAAATGTTCAGTCATATTGCCAGGGAGATTTTCTTTCATCTTCCTTTTACTCTCCTTTTTAATAAATATTTATTGAGCTTTTACTATGTCCCAGGCATTGTGGTAGGTATGAAGGGATACAGTGGTGGCCTAAGTAACATAATCCCTACCATTATGGATCTTAAACAGTTTAGCAAGTCCTTAACTCTAGCTGTTAAACCTTGGGCAAGCCACTATATTTTCTGGGACTTCTTTTATTTCTAATAAGAAAGTATTTGAGTGGTTTCTCTATTCTAACCCTTAAAAACTATAGATATTTTATCCTAGCTTTTATCTTTTTTATTTTTACTCTGTGGAGTCATAGCACTATAGGTAGTCTAAATACTTTTGGTTTTTAACCTAATTTAATTCCAGAATTGTTTTTGTTTTTGTTTTTAAATATATTTTATTGATTTTTCACAGAGAGGAAGGGAGAGGGATAGAGAGCTAGAAACATTGATGAGAGAGATATATCGATCAGCTGCCTCCTGCTCAACCCCCCACCAGGGATATGCCCGCAACCAAGGTACATGCCCTTGACCGGAATCGAACCTGGGACCTTTCAGTCCACAGACCGATGCTCTATCCAATGAGCCAAACCGGTTTCGGCCAGAATTGTTTTTTAAACGTATTTATTGAGGAACAGTTTATATACAATAAATTGCACATACTTTAATGTGTACACTTTTTAAAGTTTTACATATGTAAAAACAATCATTGTAGTCTCACTCTCAAAAGTTTCTTAGTGCCCTTTGTAATCTATCTTGTTCCACATCTCCACTAGGCAACCATCGATCTGGTTTTTTACTTTACAGATTAATTTGTGTCTAATAGAGTTGTTTATAAATGTAATACCATATGTGCTGTTTGTCAGGTTTCTCTCAGTATGATTATTTTTTAAGATTCTTTATATATATTTTTTACTTATTTCAGAAGGAAGGGAGAGGGAGAAAGATAGAAACATCATAATGAGAGAGAATCATCGATCCCTGCTTCCTGCACATCCAACACTGAGGATCAAGCCCTCAAGCCAGGCATGTGCCGGGACCGGGAATCGAACTGTGACCTCCTGATTCATAGTTCGATGCTCAACCACTGAGCCATGCTGGACGGGATTTTTCTTTTTGTTGTAGTATAAACATATCATTTCTTTCTATTATTAGTAGATCTTATTGTATAAATATATACCTATTTGCTTACCCATTTATGTGTTGATAGACTTGAGTTTGCTTCAGTATTTGGCTATTTCACATGAATTGCAATGAATACCCATATGGAAGTCTTTAACTTATAATCTACCTTCAAGTTATATGTAGCACTTCACAATATAACATAAGAACCTCTATTTGTATTGCTCTTTCTAGACTCTCAGCTCTGTCTCTATTTTTGTTGTTTTTGTTATCCTCACCTGAGGATATTTTTTCCATTGATATTTTCTTTAGAGAGAGTGGAAGGAGGGAGGGAGGGGGAAAGAGAGAGAGACATCGATGTGAGAGAGACACATGCATGTATTGGTGACCTCTCGCATGCCCGTGCCGGGGAGTCAAACCTGCAACCTTTAGGTGTGCAGGCCGATGTTCTACCCACGGAGGCACTGCGGCCAGGGCTCAGCTCTGTTTCTTCAATGCAAGGTCTTTGCTGGGCTCAGCCTGGATTTCCCCTCATTATGTTGTGGCCCACTCACTTTTTCCAACAATCACTCTTCTAGTTTGATTGATGTGCAGTTTCATAAACCAGTGTCTTGCATATTTTTCTCTTTTTTGTTTGTTGGGAGGAGAGGGTTGCTTTAGGTAGGATGGTAAGTTCACTTCCTATTACTTCATCTTGATTGAAAGCAGAAGTCTCCAGTCCTTTCAAAGATATCTTTAATTTTAGTTATTTTTTAAAAGGAGGAAATATAAATACACTTCTGTAGTTTTGAAAAAAATTTTGTAGTAAATTCAATTATTTTCTAATAGTATTTCAGGGAATATAGTTGGCTTCCCTCTGGCCTTAATCTGTGCACATTGAAAGGAAATTAATTAGAAGAAATATTTTAATACCGCTATTCGCCCTTTCTCTATAATAGAAGTGTCAACCAAATTCACGATCGACAATGACAGATGAAAATCGACACATGCAATTATTGTTTTTGTAGAATTGTCCTTTAAAGCTACCTCAGCCATTTATGGAATAAGATACAATCTAATTAAGCAAACAAAAATAAACAACATAAACGCCACAGTCTCATAATGAATGAATCATGCAGATGCAGCCCCAGCATGCCACTCAAATCACTCTTTTGCTATAAACCTAGTCAGATGCGGCAGGAAAACCAGATGGCACAGGAAACCTCTCTATGCAAAGAAAAAGCAGCTGAAGAGCATGGAAGGCCCTTCCTGAACATGTGGGACAGTTGGGACAGCCAGTGCCAGCAGCAGCAGAGAACTGGAAAGTGTCAAGCTGCTGGGAAGTTATGTACTGGATCAATTGGCGCCAGCGTGAGCTCTACATGTAACTAGTGCACGTTTTCGTACATAGTGGGAGCGCAGCTCATTCCAGTCAGCCGAGTGGCTGTGGACCTGCCCTTGGAGCGGCTGCTCCTACTTGGGGAACGCTGTTCATCCAGGTCAGTGGAGCGGCACTCCCACTGTGGGAGCACATTGACCACCAGGGGGCAGCTCCTGCATTGAGCATCTGCCCCCTGGTCAGTACACGTGGCATCATGGGAAACTAATTTTAATGGGAACCAGTGTCAAGACAGGGACAAATAACTTCTTGGAATCAGAACAACCTCTCCTTCTGTAGATCTTGTTAATACCTGCTGTCAGGCCTGGGGTGTGGGTGAATGGGACTCTGGGCTGTCAGGGCATGGATAGCAAGCTGACCAATGGCTGATTCTGTGAGGAATGGGGCTTCCACCTCCCTGCTGTCAGGGTTTGGGGTGCGGGTATCTGAGTCCCGCCTTCCTGCTGTCTGGGTCCAGGGTGTGGGTGAATGGGAATCTGGGTTGTCAGGGCGTGGACAGCAAACTGATCAATGGTGGATTCTGTGAGGAATGGGGTTCCTGCCTCCCTGCTGTCAGGGTCTGGGGTTCAGGTATCCGGCTCCCTCCTCCCTTCTATCAGAGTTTGGGGTGCGGGTGAATGGGATTCGGGGCTGTCAGAGTGCTGACAGCAAGGTCTGGGTCAGTGCTCGTCATAGCTACCAGCCGCTTGGTTGGTCCTTGCTTGTTTTGGTCATTATACGGTAACGGTCATTGGGCTTTTATTATATACTAATGACCTGGCAAGTGAAATCGTGTGAGACTCAGGACACCAGTGCTTCTCGATGGATTGCCCCAAAGAGGAAGGCCAGAGAGCTGTGGGCCTCCAGGCCTCTTCCTCCGCTTCCTCCTCCTCTTCCTCCTCTTTTTGTTCACATTCTCCTTCACCTCCTCCTCATCATAATGGCCTCTTCCCTCCCCTGTAGACCGGCTAGTACCTGGTACTGCCATCCCCCTATGCTACAGGGATCTCAGGCCTCTCCACCAAAGCTGCTCGGCTCTGGCTCCAGCTCTGGCTCAGGGTCTGGCTCGGTAACTTGAATGTCGATCTCCAGGCTTCCCCCAGCCACCTCCTCAGGAGAGAATGTTTCTAGGCTCTCCATAGAAGGGGCCCCTCCCATACCCAGACTTGAAATCAGGTTCCCAGTACAAACACCCAGTACCCAGGTGAAGTATCCTCGAGAATGACAGGGGGACAGCAGGTGCAAGTGCCCCCACGGGACCATAGCACACAGGAGCAAAGGATTTTTAATAACCACCAGAGAGGCTTGCCCCAGTGATAGTGACTGATACCCATCTTGGTCTGGTGTGTGCTCCGTTCACCTGCTCCACCATCCCGCTGTGGCTGATGTTCTGCACTCTGCCTCCTGCTGCCAATACCTGCCATGTTCTGCACATGCCCCCTGGTGGTCTGCACACATCATAGCAACTGGTGGTCTATACACATCATAGCAACTGGTGCCATTCAGTCTATTTGCATATTAGAATTTTATATATATATTGATGCACAAAGATTTATGCAAGAACAGGCCTTCCTTCCCCTGGCTCCTGGCACCCATTTCGCTCCAGCCAGAGCTACCTTCTGTCTCTCACCTTGTGTCAATTTGTATTTTGCATATTCCCTCCTTATTGGCTGTGGGAGCCATCTTTGTTGTCACTTTGCATATTAAATCTTTATTAGATAGGATAGACCAGGGGCCCAGTGCATAAATTTCTGCACCTGAAAGGAACTGTAGGTTGTGAGGCTGCAATGGGCACAAGGGCAGGACCCCAGCAGCAAGATAACCTACCGGCTGGAGTGTCTGCCCACTGGTGGTCAGTGTGCATCATAGTGACTGGTTGATAGGTCAGATACTTTGGATATTAGGTTTTTATATATATAGATATACTAAGATGCACCTAAACCTAAAGGAATGCTCATAATTTTGCTTTTAGTTGTCCAAAACCGAAAACACCTAAATGTCCACTAGCAGAATAGAGAAATACACTTATGTTTTTGAAGAATGGTGCTATATGAATCCCCTTTTATTTCAGATGAGTGAAAGGTGTGCATTCCCCAGGAGAGTGCACTTCTTTGTATTAACTCTTCATTTACACCCTGACAACTATGCAATCCTGGTTAAGTTATTTAAACTCCAAGTCTCAGTGGAGATATGCATTTATTTCATAGCCTGTTTACAAATGTTAAATTTTACATTTTATGGATATCTAGTGGCCAGTGCACAGAATTCATGCACATTGAAAGGGAATTAATTAGAGGAAATATTTTAATATTGCTATTTGCCCTTTCTCTATAATGAAAGTGTGAGAGATAAAAGGAAATGAGTACAATGTATATGAAAATAATACATAATTTTATTTATAAATAAATAACAAAATAATATAATAACAACAAACTCATGACATGAAAACAACATTGATGCAAATAATGACTGATAAAGTGATTAAACTTATTTCCTGCATTCAGAATAGGATTGAAAGTATCTCAGGTGGAAAGATAAAATCCATAATACCCAATTTGTGTGTCTTGTGCCATTGCATTTTGTCTAGTGTTGTTGTCAATTACACTGTCGTCTCTGAGTCTCAATGCAATATCCGTTCCCTAGTCTTTTTCACCATGTGGAAAAAGAATAGGATATGTCATTTCATCTAATGTCAGAAACAAGATACTGTTTTGTTTCATTTTAGTGGCATTCAGATTATTGGGATCTGACGTATAATGAATGAGTAAGCCCCTTTCAAAAGGAGGTTCTCCATCTCCATTTCTGTATATGACAGCAACCTCGGTTCATGGGGAGAATTACTGTTATGATTGTATTTAATCATCATTTTTACTTCTGTGGGATTATACCTTTTGCTGCTGTTTCAAATTGGGCTTCCTTTTCTACCCCATGTAACATGTTAAACAATTTTGTTAATTCGTTTACTTCATACATGAGGTTGTTGATGTTGATCATGAGTCTTTCTGAGCAGCCCTGGTTTTCTGGTATTGCTAATCTTTTTACTTGTAGCTTCAGCTGTATCCAAAATATAGAGTTAAGTAAACTTTCGAGAAACAACATCCGAAGGATGTAAAGTTCCAGTACGATGATAAACTTTTCCATGTATTGTAAAACAGTATGGCCCATACCTTGATGGCGATGCAATAGTTGCACCCATGGAAGCAAAAGAACTATTTATGGATCGAGTATTTTCCATGAAATTTGTACTGTCAGAATCTTAGTTTGTCATTCATCTTTTTAAATATGCTGGGTAATCTGGAAAATGTATGTAATTTGGATAGACTTTCCCTTTGATACAACGTCCAGTAAAGTTCCCATCAGATGGTTTTTCATCAGAGAAATTTAGTGATAGGAAAAATTCACATCTAACAGTCATTCCAACCACAACTGTGTTTGAGAATTGCATCCTCGTGTACTCCATTTTTGATGAAAAGGCAGTTCCTACCAGTATTGCTAATACATGTTGATGATTGTTCTCTAGACTTATTCTGTCTTTGCCACCGCCTTCTTTCAACTTCAAAGGCATGTTGCTCTTTAGACATTTTCTGTCAATGATGCCAGTGTCTTTTGGCTTCAGAGTGATGTTTTTCCAATAGCTGCTCTTCAGATACATTGTCGCAGGCGTCGCCTTCTTTCAAGATGGTTGCTCTTCAGACATATTCTATCAATAATGTCAGCATCTTTCTGCTGCAGAGCTACGTTGTATCAACAGTTTTTCTCTGGACATAGTCCCACTTCTCTACTGCCACGGTCTGAGATACAGGTGAATGAGAGTCCTAGCAGTCAGGCCTTTGAGAGCTGTGTGACCAAAGGCCGATTCTCTGGGGGTGGGACTTCCTCCTACCTGTTGTCAGTTTCCACAGCTGGGATGAGGAAGCTGGGGCTCCAGAGGGAGTGATGCCCTCTAAGCCGCAAGCTTTCATGACCTGCTGGACCCCACAGGTGGGCTTTGGCAGGGGCTGCCTGGGTCCCTGAGGCTTGGACCCAGATGCTGCTGGCCTGGATCCAAGCTGCGATCGCCCCCACCGCCAGCTGGTGGCATCAGGCGCTACCTGTGCCGACTGCATATGTAAATTTACACACCATCTTTGTTGGTTTAATTTGTATATCACTCCTGATTGGCTGTGGGCATAGCGGAGGTACAGTCAATTAGCGTCTTTCTCTTATTAGTATACATGAGTATAAGAGCTTATTAATATAAGGTGGTACTTGCTTGCTATTTAATTCATTATTTTGAACAGGCCACTTTTAATGTGAATACCAGTTTGTATAATGCCCTATAAAGCTGCTACTGGAGTTGTGCAGTGTGAGAGAGTAGAATCTCTTTTTCTTCTGTCATGGTAACCTGTAATGTTCTACATAGTGGCTGCTCTAATGACAAAGAGCAGAATTCCTAGCTGATCCTTGACCACATGTAGCTTGAGCAAGTAAACAAATTTTGTCTTCAACAACTAAGCTATTGTCTTCTTTGCTGTTCTGACCTAACCGAGCCCATCTAGACTGCTATAGATAGGACATGTACTCACCCACCCCACTGTCTCACACCCAGGTCATTTCACTAATTTACATAACCTACCAGACCCTGTGGGCATGTGACTTTGTAAAGGTGCTTTACAAAACGCTGTCTTAATGAAGTTTATTGCACCTATACCAAATTATGTGATAATTATTTGTCTGATAGAATGCTTTTAATTATGCCTTTCAGTGTAATGAAGTATGCTAGATTTTTAGTATAAAAAATTCATAGGTAATCTTTCCCTGAATAGTAATTCTTTTAGATGCTTTGATGCTTTCTTTACTGTGTGCATGATCTAGCTTACTTTTAATTTGAAGGAAAAAATGTTGCTCAGACTTATAACTGAATGCTTTTTAATAGTATTTTTTAAAAAATAAATAAGCACTGGTAAAAAGTACTGAAGGGAAAGCTTTTTTTATACTATGGCAACTATTAATAAAAATGTTCACATAAACTTGTTATTTTGAGTCTCTTATTTTTTTATCTGTTTCCATTTTTATTTGCATAACACTAGAGGCCCAGTGCATGAAAATTATTGCACTGGAGAGGGGGGTCCCTGAGCCCCGCCTCCCTGTCTCACAGTCCCAGAGCCCTCAGAAGCAGGAGTCAACCAGGTGATCAGGGAAAGCTGACACTCGGTCACACCTCTGCTGCTGCCACTACAGGCAGCACAAGCCTGGGCTGGCCCTGGTTACCTGCGCCTCAGGCAGCCTTCTGGCAGCCTTGGGTGGCTGGGAAGCCGCCATCCAAAGCTTGCCTGCACCATCTGAGGCTTGCCTGCGCCTCGGGCTGACCCTGGGCAGGCGGCTGGGGGACTCTGAGGCAGGTACTCTGGAGGCAGGGGCTGAGGGGCTGGGCATCACTATCTTTGAGGGCAGGAAGTCAGTTAGCATATTCCTTTATTGGCTGTGGGTGCCAACATGAGGGTCAATTTGCAAATTCCCACTTTGTTAGAAAGGATGATTGTTGAATAACATGCAATTAAATCAGAGCTTTTTGCTTCATAGCCTAGCATTTTTTAAAGTCAGTTTTGTGATAAATAACCCTCTGACATCACATCCTGTTGCTATGAGAATAGAACATTAAAAAAATTGGTAGCACAAATTCATTTAACAGGGTAGCTCAGGATAAATTTAAAGGAAAAGAGGCCAAGTTACAATTCCCGTTTTTCAAGTACTGACTTGGCCCCTTTAATTCCTAAAGATAACTCACAAATATGAATCTTGAAAACTTACGCCTTTAGGAAACATTTTCACTGAAACCAATTAAAGTTCTTCCTATCACGGGTCTAGTGTACTTGTCAGGAAAAGGGTTGTGAAGTCAATGAATCACAGCTTCATGTGATGCACAGGCCTTTCCAGTCAGGTTCAAATGTGGGTCCTCAGGGTATAACCTATAAACCTTAAAGATAAGTTATCTGGGCTTCCTGCTGAGGACACTCTGGGAGCTAGGTGATTGCTCAAGTCTTTTTCAGTCCAGGCACATGGTTTCATGAACAATACAATTCCCTTAAAAACTTTGTAGACTTTGCGATATATTTACTTTTAATTTCATATTCTAAATTTCACATTTAATTCTTTCACATCTAATTCTTTTCTATATGTAATTATCAATAATGATTTCTTTGCTTCCTCACACAAAATTCCCTTTGATGCTATCTGAAGCAATAGGCTTGGATAACAAAGTTAAAACCTTTAATCTGATTTTTACAAAATTATTTTCACTTTATACTATTACCCTCCCTCTATCTATTTTCCATACAGTTAAAAGTTTTATTAGGCTCATGGTCTACCTTCTACTTCTCATGGAGGACAGTTTTACTAAATATTTTACCAAGTTGCAGTAGAGCTCTCCAGCTAACCAGCCTGTACTAAAGTTTTTTGTGTTGTTTTTTTTTTTTCTGCCTACTTATTCTGTACAACATATTTTAAGTTTCTGTACGGCAGCACTGTCCTTCCACAAATTAATATTTATAACCATGTGGTATTCAGGACTGTTATTTCCAAAACATGTCTGGATTCTCCCTTTTGGCACATGGGACTATACTTCTTTGCTCTTTTTTTTTTTTTAAGTTTTCATTTATTTTTAGAAAGAGAGGAAGGGAGAGGGAGAGATAGAAATATCGATGAGAAACATCGTCCATGGGCTGTCTCCTGCATGCCTCCTACATGTGCCCTGACCAGGAATTGAACTGTGACCTCTTGGTTCCTAGGTCGATGCTCAACCACTGAGCCCTATTGGCTGGGCTTCTTTACTCTTTTTAAAGATAGGCATGGGCATTTGACTTAAGGTCTTTAAGATGTAAGTAGAAATGATGTATTACATACCAGTATGCACAAAAACCTTACAATGTATAATCATGATTTTTCCCCACTGGTGTGATGATCATGGAAGCCCAAGTCACGGTGAAATTTCATCAGCCTCCTGAGTAGCTGTGAGTATAATCTTCTGGATGGCATATCATAAGAAATAAATTTTTGTCATAAGATTGAGATTTTGGTGTCATTTGTTATTTTAACATAGGTTACTCCTAACAAATAGAACATTAAAAAATTGGTAGCACAAATTCATTTAACAGGGTAGCTCAGGATAAATTTAAAGAAAAAGAGGCCAAGTTATGTCAAGGTATTTCAAAGATATAGTCAAGGTATATCAAACGTTACAATAATCCCCCAAATTTCACTGTTTTTATTTCTCCTTCATTTGACAGTTCAATCTAGTATTTGGTAGTCAGTCTTCCATATGATGATTCAGCAATCTAGACCTCTTCTATTTCGTGGCTTCACTATTCTCTGAAATGACAGAATTCTCTCCTGAATTATTTTGAATCTGGCTGATTGGCTGATAAAGGGTGGGAAATGTAATGTGTCTCTAAAATAAGAAAGAATGCATTTAGAACACACAGCACTCTCTGACTCAGAAACCTGGAGCTCCATTGAATGAAACTGTGGGTCACTCAGGCTTTGACTTGCTTTTACTTGTGCAGTGTGCTTTTACTTGTGCAAACACTTGCTGTGTGTGCAGGGGCGGCTGCCCTAGGTTTAATGGTCTACCCTCACAGATCATTCAATAACTTTTGAACAAAATTCTGCATTTTCATTTTGCTCAGGGCCGTACAAGTTATGTTACTGGTTGTAGGTGTAGGTTATACCAGAAGGATGTGTGGATGGAAGCTTTAGCTATATAGTATAGAATGTGGAAGAGTTCATGAAGAATGTCTGAGAATTCTCTTGTTTAGCCCATAGGGAGAAAATATCTTAAAAACATTTGTGTGGTTTTCTGCACATTCTTACTCATGATCTTTAAAGTCAGTGCCAGTCTCACATGTGCCCTGGGTGAGCCGTGTGTCCCAGGGGGCCGTGTGCTCTGGGTGAGCTGTGTGCCCCAGGGGGCCATGTGCCCTGGGTAAGCCAGGTGCTCTAGAGGGACCGTGTATCCCGGGAGAGCCGTGTGCCCCGGGGGAGACATGTGCCCTGGGAGAGCCGTGTGCACCAGGGAAGCAGTGGGACCCGGGGGGAGGGGCGGTGTGAACCAGAGGAGGAGCGGATTCTATTCGTGTGGTCCTGAACTAGTCACTATAAAACAAGCAGACTGCCAAATGAGGAGCGGATTCTATTCATGAGGTCCTGAGATAGTCACCATAAAACAAGCAGACTGTTAAATGATAGCGGGGAGGGGAAGGAGACCTGGGGGGAGATAAGAGAACAACCGAAGGACTGGTATGCATGCATATATACACAAAGTTACCATATATTTCACACCCAGCTTCCCTTATTAACATCTTACATATGTATGATACAGTACTCACAATTCATGAACCAACAATGATGAAAAAGTATGATGATGACTATTAATAAGACTCCATTTATTGAGAGGGATTGGTAAAGTTCTAGAAGAAAAAGCAGATTGAAAGATCATTTTTATTCATATGGAGAATACAACGTGTCAATGTGAAGTATAAGCAGACACCAATCTTATAATTTTCCCCACTTCCTTTTAAAACTGCTCTGTGAACTCAATCTTCCCTGGATCTTCAATAAAATTGCATTCCAATCCCATACTATTGTGGGCTGTATTTATCTTTATTTAGTGCCTGTCTTTTCCCATTTCTGGGTGTCTTCTTGGTGGAAAATAATATCCTATGTGTGTGCTGATGAGCGCCAGATAAGATTAAAGCCACAAAACCAAGCATTTCTATACTGTTCACAGGCAGTGATGCTATCAATAGGCCCCTTCGGGGAGCATGATTAGGGTGATGGTGTGCTCCATTTTGAGAATGAAGGTGTGGTGGTGACTGTAGGTATTGATCAGAGAAAACAATAAAGGAAATTATCTATATCACTGCAAACACCATCCCTTTATAATCATTGACAAGCATAGATTTTTTGACCCTATTCTTTGTTCCCAACTGCATATGGGCTTCATACACTTCCCTCTCCAGATGGTAAACTTGATGAATGCAAGCGTCATACCTGTCTTTTATATCCCTCAACCAAAAACCTTCCTAATTTTAAGTGATCATTAAATACTGTTTGAATAATAGACTGAAAGAATGTAACACGCTCCACTGTCCCTACGTACAGATGGTATATATATATTTGATTTTATTCAGATTTGAAATTTTGGTCTCATGCATTTTTAATTGAGTTGAAGGATTACAATAGCATTTGGAACAACCTTCTTTTGGTTGTAAGTATCAGAACTGCATATGCAAAACGGTGAGTTTTAATGGCTCCTGTAACTGGTATTTTCAGGGCATATCATGGACTCCGGCCCTATACCATAAAATCATTTGTTTTTGTTCTTTTGTTTTTCTACTTGATTCTGGTCTTTTCTGAGTTTTGGTTTATTCTTGCATCCTCTCAGGTTCAAGTCCATAGGAAATAAGTTGATTCCTGATGGTTCAGTTTCATGTCATTGGTGCTGATGTAAGGTCCCAAGACCCCCAGTGAGTCCGACGGAAGGGGCAATGACCCCAAGTCAAACGCCGAGACCGAAACTTGATGCAAAAAGCATGAGGATTTATTACAAGCGCAGCACAGGGTCTCTCAGGCAGACAGCAACCCGAAGGAAATGCTGGCTGGCTGGAGCGCCGAGTAACTGCAGAACATGAGTTTATAAAGGCAAAGACCACACGCAGGTGGGGTTACACATGGAGGGGGAAGAAGGGAACAAGGAAATAAACACCACACGCAGGTGGGCTCATTAATTACATGTTAATCTTGCAAGCCCCTTGGTCTCTCCTCTGGGCAAGTCCTCAGGGTAGGGAGTTTCTGGGGACTGATTTCATTCTTGCCTAATCTTCAAGCATAAAGAACTGACCTCCTCCCTGTCTAATCTTTAACCGTAAAGGTCACATCCTGGAACAGGCAGTGGGGAAGGTCACTTCCTCAATCTTGGGGTTCTACACTGATCGGCCTGGTTTGGATCATATGTCCTTCTGAACCAATTAATGGCACTAAGGAAATAGGATATTCTGATTGTCCAAATGAGAGGGTCCAGGTGAAAGTCATCTCACTAGAACCACATGGGCTGTTACTGAATTTAAAGACTTTCTCTATAATCTCACTTTTATTTACAGATGTTAACTTATTTTACATATATATTGACTAAAACAACTTTCTACTATATAACCTTTATATGCAACAACCTTTATTTATAAACAATATTTTCTCTGAAGTGAAGGTGGAGTCAATACAAGTGTTTAGGGTAAAAGTTTGAGGGAAGATCCCTTATAAATGCTTCCCAAATTCCTCTTTGCTAGATCAGTGACTGTCTTCTGTTTCTTATGTGACAGGAGAGAAATGGTAAAGCTAAGTTTTAACAAGGCAAAGACGTGAGGGACAATGAAGGGGTCTGCCAGCCCGCCCCAAAAGAAAATGTGCATGTAAGAAGTAAAAATGAAGTGAGGTTACCGAATGGGAGAGCTCAGAAGTGAAATTTGATTTACTTTACCAAGTTATTTTTAAGGCCAAAGCATCACTGGCTTCATAAAACATCTTGGAGGAGGTAACTTACCAGCATTAGGGGGAATTGAAAACCCTGGATCACCAAGGCGGTCCGAGGGCTCACAGAGCCGGGCCCCCCGGCCCGGGATTGGACATCATTCAGCCAGTGAAGCTGCTACCGCCCTGCAACCAGAGCTACGCCCCTCCCAAACTCTGCTTTCCAGGACCCCTAGAGATCCTGGCCAGGTGTGGACCCCTGCAAGTGCAGAGTGGGGCCCTGCAATCCCCAAGTGCTTTGTGTTCAGGACTCGTGTCCCCAGGACCTGCGGAGAGGGGGCTCTGCTTTCCCAGAACTCTTTGCGTTCCCTGGTAGCTGTCCACCAGAGCATGGGCAAACAAAGCATATTTTTCTGAGTCGTTGACTATTATGGATCAGTTTTCAAAAGTGGTTATACTTACAGCTGACCCTTACAGAACGTGGGGGAGGAACCAAAGCACAATATTCCTTTGATTCTCCCAAAATTTTACTAGGAGTAGCCTACTGTTGACCAGAAGAAGCTTACTGATAACACAAACGGATGACTAAATTATTATTATTTTTATACATATTTTGTTGATTTTTTTTTTACAGAGAGGGATAGACAAAAACATCAACAAGAGAGAAACATTGATCAGCTGCCTCCTGCACCCCCTACTGGGGATGTGCCCGCAACCAAGGTACATGCCCTTGACCAGAATGGAACCTTTCAGTCCACAGGCCGATGCTCTATCTACCTAGTCAAACCGGTCAGGGCCAGATGATTAAATTATTTTGTACAATATATACTATATTCTTAAAATAAGGTAAGCTAACAGAGATAAATGTTACTAAGAAAAATTGTAAGACAAAATAAATACACTTACAATACATATTTATTGAAAAATTCCATGTATAGCTGGACCTACACAGTTCAACCCATGTTGTTCAAAGATGAACTACACATCAACTATTAAGGAAAAGTCTCTACATTATATCTCAATATAATATTTGTGGTGTTTGTGCCCTTTGGCCATAACCCATTAAGAATAGAGCATACAAGATTATGTCACTTGAAGTACTTTTTTTCTCCGTGTGGTTATGTCAGCGACTTCACTTACTCTTAGTTCCAAAAGTTTCTGTTTATTTTTAATTTTATAAACAAATTGGTTTAAAGTACCTAGTTCCAGAGTCAAAACCAGCAAAAAGTTACATTCAGTGAAAGGTGGCCTCCTTCTCAGTCTCACCTCTTTTTATATTAATATTTCTTCTTTTAACACAAAAAAGAACATAAGATGCACACTTTTTGGACTTTGTGGGTTTTTTATATTGGGTAAGACTGAATTGACCTGCTTATAACAGAATGAACTAGGATTTTGTTAAACAATGCATATTTCTGTAGTAATTTTAAGAATGGCTAACTTTGCAACGTATTTTCTGCATTCTGTCTACATACTTCTGTGCATGTAAGTATCCCCGTGACAGGTGTCTGGAAGGACACATGAGAAACGGACGATGGAAGTGCTACTGGTATTTCTAAGGAGGCAAGTCAAAGTCAAATTTGACGTTCTGCTATCAGAATAACTTCTCAGAGACATCAAAATGTGAACGGATTTTTAACAAAATGAGAAAAGAAATTTTATAAAAGTGAGCCATGCATTGCTCAGCCACATGTCTCTGCCTGAGGCAAATTTGGGACACAGCACAGTCACAGGTGAGAGCTTTAGGAGGGAAGGTCTGGCAAGAACCCAGGAGCTGGGGTAGGAGACTGCAGGCCCAGTCCAGGTCCCAGCACCCCTCCGCTCTGCCCACCAGGACTCGCTCTTGGCCTTCCTCTGGGAGGCTGAGGAATTGGGGTCCCAAGAGTCACCCCTGCCCCTGGCTGCCTGAGAGCTGAGAGCTCCCATCAGGGAAGGAAAACTCTGCCCAGGCCCCGCCCATCTTCTCTCTCCCTCTGGCTTCCTACCAAGTGGGCGGGGCCCCTGTCAGGAGGAGGAACAATCCAGTCCAGGCCCCGCCACCAGGCCCTGACGTCAGGGTATGTAAGTGGCCACAAGCCCTTGTCTGGACCCAATGGAGGAGCGAGTCCAGCATCCTTCCCTGGAGGTCACAGCGCAGCCCCAGCGCTGGTCCGCTCTGTGGAGCAGCGGGGCCCACAGGTCGGGGCGGATGGCCCGGGGCACTTGCATCCGGTCCGGTCCGGGCGTGGAGGGCACGCTGGGCAAGGACAGCGTCGCCGTGGTGAAGCCGGGGCGGCACCGCATCCCCAAGAGCAGGTGCGGCCCGGGCTCGGCGGGGGCTTCCAAGGCGAGGGTTCGGGAGAAGAGCTGTTTAGCGAGAGGGGCGACTGCAGCGGGGCCTGGGGAGACCCCGAGGCCGGGTCACTGTCGCGAGCTAGTGGGCTGGGACTGAGGGCCCAGGAGGTGCAGGCGGTCGGTGAGCACCGAGGGGGTCAGGGCCAGGTCCCCTCCTTGTGGTCCAATTGGAAACCCGACCAGCCGGGGCCTGGCCCTCCCTGTGCGCCCCCTGGTGGCCTCGCGGAACTTGGTCCAGAGGAGAGGGACTCTGCCAGCCCCAGGAGGGGAGCTGCACTGGGACTCCTGAGATGGGGCATCGCGTGTCCCCGTGACCTCGGCGCCCCCACGGCCCCGCGAGAAAGGGGCCCCCGTGGCCCAGAATGCCCGGATGGTCACTGTCCTCTCTCCCTGCTTTTCCCCGATAGTGTCTCTGATGTGGTGGCAGGCTAGCTTTGATCTAGCACTCCAGACAGTGGAACTGGTGACAGTGGTCACCTCTGCATTTGCACGATTGGCGGGTTGGTCTCTTACCCTGGGCTGTCTCTTTACCAGGGGTGCCTCCTGGCTGTGCACACGCGAGCCGTGATCCGCAGCAAAAACCTCTCTGCACTCAAAACCTCTGCTGTTTCCCAGCGGAGGACACTGCCCCCCGACTCCCATCCCCGCATTGCACATTCTAATGCACCTCACAAGTCCCTGTTCTTACCTAAAAGCACCCCTTTCTTCCATGGCAGCAGGGTCTCTATTTTAAGGCATGCAAATTAAATACGTTAGGAAAAAATGGTGGAAACAGAACTCTTCTTAAAAACCTGGTGTCTTTGCCCACTGTATTGTTCTGGAATCGCATCCTTTTTCAGTTTACTTTTTTGTCTCTGACTTTTTAAGTTGTTCACCATATTAGGGTGGATGAGTTTAAATATGGAATAACATAAGGCCTTTCCCCCACCCCCACCCCCCTAATGCCGGTTTAACATACAGGGCATTTCAAAACCTGAGTGATTTTTCTTAGAAGTTTGCTTAACTTTTTTCTTTTTTTTCTTGTATGGAATCCATTTCCAAAAAGAAGGGGTATATGTCATTGCATCATCATCACTTTTTGCCTTCCTTAGGGATCCTGAAGTAACCCACAATTTTAGCTTCAGGACCAAGGTCACAGATTTCCCTCTTAAAATTTGTTCTGCCTTAGCCGGTTTGGCTCAGCGCCTAGAGCCTTGGCCTGGGGACTGAGGGGTTCCAGGTTTTATTCTGGTCAGGGGCACAGGCCCAGGTTGTGGGATGGTTCCCCAGTAGGGGGCGTGCAGAAGGCTGCCAATTAATGATTCTCAGTATTGATGTTTACCTCCTTCTCTGTCTCCCTCTCTGAAATCAATGAAAATATATTTTTTAAAAATCAGTTAGCAATTTAGATTAAATTTGTAATGAGAAATAATGTGACTCTAGTGAGATCGCTTAATCTAATGCTAGCTTTTCCGTTTTGTTTAATCCTTACCAGAGGAATAAGGATATTTTTTTCCCATTGATTCTTAAAGAGAGTGGAAGGAAGGAGGTAAGAGGAAGTTTAGTAATCTGATTTCCCTTGATAACTTGAGTTCTTCTCTGGGTTACAACTAATTCAAATCAGGAAAATGTGATAGTAAGTTAGAAATAGAGAAAGGTATGGAGTAAACCTCACCGTAGAGATAATAGCAAAGGACAGAGTAGCCTAAAAGCAAGGATAAACAACTCATTGTACAAACCGGAGTGTGAAGGAATTCACTAGCTGAGACCTATTTTCTTGGATACCTTTTAAGGGACTTGAAGTATTATAGCTCACAAGTACTTTTAATAAATGATATTAAAAATTACTCTGAAACACAGTAAAACTGAATTATGTTCAGAATACGTACATAGAATTATGAAGTATATTTTAGAGTTTCTTCAGAACTTACTATAATTACATTTGGGTGCTAATTATCAGAAAATTTTATTTAAATCAGAATGGCTTATTTCCTAACCAAATGTCTACTAAATTTGTTTTTCCTCACATGAATTTTATTAAGGTATTATATGTGTACAAATCTTACCATTGCCCCGCCCCCCCCCCCCCCACCTCCCATTCATGCCCTCCCTCTCCAGAGTTCTGTGTTCGTTGGTTGTATTCATGCATACCAGTCCTTCGGTGGTTCTCTTATCTCCCCCCAGGTCTCCTTCCCCTCCCTGCTGTCATTTGACAATCTGCTTGTTTTATGGTGAGTATCTCAGGACCACCCGAATAGAGTCCGCTCCTCCTCTGGTTCTCACTGCCCCTCCCCCTGGGTCCCACTGCTTCCCTAGGGACACAGGACTCACCCGGGGCACAGGGCCCCCTGGGACACTTAGCTCACCTGGGGCACACGGCCCCCTGGACATATGGCTCATCCAGGGCACACGACCCCTCTCAGGTGCTGGGGTCTCGTATTGGGGGGGCCGCGCTAGCTCCTTGCTAGCATGCCAGGCAGGCTAGGACGGTTGCAAGTGGGCTGAGATGGCTGCAGGCGGGTAGAACGCCCTCAAAGGTGTCTCGTTCGGTGCGGAAGCTGAGCAGCTGCGGATGAGGAGGCTAAGTTCTGAGGCCGCCCACTCTCTGAGCCCGGGGCGTAGTGAGCTCTGTTCTCAGTGGATTTCCTTTATTTGCAGCGGTGGTGGCAGGTGGCGGTGGCTGGTGCGGCAGCGACGGTCGCTCCTGTGGTTCAATTTCCACTGTAGTTTTAAAGTTCACATGGCGGAAGTGGCGGGAGCTTCGGCCCGGCCATGCAGCGGCTGAGGGAGGACTCGCCGGGGCTGCTATCGGAAGGTGCCGTGCCAGCTCCCCACCCGCAAGGCAGGTGTGCTGGGAAGGTTGTGGGCGGGCTGAGATGGCTGCGCTGGAGAATTCCCCCTCAATGGTGTCTCCTTTGTCGTGGAAGCGGACCTGCTGTGGACGCAGAGGCTAATTTCTGAAGCCACACTCTCTCTGAGCCAGGGGCGTAGTGAGCTCTGATTTCGGTGGATTCCCATTCGCGGGGGTGGCAGCGGGTGCGGCAGCGAAGGTAGCTCCTGTGTCTCAATTTCCCCTGTAGTATTAAAATCCACATGGCGGTAGTGGCGTAAGCTTTGGAGCTGGCTGCTAGCGGTGGCAGCCGAAAGACTCACCGGGGTGCAAAGCGAAGGCGCCGTGCCAGCTCCCCACCAATAAAGTGCATGCGGAGACTGGGCCCAGCTGGCCACAGGCTCCTCGGGATGGTTGTGGGCAGGTGCTAAAGGTTCCATAACAGCTCCCTGGTTCCCATGGCCTGCGGGCTGGCCCAGTCCTTGGGCCCTGGGGCGGATTGAGGTCTGGCTTCCCTCATTCCCGGGGGCAGGGTCTCCGGTAGGTCCGGTTTCGCCGTAGTTTTAAACTCCACATGGCAGCAGCGGCACCCTGCTTGGTGTCTAGTTGTAGCCTTCCCATTTCTGGGCCAAGCTGGTTGCGGGCGGGGAGACACTGTGCGATCTCTTTGCCAGCACAGCAAGCGTGGGGACTGGGCCAAGCTGGCTGCGGGCAAGGAGATATTACACCATCTTTTCGCCCGCCTACGAGTTCGGGGGCCGAGCTGAGCTGGCTGCGGACGGGAGACTCTGCACCCGCTCCTCTCCAGCACTGCAGGCGTGCTGGGGTGGCAGTGGGCAGGGAGGTTGCGCTCACGGGCTTCTCGTCCAGGCAGGAGCCGAAGGCACGGCGGCGTAGGCCCACATCAGCTCCCCTGGCAGCCGGCAGGGCTGGCCCACTCCCTGGGCCCCGGGGTAGAGCGAGGTCTGGCTTCCCTCATTCCCAGCGGCAGTGGCTCCGGCACGTTCATTTTCGCTGTAGTTTTAAACTCCACATGGCAGCAGTAGCATCCTGCTTTGTGTCTAGTTGTAGCCTTCCCATTTCGCCAGCTTTCCTGTGGGTCTGGTGCGATCCCTTTCGATTTTATCTGGTTTTTTTTTTTCCAAATTGTTGAGGAGATGGCGGCCCAGGAAACTTCCTAGGCCGCCATCTTGCTTCGGTCTCTGTCTACTAATTTTTAAAAATAGCTTTTTTGGTTACATGGAAAAAAGAGAACATGATTGTTGACTTCTTATCACTTAGCTGTCCACCTTCAAATGCAGCTGCTTCAAATTATCAACCTTGGAGTGGTTAGGGTTCCTATCCTATATAATAAAAGAGTGATATGTAAATTAGCCATCACTCCACAGCAAAAATGGTGTGCCCATAACAGAAGCTGGAGGCATCGCCCAGGCAACAGGAGCCCAATATCTGCTCCTTGGCCATGGAGAGAGGGGAGGGGTCTCTAGCCAGAGGACCAGAGTGAGTAGTTTGCTTAAATTTTTTCTTTCCTTTTTATTTTTGGTATGGAGTCCATTTCCAAAAAGAAGGGGTATATGCCATTGCATCATCGTCACTTTTTGCCCTCCCTTGGGGATCCTGAAGTAACCCAAATATTTAGCATCAGGACCAAGGTCACAGATTTCCCTCTTAAAATTTCCGTTCTGCCTTAGCCGGTTTGGCGCAGTAGATAGAGCCTTGGCCTGGGGACTGAGGTGTTCCAGGTTTTATTCTGGTCAGGGGCACAGGCCCAGGTTGTGGGATGGTGTTGCTGGAGGGAAGGGACCTCTGGGGTCAGGCGCCCCAAGTTCGAGCGCCCATCTTCCATGCCCCAGGGGCAGTGCAGCAGGAGGGAAGGAGCCTGTGGAGTCGCCATCCCACAGTCCAAGCACCCAGAGTCCTCGCCCTGTCCTGCCCTGCAGCAGGAGGGAAGAGGCCTGGTGAGCCCAGTGTCCCTGACAGGCCTGTGTGACTGGAGGGAAGGGACCTCTGGGGCCCTGGAGCCCAGAGTTTGCGCCCCAGCATGCCGGGATGCAGGAAGGAAGACGTCTGTGGGGTCTGGAGCCGAGTGCCCACACCCCGGCTGGCCATTAGGTGGGGGGAGGAGAGCTTGTGGGGTTGCGATGCTGACAGAGCCCTATGGATGTCAGGGTCCTCCTCCTTCATCCCCCAGTCGCAGCCCAGCAGCCCCAGTCTCAGACTGGAGGCCCCCTGCCAACAGTCTAGACAGGACCAGTGTAGTGCCGCAGGGGTTGGGGGTGTTCGGCAGGCAGCTACAGACATCAAATCAGTGCTGCCGAGTCCCCCCCTACCCCCACACACACACAATCACAAGTAGTTTGGTCAAAGGGGGTGACTCCTGAGGCGGGGCTCCCATGGCAGCTGATGCACAGCTAGGGAGGAAGTCCGACCTGAAAGCCCAAGCACCTAAGTACCCGAGCTGCAGGGCATCATGGGCCAGGGCCTGAGGAGGCCCTAGGACAAGCATCTTCCCAGAGGCTATGTGGAAGTAGGGTAGGAATTTTTTTATTAAAATATATTTTATTGACTTTTACAGAGAGGAAGAGAGAGGGATAGAGAGTTAGAAACACCGATGAGAGAGAATCATCGACCAGCTGCCTCCTGCACAGCCCCTACTGGGGATGTTCAGCAACCAAGGTACATGCCCTTGACCGGAATCGAACCTGAGACCTTTCAGTCCACAGGCCGACCCTCTATCCACTGAGCTAAACCCATCTCAGCAAGGAAGGGAGGAATTTTTGGCTAGAGGCCAGGTGAGGGATACTGATGTCTTTGCAGGATAACACCAGGCTGAAGGACTCCCCTCCTCCCCCCATACCCCTTGTACCCCTGTGCACTAATTTTGTGCACTGGGCCTCTAGTCTAGTTATAACAGGAAGAGGTCATATTTTAAGAAAGTCAAAATTTAGTAGCATTTGAGTTTTTGCACTTTGATTTTTAAAACAAAAGTTAATCCAATAAGCATGTTTTCATGGAGACTGATTTTGATAATTTATATTTAGCTTTTTGCTAGAAAGCTAGGTCTAGAGCAGCTGTGGGCAAACTATGGCCCGTTCGGCTGTTCTATCCGGCCGGCAGAGCTGAAAGAACAGAGGGTTCTCTTGCTCTCCACTCTGCTCCTTCACCAGCAGCCCAAGATGAGAGTGCCAGCGTGGTCAGGTTGCTTTTGTTCCGGCCCTCTTGTCCAGTTGAAGAACCCATTGTGGCCCTCCAGTCAAAAAGTTTGCCCACCCTTGGACTAGAGTCTTTGGAACATATCCCTTGCTTTTCTATAAATTTTTATTTCACTCCAATAGAAAGTGTCGTCTACTTGGCTGACCATTTATAAGTGCTTTGTGGTGGAATAACTAGCTGAAATTGCTGAGATTTTATTTCTTTATTTTATAAATGGAGTATAAAGGCACTACATTTGTATTGAAAGAGAAATAAGTTTTCTTAAAGTATCTTTGCTGGCTTATTTCTCATAGCTCACTAAAGACACTCCCAAACAAAATCAGCCAGTGTCTTACATGTGGTAGATGTTTAACAAATATTGGTTGAATGAACGAATGAGCATTGAATTTAATTTAGCTATCATCATTGTCATAGGAACAAACCCATGGGCAAAGTCTCAGATGTCATTTATGAAACAGATTCTAATTGGAGCGCTAGCCAGTTTGGCTGAGTGGATAGTGTCAGCCTGCAGACTGAAGAGTCCCAGGTTCTATTCTGGTCAAGGGCATATGCCCGGGTTGTGGTTGCACATTTGATCCCCAGTAAGGGGTGTGTAGGAGGCAGCCGATCTGTAATTCTCTTTCATCATTAATGTTTCTCTCTCTCTCCCCCTCCCTCTCCAAAATCAATAAAATTTAATAAAGATAAAAGATTCTAAATGGAAAATGTTAACCATCTATACTAATTGTATTTATTTTTATATGGGATGCAGGTGGCCATAAAAATTATAGATAAATCTCAGCTGAATGCAGTGAACCTTGAGAACACCTTCTGAGAAGCACAAATAATGAAAGTGTTAGACGGTCCTCACGTGGTCAGACTTTATCACGTAGGACTTAGCCTCACACTCTCCATGCTTCTCACATTCACTTCCCTATTTTGGATCATCATTATTCTCTTTAATGTTAGTTTTTCAATGTAATGTTATGCTTTTATTAAGCTGAGTACATACATCTTTCTATATTCAAATAAAAAATTAAGAAAGTAAAAACTAATAGCTTAATTGTCTGAGTTGTCTCTCAGACAGTAAGTTATTTATTTAAAACGCTTATAGTTGTACATTTGTGATTGTGTGCTTAAACCTGCTGGATTTTGATGGTGGAACCATTAGTGAAGACATTGAAATTTTGCTTATTTAAAAACATATACTATTATTGTTTTATGAAATACCAAGGCTGAAAATCATGTATTAGATAGTTGCATACTTGGTGATACTTAGAGCCAAATCTTATTTTGTTTAGATTTTTTTTTATCAGATAAGTCAATGAAATATTTTTTTAAAAAACACCTTAAGATATAATTCTTGAGACCGAAACAAGATGGTGGCCTAGGTACTCCTAAGCCAACACCTCATCAACAATTTGGAAAGGAACAACAGCTAGGGTCGAAAGGGATCGCACCGGACCCACGGGAAAGCTAGCGGAATGGGAAGGCTACAACTAGCCACAAAGCAGGGCGCCTCTGCTGCCATGTGGAGTTTAAAACTACAGCGGAACCGGACCCTCCTGAGCCGCCACTGCCACGGGAATGAGGGAAGCCAGACCTCGCTCCATCCCGGGCCCAGGGATTGGGCCACCCTGGCCTGCGCACATTGGGAGCAAGGGAGCTCATGTCGGGCCTCCACCACTCCTTTGGCTCCTGCCTGGACTAGAAGCCTTTGAGCGCGGTCTCCCCACCCGCAACCATCTCAGCCCGTAGCTGTCCCAGACCGCCCGCCATGCTGCTGAGGAGATTGCAGGGCGCCTTCCATTCTCAGCCCCGGTGAGTCCTTCCTCCACTGACCCATGGCCGGGCCGAAGCTTCCGCCACTACTGCCACGTGGATTTTAAAACTACAGGGGATATTGAACCACAGGAGCGACCTTCGCTGCTGCACCCGCCTCCGCACCCGCCACCGCCACCTTGAATAAGGGAAATCCACCGAGAACAGAGCTCACTCTACCCCTGGCCCAGGGAGTGGGTGGCTTCGGAGCTTGGCCTCCGCGTCAGCAGCCATTCCGCTGAGACTCCTTGTAGCATGTTCTCCCCGCCCGCAGCCGTCCCAGTCTGCCCGCAGTGCTAGCGAGGAGTTGGCACGCTGCATCCAGTTCTCGTCCCAAGTGTCCCAGAGGAGCAGTGTGCCCCGGGTGAGCCGGGTGCCCCGGGGAAGCAGTGGGAACCAGGGAGAGGGGCGGTGTGAACCAGAGGAGGAGTGGATTCTATTTATGTGGTCCTGACATAGTCACCATAAAACAAGCAGACTGCCAAATGAGGAGTCGATTCTATTCATGTGGTCCTGTGATAGTCTCCATAAAACAAGCAGATGGTCAAATGACAGCAGGGAGGGGAAGGAGACCTGAGGGGAGATAAGAGAACAACCGAAGGACTGGTATGCATGAATATAAGCACTACCAACGAACACAGAACTCTGGGGAGCGAGGGCATGAATGGGAGTTGGGGGGGGGCGGCAATAGTAAGCTATGTAAAAAAAAAAAGAAGAAGAAGAAGAAGAAGAAGAAGAAGAAGAAGAAGAAGAAGAAGAAGAAGAAGAAGAAGAAGAAGAAGAAGAAGTAGTCTTAGGCAGAAAACCAACTTGGAAAAAGGGTGGAGTGAACTGGTGAAGGAGAAACTAGGATATGAAATAAGCCTCCTGAAGGGTTGGCATCTGCATTGGCTCTGAACTCTGACAAGCACAGCAGAGAGAAGAGTGTCTTCCACGTGCGGGAGCAGCATGAACAAGGGCAAAGGTGTCCCTTCTTTTCTAATGATAAAACATGTAGACAATTTATAAAGGTGCAAGGACATAAATAGGAATCATTCATAACTACTGGCCAGAAATAAAGTTGTAGGTATTTTGATGGACTGAAAAAAAAGATATAATTCTTCATAAAATGAAACTGCACCAGGTTTAAGTACAAGCTATGTTTCTTAAAAGAAATTTTTTTCTCATATTTTTAAACAGTAATTCACGTTTGGGAATAGTAATGTAATACCCAATGCTTGTAATATTTTTATTTATTAATTTGTACAATGTTTTTAAATTGGAAAACTTGTTTCAAACTAAAATGTAACAGAAAAAATTGCAAGAATTATTTTTAAACTTGCAGAGTTTTAAGTTGTCAATGGTTCTGGAAGCAAGCCTACAGACATTTAAAATCAAATTAGTTACAATCTTTCCTTAGAACAGATTTAGTTTATCTGCTTGACTTCAGAACAACCACATTTTTTCTGCTGGGGGAAGTCTGACTAGCCAAGGCCACTCCTTCAATAAGGAGCTTTATAATTAATATGAGTGGCCCAGTGCATGAAATTTGTGCGTGGGGTGGGGATGTCCCTCAGTCCAGACTGCACCCTCTTCAATCTGGGATCCCTCTCACATTTCGGAACTGCTGGCTCCTAACCACTCACCTGCCTGCCTGCTTTATTGTCCCTAACTATTCTGCCTGCTGGCCTGCCCTCCCCACCTGCCTTCTCACCTCTATTGACCCCCATGCCAGCCTGCTATCCCCCAACTGCCCCCCCAGCCAGTCTGTTTGCCCCAACTGCCCTCACTGCTGGGTTGCTTGCCCCCAACTGCCTCCCCTACAAGCCGTCTGCCCCCCAACCGCTCCCCCTGCCTGACTGATCACCACCCAACTGCCCTCCCGCCCTGGCCCCATCACCCTTAGCCACCTCTGCCTCGGCCCCGCCACCATGGCTTTGTCCAGAAGGAGGTCCAGAAGCTCTCCAAGTCTAATTTACCTTTTATTAGTATAGATATTATTTATTTCAACAATTTTGAGAATCTATACTGATTATAATTATCCAAGCCATTTACTTTGGTAAATTCTGTAAAACTTTTAAATTATGAATCAGGAAAGAAAAATCACGGTGAAAATTAGACTTTTAAAAATATATATATATTTTATTGATTTTTTAAGAGAAGAAGAGAGCAGGATAGAGTTACATATATCAATGAGAGAGAATCATGGATCAGCTGCCTCTTACACACTCCCTATTGGGGATGTGCCCACAACCAAGGTACATGCCCTTGACCAGAATCGAACCCGGGACCTTTCAGTGCACAGGCTAAAGCTCTATCCACTGAGCCAAACCGTTTTCGGCAAAAATTAGACTTTTCTTAGCACACTCAGGTGTGGGCATCCATCTGATAGAATCACCACGTGTCTTCCTTTGCCCACCTCCTGTTTGCTTTGGGAAAATTCAATACATGATTCTGCCACCTTCCTTTTCCCAATTAAATTAAATGCATGCTTAATAGAAAATGACAGATATTCAATTTTATCCTGTTTCGCTTTCTGTAGTAATGGTTAGCTTTTAGAGTTATTCTTGCCAACAATTGCCTGTCCCAATGTGTTCTTGGGTAATTTTTAAACAAAGAATCTCCCGGGGAAAGAGCTTACAGCTTTAATCTCTCTAGCTGCCTAGCCTTTTCTCTCCAGGGGCAGAGGATCTGGCTGCTTTTTAGAAATTGTATACTTTCAATACCAAATATGAATTAGGATTTCAATTTCAACAGGCAGCCACATAATTAAATATGATAACAGAACTCTTTCTTGAGCCTGATTTTTATTTTATTATATTTTACTTTATCTTATTAAGGTATTATCTGTGTATATAGCTTACCATTGCCCCCCCCCCACCTCCCATTTATGCCCTCCCTCCCCAGAGTTCTGTGTTCGTTGGTTGTACTTATGTTCATGCATACCAGTCCCTCGGTTGTTCTCCTATCTCCCCCAGGTCTCCTTCCCCTCCCCGCTGTCATTTGATAATCTGCTTGTTTTATGATAACCATCTTAGGACCCCATGAATAGAATTGGCTCCTCATTTGGCATTCTGCTTGTTTTATGGTAACTATCTCAGGACCATATGAATAGAGTCCTCTCCTCCTCTGGTTTTCACCGCCCCTTCCCCTGGGTCCTACTGCTTCTCTTGGGACACATGGCTCGCCCGGGGCACACTGCACCCTGGGACACTCGGCTCACCCGGGGCACACAGCCCCCTGGGACACACGGCTCACCTGGGACACCTGTCCACTTTGGGGGATAGGGCTCACCCGGGGCACACGGCCCCCTGGGTCACACGGCTCACCCGGGGCACTCGGCCCCTGGTACTCTCGGCTCACCCAAGGCACACGGCCCCCTGGGACACACAGCTGACCAGGGGCACTCGGCCCCCTGGGACACTCGGCTCACCCGGGGCACACGGCCCCCTGGGACACTCGGCTCACCGAGAGCACACGGCCCTCTGGGACACTCGGCTCACCCAGGGCACACGGCCCCCTGGGACACTCGGCTCACCCGAGGCACACGGCCCCCTGGGACACACAGCTGACCCGGGGCACTCGGCTCCCTGGGACACTCGGCTCACCCGGGGCACACGGCCCCCTGGGACACTCAGCTCACCCGGGGCAAACGGCCCCCTGGCACACTCGGCTCACCCGGAGCACACGGCCCCCTGGGACACTCGGCTCACCCGGGGCACACGGCCCCCTGGGACTCTCGGCTCACCCGGGGCACACGGCACCCTGGGAAACACGGCTGACCCGGGGCACACGGCCCCCTGGGACACACAGCTCACTCGGGGCACTCGGCCCCTGGGACACTCGGCTCACCCGAGGCACACGGCACCCTGGGAAACACGGCTGACCCGGGGCACTCGGCTCCCTGGGACACTCGGCTCACCTGGGGCACACGGCCCCCTGGGACACTCGGCTCACTCGGGGACACTGCCCCCTGGGACACTCGGCTCACCCGGGGCACTCGGCCCCCTGGGACACACGGCTAACCAGGGACACCCTTCCCCTTTGGGGGGTATGGCTCACCCGGGGCACATGGCCCCCCAGGACACTCAGCTCACCCGGGTACACAGCCCCTCTAGGGTGTTTGGGTCTCATATTGTAGGTGCCGCACTAGCTCCTTGATAGCATGGCGGGCGGGTTGGGACAGCTGCTGTGGGGCTGAAATGGTTGCAGGCGGGGGGACCACCTTCAAAGGTGTCTCGTTCGGTGTGGGATCAGAGCAGCTGCAGACATGGAGGCTAAGTTCTGAGGTCGCCCACACCCTGAGCCCAAGGTGTGGTGCGCTCTGTTCTCGGTGGATTTCCTTTATTCGAGACGGCAGTGGCGGGTGGCGGTGCCAGGTGCAGCAGTGACGGTCGCTCCTGTGGTTCAATTACCACTGTAGTTTTAAAGTTCACATGGTGGTGGTGGCGAGAGCTTTGGCTCGGCCATGCGGCCTCGGAGGAAGGGCTTGCCTGGGCAGCTAATGGAAGGCGCCGTGCCATTTCCTCACCAGCGCGCTCCATCTCCCTCCCAGCATGGTGGGTGTGCTGGGAAGATTGTGGGCAGGTTGTGATGGCTGCATGGGGAGAGTCCGCCCTCAATGGTGTCCTCTTTGTTGCGGATGTGGAGCTGCTGTGGATGCAGAGGCTAATTTCTGAAGCCACACTCCCTGTGAGCCCGGGTCGTAGTGAGCTCTGATTTCGGTGGATTCCCATTCTTGGGATCGGCGGCGGGTGCGGCAGCGATGGTAGCTCCTGTGGCTCACTTTCCCCTGGCGCATGGCGGTAGTGTCTGATGCTTTGGCCTGGCCATGCGGCAGCGGAGAGACGATTCTCCTAGTCTGCCAACGGAAGGCGCAGCGCCAGCACAGCACGCGCGAAGGCCTGGCAGAGCAGGCCGCGGGCGGTGGCAGTGGTGGAGGCCGCGGGATCCGCGGGTGTGGCGCAAAGGCAGGGCTGAGCTGGTCGCGGGTGGTGGCGGAGAGTCCCCGCGATGTCTTAGTCTTTCAGACTTAGTGGAACGCTTCCCCTGAGCCAGGACAAGCAGCACCACAAATATTGGCCAGCTCAGTGCTGCCCCTCTACAGGTGACAGTAGGGGCATCCTCTCCTCGGTAGGCCTTTTCTCTTGGAGGTCTTAACCAGTGGAAAGCAGCACGGTACAGAACTGGCCCACCTTCTCAGTCCTCCGCTGAGCCTGATTTTTAAAAGTGCCTTTTGGTATTCCAATTTCTCTATAATTTTGCCTTAGAACTAAATTCTTTCTGGTTATAATCTGACTTAGAGACAAAAGACTTTTCTTGCCCACTCTGGTTGGTGACTTCCAGGGCTTGGTACAGTTTTACCCACAGTGAATGTTACCACCATTACCAGTGCTGTTTTGGCTGCTCAGGCAAAATTTTTCCTCCACACATCCTTGTCTCAGGTGCCATTTAATGCCAGGGTGACATCCAGCATCTGGAAGGGTTCAGGAATCTGAAGCAGGCTGCATGGAAACTAATAAAGAGACTAGAAATGTAACAGAAATTGTAATCCATGGGGAGCCAGAGGAGGGCTCAGCTTTAGTAACCAAGATCTCTGAGTCTCTGGATCCCTTGCTCTTTATTAACACAAATTGTCCTCAAACAAAGCAGATATACACACCAAGGGTTAAGGTTTAGTATAGAGTGGGCATTGTCAGTTTTGGGGGAACTGCCTTTGGCTGTTCAGGTGTTTGGCCAGCGGGAGGCAATAACATGTAGATTAAATTGCCCTCATGTGTCTGGCAGCAAGCAATCATGTATGCATCTTTTTCAATTTGGGGGAAATGCTTTTCAGCTATTCCAGTAGGCAATAATATGTATCTTCAGGCCTGCTGAAGCCTCAAGATCCCATCAACCTTTTCTTTTTAAATATATTTTATTCATTTTTTACGGAGAGGAAGGGTGAAGGATACAGAGCCAGAAACATCGATGAGAGAGAAACACTGATCAGCTGCCTCCTGCATACTCCACACTGGGTATGTGCCTGTAACCAAGGTACATGGCATGATTGGAATCGAACCTGGGATGTTTCAGTCCACAGGCCGACACTCTATCCAATAAGCCAAACCAGTCAGGGTCCCATCAACCACAACCATTTGTTCAAACTTTTTGCATTTATGACATGCTGGAATTAGCCTCCAGCAGAAATATATATATCCTTGAGTCTATTCTATGATTCCACAGTGATATCTAATCATAAATGGGCATTTTAATGAGGTATGGAATATTTGCATGGTTTCAAATTATCTCCCCACAAAATGCTCACACATTACAAAGGAACACTGCCTGCAGACAAGACCTTAAATCAAATGATCAGTGTGAACATCGCCACAATTGAAATTACATACCACCTAATCAGATACTATCAGACAAGCATATTTATAATATTTTTCCCAAAGATGTGTAATATGACTGTAATTATGAGGAAGCATCATGTAAAAACATCTATCAAATAACTTCAAACTTCAAGTGTCAAGATAACGAAAGTCAAAAAAGACTGAGCAATTGCTCTAGACGAAAAGCAACTACAGAGGGGACAACTAAAATCACTGTTCCATTCTGAACTGCGTCCTTTTGCTATTAAAGAAATTGCTAGAACATCTGGAAAAACTTGGGTAGGGTGTGAGGACCAGATAGTAGTGATTCATTGGTGTTGGTGTCCTGATTTTGATAGTTGTTTGAGGTTATCAAAGAGAATGTCCTTGTTTGTGGAAAACGCACATTACAGTATTAAGGCATGATGGGACCTGAAATTGCTAACTTAATGCTTAGATGGTTTGGGGTGGGGGCAGGAGGCCTTTATACTGTACTGGCAACTTTTCTTTCAGCTTGCAATTGCTTGAGGGAAAGCATTTGTAAGTAGTGGTACAAGACTAAGGTGACCAGACGTCCCGCTTTTGGTGGGACAGTCTCGATTTTTAACAATTTGTCCCACGTCTCACAGCATTTTTATAAAAGTCCCGATTTTTGCCGAGACTGGTTTTTCTCACTGGTTAGAGTGTCGTTCTGCAGACTGAAAGGTCTTGGTTCGATTCCAGTCAAGGGCATGTACAATGGTTGCGGGCACATTCCTGGTGTGGGGTGTGCAGGAGGCAGATGGTCGATGTCTCTCTCTCATCGATGTTTCTATCTCTCTATCTCTCTTCTCTCCCTTGCTCTCTGTAAAAAAATCAATTATATATATATATATATATATATATATGTATATATATATATATATATATATATATATATATATATATATATTTTTTAATTCCCGATGTTTGGAAAGAATGCATGACAACCTAGGGAACCGCGGGAGAACGGAAGGGAATATATGGTTTTTGGAGGCCATGTGGCTATTTAGCCAGGATATGAGTTTTATATTATTTTTGTTAATTTTATAATGTTAAACTTTAATAATAACAAATAATTGTTGAGAACTGATTAGTGAGAACTGCTTATCAAAGTTTGCATTGTTGATCAGTTGTTAGAATTCAACCACCATTGTTTGGACATAATGAACAATGGCATTTTTGGGGATTGGCAGTGATGAAAACATTTTGTGACTGTCTCTCAGAGGATACACATAGTACTGCGTGCTATTAAACTAGTTAAACAAATGACGTCATTACAAATCACCTATACGGATAATTTAGTTTAAGTAATTTATTTATTTCATAAATACATACATTTTCTTGAATAAAGGAGACAATACTCATATTATTTATATTTTATAGTGGCAGCAAAAGTCTAGCGCTGGCCTTGAAAGTGACACCTGTGACTATACATAGTTTTTTTTAATTTATTATATTTGTAAATTGTACTTAATTTTGAAATTTAAAAATATATATTATAAGTGAAAACAAGATGGAGGCATAGGTAAATGCCTAACTGCACCCTCACACAACAATTTCAAAAAATTACAACTAAAATACAAAATGGACATTATCCAGAAATACAGAAAAGTTGACTGACTGGAATTTCTACAACTAGAAGGAAAGAGAAAACCAGAAGGAAAACCAGAGGAGCTGTAAAAGCCTAAGGTACAGAGATACGGTGGGCGCCTGGGGAGAGGACTGAGCTGGAGAGGAGGGGCGGCTGAGTGCCTGGCTGGCGTTTCCTAGCGGGAAGGAGATAAAAGCTCCGGACTGTACTGAACTCCAGTTCGGACTGCCCTGAACCCCAGTTCTGGGTGATACTCTGGGGACCCAGGCTCATACAGAGGGAGTCCAGGCTGTAAGGCAGAAACTCAGGGGAACAGCAAAAGGCAGAGTCCTGGAGGTGCACACTCGTTGTGCACAGAGAAGGGACTGTTGACTGTGCTGCTGGATTGCCCTAGCAGGAAGGAAACAAAAGCTCCTGGCTGCACTGAATCCCACTTGGAACCCCACTTCCAACTGCCCTGAACCCCAGTTCCAGGCTCATTGGGAGAGATACTAGATTCTGGTAGCGGGCGAAATTCGAGGGCACCTTTCTCCCAGAGGTGCTTGCAGCGAGTACCAAAGGACACTGAGGAAAACTGAGACTCAGGAACCTCATAGGGCGGGGCTGAGGGAAAGCCAAGGATGTAGGTTCCACCCTGAAAATCCTCCCCATCCAAGCTGAGCACAAAGGTTTTTACAATTTTCCAAGTCTAGTCCAATAAGGATGTCTCCCGGCATAGACACAACTGATCTTCACAGTCAATTGGCCTGGAAGTCAGTACCTCCCAGTGATACCAACAACAAACAAGACTTAACTACAATAAGGCTATACACACAGTCCACAAAGGGGTGCATCAAGAGTGTCCACCTCAGGTAACTGGGAGGCTGACACAATGAACCATATAGGACACCTTAACACAGAAAGCCACCCTACCAACTCAGGGAAGCTGTGATAATGCCAAGACAAGGGAACACATCACAAACGAAAGAAATGAGACCTATGAGGATATGAAAAGAGTTCAACTAGAAATAAAAAGGGATCAACTGGAAATAAAGAAATCATTGTCTGAAATAAAAAATGTTACACAGACTCCTAAAAATAGAATGGAAGATTGCAATAATCAAGTCAAAGATTTGAAACATAAAGAGCCAGAAGACACTCCTCCACAGAAGCAAGTAGTCAAGAGAATCCAGAAAGTTGAAGATAGTGTAAGAAACCTCTGGGACAACTTCAAGCGAACCAACATTAGAATTATGGAGGCCCCTGAAGAAGAGAGAGAGCAAGATACCAAAAACATACTGGAAGAAATAGTGGCAGAAAACTTCCCTACCTGGTGAAAGAATTAAACTTACAAGTCCAGGAAGCACACAGAGCCCCAAACAAAAGGAATCCAAAGAGGACCACACCAAGACACATCATAATTAAAATTCCAAGAGCAAAAGACAAAGAGAGAATATTAAAAGCAGCAAGAGAAAAGCAGTTATTACCTATAAAGGAGCACCCATACAATTGTCAGCTGATTTATCAAGAGAAACCATGCAGCCTAGACGGGTATGGCAAGAAATATTCAAGGCGATGAATATCAAGAACCTACAGCCAAAATTACTCTACCCAGCAAAGCTATCGCTCAGAATTGAAGGCCAGTTAAAGAGCTTCAGGAGTAAAAAACAAACAAACAAACCAAAAAGCAAAAGGACTTAATCACTGCCAAACCAGAAGTAAATGATTTGCTGAAAGGTATTCTTTAGGAAGAGGAAGAAAATAAAGATAAAAATGATGAACAACAAATCTGTAACTATCAACAAGTGAATCTAAAAGCCAAGGGAATTAAAAAACCTGATGAACAATATTAACTGGTGAATATAATAGAATCAGAGGTATGGAAGGGGAGAGAACTGATGATTCTCAGGGAAACGGGGAGTGGGGGATGCGGAAAGAGACTGAACATAAAGTGTGCACCTATGGATGAGGACAAGGGGGGGTGGGGAAAGGGCAGAGGGTGGGGTTGCAAACTGGTAGAAGGGAGCAATAGAGGAGAATAATGAGGAACATTTATAAGAATATGAACCATAAAAATTTATTAAATAATATATATTACAATACTATTTTTGCGTTCTATGAAAATTTTTATTGTCCCATATAGGCCACATTTTTAATCAAAAACACCCTCCTGCCCCGGTCACTGGTGTCCTGCTTTACCAAGGTTAAAATCTGGTCACCTTATACTAGACTAAGTAGCAATTTCAACCACCGATGTGGTGGAAAGCAACTGATCCAAGACAAAAAGCCATCCTTGTTAAAACTGTCAATCAGTGTTCCCACCCCAGGCTCAGGTTCCATGCCCAAGCTCCACGTTGGTCATGTCCTTGCAGGTTACAGGGAGGCGGGATGGGTAATTCCTGACTACAACCATCACCTCTGAAAGCCAATTCAGCCATCCCTTCTGTCCGAAATTTCCCATCGTTCCCCTGTGAAAACACACACAAGTGGTGTGATCTAGACTGGATAAGCTCTGGGGTGTCTTCCAGTTCTAGAAGCAGATGATTTCAATATAATTTTTTCTAGTTTATTTGTGAGAATGTTATGCTGCATCACTTCTGAACTCGTGGTGACACATACTGGACGGTGGATGCAAACTGCAGAGAGAGGTGCCTTGTTAAGTCCTCGGAAACTGCAAGCTCAGAGATGAAAAAGCAGTAAGGCCGATTCTCCTGGACAGCCTCTCCTTTTCCCTGTCAAAGACAGTTAATGGTTAGAAATTGCTAATTAGACTTGTGTTATTTGTTAATCCTAAATTTGAACAGCAGAAAGAAATGGTGCCTGGAATGAAGCCTCAGAACAAGGGCATCAGGAGAAACCAGTTTTCAAAACAGAATACGACCAGGTTAGGCCTAGAAAATGTGAAGGTTTTGAAAACATAAAGCTGTTCAATATATATTATCACAAAATTGATATTAGCATTCTCTATCGTGAGTTCCAAATTTTGATCAGCAAAATTTAGATTCATTCAGAACAGCTCAAGTTTTAGTTGTTCTGTTCTTTCCTCATATGACTTATATTTGTTTCAAAGCAGGGTCAAGCAGAATTCATAGTTACTTGACTGTATTTGTGTAATTATCAGGGAAAGGTCAGTGAGCATTTCATGCAATGCAATTTTGACCAGAAAGATAGATGAAGGTACCATATGGTAGACAATTTAAAACATCATTTAATTTGCTGTTACAATAGCTTGTTATAAAAAGTAAGCCTCAGTGTCCCATGTGGTGGGGGAGCAAAAGGAGGCATGTGTGATTATCAATAAGTAATGTTTCTGCTAACTTCCTTCTAAGAATACGGTGGGCTGCAATTCTTGGCCCCTTGTGTTTGGAGCTGCATCACCTGGGCGAAGAGCAGGTCACATATTTCAGAGATTTCCCAGCAGAGGATGAGGGATCTGGATGCTTGTACCCCACCTCCTGCCAGTCACTGGTAAGGGCTGCTCCAGGGAGCACTGATTCCCTGACCCTGCTCTTGTGTCTGACCCCTGGGCAGAGAGATCCCAGAGGCCAGATAATCCCTCAGACACAAAACCCTGAACCTGGGAGCTGGCCCTGGTTGTTGTGCACAGAGGAGGGGGTGTACGCACAGCCAGCCAGTGTTCCACTGGTACATGCTGGACCCCAAGAGGCTCACATTGACATCCCACAAATAAGGGATGTGCTCACACAGCCTGGCTTCTAGCAAGAGTCTACAAGTGATATGTTGGTGGATGAGCCCTTGTGGATAGAGCTGTCTGGGAAGGGGCACAGGGCATCTGGTCCTCCCTAATGAATCAGCTCTCTGGGGGGGCTGTATGCCATGGACTGGCTGGGTGGCCCCAGACCCTGATCCAGAGCAGGAATGGACATGGCCATGTCCACTTCAGGACAATCTGAGACTCTTAATGCCACAAGAACATGAGACTTGTCTCCTCACTACCCATGAAGGACTATCTTGGTGAAAACACACTAACCCCAGACATGTAAGACCCTACCACAGAGCCTTTTCCACAAACGGTCCAACTCGGCAATGGATGAGAGATGGAACACCATGCAGACATGTGTGGTTACCTCAACCTTGCCAGGAAGGACATCTACTTTGAGAAGAGCCTCTCTCTGCTCAGCCAAGGTCATTTTAGCAGAGGGAGACTCAGAGCAGTTATCCCTCTGAGAGTATCAATGGGGCCACAGAAGGTGAAATAAAATGAAGTTAACTGAATGAACCTATAACTTAACATTGATCTGTTGAACAGACAATCATGTAGTGCCTAAAAAATGGCAGACCTCCTTGTAAAAACTTCAAATATTAATCCACTTAATAATAACAATAGACCAGGATAATGATGATCTTAACATCAACAGCCTGCAGTCACTAGCATCTGTCTCATGGCAGTGAGTAGGCAAATCACTGAACATATTATCATATCCCCTGCTACTGCCAAGCATTTCCTTCCCCTCTGCTGCTTTGATGACTGCTGCTTGAGTGTTCACCTGGTGCAAGGCCGTATTCTATGGGCTTTATATTGAACACTTCATTGTCGCATTCAATCCCTACAACTATATCTTGAAGTCTAATAACAGCATTACAGCAGCTAACATTTGAGTGTTCTCTCTGTGCCAAGTACCTTAGCTCATAGAATCCTCACATAAGTTCTATGAAATGGGTGCTATCAATATTCCCACTTTAGAGAAACTGAGGAACCCAGGTGTAAAGGGTCTTGGCCAAGTTCAATCAGGACTCCAGAGCCCATGTCCCTGCCACTACCCCATGCCAGCTGCAGGCCAGCCAAGAAGAGAATGGATACTTATTAGCCCATTGAAGAGTGGCCGGTTCTCATTGGAAGAAAAACTGAGACCACTGAGATACAAACTTCAGGTTCCAGGTTCCCCTGCTGGCCCCAATATCCAGACCTCTTGTCCTCTAGTTCCAAACTGCTGGGTAATTTTGGGGATCAGGTGCACCCACAGGACAGCTTATCAAATTCGGACTGCAGCCTGGGATACATGAACCTGAACAGGTCATCCTCAGCCTGGTCCTCTTCCTCCTCTGAAGAAGTGTGCAATTCTTCACGTGTGCAGTTTGGGACCTACTTTGACCTGAAAGAATATGTCTCAATGCAGGTTCCCTGGGTCCCACCTGTTCCCCAATCTGCACAGCCTGAGGATCTCCATAGGGTGTGCCTGAGCTCACTGAGACACATAAGGGCCCATTGGCAAGAATGACCCCTCCCATGGCTGACAACACCCAAAGACTCCTGGACCCTGAATAACTCACCTTCTCCCACTGACACTAGAATGGTGGTTCCAGCTGCCCAGAGGGTGTAGCTTGTCCTCCTGAGAGGAGAGAAACTGCAGGAGGTTCCTTCACCTGGGGAAGTGGAAAGGTGGCCTCTGAATCCCTTCTTGGCTGACCAGCACCACTGTCCCACTGCTCTCCATTGCCACTGTGACCCGGGCAATAAAGATGCAACAGGAAGTCATTATAAAGTATGGTGATGGGGACCCTCCCGGACAACACAACCCCCAGGCATGCCGAGCCAGACCCATGGACCTGCTCCGAAAGTGTAGGAAAGGTCTGGGCACAGGTCAGGGAAAGGTTTTACCTCTCATGGTCCTTCTCATCCCACCTGTCATGGTTGTTGACTGGCAACTGTAGGACATGAGCAAAAAGAATGTGATTGGTCTCCCTTCAGTCACCCATCAAAGCAAAAGAATGCTCCCAAACACTCCCGTGGCCCTCAAGCATAATCTACAAATCAACCTGGAGGCTTTTAGACCTGCCCCTTTTCAAGCCAGTTCACTGTCACTAGTAGGTTGAGCACTTGCTGTATATGAGCATGGCACATTACAGGCACCATCTACTTGTAGTATGCAAACATAAGACAGGTCCATTTTTCAAAAGATAGAACTGAGGCTCGGTGATGTTATCTACCTTATTCACGGTCACACAACTGATTAGTTGCAAAGGCTAGATCTGAAATCAGGTCATCTTGTTATGTAAGCTTAATGTGTTCTGCCTTATTGGGCCACGGGTCTCTTGCTTTCCACAACAGGATGGCTCTCTGCTTGTGAATAGACCTTCTTTGAGTTTCAAAGGAGAACTCTAATGATTAACTCCAGATCTGCAGAGCACTGAGTTGGGAATGACTAAGACCTGGGTTCAAGTCCAGGTTCTGGAGATCACAGGCTGTGTGTCTTTGTGCCAAGCTGCTTCCTCAGCTCTAAACTGGGATTGACAGTGCCCCTCTCGCTGGGTCATCATGATGATGAAAGATAAGACATATAGACCCTGGCTGGGTAGCTCAGTTAGTGTCCTAATGTGCCCATGTTGCAGTACAATCCCCCATCAGGACACATACAAGAATCAGCTAATGAATCTCTCTCTCTCTCTCTCTCTCTCTCTCTCTCTCTCTGTCTCTCTCTTTCCATCTCTGTCTCTTTCTCTGTCATTCCCCACCACCCTTTCCTCTATGTCTACCTAAAGGTAAACTTAAAAAGATGTAAATATTTAGAATCATGCTTGGTACATCATGAACTTTCAGAAAGTAGTGGCATCTAACACCAGGGGTTTGATGTTGAGCCATTAACATATGTCATTTGATCCTCACAATAACCTGATGAATAGATGCTGTTATGATCCCCATTGTGCAGATGGCAAACTGAGGCTTAGAGAGATAAAGCCCCTTGTTTGAGTTTGCACAGGTAATAAAGGAATGGAAATGGGGATGGGATCAAGGAAGAACACCCCAGCCCTGTGCTACCCCCGCCATCCTTACATTGTTTGTGACAGTGCAGGTAATCAATCACATTCAGGCAGATGCACATGGCATAGTCACAGTAGATGCTGGAAGGGGAGGGAAGGTTAGACCTGCAGGATGTCTGCCTATCTCACTGTGGGAAAGGGCCTAGCAGGCCAGAGGAACACAGACCCATGGGCTCCTACAACCTTCTCACCAGACCCAGCTGTTTCAACATTCCTATCACAGTCTTTCCAGACACTATTTCCCTTATTTGGGACAAAACACCCAGTTTTACAATCCCTTATTGCCCCACTCCATGGATCTGAGGTTGACCACACTAACCTGTACCTGCGTATTCCAGGACTGGCCACCTGACTCAGGCCGGGCAAGTAAGCTCATTCCCAGATTCCAGCCACAAAGACTAGTTCAGCGGCGGCCCTATACAGCAGGGATGGCCATATAAACCAATAAAATTCCGTGTTAGAAATACTGAGAACGATGTTAGGAGAGTAGTGGTAAGGATGCTAGACTTCTGGAAATGAGGAGGGCGTGGCAAGAAAACGCCTGCCTGAGAATGGAGTGAAAGGACATGGAAGCAGAGCCAGGCGAGGACAGCAGGTGTCCAGGTCTTCCTCATCTGATCCAGCCAAGCCTGACACCACCGCCCCAGCATGTTTTCAGTTCATGTGCACAAATGCTTACGTCAGCTTGAGTTTGGTTTTCTGTCACTGGTGTCTGAGTCTTAATTCACTGACCCAAATTTCAGGCCACCATGTATCCAGGGGCAGGAGTTAGAATAACATTCAAGGGCCTTGACTTCACAAGTCCCAGCAATGAGACTTGAAAGCTTATATGAGCCCGTTTCCTTACTAAAATAGGGATGGTAATAGTACCCACTGCATAGGGTTGCTGCAAAGATTAAATGGAATCAGATATTTCAAAGGCTCATTTCCCAAAATGAGATTGGAAGACATCCTACATTTAAAATGTACCTGGTTAATGGTGCCTGTGATTATTTACTTAAGACCTGTCATTTTCAACTCACAGGCTACCACAGTTGTAAAATAGATTGTTTTGCCCTCTGAGCACAATGAGAACGTCAGCCAACAGGAACCGGGGCGAGGTGGCACCACAGGAATGCACTGATCAGGTCTCCTTCATGGCGCCTAGCTGTGGGGAGAAGAGTGGAAATCAGCTTCTGAGGCCACCCAGCTGTATGCACCACCATGTGAGTGCCAAGACTGAGCACACAGGGGTGCTAGTGCCAGCCTCTCCCTGTGGGACAGGGGACTCCTGGAATGGTCACTTTTAGCCTGGAGACTTGCAAATGATCTAGCCAAACAGTTTTAGACTGTACCTTCTGAGACTCCTCCTGCCCAACCTAGCTGGTCTACCGGCTCCCACTGCCTCCTCCTGGTCCTCACGGACCTCCTGCATATCTCATCCTGGCTTGTTGTCTGCTTCCTGGACGACCCAAACTACCCCAGGCTTCAAAGTCAGACAACATTCAAATCCTACTTCTGACACATATATTGAACCAGTCCCTCCTCCTCTCTGACCTCAGTTTCTCCAGCTGGGAAATGAGTAAGTTGGAGCATAAGCTCTCTCAAGGCTTCCTTTGCTGGTCTCATCAGAGTCCATGGAGTGAATGTCCTTGGAGAACAATCAAGTCCACAAGCATTTTTAGAGACATAGCCTCCAAGGAGACCTTCCCAAGCCGAGTCTGGGCAGGCCCTTCGCTTTGTTCCAACTCGGTGCCCATCACACAGGGTTTCAATTGCCTGTTTTCTCTTCTGCCACCCTGAAGGGTGCTGAATGCCTGGAGAGGGACTGGGTTGGTCACTTCTGCTAGATGCTCAGGCAATGTTCATGTTCAGATGAATGCTAGGCCCTTGTAGGCTTGTAAACAAAGCAACTCATTATCAACCATGAACATCAGCGGGAAAGAGCGCTGCAGTTCCTGTTGCTTGGAACCATTGGTGAGCAGTTACACCCTGGATCCGTGTAAATCCTCACCAATGGTCCCCAAGTCAGAGAGGCATTTCCAGGTGCCAGGCTTCCTGCTAAGGGCTTTGCCACATCCCACTTAGTAGATGAACAAGCTGAAATTTAAGGAGGTAAAATTTATTTTCCAAAGTCACTCAACTCAGATTAAGGAGCAAGAGCAATGTTTTTTGGGTTTTGCATCATATATTTTAACAGCTCTGTAGGGTGGAACTGCTGTGCCAGATGGTGGTGGTGTGTGGTAAGAAAGCAGGTTTCCCATCAGCAGTGTATGAGGGCTGCAGCTGCTCCATGCGTCAGGGCTGAGATTTGAGCCTGTCTCCGGAACCCAAATAGCCAACTCTTTGGGAATTATCTCCTCTCAAGTGTTAGGAAACCCACATGGGAAGTTACTCCCCTAGTTGTGCAAGAGGGAGAAGTGGGAAAAGAGAAGAAGTCCTGAGCCGCTTCAAACAAGGACCATTCCCCTTACTTTCATTATCCCTGAAGAGATGCTGGAAAGTCTGGGCTCCTCCTTTCCACATGCTAACACCCACATTGCTGACCCCTAGCCGTTTCTCTTCTCTGAGGCCCAGGTGGGAGTAACAGGTAACAAGGAGAGATCTGGACAAACAGTCTTAGAACTGCACTGTCTGAGACTCCTCCAGCCCAGGTGAGCTGATCTAGTGGTTCCCACTGCCTCTTTGAACCCAGGTCTGGGGATGTCCCACCATTGAAATCCATCAAAGTGCAGATTTTGTTGGAAGTAAATATGAAGGTGCCCACAATGTGTTTTTCACTGGGAAAAAGGTGATGCTGACACATGGAGTCCCTGGTGATTTGAGCTAGGAAGGGGAGGTTGCTTGGAAATCAGTAAGTCCAATGTATCTCCCAAAAACATTAGCATCAAAATTTCCATCTCACACCATCCTGCGATTAAGTTCAACCAACAAACAGGGGCCTTGGGCTTTGATAAATGAATTGATGGCTAGCTTAAAAGGTGGGTGGACAGATGGACAGGAAAATAAAAGGACAAGTGAGTGTAAAGATGTGTGAATGGGTATAAATAGAGAAACATGGGTGAAGGAATGGTGGGAAATGCAGGAACAGGTGGACATAGTAGAAACAGGAGGAGAAGTGACTGGCTGGCTGACTGCAGATATTGACAGATGACTTTCATAGAAGGAAACATGGGCATGTGGTTGAATGAGTGGATGGAAGGAAATACTGGCATATGGATAATTGAACTGATTATGGAAATACTGATAGGGGAATGAATAGATGAGTGAGTTGATGGATGGATGGATGATTGAGCAGCATGGATTGAAAAACAATTTCTCTGTGAGATGGAGCCAGACACCAATGGAAAATCTGGGCCCAAGATGCATTCTTACCAGCTGAACGAGAATGTTGTTCTTACCTTAGAGTCCAGAAGTTCTGGTGCAGGGATTCCACAGAGTCGTGGGCAGAGAGGAATGGTTGGACACCCATGCCACTACTGCAGTGCCCGTTCTGGAACTGGCACTGTGAAGAGAGGTAGAGGATGAGGCCTGTTGTCTCCTTCAAGGCCCTACTGCATTCCGTTCCACAACTTCAAGTCTAACTCCCCCACATTCCCACTGCCAACCCCACTCACACAGAGGGCTGAATGCTTGGTGAGTGAGTCCTGGGGCAGGTGCAGACTGTGGATGCAGTGCCTCTGAAGGAGCTCATCAGCAGAGACATCATTCCAGAAGTGATCCTCTTTCTTCATCGTGGTGCATTCCAGTGCACGGGGCTCACTGCAGAGCAAATGGGGGCTGGCAATACTTAGCTCTGGAAAGTCCACCCTCCCATCTACCCCCATATGGGCCACTCACTTCCCTGCCCCTCCCCTCCAGCCAGCTAGCATGCCCCAGGGTCCTTCCAAGAAGAGGTCAATACAAGATCCTGTGTGCAAAAGACAGGGAACAGGTATCTTTGGGTGGTGGAGAATGGACGGAGGTGAGAGCGAAGGTGCCCCATGAGCCAAGAATAAAAGAATTTCAGATGGAGCTCAGAACAGCAGACCACTTACTTAACAAAGATACAAGCATGAAGCCATCCCCAGGATCCATCAGGAGAGCTTCCTTTCCCAGAGCACACTAGCAAGAGGAAACACGTGCAAGCTTGGATGGTGACCAGCAAGGGGCACACAGTCCCCAATGGCCTTTGGTTAAAAGCTGACAGACTGGTTTCAAGTCCCTTTTGTAATCTGGCTACCTCTGTATCCCTCACTGCCCCTTCTGCAGACAGGGAATCATAATATTTCTCACAGAATGCCTGAAAGGATGGAGACAACAGATGTAAGCAGGGTCCTGGGCACGGACTCCTGAATACATAGCTGTAATAAGAGCCTTGATGAGGTGACAGGAATAATGATTAGAAGGCTGCTGGGGCCAGGCTGGTTCTATCTGCTTTTCCCGCATCTTCCATTTCAGACTAAGTCATTCACAGGCACAGATGGTACCTACTCATCTACTGTTATTGAGGGGATGAAATGCTTTTCAGCTGTGGTTATCCCAAAAGGCTGTATGAACAGACCTTCCTCTCCAGGTAACTAATGGAGAAAATGTGGCTTGACACTCAGAAACATCCCTGGCTACTGACTCTATAAAATAATAGGTGTAACCATTAATACTACAGGGTCTGTGCTAAATGTTTCTGACATTTGTTTCAATTCTTTACTGTTTTCTAAGCCTAGGCAAACCTCATGCAGTCTAGAGAGTAACAGAATTTCAGAGTTGGAAAGGACCTTGTTCTGACCCCGTGAGGGAACTCAGGCTCAGAGAGGGTAAGTGACTCACTGGAGGACACACAGCAGGTGGATGCTGGCGGGGACAACATGCAGCTGGTGAGTCTTTTCCCATCCTACAGCCTAGGGTGAAAGATAGAGGATCTAGAAGCAGACAGACTGAATGGGAGCTTACACTCTCTGGGAGGCCTGGAACTTAGTTTTGCCTTGGAGACCAGTAAAGAAGGAGAAAAGATAGTCACTAAAAGGAAAACCCAATGGGACCAATATGCAAATAGGAAGTTTAGCTTCTCTAGGAAATAAAGGAATAGTAACTAACGCAGCTTTATTGCTCCTGGAAAATGCATAAGAATTCAAATAAAACACACACAATAATACCAGTGAGGGTGAAGATTAAATTGGTAAAACACAATTTTATGTATTATTGATGGTTAAGCCAAAACTCATCTCATACTTATATCATTCTATCACCCCTTCTATCAATAGCTGTCTGTCTGTCTTTCTGTTTGTCTATGTATTTCTGTTGGTAATAAGTGCTGTCCAAGAAAAGTCTTGGGTTATAGACTCCTAAGTACCTTGAGAAGCAAGTTTAACATGACAGGAAGGGCCTTATGATCCTCCTCCTGATCATCATTCATGCCCTTATCAGCAATACCTGGAAATTTAGCAGAAGGGCATGAAGATCAGGTGGCTGAGGATTCAGATACCAAAGACCAAATCCAGAGCCCTGCCCTTCATGCAGATCTGGCCAGGAGCCCTAGGCAGGCAGGGCATGAAGGTCAAGAAAAGGACCTTTTTCCTCCAGTAAAGGTGACTGAGCACCCAGGACAGAGATGGTAAACCCAGGGCAGGCAGGTCTCTCTGCCTTCCTTTGCCCAGTACAGACATGGCTAATCAATCCATGCACTCTTTCCCAAGAAGCCCAATCACAGCTGGAGAATCTTTCACAGCACAGTGTTCCTGGCAGCCAGCTGCACCAAGTGGAGTTGCACCCTGTTTCCAACCTTGACCAGCCTCCTGGTTGGGGGTTTGGCTGTGCAATCAGAACTCTAGGGATGACGCTGGCTGGAGGCTCTTCTGTGCAATCACCAAGGCCATGAGCCTCCCCCCAACAGATACAATCATCCACCAAGAGAAGATGTGAAGCCACTTCTCCCCTTTAGAGGTTACCTCACTGTGAGTTTCAACTGGGTGCCATATTGGTTCTATGAAATGCTGGTCTCCCTGCATTTAGTAGAGGGCTTGGCCCACAGAAGGCACTTACTCAACACTTGTTTGGGGGAATTTACCTCATGCTAGGCTCTTCCAGACAATGGATCCATAATGCAGATGTAGTTTCCTGTCCTCATGAAATTTGGTCAAAAAGGGGAGACAGACAACAGTCATTAATATTAAAGTAACATATACATAGATACTAGTAATTAAAAATGGTGATAACAGTTGTGAAGAAAAAACCAGGTGCTATGGAAGAGAATTGGGGGAGGGTTGGAATTTACAATTAACAAAGGCAAGACCTGAGTTTGACAAGGAGCCAGACGTGGAAGATGAGGGATGAGCAAAGGCCCTGGGGTGAAAAAGTCTGGCGGGTTTGAGGAGCAGGAGAGAGAGCAGAGATTTCTAGGAGGCACATACTCTCACACAGCACAGGGAGGGGCATGGACTATTTGGGGGACTACATCAGCCGTACCCCGGATTCTGAACTCACGTGTTCTACATCAGCTGCTCCAGGTCCTGGACTTTAAGGCTTGGCCTCACAATAGGTGGGAAGCTCTTGCCCACCTTGGTGAAGAGAGCCAGGATCTTGTTCCAGAGCAGGAAGCCATTTTGGCTGGACTCGGCCCTCCACCGCCTCTGCAGGGACACATGGTCAGCAGGCCCTGTGCTGTGCATGCTCCCCAACATCCCACTTCGTTAGAGTTTCACTCACACAGGCACCCGGGAGAGCCATGTTTGCCCAGGATCACAGATTTGTGACAGCATCACAAGAGTAACAAAGGGAAGCACCAGGAATCTCTCATCTATTGACTTGAGGCCTCTGAGCACAGGGTTTGCACAATAGCCTCCTCCCACCCATCTTTGGGGAAGGCTGCAGGCAGAGCTAGGAGTGGGGAGCTGTGTCTCTGTCCACAAGTGTGCCCCCAGGTGGCAGAGGTCAGGGCTAGAATCCTACTGGCTGTTTAGGAAGGATGGGGTCCCAGGCTGCTTCTGGAGGAAGCTGTTGTGAAGTCAGCATTTGCCTGCCAGACCTGAAGGGAGTGGAAAGCCGACCTGGAGGAAAAGGATGAGTTGATGGGAGATGGGTTTCTGCCCAACCACGTCCTGGACAGTAGATGAGGGGCCCTAGGGGCAAGGCTCTTCTCACTGTGCCCACCACAGAGGTGGAGCAGCTGGGGGTGGAGCCAGGACCCACACTCCACTGAAGACAGCCCTTGCTGGCAGTGGTGCTGGGCCCTTGAATGGAAGTGAGGAAGCTCTGCTTGGGCACAGCTTTGAAGATGACACATGGGGGAGGGGGCAATAGTGCCTCCTAGCATGTGGGTATTCTTAGTGCAGGGCTTCTGCTCACCTTTGGGGTGCTCTGGTGACAGGGGCTGCAGGCATGCCCACTTCTGCTTCTCTCATAGTGACTGGTGTAGGGAACCCCACTTATTTCCATGGTAGCGCTGAGGTCCCCAACTTGCAGGAAACATCTGGGGTAGGGGCTCAGCTCCAAAGCCCACAGGTGCTGTGAAACCCCCGAGCTGCAGGGCCAGAGCCCGTGCTGTCTCACCTGGAGCAGGGATGCCACCCAATGGCTCAGTGGTGGACACTGCACTGTGCTTCTCAGCAGCTGCAAGGCACCCTGCACAACACAGCTGTTTGTCTCTTAGGCAGGGAGCAGCCTGGGGTGGGTGAGCCAGAAAGACCAGCTTCAACCAGTTTGAGTCCAGATGGCAGGGAGCTGACCCCCAAAGGATCTCACCCCTCAGAATAATCTAATGTCCGTGCTAAACGTCACATGCAGCGGCTCCAAGAGAATGTCAGAAGGTGTGTACGAATTAGGAGAATAGATGTGGCAACGTAATTCGGGGGTGGGGAGGAATTGCCACCCCTTTTGAAGAAAGACCAGGAAGTGTCCCTCATATTTGCCTGGACCACCGCTTCATTTCAAGCCTTCTCTTTGAACATACAAATTTCAGAGTTGTAACTCACTCTAATCCAGTCTCTGGCCAGTGATCAGCATGTGCCCTGACCCTCTCAGGCCTCAGGATTGTCTTCAAGAACCTCTCAGACCAAAGGCCGTGCTTTGGGGCTCAAACATAGGGCTTGGTGTTTCGGTAAGAACTCCGTTGATGGCTCAGCCATCTTGTGGCCAAGCTATGGCAGGCCCCTCACAGCAAGGCTATTCTTCCTTTGCCCACAGCAGAGGGGGTGCTGCTGGGACTGGGGGCCGACGGAAGCCCCACTAGAGGCCGCCCAGCTGGCCCTGCTGCGGGGCCCTGGGCTGGAAGACAGATGGCTGTGCTTGGGAGCAGCTCTGAGGACAGGACTTCAGGCGTTTCTTAGTGCTGGGGCCCTCGGAGCTGGTCACTGTGGCAGCATCCTGGTGAGAGCGCTTTCTGGTGTTCCTGCCCCAAGCTCCCCCAAACCTGGGAGTCGGGGGGCCAGAGAGAGTGCTGGGGCCCTCAGTGCTATTCCTTAAGGCAGTGCCCTTGTGCTTTCGGGTCTTCCTGCCTGAAGCCCCCCCAGAGCTGGGAGTGGAGGGGCCATAGGGAGTGTTGGGGCTCTCCATCCTGGTCTCTATGGCAGTGACCTTGCACTTCTGGTTTTTCTTGCCTGAAGTACCCCCAGAGCTGGTAGTGGGGGCGCCAGAGGGAGTGCTGGGGCCCTCGGTGCTGGTCACTATGGCAGTGCCCTTGCGCTTCTGGATTTTCTTGCCTGAAGCCCCCCCAGAACTGGTAGTGGGGGGTTCAGAGGGAGTGCTGGGGCCCTCGGTGCTGGTCACTATGGCAGTGCCCTTGTGCTTCTGTTTTTTCTTGCCTGAAGCCCCCCCAGAACTGGTAGTGGGGTGTTCAGAGGGAGTGCTGGGGCCCTCGGTGCTGGTCACTATGGCAGTGCCCTTGTGCTTCTGGTTTTTCTTGCCTGAAGCCCCCCCAGAGCTGGGAGCTGGGGGGCCAGAGGGAGGGCTGGGGCCCTCGGTGCTGGTCTCAGTGGCAGTGCCCTTGTGCTTTCTGGTCTTCCTGCCCGAAGCTCCCCCAGAGCTGAGAGTGGCTGAGACAAAGGGGGCTGCACTTGCGGCGGCAGCAAGGGCTGGCCTGGTGCTTCCACTCAAGGTGGAAGTAGTGGATGATGAGGCCCCTATAGGGGCCCGCTTGGTGCGGCCCAAGGCTCTCTGGCCTGGAGCAGAGGAGGGGGCATGGGCTGGCTCTAAAGCTGCCTGATTTCCACCATTAGAGCCAGGAGTAGCCCGGGACAGCTCAGCACAGGGAGGTGGGGAGGTGTCCATGGGCATGACCTCCTGGTCAGAGGCTGGCTGGGGAGCCAAGCCTGAGGATGTGCTGGTGGAGGGGAGGAGGGGAGAATACCGAGGCTCTGGAGCACAGCAGCCTGAGCTGGCCTCACTCTCACCCCTCACAGCCGCGTAGATGCTCCGGAGCGCGGCCATCTTCTCAGCATCGACATGGTGGACGGTGACTCGGAAGCTCAGGTGAGGAGGGGATGGCAGCCTCACAGGCTCCCCTCGCCTGTGTGGCACAAGAGTCACCTTTCTCATTCTTGGCCTGGAAGGATCACGGGCCGGTGAGCGGGCCCTGGGGGATCCTTTCTGCCCCCTGGTGCCATCTTGGCCCTTTCCCTGCTGCCTCTCCCTCTGGGGCAACGGGGCAGCTGAGGGGGGAGCCTGGGGGCCCTGCTGGCTCCCTGTCTTTAAGGCCCCCGGCGGCCGCCTGGCGGGGCAAGTGGGCTTGTGGAAAGCAGAGCTCCGCTCCCTGCATGCGCAGGTGGACAGCACCCTCCTCTCCGCTGGCGGGAAGCCGCGGGTGGAGCTGTAGGAGCTGGTGATGGCGTTTCTAGTGGTGCAGGAGCTCATCAGGAGGGCCTGGGGTTTCCTGTGGCTGGTGTCTGCTGGCCCCCCACAGGGGACAGTTCTCCTAAGAGGCCCAGGCCTGGGAACCAGGGGAGAGGCGCCCCGCTGGGCCCCCACGGGCCTAAAGGCAGACCTGGCTCCCCCAGGGCCATCAGGGCCCCAGAGCCAGGGAGGCCCATGCACAGCTGGCCTGGGCACAGCTAAGGGCGCTGGGGCTACAAAGGCAGGCGCCCTGGGCGCGGGGCGGCGCCAGAGCCTGGCTAGGTAGCCGCCCATTGGGCGCTTGGGAGAGGTCTGGAGAGATTCAGTAAGCTTCTTCAGCAGCCAAAACTGACCAAAGTCAAGAGCTAACAGTTAAGCCTGTTGCCAGGAAACACTTGGAACAGTGACAGGGACTCGAGCACGGAGCGCGCACAATTCTGGGGGAGGGGCACGCGCACTGGGCACCCGGGGACCCAGGGCCAGCCAAGGTGCAGGGCGCCCAGGTCTCTCCTGGGGTCTGATCTGCTGCGGGGGGCGGGGCGGGCGTGGTGGCCAGGAGCAGATGGACAGGCAGAGCCCCCTGCTTCCTGGCGGCCCTGCAGGCCTAGGGGAAGCCTCTGTGCAGCGCTACAGAGGGGAAGGGTCCTATCGTGGGGAGCAGGACCCAGCTGTCCACTCACAGGTGGCAGTTTTCCAGGATCAGCCTTGGGCTGCCATCTGCAGTGCAGGTGCAAAAGGAAGCACTTTGGTTTCTGGAAATCTTTGTTTGCTTGGGCAGGTGTCAGAGCAGCGCATGCGCAGAGCCAAGCTCTGCTTTCCAGGACTGCTAGAGATCCTGGCCAGGTGTGGACCCCTGCAAGTGCAGAGTGGGGCCCTGCAATCCCCAAATGCTTTGTGTTCTGGACTGGTGTGCCCAGGACCTGCGGAGAGGGGGCTCTGCTTTCCCAGAACTCTTGGCGTTCCTGGGTAGCTGTCCACCAGAACATGGGCAAACAAAGCATATATTTATGAGTCGTTGAGTATTATGGATCAATTTTCAAAATTGATTATATGTACAGCTGACTGTTGCAGAACGTGGGGATAGGGGACAAAACAAAATATACCTTTGATTCTCCCAAAACTTAACTAGGAGTAGCCTACTGTTGACCAGAAGAAGCTTACTGATAACACAAACGGATGATTAAATTATTAATATTTTTAAATATATTTTATTGATTTTTTTCTTTTCTTTTCATTTTTTTCTTTTTCTTTCTTTCTTTTTTTTTTTTTTTTTTTTTTTTTTGTACAGAGAGGGATAGAAAACAAAAACAAGAGAGAAATATTGATCAGCTGCCTCCTGCACACCCCCTACTCCGGATGTGCCTTCAACCAAGGTACATGCCCTTGACCAGAATGGAACCCTTCAGTCCACAGGCTGATTCTCTTTCCACTGAGCCAAACTAGTCAGACCCAGATGATTACATTATTTTGTGCATCATATAATGTATTCTTAAATAAGGTAAGCTAGAGGAGATAAATATTAGTGAGACAAGTCAGAAGAGAAAATAAATACACTTACAATACTGTACATATTTATTGAAAAAATCCATGTATAACTGGACCTACACAGTTCAAACCCGTGTTGTTCAAACATGAACTACACATCAACTATTAAGGAAATCTCTCTACATTTCATCTCAATACATTATTTGTGTTGTTTGTGTCCTTTGGCCAAAGCCCATCAAGTACAAACCATACAAGATTATGTCATTTGAAGTATATTTTTTTCTCTGTGTGATTATGTCAGCGACTTCACTCACTCTTAGTTCCAAATGTTTCTATTTATTTTTTTATTTTTTAAATAAATTGTTTTAAAGTACCTAATTCCAGAGTCAAAACCAGCAAAAAGTTACATTCAGGGAAAGGTAGCCTCCTTCTCACTCTCACCTCTGTTTATATTAATATTTCTTCTTTTAACACAAAAAAGAACATAAGATGCACACTTTTTGGACTTTGTTGGTTTTGTATATTGGGTAAGACTGAATTGACCTGCTTATAACCGAATGAACTAGGATTTTGTTGAACAATACCTATTTTTGTAGTAATTTTAAGAATGGCTAACTTTGCAATGTATTTTGTGCATTCTGTCTACATACTTTTGTGCATGTAAGTATCCCCGTGACAGGTGTCTGGAAGGATACATGGCAAACGGGTGATAGTAGTGCTATTTCTAGGGAGGCAAGTCCAAGTCAAAATTAACGTTCTGCTATCAGAATAACTTCTCAGAGACATCAAAATGTGAATGTATTTTTTAAGGAAATGAGAAAAGGAATTTTTAAAAAATGAAACTGTGAGCCATGCATTGCAAAATTTTGGACACAGCACAGTCACAGGTGAGAGCTTTAGGAGGAAAGATCTGGCAAGGACTGAGAACCAGGGAGCTGGGGTAGGAGACTGCAGGCCCAGTCCAGGTCCCAGCACCCCTCCGCTCTGCCCACCAGGACTCGCTCTTGCCCTTTTCTGGGAGGCTAGGATCTGGGGACCCAAGGTGCACCTGGCTGCCTGAGAGCTGAGAGCTCCCATCAGAGAAGGAAAACTCTGTCCGGGCCCCGCCCACCTTCTGTCTCCCGCCACCCAACTGGGCGGGGCCCCGGTCCCAGTAGGACCAATCCAGTTCAGGCCCCGCCCCCAATCCTTGACGTCCGCTTACGTAAGCAGAGGCGCTTGCTTGGCTGGACCGAATGGAGGAGGGAGGCGCGCCACCCTCTGCCTGTGCCTTGGTGTGGAGCAGCGGGGCCCTGCAGGTCGGGGCGGATGGCCCGGGGCACTTGCATCCGGTCCGGTCCGGGCGTGGAGGGCACGCTGGGCAAGGACAGCGTCGCCATGGTGAAGCCGGGGCGGCACCGCATCCCCAAGAGCAGGTGCGGCCCGGGCTCGGCGGGGGCCTCAGAGGCGAGGGTTCGGGAGAAGAGCTGTTGAGCGAGAGGGGCGACTGCAGCGGGGCCTGGGGAGACCCCGAGGCCGGGTCACTGTCGGGAGCGAGTGGGCTGGGACTGAGGGCCCAGGAGGTGCAGGCGGTCGGTGAGCACCGAGGGGGTCGGGGCCAGGTCCCCTCCTTGTGGTCCAATTGGAAACCAGACCAGCCGGGGCCTGGCCCTCCCTGTGCGCCCCCTGGTGGCCTCGCGGAACTTGGTCCAGAGGAGAGGGACTCTGCCAGCCCCAGGAGGGGAGCTGCACTGGGACTCCTGAGATGGGGCATCGCGTGTCCCCGTGACCTCGGCGCCCCCACGGCCCCGCGAGGAAGGGACCCCCGTGGCCCAGAATGCCCGGATGGTCACTGTCCTCTCTCCCTGCTTTTCCCCGATAGTGTCTCTGCTGTGGTGGCAGGCTAGCTTTGATCTAGCACTCCAGACAGTGGAACTGGTGACAGTGGTCATCTCTGCATTTGCAGGGTTGGCGGGTTGGTCTCTTACCTGGGCTGTCTCTTTACCAGGGGTGCCTCCTGGCTGTGCACACGCGAGCCGTGATCCGCAGCAAAAACCTCTCTGCACTCAAAACCTCTGCTGTGTCCCAGCAGAGGACACAGCCCCCCGACCCACATCCCCGCATTGCACATTCTAATGCACCTCACAAGTCTCTGTCCTCACCCTACTGCCCCCCTCTCTCCCGTGGCATCAGGGTCTCTATTTTAAAACATCCAAATTAAATGCGTTAGGAAAAACGTTGGAAACAGAACTAGTCTTATAAACCTGGTGTTTTTGCCCATTGTGTTGTTCTGGAATCGTACACATTCTTTTTCAGTTTAGTTCCCCCCCCCCCTGTTTCTACCCTTTTAAGTTGTTCACCATATTAGGGTGGATGTACTAGAGTTTGAATATGGAATAACATAGGACCTTTTTATTTTTCAAAATGGCAGTGTAAGGTAAAGGACATTTGAAAACCTGAGTCATTTTTCTTACAAGTTTGCTTAATTTTGTTTAAACTTGCCTTTTTTTCTTCTATGGAGTCCATTTCCAAAAAGATGGGGTGTATGTCATTGCATCATCATCATCATCACTTTTCGCCCTCCCTTACGGATTCTGAAGTAACCCAAATATGACAATTTTTAGCATCTGTACCAAGGTCACAGATTTCCCTCTTAAAATTTCTGTTCTGCCTTAGCTGGTTTGGCTCAGTGCCTAGAGCCTTGGCCTGGGGACTGAGGGGTTCCAGGTTTTATTCTGGTCAGGGGCCCAGGCCCAGGTTGTGGGATGGTTCCCCAGTAGGGGGCGTGCAGAAGGCTGCCAGTTAATGATTCGCATCATTGATGTTTACCTCCTTCTCCCCCTTCCTCTCTGAAATCAATACAAATATATTTTTTAAAAATTTCAGTTAGCAATTTAGATTGAATTTGTAATGATAAATAATGTGACTATAAATAAAGTGAGATTGCTTAATCCTAGCTTTTTGTTTGTTTGTTTAATCCTTACCGGAGGAGTAAGGATATTTTTTTCCCATTGATTTTTAGAGCCTGGAAGGAGGTAAGGGGAAGTTTAGTAATCTGATTTCCCTGGGAAACTTGAATTCTTTATGGGTTACAAGTAATTCAAATCAGGGAAACAAGCTGTTACAGTAAGTTAGAAATAGAGAAAGGTAAGAAGTATACCTTACAGTCAAGTTAATAGCAAAGGAGAGGGTATCCTGAAGGCAAGACTAAACACCTCTTTGTATAACAGGAGTGTGAGGGAATTGACAAGCTGAGACCTATTTTCTTGGGTATCTTTTAAGGGTTTTGAAGAATTATAGCACACATATAATTTTAATAATTGATATTAAAAATTACCCTGAAACAACGTAAAACTAAATTATGTTCAGAATACATACATAGAATTATGTAGTACATTTTAGAACTTACTATAATTACATTTGGGTGCTAATTATCAGAAAATTTTATTTAAATCAGAATGGCTTTTTTTTGTTACATGGAAAAAAAAGTACATGATTGTTGACTTCTGTTCACTTAGATATTCACCTTCAAATGCAGCTCCTTCAAATGATCAACCTTGGAGTGGTTTGGGTTCCTATCTAGTTATAACAAGAAGAGGTCAAAATTTAATAACATTTCAACTCTTGCACTTTGATTTTTAAAACAAAATTTAATCCAATAAGCATTTTTTCATGGAGATGGATTTTGATAATTTATATTTAGCTTTTTGCTAGAAAGCTAGGTCTATAGCCTGTTAACAAAAAAAAAAATAATAATAAAAAAAAAAACACCATAGAAACCTGTAAACAATTTTTGTGAGTTTATTTGAGCCAAACTGTTGACAATTGCAGGGAAGCAGAACCTCAATGGATTGAGATACTGCTGCGGAGAATGGCCGGTTACGTTTCTATATTTAGACATTGCAATCAAAGGAGGAACATAGGTGGGTTACAAGAAATTCATTGGTGATAGAGTAAGGAGGCAGGAGAAAGGAAGCCGGTGGGAAACCCCTGGGATCGGATAAAAAGTAAAATGATGGATGCTTACTTACTAGGTGAGTGCTGGAACAATTAATATGATAAAGAAGGAATTTGAGGCATCTGTCCTGGTGCCCACCACATTTGGTTGTGCCCCAGGGGCTCCAGAAAAAGGGAAGTTACTAGTTACCCAGACATCTCATAGATATGTTATCCTAGAGGTAAGGCAAATGGACTCAGTGAAGATCAAAGTTGATCTTTGGGAAAATATCAGCCTAGAAAATGACTGCCCACTATAACCTGTTTATAGTAAGATATTTAGTTTTCAAACCATCCTTTGTGGTTACTTTAGGTCTCTGAGTTTTCAAGACTGCCACGCAGGCCTTCCCTGAGCTTGTCAGGTTAGCAAGTGGCTCTTTTCTTTCATAAGTCTTTGGAACATATCCCTTGCTTTTCTAGAAAATTTTTATTTCAGTACAATAGAAAGTGTCTTCTACTTGGCTGACCATTTATAAGTGCTTTGTGGTGGAATGATAACTAGCTGAAATTGCTGACATTTTATTTCTTTATTTTATAAACGGAGTATAAAGGCACTACATTTGTATTGAAAGAGAAATAAGTTTTCTTAAAGTATCTTTGCTGGCTTATTTCTCATAGCACACTAAAGACACTCCCAAACAAAATCAGCCATTGTCTTACATGTGGTAGATGTTTAAGAAATATTGGTTGAATGAACGAATGAGCATTGAATTTAATTTAGCTATCATCATTGTCATAGGAACAAACCCATGCTCAAAGTCTCAGATGTCATTTATGAAAAAGATTCTAATTGGAGTGCTAGCCAGTTTGGCTGAGTGGATAGTGTCAGCCTGCAGACTGAAGAGTCCCAGGTTCTATTCTGGTCAAGGGCATATGCCTGAGTTGTGGCTGCAGGCTTGATCCCCAGTAAGGGGTGTGTAGGAAGCAGCCGATCTGTAATTCTCTTTCATCATTAATGTTTCTATCTCTCTCCCCCTCCCTCTGTAAAATCAATAAAAATAAAAGATTCTTACTGGAAAATGTTAACCATCTATACTAATTGTATTTATTTTTATATGGGATGCAGGTGGCCATAAAATAGATAAATCTCAGCTGAATGCAGTGAACCTTGAGAACACCTACTGAGAAGCACAAATAATGAAAGTGTTAGACGGTCCTCACGTGGTCAGACTTTATCAGGTAGGACTTAGCCTCACACTCTCCATGCTTCTCACGTTCAGTTCCCTATTTTGGATCATCATTATTCTCTTTTATGTTTTACAATGTAATGTTATGCTTTTATTAAGCTGAGTACAAGCATCTTTCTATATTCAAATAAAAAATTAAAATAAAAACTAATAGCTTAATTGTCTGAGTTGTCTCCCAGACAGTAAGTTATTTATTTAAAACGCTTATAGTTGTACATTTGTGATTGTGTGCTTAAACCTGCTGGATTTTGATGGTGGAACCATTAGTGAAGACATTGGAATTTTGTTTATTTAAAAACATATACTGCTATTGTTTTATGAAATACCAATGCTGAAAATCGTGTAATTGTTAGTTGCATACTTAATGTTACTTAGAGCCAAATCTTATTTTGTTTAGATTTTTTTTAAATCAGATAAATGAATGAAACATTTAAAAAAATACCTTAAGATATAAATCTTCATAAAATGAAACTGCACCCATTTTAAGTACAAGCTATGTTTTTTAAAAGAAAAAATTTTCTCATATTTTTAAACAGTAATTCAGGTTTAGGTATAGTAATGTAATATCCAATGCTTGTAATATTTTTTATTTATTAATTTGTAGAATGTTTTTATATTGGAAAACTAGTTTCAAACTAAAATGTTACAGTTTGCTGGACTATGACTTTGATCTCCCAAGTATGATGTGTGTACTTAGTAATATGCTAGGCTCAGCTGTCCTGGCTGGTGAGAGCTGATAGTTAAATTTTCAGAAATTTTGCAAATTAATATCATGTTAGTAGCTCAAAATCAGCAATGGTAGGAGTATATATACCACAGAGATAGTCAGGGTTTTTATTCCTCCCTCAGAGACCTGGTCTTAACACACTACTGTATGCAGTGAAATGGATTAGCATAAGTACTTTTATCTATTAAGAAAATATCAGAACTTCTAATTATGTTTATTTTGTAGATTTATCTATATCTGTGCATTTTTAATGTACCTAATGTATTTAGACAGTGGCATTAGTATGTAATTTGTGTCTATTTATGTTTCTATAATAATAAGAGCATATTATGCTAATTAGATCAGACAACCTTCTGGACTAAGCCGCAGGGGCCAAGGCTGAGGCTGAGGCAGCCATGGTGGTGGTGGCAGTGGGTTTGAGCCTCTTGCATGAATTTTGTGCATCAGGCTTCTAGTATATTGTTAAATACACATACAAATTTTATGTATATTAACGTGTATAGGCATATGTACATACATATCTGTATTTGGCAAAACAACTTTTTATTGGTATAAATTTGCTGTTAAAGAGGTGTGGGAACCATTAGCATTATAATTCCCTAAAAATGAGAGACTGTGGTGAGCCATGCAAAACAATTCCTGAAGATTTAAAACCGTAGAAGAACTTTTAGGTAAAATGTATACCAGAATATTCCTCCCTTAGCTTTAAAAACAAAAATTCCTAAAGAGAATATTTGTAAGAAAATACTCACATTCTCAGAAGTCTCTTATGAACTATCAGCCAAACTGAGATTAAAACATGAGGCTTCACATGGTAATTCTGTTTAATTTGAACTAAATGATTTGCTTTTTGACTTGTTTAGACCCAAATTGTAGGTAGCTTTTAGTCTTCTGCCCTATGAAGTCCTATTCCTCCTCCATGTTAGAACAAATTTGCTTTAGCCTTTTAGTAGATAGCAGTTCAATTTTATGCTATTAGCATGTGTCAGTCTATAAAACAGTAGATATTTATGGGGGTTCTTGAGCCGTGACCAGCATGGCTAGAGAGCAAACAAGTCCTGAGTAGGGGTGACTGGGCAGTGAGGAAAAGAGACAGACACAGACACAGTTAAGTAAAGCCGGCACCAGGTGGGACACTGTTCTCTGATGGAGAGACAGTGACCCAGAGCTAGTTTATTATATACATCATGATATCAGGAAGTTTTACTAGAGTTTAAGACAAAGGAAATTATGTGAAATCATTCTTAAAGATCAAGCTGCAGTTCTTCATCCTTGTTCCATCTTGTTAATTGTCGGGCCTGACTGAGCCATAGGTCAGGACTGACAACATTCTTGCCTTTGGCAAGGTATGTTTCCAGGACCTGACTTTGCTGACGTCACTGGACTCAGCTGATGACCTTTGCTTAGGTGCTCCCCCAGGCACTCTCTACAGATAGTTACAGAGAAGCCATCTAAAATACACTCCTTCTAAATCTGTAAATTCATTTCCTTTTGGTTCAGTATAGTTTGAAAACTCAAGTTTATGTCAATGACAGGCTTTTCTGAACCTAAAAAAACTGATTTAAATAAAAATATATATAGCAGTGGAATTATGAAGAGCTTTTGAGCAGTGTTTTAAAATAATAATACTATGTTATAGTATTAAAGTATCATAGGAGGAATATCATGTTGTGCCAGGCTTTTTAGGCTGCAGGTATAACTGAGCTGTATTTTATTCTCTTTCCCTTGATCAGTTTATACCATATAACACAGGGCTAGAGAAGTCAGTGAGGAGGTGAAACACTTGATCTTCATAACTCCTGTTACCTACATTAACATTTTTCAAACTTGACTTTGCATAATAATTACCTGGGGAGTTTATTAAAAAATAGATCTGTGTCAGTAGGTCTGGGTGGAGCCTGAGATCCTACATTTCTAACGGACACCTGGGCAGTGCTGCTGATGCTGGTCCGTGGGCCACACTTGGCAGAGCAAGGGATCTAGATTTTTCACCAAAGTGTTAGCATAAAGATATTGTCGTTAGTAAACTTTGCCAGCTTCTGAATTGTTCATAACTTTGACATTTTTATTAGTAATTTTTACTCTAGAATGTTGTGGGAAATTGCAATTCTTTCCTGTCAGATTAATATGGAATTATTTTACAGTAGGTAATGGGGACCAAAAACATGTACCTTGTGACAGAATATGCCAAAACTTGAGCTATTTTTTGGTAAGTAGTTTTTCTTAAATTTGAAATATCACTAATATTCAGAATGGAGTATTTTCTATTATTCTGCCTTTTTAAAAGTTGGTAACATGAATTTGAAATTTTTAAGCATTATAATATAGTAAAATACCCAGTAAGCTAAAAATATGGAATATAATTTATTCTCTTATATACTTATGATATTAAAGGCACTGCTTAATTTTCTCATCTGTGTTAGAAATTGGAGTCAGGGAGAAATGTTCAGTCATATTGGCAGGGAGATTTTCTTTCATCTTCCTTTTACTCTCCTTTTTAATAAATATTTATTGAGCTTTTACTATGTCCCAGGCATTGTGGTAGGTATGAAGGGATACAGTGGTGGCCTAAGTAACATAATCCCTACCATTATGGATCTTAAACAGTTTAGTAAGTCCTTAACTCTAGCTGTTAAACCTTGGGCAAGCCACTATATTTTCTGGGACTTCTTTTATTTCTAATAAGAAAGTATTTGAGTGGTTTCTCTATTCTAACCCTTAAAAACTATAGATATTTTATCCTAGCTTTCATCTTTTTTATTTTTACTCTGTGGAGTCATAGCACTATAGGTAGTCTAAATACTTTTGGTTTTTAACCTAATTTAATTCCAGAATTGTTTTTGTTTTTGTTTTTAAATATATTTTATTGATTTTTCACAGAGAGGAAGGGAGAGGGATAGAGAGCTAGAAACATTGATGAGAGAGATATATCGATCAGCTGCCTCCTGCTCAACCCCCCACCAGGGATATGCCCGCAACCAAGGTACATGCCCTTGACCGGAATCGAACCTGGGACCTTTCAGTCCACAGACCGACGCTCTTTCCAATGAGCCAAACCGGTTTCGGCCAGAATTGTTTTTTAAACGTATTTATTGAGGAACAGTTTATATACAATAAATTGCACATATTTTAATGTGTACAATTTTTAAAGTTTTACATATGTAAAAACAATCATTGTAGTCTCACTCTCAAAAGTTTCTTAGTGCCCTTTGTAATCTATCTTGTTCCACATCTCCACTAGGCAACCATCGATCTGGTTTTTAACTTTACAGATTAATTTGTGTCTAATAGAGTTGTTTATAAATGTGATACCATATGTGCTGTTTGTCAGGTTTCTCTCAGTATGATTATTTTTTAAGATTCTTTATATATTTTTTTTACTTATTTCAGAAGGAAGGGAGAGGGAGAAAGATAGAAACATCATAATGAGAGAGAATCATCGATCCCTGCCTCCTGCACATCCAACACTGAGGATCAAGCCCTCAAGCCAGGCATGTGCCGGGACCGGGAATCGAACTGTGACCTCCTGATTCATAGTTCGATGCTCAACCACTGAGCCATGCTGGACGGGATTTTTCTTTTTGTTGTAGTATAAACATATCATTTCTTTCTATTATTAGTAGATCTTATTGTATAAATATATACCTATTTGCTTACCCATTTATGTGTTGATAGACTTGAGTTTGCTTCAGTATTTGGCTATTTCACATGAATTGCAATGAATACCCATATGGAAGTCTTTAACTTAGAATCTACCTTCAAGTTATATGTAGCACTTCACAATATAACATAAGAACCTCTATTTGTATTGCTCTTTCTAGACTCTCAGCTCTGTCTCTATTTTTGTTGTTTTTGTTATCCTCACCTGAGGATATTTTTTCCATTGATATTTTCTTTAGAGAGAGTGGAAGGAGGGAGGGAGGGGGAAAGAGAGAGAGACATCGATGTGAGAGAGACACATGCATGTATTGGTGACCTCTCGCATGCCCGTGCCGGGGAGTCAAACCTGCAACCTCTAGGTGTGCAGGCCGATGTTCTACCCACTGAGGCACTGCGGCCAGGGCTCAGCTCTGTTTCTTCAACTCAAGGTCTTTGCTGGGCTCAGCCTGGATTTCCCCTCATTATGTTGTGGCCCACTCACTTTTTCCAACAATCACTCTTCTAGTTTGATTGATGTGCAGTTTCATAAACCAGTGTCTTGCATATTTTTCTCTTTTTTGTTTGTTGGGAGGAGAAGGTTGCTTTAGGTAGGATGGTAAGTTCACTTCCTATTACTTCATCTTGATTGAAAGCAGAAGTCTCCAGTCCTTTCAAAGATATCTTTAATTTTAGTTATTTTTTAAAAGGAGGAATTATAAATACACTTCTGTAGTTTTGAAAAAAATTTTGTAGTAAATTCAATTATTTTCTAATAGTATTTCAGGGAATATAGTTGGCTTCCCTCTGGCCTTAATCTGTGCACATTGAAAGGAAATTAATTAGAAGAAATATTTTAATACCGCTATTCGCCCTTTTTCTATAATAGAAGTGTCAACCAAATTCACGATCGACAATGACAGATGAAAATCGACACATGCAATTATTGTTTTTGTAGAATTGTCCTTTAAAGCTACCTCAGCCATTTATGGAATAAGATACAATCTAATTAACCAAACGAAAATAAACAACATAAACACCACAGTCTCATAATGAATGAATCATGCAGATGCAGTCCCAGCATGCCACTCAAATCACTCTTTTGCTATAAACCTAGTCAGATGCGGCAGGAAAACCAGATGGCACAGGAAACCTCTCTATGCAAAGAAAAAGCAGCTGAAGAGCATGGAAGGCCCTTCCTGAACATGTGGGACAGTTGGGACAGCCAGTGCCAGCAGCAGCAGAGAACTGGAAAGTGTCAAGCTGCTGGGAAGTTATGTACTGGATCAATTGGCGCCAGCGTGAGCTCTACATGTAACTAGTGCACGTTTTCGTGCATAGTGGGAGCGCAGCTCATTCCAGTCAGCCGAGTGGCTGTGGACCTGCCCTTGGAGCGGCTGCTCCTACTTGGGGAACACTGTTCATCCAGGTCAGTGGAGCCGCACTCCCCCTGTGGGAGCACATTGACCACCAGGGGGCAGCTCCTGCATTGAGCATCTGCCCCCTGGTCAGTACTTGTGGCCGCAAATGCTGGCATCATGGGAAACTAATTTAAATGGGAACCAGTGTCAAGACAGGGACAGATAACTTCTTGGAATCAGAACAACCTCTCCTTCTGTAGATCCTGTTAATACCTGCTGTCTGGGTCCAGGGTGTGGGTGAATGGGACTCTGGGTTGTCAGGGTGTGGACAGCAAACTGATCAATGGTCGATTCTGTGAGGAATGGGGTTCCTGCCTCCCTGCTGTTAGGGTCTGGGGTTCAGGTATCCGGCTCCCTCCTCCCTTCTATCAGAGTTTGGGGTGCGGGTGAATGGGATTCGGGGCTGTCAGAGTGCTGACAGCAAGGTCTGGGTCAGTGCTCGTCATAGCTACCAGCCGCTTGGTTGGTCCTTGCTTGTTTTGGTCATTATACGGTAACGGTCATTGGGCTTTTATTATAAACTGATGACCTGGCGAGCGAAATCGTGTGAGACTCAGGACACCAGTGCTTCTCGATGGATTGCCCCAAAGAGGAAGGCCAGAGAGCTGTGGGCCTCCAGGCCTCTTCCTCCGCTTACTCCTCCTCTTCCTCCTCTTTTTGTTCACATTCTCCTTCACCTCCTCCTCATCATAATGGCCTCTTCCCTCCCCTGTAGACCGTCTAGTACCTGGTACTGCCATCCCCCTATGCTACAGGTATCTCAGGCCTCTCCACCAAAGCTGCTCGGCTCTGGCTCCAGCTCTGGCTCAGGGTCTGGCTCGGTAACTTGAATGTCGATCTCCAGGCTTCCCCCAGCCACCTCCTCAGGAGAGAATGTTTCTAGGCTCTCCATAGAAGGGGCCCCTCCCATACCCAGACTTGAAATCAGGTTCCCAGTACAAACACCCAGTACCCAGGTGAAGTATCCTCGAGAATGACAGGGGGACAGCAGGTGCAAGTGCCCCACGGGACCATAGCACACAGGAGCAAAGGATTTTTAATAACCACCAGAGAGGCTTGCCCCAGTGATAGCGACCCATACCCATCTTGGTCTGGTGTGTGCTCCGTTCACCTGCTCCACCATCCCGCTGTGGCTGATGTTCTGCACTCTGCCTCCTGCTGCCAATACCTGCCATGTTCTGCACATGCCCCCTGGTGGTCTGCACACATCATAGCAACTGGTGGTCTATACACATCATAGCAACTGGTGCCATTCAGTCTATTTGCATATTAGAATTTTATATATATATATATATATATATATATATATATATATATATATATATATATATATTAGAGGCCTGATGCACAAAGATTTATGCAAGAACAGGCCTTCCTTCCCCTGGCTCCTGGCACCCATTTTGCTCCAGCCAGAGCTACCTTCTGCCTCTCACCTTGTGTCAATTTGTATTTTGCATATTCCCTCCTTATTGGCTGTGGGAGCCATCTTTGTTGTCACTTTGCATATTAAATCTTTATTAGATAGGATAGACCAGGGGCCCAGTGCATAAATTTCTGCACCTGAAAGGAACTGTAGGTTGTGAGGCTGCAGTGGGCACAAGGGCAGGACCCCAGCAGCAAGATAACCTACCGGCTGGAGTGTCTGCCCACTGGTGGTCAGTGTGCATCATAGTGACTGGTTGATAGGTCAGATACTTAGGATATTAGGTTTTTATATATATAGATATACTAAGATGCACCTAAACCTAAAGGAATGCTCATAATTTTGCTTTTAGTTGTCCAAAACCGAAAACACCTAAATGTCCACTAGCAGAATAGAGAAATACACTTATGTTTTTGAAGAATGGTGCTATATGAATCCCCTTTTATTTCAGATGAGTGAAAGGAGTGCATTCCCCAGGAGAGTGCACTTCTTTGTATTAACTCTTCATTTACACCCTGACAACTATGCAATCCTGGTTAAGTTATTTAAACTCCAAGTCTCAGTGGAGATATGCATTTATTTCATAGCCTGTTTACAAATGTTAAATTTTACATTTTATGGATATCTAGTGGCCAGTGCACAGAATTCATGCACATTGAAAGGGAATTAATTAGAGGAAATATTTTAATATTGCTATTTGCCCTTTCTCTATAATGAAAGTGTGAGAGATAAAAGGAAATGAGTACAATGTATATGAAAATAATACATAATTTTATTTATAAATAAATAACAAAATGATATAATAACAACAAACTCATGACATGAAAACAACATTGATGCAAATAATGACTGATAAAGTGATTAAACTTATTTCCTGCATTCAGAATAGGATTGAAAGTATCTCAGGTGGAAAGATAAAATCCATAATACCCAATTTGTGTGTCTTGTGCCCTTGTATTTTGTCTAGTGTTGTTGTCAATTACACTGTCGTCTCTGAGTCTCAATGCAATATCCGTTCCCTAGTCTTTTTCACCATGTGGAAAAAGAATAGGATATGTCATTTCATCTAATGTCAGAAACAAGATACTGTTTTGTTTCATTTTAGTGGCATTCAGATTATTGGGATCTGACGTATAATGAATGAGTAAGCCCCTTTCAAAAGGAGGTTCTCCATCTCCATTTCTGTATATGACAGCAACCTCAGTTCATGGGGAGAATTACTGTTATGATTGTATTTAATCATCATTTTTACTTCTGTGGGATTATACCTTTTGCTGCTGTTTCAAATTGGGCTTCCTTTTCTACCCCATGTAACATGTTAAACAATTTTGTTAATTCGTTTACTTCATACATGAGGTTGTTGATGTTGATCATGAGTCTTTCTGAGCAGCCCTGGTTTTCTGGTATTGCTAATCTTTTTACTTGTAGCTTCAGCTGTATCCAAAATATAGAGTTAAGTAAACTTTCGAGAAACAACATCCGAAGGATGTAAAGTTCCAGTACAATGATAAACTTTTCCATGTATTGTAAAACAGTATGGCCCATACCTTGATGGCGATGCAATAGTTGCACCCATGGAAGCAAAAGAACTATTTATGGATCGAGTATTTTCCATGAAATTTGTACTGTCAGAATCTTAGTTTGTCATTCATCTTTTTAAATATGCTGGGTAATCTGGAAAATGTATGTAATTTGGACAGACTCTCCCTTTGATACAACGTCCAGTAAAGTTCCCATCAGATGGTTTTTCATCAGAGAAATTTAGTGATAGGAAAAATTCACATCTAACAGTCATTCCAACCACAACTGTGTTTGAGAATTGCATCCTCGTGTACTCCATTTTCGCTGAAAAGGCAGTTCCTACCAGTATTGCTAGTACATGTTGATGATTGTTCTCTAGACTTATTCTGTCTTTGCCACCGCCTTCTTTCAACTTCAAAGGCATGTTGCTCTTCAGACATTTTCTGTCAATGATGCCAGTGTCTTTTGGCTTCAGAGTGATGTTTTTCCAATAGCTGCTCTTCAGATACATTGTCGCAGGCGTCGCCTTCTTTCAAGATGGTTGCTCTTCAGACATATTCTATCAATAATGTCAGCATCTTTCTGCTGCAGAGCTACGTTGTATCAACAGTTTTTCTCTGGACATAGTCCCACTTCTCTACTGCCACGGTCTGAGATACAGGTGAATGAGAGTCCTAGCAGTCAGGCCTTTGAGAGCTGTGTGACCAAAGGCTGATTCTCTGGGGGTGGGACTTCCTCCTACCTGTTGTCAGTTTCCACAGCTGGGATGAGGAAGCTGGGGCTCCAGAGGGAGCGATGCCCTCTAAGCCGCAAGCTTTCATGTCCTGCTGAACCCCACAGGTGGGCTTTGGCAGGGGCTGCCTGGGTCCCTGAGGCTTGGACCCAGATGCTGCTGGCCCGGATCCAAGCTGTGATCGCCCCCACCGCCAGCTGGTGGCATCAGGCGCTACCTGTGCCGACTGCATATGTAAATTTACACACCATCTTTGTTGGTTTAATTTGTATATCACTCCTGATTGGCTGTGGGCATAGCGGAGGTACAGTCAATTAGCGTCTTTCTCTTATTAGTATAGATGAATATAAGAGCTTATTAATATAAGGTGGTACTTGCTTGCTATTTAATTCATTATTTTGAACAGGCCACTTTTAATGTAAATACCAGTTTGTATAATGCCCTATAAAGCTGCTACTGGAGTTGTGCAGTGTGAGAGAGTAGAATCTCTTTTTCTTCTGTCATGGTAACCTGTAATGTTCTACATAGTGGCTGCTCTAATGACAAAGAGCAGAATTCCTAGCTGATCCTTGACCACATGTAGCTTGAGCAAGTAAACAAATTTTGTCTTCAACAACTAAGCTATTGTCTTCTTTGCTGTTCTGACGTAACCTAGCCCATCTAGACTGCTATAGATAGGACATGTACTCACCATCCCACTGTCTCACACCCAGGTCATTTCACTAATTTACATAACCTACCAGACCCTGTGGGCATGTGACTTTGTAAAGGTGCTTTACAAAATGCTGTCTTAATGAAGTTTATTGCACCTATACCAAATTATGTGATAATTATTTGTCTGATAGAATGCTTTTAATTATGCCTTTCAGTGTAATGAAGTATGCTAGATTTTTAGTATAAAAAATTCATAGGTAATCTTTCCCTGAATAGTAATTCTTTTAGATGCTTTGATGCTTTCTTTACTGTGTGCATGATCTAGCTTACTTTTAATATGAAGGAAGTAATGTTGCTCAGACTTATAACTGAATGCTTTTTAATAGTATTTTTTTTAAATTTTATTTTATTAAGGTATTTTCTGTGTACATAGTTTACCATTGCCACCCCACCCCACCTCCCATTTATGCCCTCCCTCCCCAGAGTTCTGTGTTCATTGGTTGTACTTATGTTCATGCATACCAGTCCCTCGGTTGTTCTCCTATCTCCCCCCAGGTCTCCTTCCCCTCCCCGCTGTCATTTGGCAGTCTGTTTGTTTTATGGTGACTATCTCAGGACCCTATGAATAGAGTCCGCTCCTCCTCTGGTTTTCACTGTCCCTTCCCCTGGGTCCCACTGCTTCCCCTAGGACACACGGCTCGCCCGGGGCACATTGCACCCTGGGACACTCGGCTCACCCGGGGCACTCGGCCCCATGGGACACTCGGCTCACCCGGGGCACTCGGCCCCCTGGGACACTCGGCCCCCTGGGACACTCGGCTCACCCGGGGCACTCGGCCCCATGGGACTCAAGGCTCACCCGGGACACTTGGCCCCCTGGGACACTCGGCTCACCCGGGGCACTCGGCCCAATGGGACACTCGGCTCACCCGTGGCACTCGGCCCCATGGGACACTCGGTTCACCCGGGGCACTTGGCCCCCTGGGACACACGGCTCACCCGGGACATCCTTCCCCTTTGGGGGATACGACTTAACCGGGGCACATGGCCCCCTGGGACACTCGGCTCACCGGGGGCTCTCGGCCCCATGAGACACTCGGCTCACCCGGGGCACTCGGCCCCCTGGGACACTCGGCTCACCCGGGGCACTCAGCCCCGTGGGACACTCGGCTCACCCGGGGCACTCGGCCCCGTGGGACACTCGGCTCACCCGGGGCACTCGGCCCCCTGGGACACACGGCTCACCCGGGGCACTCGGCCCCCTGGGACACACGGCTCACCTGGGACACCCTTCCCCTTTGGGGGATATGGCTTACCCGGGGCACATGGCCCCCTGGGACACTTGGCTCACCCGGGGCACTCGGCCCCCTGGGACACTCGGCTCACCCAGGGCACTCGGCCCCCTGGGACACACGGCTCACCCGGGATCCCCTTCCCCTTTGGGGGGTACGGTTCACCCGGGGCACATGGCCCCCTGGGACACTCGGCTCACCCGGGGCACTCGGCCCCCTGGGACACTCGGCTCACCCGGGGCACACGGCCCCATGGGACTCAAGGCTCACCCGGGACACTTGGCCCCCTGGGACACTCAGCTCACCCGGGGCACTCGGCCCAATGGGACACTCGGCTCACCCGTGGCACTCGGCCCCATGGGACACTCGGTTCACCCGGGGCACTTGGCCCCCTGGGACACACGGCTCACCCGGGACATCCTTCCCCTTTGGGGGATACGGCTTAACCGGGGCACATGGCCCCCTGGGACACTCGGCTCACCGGGGGCTCTCGGCCCCATGAGACACTCGGCTCACCCGGGGCACTCGGCCCCATGGGACACTCGGCTCACCCGGGGCACTCGGCCCCCTGGGACACTCGGCTCACCCGGGGCACTCGGCCCCGTGGGACACTCGGCTCACCCGGGGCACTTGGCCCCGTGGGACACTCGGCTCACCCGGGGCACTCGGCCCCCTGGGACACACGGCTCACCCGGGGCACTCGGCCCCCTGGGATACACGGCTCACCTGGGACACCCTTCCCCTTTGGGGGATATGGCTTACCCGGGGCACATGGCCCCCTGGGACACTCGGCTCACCCGGGGCACTCGGCCCCCTGGGACACTCGGCTCACCCAGGGCACTCGGCCCCCTGGGACACACGGCTCACCCGGGATCCCCTTCCCCTTTGGGGGGTACGGTTCACCCGGGGCACATGGCCCCCTGGGACACTCGGCTCACCCGGGGCACTTGGCCCCCTGGGACACTCGGCTCACCCGGGGCACTCGGCCCCCTGGGACACTCGGCTCACCCAGGGCACTCGGCCCCCTGGGACACACGGCTCACCCGGGATCCCCTTCCCCTTTGGGGGGTACGGGTCACCCGGGGCACATGGCCCCCTGGGACACTCGGCTCACCCGGGGCACTCGGCCCCCTGGGACACTCGGCTCACCCGGGGCACTCGGCCCCCTGGGACACTCGGCTCACCCAGGGCACTCGGCCCCCTGGGACACACGGCTCACCCGGGATCCCCTTCCCCTTTGGGGGGTACGGTTCACCCGGGGCACATGGCCCCCTGGGACACTCGGCTCACCCGGGGCACTCGGCCCCCTGGGACACTTGGCTCACCCGGGGCACACGGCCCCTCTAGGGTGTTGGGGTCGCATATTGGAGGCGCCGCGCAAGCTTCTTGCTAGCATGGCGGGCAGGCTGGGACAGCTGCAGTTGGGCTGAGATGGTTGCAGGCGGGGGGACCACCTTCAAAGGTGTCTCGTTCGGTGTGGGGGCGGAGCAGCTGCAGACATGGAGGCTAAGTTCTGAGGTCGCCCACTCCCTGAGCCCAAGGCGTGGTGAGCTCTGTTCTTGGTGGATTTCTTTTATTCTCGGCGGCAGTGGCGGGTGGCGGTGCCAGGTGCAATATTGATGGTCGCTCCTGTGGTTCAATTACCACTCTAGTTTTAAAGTTCACATGGCGGCGGTGGTGAGAGCTTCAGCTTGGCCATGTGGCATCGGAGGATGGGCTCGCCTGGGTGGGCAATGGAAGGCCCCGTGCCATTTCCTCACCAGCGTGCTCCTTTTCCCTCCCAGCATGATGGGTGTGCTGGGAAGATTGTGGGCGGGCTGTGATGGCTGCATGGGGAGAGTCTGCCCTCAATGGTGTCTTCTTTGTTGCGGATGTGGAGCTGCTGTGGATGCAGAGGCTAACCTCTGAAGCCACACTCTCTATGAGCCTGGTGTGTAGTGAGCTCTGATTTTGGTGGACTCCCATTCTTGGGTGCGACGGTGGGTGCGGCAGCGATGGTAGCTCCTGTGGGTCAATTTCCCATGTAGTTTTAAAATCCGCATGGTGGTAGTGTCTGATGCTTTGGCCTGGCCATGTGCAGCGGAGAGAGGATTCTCCGGGTCTGCCAATGGAAGTCGCAGCGCCAGCACAGCGCGCGCGAAGGCCTGGCAGAGCAGGCCGCGGGCGGTGCTGGAGAGTCCCCGCGATGTCTTAGTCTTTCAGACTTAGTGGAACGCTTCCCCTGAGCCAGGAGAAGCAGCACCACCACAAATATTGGCCAGCTCAGTGCTGCCCCTCTACAGGTGGCAGTAGGGGCATCCTCACCTTGGTAGGCCTTTGCTCTTGGAGGTCTTAACCAGTGGAAGGCAGTACGGTACAGAACTGCCCCACCTTCTCAGTCCTCCGCTAATAGTATTTTTTTAAAAAATAAATAAGCACTGGTAAAAAGTACTGAAGGGAAAGCTTTTTTTATACTATGGCAACTATTAATAAAAATGTTCACATAAACTTGTTATTTTGAGTCTCTTATTTTTTTTATCTGTTTCCATTTTTATTTGCATAACACTAGAGGCCCAGTGTATGAAAATTAATGCACTGGAGAGGGGGGTCCCTCAGCCTGCCTCCCTGTCTCACAGTCCGAGAGCCCTCAGAAGCAGGAGGCAACCAGGTGATCAGGGAAAGCTGACACTGGGTCACACCTCTGCTGCTGCCACTTCAGGCAGCGCAAGCGTGGGCTGGCCCTGGTTACCTGCGCCTCAGGCAGCCTTCAGGCAGCCTTGGGTGGCTGGGAAGCCGCCATCCAAAGCTTGCCTGCACCATCTGAGGCTTGCCTGGGCCTCGGGCTGACCCTGGGGGGCGGCTGGGGGACTCTAGAGGCAGGTACTCTGGAGGCAGGGGCTGAGGGGCTGGGCATCACTATCTTTGAGGGCAGGAAGTCAATAAGCATATTCCTTTATTGGCTGTGGGTGGCAACTTGAGGGTCAATTTGCAAATTCCCACTTTATTAGAAAGGATGATTGTTGAATAACATGCAATTAAGTCAGCTTTTTGCTTCATAGCCTAGCATTTTTTAAAGTCAGTTTTGTGATAAATAACCCTCTGACATCACAGCCTGTTGCTATGAGAATAGAACATTAAAAAAATTGGTAGCACAAATTCATTTAACAGGGTAGCTCAGGATAAATTTAAAGGAAAAGAGGCCAAGTTATAATTTCCGTTTTTCAAGTACTGAGTTGGCCCCTTTAATTCCTAAAGATAACTCACAAATATGAAATTTGAAAACTTATGTCTTTAGGAAACATTTTCACTGAAACCAATTAAAGTTCTTCCTAACGCGGGTCTAGTATACTTGTCAGGAAAAGGGTTGTGAAGTCAATGAAGCTTCAAGTGATGCACAGGCCTTTCCAGTCAGGTTCAAATGTGGGTCCTCAGGGTATAACCTATAAACCTTAAAGATAAGTTATCTGGGCTTCCTGCTGAGGACACTCTGGGAGCTAGGTGATTGCTCAAGTCTTTTTCAGTCCAGGCACATGGGTTCATGAACAATACAATTCCCCTTAAAAACTTAGGAGACTTTGTGATATATTTACTTTTAATTTCATATTCTAAATTTCACATTCTAATTCTTTTCTATATGTAATTATCAATAATGATTTCTTTGCTTCCTCAGACAAATTTCCGTTTGATGCTATCTGAAGCAATAGGCTTGGATAGCAAAGTTAAAACCTTTAATCTGATTTTTACAAAATTATTTTCACTTTACACTATTACCCTCCCTCTATCTATTTTCCGTACAGTTAAAAGTTTTATTAGGCTCATGGTCTACCTTCTACTTCTCATGGAGGACAGTTTTACTGAATATTTTACCAGGTTGCAGTAGAGCTCTCCAGCTAACCAGCCTGTACTAAAGTTTTTTGTGTGTTTTTTTCCCTGCCTACTTATTCTGTACAACATATTTTAAGTTTCTGTACGGCAGCACTGTCCTTCCAAAAATTAATATTTATAACCGTGTGGTATTCAGGACTGTCATTTCCAAAACATGTCTGGATTCTCCCTTTTGGCACATGGGATTATACTTCTTTGCTCTTTTTTTTTTTTTTTTTTTTTTTTTAGGTTTTCATTTATTTTTAGAAAGAGAGAAAGGGAGAGGGAGAGATAGAAATATCGATGAGAAACATCATCCATGGGCTGTCTCCTGCATGACTCCTACATGTGCCCTGACCAGGAATTGAACTGTGACCTCTTGGTTCCTAGGTCGATGCTCAACCACTGAGCCCTATTGGCTGGGCTTCTTTACTCTTTTTAAAGATAGGCATGGGCATTTGACTTAAGGTCTTTGAGATGTAAGTAGAAATGATGTATTACATACCAGTATGCACAAAAACCTTACAATGTATAATCATGATTTTTCCCCACTGGTGTGATGATCATGGAAGCCTAAGTCACGGTGAAATTTCATCAGTTCCCTGGGTAGCTGTGAGTATAATCTTCTGGTTGGCATATCATAAGAAATAAATTTTTGTTATAAGATTGAGATTTTGGTGTCATTTGTTATTTTAACATAGGTACTCCTGACAAATAGGACATTAAAAAATTGGTAGCACAAATTCATTTAACAGGGTAGCTCAGGATAAATTTAAAGAAAAAGAGGCCAAGTTATGTCAAGGTATGTCAAAGGTATAGTCAAGGTATATCAAATGTTACAATAATCCCCCAAATTTCACTGTTTTTATTTCTCCTTCATTTGACCGTTCAATCTAGTATTTGGCAGTCAGTCTTCCATATGATGATTCAGCATCTAGACCTCTTCTATTTCGTGGCTTCACTATTCTCTGAAATGACAGAATTCTCTCCTGAATTATTTTGAATCTGGCTGATTGGCTGATAAAGGGTGGGAAATGTAATGTGTCTCTAAAATAAGAAAGAATGCATTTAGAACACACAGCACTCTCTGACTCAGAAACCTAGAGCTCCATTGAACGAAACTGTGGGCCACTCAGGCTTTGACTTGCTTTTACTTGTGCAGTTTGCTTTTACTTGTGCAAACACTTGCTGTGTGTGCAGGGGTGGCTGCCCTAGGTTTAATGGTCTACCCTCACAGATCATTCAATAAGGAACAAAATTCTGCATTTTCATTTTGCTCAGGGCCGTACAAGTTATGTTACTGGTTGTAGGTGTAGGTTATACCAGAAGGATGTGCGGATGGAAGCTTTAGCTATATAGTATAGAATGTGGAAGAGTTCATGAAGAATGTCTGAGAATTCTCTTGTTTAGCCCATAGGGAGAAAATATCTTAAAAACATTTGTGTGGTTTTCTGCACATTCTTACTCATGATCTTTAAAGTCAGTGCCAGTCTCACATGTGCCCTGGGTGAGCCGTGTGTCCCAGGGGGCCGTGTGCTCTGGGTGAGCTGTGTGCCCCAGGGGGCCATGTGCGCTGGGTAAGCCAGGTGCTCCAGAGGGACCGTGTATCCCGGGAGAGCCGTGTGCCCCGGGGGAGACATGTGCCCCGGGGAAGCAGTGGGACCCGGGAGGAGGGGCGGTGTGAACCAGAGGAGGAGCGGATTCTATTCGTGTGGTCCTGAGATAGTCACCATAAAACAAGCAGACTGCCAAATGAGGAAAGGATTCTATTCATGGGGTCCTGAGATAGTCACCATAAAACAAGCACACTGTTAAATGACAGCGGGGAGGGGAAGGAGACCTGGGGGGAGATAAGAGTACAACCAAAGGACTGGTATGCATGCATATAAGTACAACCAATGAACACAGAACTCTGGGGAGGGAGGGCTTGAATGGGAGAGAGGGGCAATGGTAAGCTATGTACACATATAATACCGTAATAAATTTTAAAAAAATTTTTAAAAAAGAAATTAAAAAAAAGTCAGTGCCAGTCTCATTACCTCAATGACTGACTGTAAAATCAGAAAGGAAAAAGTTGTTAATTTTTTGTTTTGTTTTGTTTACTATAAAACTATACTTTGAAACCCCTTGTTATTTAAAAAATGCAATTGAAAGCCAAAATGTTTGATTCTCACGAGCCACATTTCTTTGGAGATGAGAAGGCTCTTGCAAGTTAAATCACAGGCCCTGCCCTAGCCAGTTTTGCTCAGTGAACAGAGCGTCAGCTTGTGGACCAAAGGGTCCAGGTAAGATTCTGGTCAAGGGTTCATACCTCGGTTTCAGGCTCCTCCCTGGCCTGGGTCCTGGTCAGGGCCCATGTTTCTCTCTTCCACTCCCTTCTTCTCTGAAATCAATAAAAATATATTAAAATTTAAAAAAAGTACAGGCCCTGAAAGAAACAGAGCATACCTTTATGCCCTAACAACTGAATGTTATCTTGGCTAGGAAGGGGTTCAAATTGGATAGGGCTCAAACTTGGCAGAGATCTCTGTGAAGCTACAGATGAGGGAGTAGATCTGCAAAAGAACACATGGACAAGAGCAGACTCAGCATTAAGAAATGCCAATGTTGCTATTGCCAGTGACCACAGCCGTATTCAGTGACCACAGCTGAATAAATAAGACAATTTGCAGATCATTTACTCTCTTTCTAGGAATCATTGCCTCTGCTGCAGTCCGGTGAGCTAATCTGCTTTGTGCTGCATAGTGAGAGACTTCAGTAACTGCCCACATGTCACCTTTGGATTTCCAAACAAGTAATGCCTAACTATAACCTAAGAATTTGCTGAGTCTCATTCAAACTGGCCTGTATAGACACTTGGTTAAGATCCCTGGAAACGAAGGCAGGGCCACTGACATTTAATAAAGGCACCGGTAGTAGTGATAGGAAAGGAAAGCCCATTGCCAGAACTTGAGTGGGAATGGAAAACAGTAAGTCACCTCTTTTACATGTCCCCTTCTTTGCAACTCCATCCTTTGATTCTGTGAATAACCTTAAATAAACTCTTTCTAGACTAGAAGAACTTGATTTTTGTAGGGTGTACCCCAGGGATTCCAGCTGATACATAATTATATACCCCTTAGCAGTTAGTTTTGATAACACATTCACATTTACTATTTTTTCAACAATACTGTACTAAGGCATATATTTTATTATGTTATATAGAAGGTAAGACATATTTTATTCAAGGTTGCAAAACTTTAAAAGGCAAATCCATCAATCTTAAAGTTTTTACTTTAAGAAACCTTTTCCACAATGCCGTCTTTAAATTATTTTTCGGAAAGTGTGAAAAAAACAACACCCATATAAGTCTAAGACTATGAAAATTCTTAAAACAACACATCTGTCCTAGCCAGTCTGGCTCTGTGGATAGAGCATCAGCCTGCAGACTGAAGGGTACCAGGTTCGATTCCAATCAAGGGCACATGCCTGGGTTGTGGGCTCAATCCCCAGGGGGAAGCCAATGATTCCCTCTCATCATTGATGTTTCTACCTCTCTCTTCCTCTTCCTTTTTCTCTGAAGTGAATAAAAATATTTTAAGAGGAAAAAAAAAACAACCCCAAAACCAAAAGCACCTAAACACAAACTGCACTCACTTGGTCCTACCTCTCATCTAAAAACAGTTTTCCTCTGCAGCAAGTCATCAATACACTGTACTCTACCAGTAGTAATTTGAGTCTGTGAACTACTTTTCCTCGTTTGGGGTATATATTCATATGCTGCAAGGAAAATCAGGTATCAGGCAGTAATTCTTAGTCCTCCTGGTAAGGGTTCAGCTTTGTTGTTGGGCACTTGATATACAAGACAATGCTTGCTATCTATGATCCCACATCCAGAATTTTATGACTTCTGACCTTCCCAAAGGCACCCAACAGAGGTGGCTTTCTTGAGTTACTACTCTTTCTTCCTGTACTCTACTACTTTTTTTTATATTTTATTTCTATTCACTTTGACTTTTTAAAAATGAACTATTTTAGAATACTTTTAGGTTTACAGAAAAGTTGCAATGATAATACACAAAGTTACCATATATTTCACACCCAGCTTCCCTTATTAACATCTTACATATGTATGATACAGTACTCACAATTCATGAACCAACAATGATGATAAAGTATGATGATGACTATTAATAAGACTCCATTTATTGAGAGGGACTGGTAAAGTTCTAGAAGAAAAAGCGGATTGAAAGATCATTTTTATTCACATGGAGAATACAATGTGTCAATGTGAAGTATAAGCAGATACCAATCTTATAATTTTCCCTACTTCCTTTTAAAACTGCTCTGTGAACTCATTCTTCCCTGGATCTTCAATAAAATTGCATTCCAATCCCATACTATTGTGGGCTGTATTTATCTTTATTTAGTGCCTGTCTTTTCCCATTTCTGGGTGTCTTCTTGGTGAAAAATAATATCCTGTTTGTGTGCTGATGAGCACCAGATAAGATTAAAGCCACAAAACCCAGCATTTCTATACTGTTCACAGGCAGTGATGCTATCAATAGGCCCCTTCGGTGAGCATGATTAGGGTGATGGTGTGCTCCATTTTGAGAATGAAGGTGTGGTGGTGACAGTAGGTATTGATCAGAGAAAACAATAAAGGAAATTATCTATATCACTGAAAACACCATCCCTTTATAATCATTGACTAGCATAGATTTTTTGACCCTATTCTTTGTTCCCTACTGCATATGGGCTGCATATACTTCCCTCTCCAGACGGTAAACTTGATGAATGCAAGTGTCATACCTGTCTTTTATATCCCTCAACCAAAAAACTTCCTAATTTTAAGTGATCATTAAATACTGTTTGAATAATAGACTGAAAGAATGTAACACGCTCCACTGTCCCTACGTACAGATGGTATATATATATTTGATTTTATTCAGATTTGAAATTTTGGTCTCATGCATTTTTAATTGAGTTGAAGGATTACAGTAGCATTTGGAACAACCTTCTTTTGGTTGTAAGTATCAGAACTGCATATGCCAAACGGTGAGTTTTAATGGCTCCTGTAACTGGTATTTTCAGGGCATATCATGGACTCAGGCCCTATACCATAAAATCATTTGTTTTTGTTCTTTTGTTTTTCTACTTGATTCTGGTCTTTTCTGAGTTTTGGTTTATTCTTGCATCCTCTCAGGTTCAAGTCCATAGGAAATAAGTTGATTCCTGATGGTTCAGTTTCATGTCATTGGTGTTGATCGGCCTGGTTTGGATCCTATGTCCTTCTGAACCAATTAATGGCACTAAGGAAATAGGATATTCTGATTGTCCAAATGAGAGGGTCCAGGTGAAAGTCATCTCACTAGAACCACATGGGCTGTTACTGAATTTAAAGACTTTCTCTATAATCTCACTTTTATTTACAGATGTTAACTTACTTTACATATATATTGACTAAAACGACTTTCTGCTATATAACCTTTATATGCAACAACCTTTATTTATAAACAATATTTTCTCTGAAGTGAAGGTGGAGTCAATACAAGTATTTAGGGTAAAAGTTTGAGGGAAGATCCCTTATAAATGCTTCCCAAATTCCTCTTTGCTAGATCAGTGACTGTCTTCTGTTTCTTATGTGACAGGAGAGAAATGGTAAAGCTAAGTTTTAACAAGGCAAAGACGTGAGGGACAATGAAGGGGTCTGCCAGCCCGCCCCAAAAGAAAATGTGCATGTAAAGAAGTAAAAACGAAGTGAGGTTACCGAATGGGAGAGCTCAGAAGTGAAATTTGGTTTACTTTACCAAGTTATTTTTCAGGCCAAAGCATCACTGGCTTCATAGAACATCTTGGAGGAGGTGACTTACCAGCATTCGGGGGAATTGAAAACCCTGGATCACCAAGGCGGTCCGAGGGTCCACAGAGCCGCCCCCCGCCCCGGCCCGGTACTGGGCATCATTCAGACAGTGAAGCTGCTACGGCCCTGACACCGGAGCCACGCCCCTCCCGGCGGCCAGCGCCGCGCTGCGTCACTTCCGGCCACCGGCGAGGCGCATCCGGGTCAGCCTGAGCCTCCTGCTCCCGGAGTCTGAGACTGGTGGCGGAGCCGCGCCGTCCGCGCTCTCCCTGGCCGGAGTGGCGGAGCCGCAGTGTCCCCCGGCGAGGAGCGACCCGCTGCCCCGAGCAGAGGAAGACCGGGAGGGGACGTGGGAGCGGCCGGCGGCCGGGCTGGGAGGCTGCGGGGCGGGCTGGAGCCTCTGCTACTACGCCTGCTGCTGTCTCTGGGACCCGGGGGCCGGCGCTGAGGAGCCCTCGGCGGACAGCGACCCCCTCCCCCGGCTCCCCTGCCCGCCCTGCCGGGGAGGGCGGAAGATGCCGGTGAAGAAGAAGAGAAAATCCCCCGGCGTGGCAGCGGCAGTAGCGGAAGACGGAGGCCTCAAAAAGTGTAAAATCTCCAGGTACCACCTCCCCCCGGCCCCCCCCCCCCCAACCCTTCAGTCTTTCTCCTCCGCTGGGCGGCCCGAGGAGAAGGAGGCGGGTCCGGCCTCCCCGGCTCGAGCTGGGGAGAGGCCTCCCCCCGACCCCCAACCCCGACACATCTTCGTGGTAGGCGCCGATGGCCGCGAGTCCGCGCCGGACTCCCCTCGCGTTGGGTGCGGGTGCTCCGGGGACCTGCGTGCCCCGGAGGGTGGGGACACGGGTGCGCACGTCTGCTGCGCTCCTTCTCCCTCCCCCGCGGTCCCAACCCCTCCTCCGCCTTCTTTCCCAACTGATCCGCGGCAGGGGCGCGTCTAGAATGTCTTTGTAGAGTGAAGAAAGGAGCAAAACGGGAAAAAAATCTCGACCTGCCAACTGCCCAGGGAATGATAAGGAGGGAAACCCCCCATGCCGCGGTTGGCCTCCAGATGCGGCGGTCTGACCCGGAGGACCCCGGCCGGAGGCCGTGTAACAGCTGAAGCCCCCTTTTCCGGAAGTGTAGTGCCTCCACCTGCGCCAAAGGGGGAAGCCCCCGCGTGCGTTTTGTTTTCTAGCCTCCAGGATGCTGCCCGCTCTCAATGTAAATGTTAATAATTGAGAGCTGTTGTACTCTGTCCTCTTGGAGAAAAAGAGAACAAAGCAGAGCTGTAAGTTGTAGTTCTTTGATCCCCTTGTAACATGTCATTGAGGCATCACCGCAACATTATATAAAGCAAAAGATTTATTGCCATTTATAGGTGTGAGGGAGTGGGTTTTTTTTTTTTTAATTCTTATGGAGTGTCTGATTGTACCTGTGGTTGGCACTTGATGTGACAACTTAAGATGCTACTATTAAAAGAAGACTGTAGCCAGCATTATAAAGGCGAGAGATAATAGAACTCTCCTTAGTTATGCTTAAAATATGAGGTAGGTAACTTATTTAGTCCGCATCTTTTTCTGATTGGTTCAGTTTTTTTTTTTTTTCCTTCATTAAGCTGTTTGGGAAAACAGAGCCTAAGTATATTTCTTGGGCTATTACTGTGAAAGATGATTTTTTTTTTTTATACCTCTTGGTAACTCATACTAGAATTTGACATGGTTACTCCGCTAGTTCAATTTTTATAGACCATGCAAATTACTAATAGTTCTGTATTATTCTTAACTTGTAGGTACCTTAAGTATATAATGTATCAAAATGATTTAAAGTAATTACTTAAAAAAGCTAAGCAGTCATTATAACTCAAGTGATACTTTGCTCTATCAACTTAAACTTTTAAATATGGTACCCTTATTTTACATTAGTCAGTTGCAGAAATTACAGCATTTCTATGTCGTTGTGGTAGTGTAACTATTTTACCTCCTCAAGAAAAGGTTCTCTGAAGTTCATTATATCCTAGAGGCCATTTATGAACTTACTAACCTTAAGTGATTTTATGGAAAAAGAAAAAAAATGAGATTAAATAGCTTTGGCCCAATTATTTGTATTAATGTTATCCTTATGGATTTTTGGTGGTTGTTTTTTAATCTGTAGGATTTAATTATATCCTTAGGTCCTAAATCGTCTTTTATCTTTAAATATGTACTTAAACTTGGTAGATGATAAACAACCCTAAATATATATGAAATATTGGTAAATTAATTATCAAAATATACTTTGTAAGATTTTGTTTTCAAATGTATAACCATTATACAAAAATATGGTTTCCATGCAATTCAGAAGAATCATTATAAAGATTAATAATTTCCAACTACTAGTCCTGCATTGAGACCATTAGGTTGAACTTCTGTGTGGTCTTGAAATCTGGGGAATTAGTTTTTGTTGATATTTTTGGAATTTGATAGTGAGCAAAGTAGCATTTGGGTTTTGTTAGCCATACATTTTTATGTATAGACTACTGTATCAAATTATAAATACTTAACTCTATTTTTCCCCCATTACACTAGCTGTAAAAAAAAAAATACTTTGTTTAGTTTGAATTGACATAGTTGGTATTGAACTTAGCTTTTCACTACAAGTTGAGACTATAAAATTCTTAGGCATTTGTGTGTTTTCTAAGCTATTGCAGATCCCAACCCCCTGCTAGACTAATAAGTGGAGAGGAACATTTTTCAAGCAAGAAGTGCCTGGCTTGGTTTTATGAGTATGCAGGTAATGAAATTAATATAAGAAGATATCAGTCACATGCTTTAAAAAATTTTTTGGGGGTGTTCATTCATTTAACAAACTATTTATTTCAGGCCTGCTGTGTTTTAGTGCTGTGTGCTGGGATCAGGGTCAAGACTGAGGATTGTGGGTAGGCTAAGAATTTTAGGGTGTCTTTAAATATATACTTCAGTATATATTTAGAGAGAGGGGTGAAATTCATTTTCTATAAATACAATTTGTAAACAGATTTACTTCCTGGTTTATATCCATTAGTGAAAATAGAGTTGATATTCTGGAAAACAAAGTATGTAATAAAACATTTTATATTATACATAGTTTTTGTTTTTCTTTTCAATATTCTTTTGAAATTTTTCTGAACCAGAAACTGAAATTTTCTGAAACGTATGGGAGACATAGTAAAAGATTTAAAACTCAGACATGTCATTGCACAACACACCCTTTAATAGTAGCTATTTAGCTACTAACTTCTAGGAAAGATGCAAAATGAATAAAAATAAACAGAATGATAAATGTCATATTAGGAAGATGCACTGTGAAATTTTATAGGAGGAATATGTAACCCAGCCTTGAAATACCAGGGAAGGCTTCTTGAGGAAGCTAATTCAAACTAAATCCTGTAGTGGTAGATATAAAGCTTAGGGTGGCGTGAAAGTCAAAGGCAGGGATGAAGCTGAAGAGTTAAGCAAATATATAAAAAATAATACTTTGTTTCCCACTTATTACTACTTTAAAAAATACATTTTTTAATTGATTTCAGAGAGGAAGGAAGAGGGAAAGAGATAGAAACATCAATGATGAAAGAGAATCACTGATCAGCTGTCTCCTGCATGCCCGCTACCAGGAATGGAGCCTGTAACTTAAGCATGTGCCCTGACTGGGTATCGAACCATGACCTGATTCATAGGTCAACACTCAACCACTGAGCCGTATCAGCTGGGCTATTCTAACTTCTTTATAAGCAGATATGAAAATTCTTTCCCATTAGAATTTTTTCGTCTTTTGAAATTACTGGTTTTAAAGCGCCCCTCCCCCCTTTTTTCTTTCTCTTACCTGCCTCCCTGTTCCCCCCTCTTTTATCATTCTCATTCTCAGAGTGTTTGTTTAAAATAAAGCAGTGTATATGTAGTCATTGTGTTATATGTAGTGTAATCAAGTTAAGGCTTCAAGTGAACTCTGAACTTGAGATGTAAGTTTAGACTGAGGGTGGGGGGCAGTAACTTCACTCTTGGGATCAGCTGAGTGATCTCAAAAGCATAATTTAAAAATTGTTTAGAAACAGAACAGATTCTTTCTAGACCAGAAAAACTGCTATTACTGGCATCCCAAGACAACCACTAACCCAAATTAAATGAAGGAAATTCATTTGATTACTGACCTCCATTTAAAATGTTGACCCATTATTCAAAATGCCATTTTATTATGCATGATATGGAATCAAAAGGTCACTCATTTTACTTATAAAAGTTACTATATATTATAAAATTATTTGATTATTTTCTTCTTTCATGCTTACTTGTTTTACCTCTTGTAAACTTTCCTGTTTAGCATAAGACTCCAGTTAAACATTTATTTCCTATATTAGCATTTTTGTAATAGCACAATACTTGCTGTCTTTATTTCAAAAATTATGCTAATTATGTAGCTTTTCCTAGTGACCATTTTGCTAAATACGCAGTGTTAGCCCTGTTTTATAGATGAGAAAACTAATGCTTAGATTAAGTAATTTGCTTAAGATCATGCAATGATGAGCCAAAATGCAAACCTAGGTTATTTTGATTGTAGATTCTATGCTTTTAACTACTACTTTCTCATGTTTGTTTTTTATTTATTTTATAATATATTTTATTGATTTTTTACAGAGAGGAAGGGAGAGGGATAGAAAGCTAGAAACATCGATGAGCGAGAAGCATTGATCAGCTGCCTCCTGCACACCCCCTACCAGGGATGTGCCCGCAACCAATTTACACGCCCTTGGCCGGAATCAAACCTGGGACCTTTCAGTCCATAGACCGATGCTCTATCCACTGAGCCAAACCGGTTTTGGCTGTTTGTTTTTTTAATATATATATGGCAACTAATTTTCCTATTGCAAAGAAAATATTAGCAAGTACACTTGAAGTTAACTTCTGTCATTCATGGAATGATTCATTCAGTAAACATTTTTTGAGCACTTGTGTATCAGGCCCTCTCTACGTGCTGGGAATGTAATAGTGAACAAGTAAAGATAGGCCCTTGTCCTTGGGGGGACTTGCCTTCTAGTGGGGAGTCAGACAGTAAATAGGTAAGTAGGCAAGATAATGACAGATTTTGGAGGGTTATAAAGGTAATATGGGAAGGTTCAGGGATAGAAAGTAGGAACTTTGGATTTTCAAATAGAGTGATTAGGAAAGGCCTCTCCAGAGGTTATAATAGGCAGAGAACCAGTTGACAAGGAGGAACCAGTTATTAGTCCAATAAACAGTTACTGTTCCATCATAAAATGGGAGCTTTGCTTATTAAAATAGAAACAATAATTGCCTATTGAGGTAACACATGTAAAACTCTTAGTCCAGTAACTGGTACATAATTAGAATTCAATAAATGTTAGTTATTATTAAAAGAGTAATAGTATAGAGCATCAGATTTACTGGTTGTATGTTTGCAATACAGTTCCAAAATTACCAGTGTAGTTCCTATGTAGCTCATGTAGAAGGTGCTGTGCCATTCATTTAGTATAGTGTTTTTCCTGATCTGCTGTGGCTGACATGGTTTTATACCTACATACGTAGCCAGAATAATTTCTTTATGGTTATTAAAATATTTCACCAGTAATTTTATTAACATAATATCAATACATTATATTTGATAAGCCTGATGGTTTTGCCCTTTCATAAGATCTCTCATCTTGACTGATATTTAAATTAGCAAGTATTCAGTAATATACTGGGCCTGTTATAAAACAAAAGGCATGGCAAGTGAAAGACATGTTTAAGGAATCATAATTTCTATAGTCTATAAAGAATCAAAATTAGGGATAGGATTACATAATCCTAGTAAAGTATCTAACTGACTCATTTCCATAGCTTTTAAAATTTATTAGAAATCTGTTTTTTGTATAAAAGTTAGTTAAATTCAGCTCCCTGGGAGTAGTTTTATTGAAAGAGTATATTTTAAGAAGTATAATTAACATGGGAAAAGAATCTGGGTATATACCTTATTTTAGATTTAGATCTTGTTACTATTTGTATTACTTTGGGAAAGCCTTATAAATTTGCAGGAAGATCTTATATGTATCTTATATATCTTGGAATAACAATTTAACTTGATTTTAATAGAATTTTAATCACTGATTTCACACTATCTAGAGAGACTATATTTTATAACTGTAACTGATTTTTTTGATAAACTCTTCAGCTGTCTCTTCTAGTTACTAATGATGGCAGCTTCAAGAGCAAGTCAGCTTTCTTGCTGCATAGAAAAATTTAAATTATATTCCTATCGTGCCTTAAAAATACCTTTGTTTTCTCCTGTTACATTTTTTACCTGATATTTACTTTCAAACCACATATAAGGATGTATATTCAGACATATATGTCTATAATAATAAAAGCATAATATGCTAATTAGACTGGACATCCTTCTGGACGATCTTCTGGACGAAGCTGGGGCTGTGAGGGAAGCTCAGGTCCCACGTGCCAGAGGGAAGCCGATGCTGGCAGCCAGGGGAAGGAATGCCTACTCTTGCACAGATTTTGTGCATCAGGTCTCTAGTCTTTAAATATGTTTATATTTAAAACTATACATATAAAGAGATAAAAACATCAATGAAGAGAGAGAATCAATGCATGCCCCCTACTAGGAACTGAACTGACAACCCGAGCATGTGTCCTGACCAGGAATCCTGTGACCTCCTGGTTCATAGTTTGACAGTCACTGAGTCACATTTTTGTTAATCTTCACCCAAGGATATTTTTTTCTTTGATTGTTAGAGTGAAAGGGAGAGAGAGAGAGAGAGAGAGAGACATTGATTATGAGAGAGACACATCAATTGGTTATCTCTCACAGAGAGAGAGAGAGAGAGAGAGAGAGACAAACATTGATTATGAGAGAGACACATCAATTGGTTATCTCTCGCACATGTCCCCATTGGGCCAGGGATCAAGCCTGCAAATGAGGTGTCTGCCCTTTACCAGAATTGAATCTGCAACTCTTTAGTCCAAGGGCTGACCCTAACCACTGGCTAGGGCCAGATATCTTTTTAGTAGCTTTATTGTATACTAGAGGGCCGGTGCATGAAATTTGTGCACTCAGCGTGGGGGCTGGTTCCCTCAGCTCTCTTGCAGTTAGGGAGCCCTCAGGGAGTGGGCCTAAGCCATCACTCACACATCCTTAGTGCTGCTGTGGAGGCGGGAGAAGTTACTGCCACCGTCACTGTGCTTGCCAGCCGTGAGCCCGGTTTCTGGCTGAGTGGTGCTCCCCCTGTGGGAGTGCACTGACCACCAGTGGGCAGCTTCTGCGTTGAGCATCTGCTCCCCGGTGGTCAGTGCGCCTCATAGCCATGAGTCATTCCACGGTTTGGTCAATTTGCAAATTTGCCTTTTATTATATAGGATGTGTGCTTTTAAAATTACTTAACACATCTTGTTAAAAAAAATCCTCCAGGTATATATTAGGAAGTGAAAGTTTCCTAAAATTGTCACCCTCTTCATCTTTTAACACCTTACTGCATAAATAAATGCATTACTTTTTAAAAAATCCTCACCTGCGGATATTTTTCCTGTTGATTTTTAGAGAGTAGAAGGGAGAGGGAAAGACAGAGAGAAACACTGATATGAGAGAGACACATCGATTGGTTGCCCCCTGCCTGCCCCAACCAGGGCCGGGATCCTGCAACCGAGGTATGTGCCCTTGACCAGAATTGAACCCAGGACCTCTCACTTAGCAAGCCAACGCTCTCTCTGCTGAGCCAAACCAGCTAGGGCTGTGCAGCAAAAAAAGTTTAGACCAAAAGATTTGAAAGTATTTTAATTAAGATCACATCATCTTAGCAGCATGGATCTCATCTGAAACAACAAGCGTCTATTGGCAAGACCATATTTTCAAAAGTCAAGTGTGGTGAACATTTCTATCATATTTCATATTGTTTTAGCCTTTTAAAGTTGAGATATAACATTACTTTCAGGTACAACATAATGATTGAATATATGTGTATTTTTTCAAAATAATTATCAAAATAAGTCTAGTTAACATCTATGCCACATAATTACAACAAAAATTATTTGCGGTAAGAACTTTTAGATCTACACTTTGAGTGACTTTCAAGTATACAATACAGTAATATTAACTGTAGTCACTATGCTGTACATTATATCCCATTACATAGGGCTTATTTTATAACTGGAAGTTTGTGCCTTTGACTACTTTCACCCATTTTGCCTACCTTTGGCAACCACCAATTTCTTCTCTGTATGAGTTTGGGGTGTTTTTTTTTTTGGACTGTCTGTGTGATGTGTGTTTTTTTAATGTATAGTCCACATATAAGTTAATCATATAGTATCTTTTTATTATATTTTGGGAATATGATAACATGAGAAAATATGGGAATTGGTGTATTGACTTACATTTAGTGTTGCTAAGGTAGAAAAATAAACGTATTGTAATTTTTGAACAAATGATAGACAAACTAATTGAAGGATTAAACTTTTGTTTCTACATAACTATTGCCTTACTGTCTATTCAATAACTAAGATAATAAGAAAATATTCTGGAGTTGGAATGTAGTAATCCCATTAGGTCGTATTTTTATAATATGTATATCTTTTTATTAAAGTGTTAAATTTTAACTTGAAATATTTCAAAAGGATAATGAATGATCTGTTTTAGTAACTAAACATTCTCTTCTGATGATGAAATTGTGGATTAGTACTGGCACATTTTAGTAGAGTAAGAAGTTTAAACCTTCTTATGTTACTTTATATCTATGCACAATAATTATCTTTAGAGCTTCCATTAATTTTAATTTTTTATTATTTTTATTTTTTAAATATATTTTATTGATATTTTACAGAGAGGAAGGGAGAGAGATAGAGAGCTAGAAACGTTGATGAGAGAGAAACATCGACCAGCCGCCTCTTGCACACCCCCTACCGGGGATGTGCCCGCAACCAAGGTACATGCCCTTGACCAGAATCGAACCCGGGACCTTTCAGTCCGCAGACCGAAGCTCTGTCTCTGAGCCAAACCGGTTTCTGCTCAGTAAATTTTTAAATGGATAGATTCAAGTTATAGTACAAACTAGTGATTGATATTGATGCTGCTTAATTTTTAAAAATATTTTTTTATTAAATTATTATCTGTGTACATATATTACCATTGCCGCCCCCCCCATACATACCCACCCTCCCCAGAGTTTTCTGTCCATTGGATGCTGCTTCATTTTTTTTATTATGTAATGTATTTTAAGAGCATTTCAAAAATTTAAAATATTAAATTCTATCGCACATGTTTATACTACTTTATCAAAGAGATGTCAAGATTCAAAATCATATATTAACAAAAATGTTATGGTATATTCATAGATACCTTTAGAATAATGGCTTAAGTTGTATGTTGATATTAAATTGTAACAATAAAATATATAAATTATTTTTGTCTTTGAAGGTCCTGATGAAGTTGTAGGGCCAGAAGGAATGGAAAAATTTTGTGAAGACATTGGTGTTGAACCTGAAAATGTATGTTTTATTTCTAAGTAGAATGGAATATAAGTGGGGGATAGCATATTCATAAATTTCTAAAAATTTGGACACCTTAATCTTATGTGAAGATTTTATTTCTTCATGTTCATTGTAAATTTTTACTTAGTATATTTTTAATTAATTTAAATTTGGCCCAAGTTCTTTTTCTTTATAGAAGTGCCATTTGTAATAGAGTGAGGGTGATTCAACCTTCAGAAACTTAGAACTTTTTACTTTTAAGAAATTGGTCCCATCTAAGTTTCTTTATAGATAATAACTCCAGAGGTTGTACTCTTTAATATTTGAAGGAAGGAAATAGTTGTATAAAATACTCTCCATGATTAATATAGACATGATTATCTCTATGCTGACTTTTCCCCTATCCTTTATGTTCTGTTCTTTCCAGATTATTATGTTAGTTTTAGCGTGGAAATTGGAGGCTGAAAGCATGGGATTTTTTACCAAGGAAGAATGGTTAAAGGGCATGACTTCATTACAGTAAGATATTTTTTTTAAAAACAAATTTGATGGGCTATTTGAAGATCTTAATTGATAATTTGTGCTTTGCAATTTTCAGGAGTAAAGATTCACATTATGTAATCAAATTGGTTTGATCTATAATAATCAGTTTAGGATTGACAAAATGTATACTATGGCTTGGCAAAGTGAACAGTTACCCTATTTTTCATATTGTCTTTTAAAGAACCTTAGTACAGTCCTATTTAAATTCACTGACTCTTTTCGTGGGTGAATTAGAGGTCCATGATGAAAGTTATTTACTCACAGGTTGTTTGAGCAATAAAAGATTTCCTTCTCCAAATATAGAAATCTGTGTACAGCGTTTGCTCTTTGGGCAGTTCTAAGCTCTGAGGCCTCTTCTCTTTCCTCAACAATTTTATACTTGATCTAAAAATGAAATTTGAAAATAGAGTTGTATAGCACTCTCAATTCTTTTTTGCCAAATGAATCTCATGAAGAACAAAAGTAGAAATGCTGTATGGCTCCCATACAGCCTGTAGCCATTATATAGTAGTATTAGGATGCTGCCTTTGGAACACTGATATAAGCTATAGAATTGCTTCTTTATAAAAATAATTTGATTTTGTCTTTCCAAAGTAAAGTAGACTTAGTTTTAGAATCAGTTAGGAATTATGTGGTAATTTTATATTATGCTTCTAATGTTCATGCATATGTTGCTAATTATCAACATTCTAAAATACAGGAATCATTAACTTAAAATACCTTTGAGCCACAAATTGGGGTACTTGTTAACCAAATGGTTTCCTGTTCCAATTATGCTTTTATTAATACATTAACCAGTATTAATATACAGATTATATTTAGGTAAAAAAAACACAAAAACCTTACTAATGTGAACCAAATCCTGATTTCTAGAATTTATAGTAATCTATAATAATAAAAGCATAATATGCTAATTAGACCAGACAGCCAAATGTCCTTTTGGACAAAGCCACAGCAGCTATGAGTGCTGAGGGCAGGCAGCATGACAGGGTGATGGGGGAGTGCCTTCCCCTGATGATCAGCCTGGTTGCCTCTCACGGAGGGAGGCTAGACTTTGGCTTATGGGAGCGGCCTAAGCTGTCAGTGGAACATCCCCTGAGGACTCCCAGACTGTGAGAGGGGGCAAGCTGGGCTGAGGGACTCTCCCCACCCTCCCACCCCCTGCATGAATTTTTGTGCTCTGGGCCTTTAGTAGAGCATAAAATCAACCCTCTCACTTCCATTAGGTATAGGTGAGAACAAGAGTCTGAGACTCAGAGAGGTTAATATTTGCTAAAGTTTAAATAGCTCATTTGTGGCAGAGTGAGGACCTAGAGTTTAAATGTCAGCATTACCAGTCTACCATACTGTACTTTCATTTGGACATTCTTTTGTATATCTTAGCATTCTTTTTAAAACAAAAGGCCATTATTAACTCTTTAAATAATAGTATTTACAACCAAGACTAAATTTTGCACATTTATCTAGATGTCATAATGTGCCATATTAAAATAATCTTGAATTTAAAATGCTTTGGCTTCTTTCCCACCTTTAATTAGCTTTATAGAGAAAGATAAAATATGTATACAAAAGAGTATGCAAAGAACATAAACTATTTTTTACATAACTCAGTCTGTTTCATTGAAATGTTTCAGTTGAATCATGGCTTATTAATTATAACACATTTTATTTATCATTGTAACTGCTTTTTTTTTACTAGTCTTATTTTTTTGTATGCTGCTTCTTTGAATATTCTATATTTTTAAACCAAAGAGTTTTTAATTCATTTTTGCATAGCTTGATATATATTGCCTTTGTATAAAACAAATATGTAACATAAAGTACTTCTAATATATACTCTTGAATAATTAGCAACACATACCCTTGAGTCCAAGGATAGAAATTGACTAACCCATGAACATTTTTTATCATAAATGTTAATGGTGATAATCTTTATTTTATTATTTTTAATGCATATTTTTAAACTAAATTATTATATGTGTACATTTCTTACAATTGTGCCACCCCTCCCATACAGGCCCTCCCTCCCCAGAGTTTTGTGTCCATTTGTTATATTATATGCATGCATCCAAGTCCTTCAGTTGATCTCTTATCTCCCACATATCTCCCTACCCTCCCTGCTGTAATTTGACAGTCTACTTGTTGCTTTACTGTCTTGATATCTTTTGGTTCATCAGTTTATAATGTTCTTTATTATCCATAAATGAGTGAGGTCATGTGGTGTTTCTCTTTCATTGACTGGCTTATTTCACTCAGCATGATGTTCTCCAATTCCATCCAGGTTGCTGCAAATGATGCGAATTCCTTCTTTTTTATGGCAGCATAGTATCCATTGTATAGATGTACCATAGTTTTTTGATCCAATCATCTGCTGATAGGCACGTAGGATGTTTCCAAATCCTAGCATATCATGTCGTATGCAAATAAGGGCAACTTTACTTCTTCTTTTCCAATTTTGATGCCTTTTATTTCTTCTTCCTATCTAATTGCAATGGATAGTACTTCCAGTAGTATGTCAAACAGGAGTGGTGAGAGTGGGCATCCCTGTCTTGTTCCTATTCTTAGAGGGAATGATTTTAGTTTTTGCCCATTGAGTATGATGTTTGCTGTGGGTTTATCATATATAGCGTTCATTTTGTTGAGGTATGATCCTTGTACTCCCACCTTGTTGGATTTTATCAAATGCTTTTTCTGCATCAATTGATATGACTATATTGATTTTTATCTCTCAATTTATTTATGTGATGTATCAAGTTTATTGATTTGCAGATATTGTACCATCCTTGCATTCCCAGAATAAACCCTACTTGGTCATAGTGTATGATCTTTCTGATGTGCGGTTGGAGCTGATTTGCTAGAATTTTGTTGAGGATTTTGGTATCTATGTTCATGAGGGATATTGATCTATAATTCTCTTTCATTGTGTTGTCTTTATCTGGTTTTGGTATTAGGGTGATGCTGGCTTCATAGAAGGAGTTTGGAAGTGTTCCTTCCTCTTGAATTTTTTGGAATAGTCTGAGGAGGATAGGTTTTAGTTCTTCCTTGAATGTTTGGTAAAACTCTCCTGTGAAGCCATCTGGCCCCGGGCTTTTGTTTGCTGGAAGCTTTTTGACGACTGCTTCAATTTCTTCCAAAGTCACTGGTATATTGAGATTTTTAGATTCTTCCTTATTGAGTTTTGGCAGGTTATATTTTTCTAGGAATATGTCCATTTCCTTCAGGTTGTCCAGTTTGTTGGAATAGAATTGTTCATAGTATTTTGTAACCTTTATATTTCGGCGGGCTCTGTTGTTATTTTACCTCTTTCATTTATGATTTTGTTTATTTGGGTTCTCTATCTTTGTTTCTTGGTTAGCCTGGCTAGAGGTTCATCAATCTTGTTTATTCTTTCAAAGAACCAGCTCTTGGTTTTGTTGATCTTATGTATTGTTTCTTTGGTCTCTAGGTCATTTATCTCTGCTCTGATTTTTATTCTCTCCTTCCTTCTGCTTACACTGGGCTTTTCTTGTTGCTCTTTTTCTAACTCTTTGAGTTGTAGAGTTAGATAATTTGTTACCATTCTTTCTTGTTTTTTGCAGTAAGATTGTAGAGATATGAACTTCCCTCTCAAGAGTGCTTTTGCTGTGTCCCATAGATTTTGGATTGTTGTGTTTTCATTGTCATTTGTTGCTAGGATGCTTTTAATTTCTTCCTTGATTTCTCTGGTAACCCAGTCCTTGTTTAAAAGCATGCTGTTCAGTCTCCATGTGTTTGATTTCTTTGGATTATTTTTATTGTAATTGATTTCCAGTTTTATGCCACCATGATCTAAGAAGATGCTTGATATGATTTCTATCTTCTTGAATTTGAAAAGACTTTGCCTATGTCCCAAAATGTGGTCTATCTTTGAAAATGACCCATGTGCACTTGAGAAGAATATATATTCTGTGGCTTTGGGGTGGAATGTTCTGAAGATGTTGATTAATTCTATCTGGTCTAGTGAGTCATTTAGGATTGATATTTCTTTGCTGATTTTTTGTTTAGATGATTTGTCCAAAGGTGATAGTGGAGTATTAAAATCTCTTTCTATGATTGTATTGCTATTAATCTCTCCCTTAATGTCCTCCAGCATTTTTTTTTTTTTAATGTATTTGGGTGCTACCGTATTGGGTGCATATATGTTTACCAGGGTTATTTCTTCTTGTTAGATTGCTCCCTTTAGTATTATGAAGTGTCCTTCGTTATCTCTTGTTACGTCCTTCACTTTGAGATCTAATTTGTCAGATATAAGTATTGCCACCCCAGCCTTTTTCATTTCTATTCGCCTGGAAAACCTTTTTCTATCCCTTCAACCCTCAGTCTGTGTGCGTCTTTTTTTCTGAAGTGGGTTTCTTGTAGACAACAGATATATGGGTCTTGTTTTCTTATCCAATCCATTACCCTATGTCTTTTGATTGGGGCATTTAATCCATTTACATTTAAAGTTATTGATAGGTAGGTATTTGATGCCATTTTTATTCTATTCCCCTGTGTTCCTTCTTCGTTTCCTATTTCGTTCATTCATTCATTCATTCATTCATTCATTTGTTTACAGCAGACCCTTTAGCATTTCTTGCATTGCTGGTTTGGTGGTGATAAATTCCCTTAGTTGTTTTTTTTTGTCTGTGAAGCTCCTGATTACACCTTCAATTTTGATTGATAGCCTTGCTGGGTACAGTATTCTTGGATTCAGACCCTTCCTTTGCATGATGTATATTTCATTCCATTCCCTTCTGGCCTGATGAGTTTCTGTTGAGAAATCAGTTGCTAGTCTGGTGGTGGTTTCATTATATATAAGTTTCTGTCTCTTTCTGGCTGCTTTTAAGATTCTTATTTTGTCGTTGGGGTTTGCCAATTTAATTATAATGTGCCTTGGTGTAGGTCTTTTGGGATTTATTTTGCTTGGTATTCAGCAAGCATCTTGGATTTGTATGGGTTTTTTCTTCTTTTCTCAGGAAAGTTTTCAGTCATTATTTCTTGCAATATGTTTTCCATGTCTTCCTCAGTTTCCTTTCCTTATGGAACCCCTATTATTTTAATATTGTTTTGTTTTGTATTGTCCCAAAGTTCCTGTAGGCTCTCCTCCTGCTTTTTAATTTTTTTTCCCCTAGAAGCTGCTCTAATTGGGTATTTTTTTCCATCTTGTCTTCTAACTCACTGATGCGGTCTTCTGCTTCTTCTAGTCTACTCTTGGTGCTTTCTATTGAGTTCTTCATAGTAGCAATGTCATTTTTCATTTTTTCTTGGTTCATCTTCATTTCCTCTTGGTTCTTATTCATATTATCAAATTTGTCTTCCATTCTTTTTAGCCATCTTATGATTCTTTCTCTGAACTCTTGTTCTAATAGGTTGCTTGTCTCTAACTCGTTTACTTCCTTTTCTGGTGATGCCTGCTTTTCTTTCATATGTGAACTGTTTCTTTGTCTCCCCCCCCCCCCCCCCCATGGTCTCTCTTTTTAGGATGTCTGGTTATGTAGTTCCCTCTCTCCTGCGTTGATTTAAAGTCACAAAATACAACACAACCAGGTACAACTTACAAGGCACTGAACAGAAATGTATTTGTGATGTTAATAACCTCCAATAAAGGTGACCACTAGGGAAAGGCAAATTAGGGGATAGGAGAGAAAGAAGAAGAATAAAAAGAGAAGAGGGAGGGAGAATGAGAAAAAGAAAGAAAAAAAAAGAAAAAAAAAGGAGTGTCAAATGAAATTGGGAAGCAGGGAAAAAAAAACAAGTAAAAGAGAGAGAGAGACAAGAAAGAGACTAGGGGAGAGAAAAGGGGAACAAACTATATATATATGGGGAGAAAATTTCAATAGAACAACCACTAACCCCAGCAAATGCTAGCAACAATACCTAGAGATTAATACAAACTACAATACCCACTAATAACCAGCAAAGCAAGGGAAAACAGAAGTGAAAAACAAACAAAAACAAAGCAAATAAAAAATACCAGGCAACAGCAACAACAAAAGAATAAGCAAAATAATCTCACTGAAAAGCATAAAAATTCAATATAATCAACATTCATGCAAATTCAGTATCAAAAGAACAGAGAGGAAAACAATTTTTTTTTCTAATTAATACAGCTACGAGAGGGGTGTGTATGCTCTTGGCACAGGGAATTGGAAATTAGATATATAAGTAGGGTAAAAAATTTAGCAAGGGGGTAGACAGAAAGAGTAGGGAAAATCTAAAGCAGGAAAGGGTTAAGATAAACAGGATAAAAAAGGGGAAAGGTTAGGAAGAGAGTAATGGTGTAAAGGTCGTGTTGAGATAGGGTTAAATGATGCTAAGGGAGAAGTGAAAATAGAATGAAGAACACTATTGCAAATGTAAAATAAAGAGAAAATAAAATGGCACTTAAAAAATGAAAACAAAAGAAAGAAAAAGAAAACAAAAAAGTTAAAACAGCAGTCATAATAATGCTGATTGAACCTAAAAATGTAATAATTAAAAAGGTAAAATCAAGTGAGGAAAAAAGGAAAAAATTCATTTCTTATGTAAAAAATGCAGAAAATTGAAAGAAAATAAAAAAGTAGTAAAATTAGCTTAAAAATGTGCAGTAGTGAAGATCATTCACTTCCTCCGTTATCCTGTTTGGTACACCTTGTTTCTCAGCCCAGACAGTATTGCAGTTCCCTGTGTTCTGCTGCACTTCAGTATTGTAAGCTAGTCCTTAATTTTAAGTTGGCAATTTCTTAGTTTCTTGGTTTTTTATTAAATAAATCGAATAATAAACACAGTCAGTTTGTACTTCAGCCCCTAGGTGGTAGTGTTTCTGAATTGATGTCCCCGACTTTTTGGCTGCTCTAGCCTTCTTTCTCTATGGCGCTCAATACCGGTGTGTTGAGGTGGGCTGCCTCAGAACTGGTTTCCAGATGGTCTGTCTCTCCCTGCTCTGCTTCTCAGCTTCCAGAAAAGCAGTTTCCCTCTGCTGTCTCTCAGGGCCAGCCAATCTGGGTGGTCTCTCCTTTGTAATCATAAGCAAAGGGTTGCAGGGGAACCAGCCTAGGTGCACGACGGCCCAGTCTGTGCGCAATTACAAACAGACTGCACACCTTTCCAATTCCTATGTTCTCCCTCCGTGTCAGATTAGAATGGGTTGTTCCCTAGAAAACCCCACTATTAGCAACCTTGAGGACCCCCGTCCACTCTCACAGATCACGTCAGAACCAACAGCGGGGGGTTTTGTAGACACAGATTTCTGCGGTCCATTGGCTCTTGCAGCGCACACTTCGCTACCGCTTCTGCTGCCACAGCCTCTACAGCTGCCGCCTCCACTACGGGGACCCAGACACCCTACGTTAATCCCCAGCAAAATCCAATCTTTCTGTGGAATTCGCATGTTCGCACTGACTGGGGCCCCACAGCTGCTCGGTGGACTTCACAGTTGTGGTTTTTTCAGGTCTCAGATAAGATCCCTAGTAGTTTTGATGTGGATCTGAGAGGCAGCAAGTACATGTGTACCTATGCCGCTGTCTTGATCTCCAGGAATGGTCCCATGAATATTTAAAAAAAAAAGTATTTTATTTTTTACAGAGAAGAAAAGAGAGGGAGAAAGAGTTAGATACATCAATGAGAGAGAAACATCAATCAGCTGCCTTCTGTGCACCCCCTACCATGGATGTGCTTGCAAACAAGGTACATGCCCTTGATCGGAATCGAACCTGGGACTCTGTCCACTGAGCCAAACTGGTTAGGGCATGAACATATTTTTTTTTTATTAGAACATCTTTCTTATAGGCAGTTCACAGCTATCCTATCATATATATATATGTATGTATATATATATATATATATATATATATACTGTATTTGCCGGCATATAAGACGATTTTTTGGCCCTGAAAAATATGCCTCCAAGTGGGGGGTAGTCTTATACGGCGAGTATATAACAAACTGTATTTTGAGTGGAAATGTTAGGGGGTCGTCTTATACGCCCAGTCGTCTTATACGCCGGCAAATACGGTATTTTCAGGGCCAAAAAATCGTCTTATATGTCGGCAAATACGGTGTGTGTGTGTGTGTATGTATATATATATATATATATATATATATATATATATATATATATATGGCTAATATGCAAATTGTCCGCTCCAGAGTTTGGAGAACAGGAGTTTGATTGCTCGCTATGATGTCAGCTGACCACCAAGGGGTGGTGTGGAACATGGTAGGTGACCAGCGGAGTTGGTGGGGCACTGAGGGAGCGAGGAAAGGAGGAGGCAGAGAGGCCAGGCCTAAGGATCCTACCCTGCATGAATTTCGTGCACCAGACCTATAGTACAAAAATAAAAGGAATTGTGTAGCACTTAACATTGAATTAAATGTTTATGTTTCACTCAGTATTTCTTGTCCATTAGCTTAGAACATTTTGCTGTATAATCTTAAAGCTATTCAAATTAGGTAAGCACACTTGACTGTGAAAATAGGGTTTTCTGCCATTGACCTTTGAACAGCGTGGGGGTTAGGAGCATCAATCCCTGTGCAGTAAAAAATCTGTGTATAACTTTTGACTCCCCAACTACTTTACTAATAGCCTACTTTTTGATTGAAAGCATTATTCCCAACATAAATATTTTACAATGAATATATATTTTCTCAGTTATATTTATTATATAATTCTTACAATAAAGTAAGCTTGAGAAAAGAAAATGCTATGAAAATTATAAGAGCAAATACAGTTACTATACTTTATTTCTCCATACCATATGCTTATGTCATTAGTTTACAAGATGAATTATCTACCAGTATCTACAATCAGTGTTTCCCAACGTGTGGTACGTGTACCCCCATGGGAACGGGAAGAGTTTGGTGGGGGTACACACTGCACCGTGCTTAGCTGCGCCTAATTCTACGTTCTCATGAGTCAAGTCAATTTCATCCTTCTCATTGATCCAAATAGATGTTACTTATAACTTTTACTTATATTTTATTATGAATAATTTTATTTTTCATTTATTATTTTGTGTATGTACCAAAAAAATAAAAAATAAATATATTTTGATTGTTATTAAAATACATCCATTTTTTTTTGACAAGGGGTACTCAGCGTTACAAAAATTAGAAGGGGTACATATATGTCAAAAGTTTGGGAAACACTGATCTACATTAATACTGTCTTGCATGGTATAAAAACACTAATGTTATGCATATTTAACATATTTAATTGAAAAAAATTTGCATGTAAGTGGACCCGCACAGTTCAAAGTTATATTGTTCAAAGATGAACTATACATAGCATCTTTTCTCAATTGGCTAAGTCCTATTACTCCCTGAATCTTGTAAAAGTCTTGCAAGGAATAAAAATAGTTTAAAATATAAACCAAGAGTGAGAAAGGATTCTTATGTGTAAATCTAAAATGTAAATTAATAGTTGTCTAGTGTATTTGGTTTTATATAATAATCACAATGAAAACTTCACAGATTTGATTTCTCTATAGATATTTCATATTTTTAATATTTAATTTAACCTGGGCATAGTTACTTCATGATTTCTAAATTATCTGAATATAGTTATCAGTTGTTTCAAATTAATTAATTTTTTTTAAGTTTCTTTTTAAAACAAGATATATTTCATTGATTTTTTTACAGTGAGGAAGGGAAAGGGATAGAGAGCTAGAAACGTCTAAGAGAGAGAAACATCGACCAGCTGCCTCCTGCACACCCCATCCCTGGGATGTGCCTGCAACCAAGGTACATGCCCTTGACCGGAATCGAACCTAGGACCTTCCAGTCCGCAGGCTGATGCTCTATGCACTGAGCCAAACCGGTTTCGGCCAAATTAATTAATTTTAACCCTAGAAAACTTTAGTAGAACTCTGCTAAAGAAAAAAATAGTCTTGTCCTTAAACTATATACAGTGGTCAAGGATAATGGACTATAGTAATCTTGATTAATTAAAATCTATAATTATATAATGCTTAACAGTTTTCAGAATACTTTTTATTTTAAGTGTTTATTCATGCAGGCTTTTCAAAACTAAATTGTCTTTTTTTGTGTGTGAAAGGATTTTTGGGGGTTTGAATTGGTATTTGATTATATTAGAACTAGAAGCCGATGCATGGAATTTGTGCAAAATTAGGCCTTTGCAGCCTCCCAACCACCTCCCACTCTCCTGGTCACACCCCCCTCCCCCTCCAGTTGCCTTCTACCCACCTCCCACCCTCCCATCACCGACTGCCTCCATCTGGAAGATGGTTCTGCTGTTTGGTCAATTTGCATATTAAACTAGAGGCCTGGTGCAAAGATTTGTGCACTCCAGTGGGGGGGGGGGGGCGTAATCTCCCAACCTGTACTGTGCCCTCTCATAGTGCGGGAGCTCTCCGATCCATCAATCCAAAGAGGTAGTAGGCTCTGCCCACCCATTCGGGGCTCCTCGACAGATTGCCCCAAAGAGGTAGGCTGGAGCCGGGGATCCCGCCTCTGTGGCGGACTCGGGGCCACAGGAACACCAGTGTAAGCTGCACAGAGCAGCTGCCAGGACCTGCCCCCACTGTGCAAGGTGGTGGTAACTCTGCTGAGACCTATCTCCTCAGCAAGAGGCGGCAGAGGCAGCAGAGAGGCCAGGATCGGCCTCCTCTGTGCTGCATGGAGCCACGGGACCCCCTGAGCTTTGTTGCATAGCAGCCACCAGGCCCCTTTTTGGCTGCTATGCAGCCATCTTGTGATAGCTTGAGGGTGTCATGGTGTCAAGATGTGACGACCATCTAGGCTATTATTAGTATAGAGTAAAGGCCAGACGCATAAAATTTGTGCAAGAATAGGCCTTTCTTTCCCCGGCTGCCAGCACTGGCTTCCCTCTGGGACCTGGGCTACCTTCCAGCCACCAGCAGGCACCAGATTCCGGCTTCCCTCACAGCCCCATCTTCACCCAGAAGGTTGTCCAGAAACATGTCCAGTCTAATTAGCATATTATACTTTTATTTAGGGGATATAACTGCCATATTATTTCTAGGTATTTTGCTCTATATAGTTTTCATCATTGTCTAATATTTAAATTTCTCCAAATTGGATTTAATTTAGTAGATGTTTAAACATCATTATTATGTAAGATACTGTACTGCTTACTGGTGATTTCCGTGAGGCATAAGACATGACTCTTGCTTCCTAGTTAAATTCTAATAGAGCAAAGAAGATATTATCCTACCTAATACAGAGTAATATGCAAATTAACCATCACTTCACTGAAGCCACACCCACCAGCCAATCAGAGCCACTATGCAAATTAACCCCAACCAAGATGGCTATAGCCACAGAGAGCAGTTGAGAGGCTTGGTTTCCCCCGGCAACCGAAGTCAAGCTTTGTGCCTGCCATAGCTGGCCTAGGTCTCCACTCAAGGATATCAGGTTTTAATTGTAGAAGGTAAATAAATTCCAGGTTCCAGGGCCTCCGCTTGGGTCGCCAGGGGATGTGGCCGGCCTGCAAACCACCACAGGCCCCTCACCCAGGCCGCCCCACACCGCAAAGGAACCCCCACCCTGATTTGGGACACCCTTCAGCGCAAACCAGCTGGCCCACACCCATGCACCAGGCCTCTATCCTATCTAATAAAAGAGTAATATGCAGATTATCATTCCCAACAAGATGGCTGTCCCCGTGTGGTCAAAGATCCTGCCCCTATGTGGACACAAGTTGGCCACCACAAGATGGCCCGCAGGAAAGGGCAATTGGGAGGGACCAGCCCTACAAGGGAGGGCAGTTGGAGGCGATCAATCCTGCAGGGGAGGGCAGTTAGGGGTGGCCAGGTCAGCAGAGGGAGGGAAGTTGGGGGCAAACAGACTGGTGGGGGAGCAATTAGACATCAATCAGGCTGGTATGGGAGTGGTTAGGGGGTGATCAGGCTGGCAGGCAGAAGTGGTTAGGGGCAATCAGGCAGGCGAGCAGTTGGGAGCCAGCAGTTCTCGATGTGAGAGGGATGTTCGATTGCAGTTTAACATCCCTCAAGGGGTCCCAGATTGAAAGGGTGCAGGCTGGGCTGAGGGACACCCCCCACCCAATGCCCAAATTTCATGCACCGGGCATCTAGTAATACTATAACCATAAATCTAGGTGAAATGTAACAAGTGCTAGCTTAAAGACACAAAATACTGTTCAAGTACAGCTACTGCTCATAGGTTAATTTTAGCTGAATAGACAGGGAAATCTTTATAGGTGTGGCATTTGAACTGGACCCTGAAGAATGGTTAGGATTTTAATGGTTAAGGATTTAGGAAAATGTTTCTGAAGAGGAAATTGTGATCAGAGCTTTGAGTAAGCAAAGTATATGTTTGAGGGGGAAGTAGTCTGGTTAGTTATAGTCAAATGGTACATAAAGAAAATAGAATAGGTTTAAATTTCAGATAGTTGGGATAATAATGGCTACACTTTGGAGGGCTTTGGCTAACATGTTGAGAGTTTAAAGCATATGTTATGGATATCGGGAAACCATTAGAAATTTTTGAGCACAGGAATCATTTTGGGGATAGTTTTCAATAGAGCTGTTGCTTTAATGTTTTAAGATCATAGACTCTTGAACTTTATGAAAGCTGTGAATCTTTCCCCATTAAGATGCACAAATGTTGCTACACCCAAAATATTGCATTTGGGTCTTCAAAGCTCTTTCTTGCATTCTTGGATTCTAGATTTCAAGGATACTTGCAAATTTTTGTTCTGGCATACCTTACTAGAGTGGAACATTTTTCTCATATTTGCTAGCTTTGGTGTTGGAGCAAGGGCGAAATACCATGATTATGGAGAAAACTGAGCCTAGAACTTGGAAAAGTCTACTTGATATTGTGATAATGAAAAAAAAAAGAGACAAGAAGATAGCATCTGACAAGAATAGTAGTAATTAAGATACCTGTAAGTAGGTTTAAGTTGTATCATGTGGTCTCCCATATTGAGCCTGGAATTTGAAGATCAAAGGCAATGGTCTAACTTGATTTTCTTCAGGGAAGAGAGGTATGGGGAGCATTTATAACATTTTTGGTGAGTTTGAAAGAATGCAGGGTATATGGACTGCCATAGCACATGTGGTGTGTGACTGATTTGTTGAGCATTTGGGAGCTAGCTACTAATTACCATTGTTTAACCTTTCTTTCTACCCCCCCCCCCCCCCCCCGAGTCATATAAGAATTTTGAAACGCTCCCCTTCGTATTCCTAAATACCCCCCAGAGGTGGATTGTATTGTTCTGGTCAATAGACCTGATTTAGAGAAAGTTCTAAATCCAGAACATTGTGAATAAATTTTCTCCTGTTCCATATTACTCAGTCAGATCATATTTATTGGGACTCACTGATGAAACAAGAGAACCTCATTCTAATTCAAAGGTCTTTAATGAAGCAGAAATTTGATAGCCTCCCTTGTTAATACAGCTGTACTCCACTACCCAAAAGTAGAGCATTCCTGTGAAGACTTGTAAGCCGAAGTGGTATAAGTCAAAGAAGGAATTAACCATGAATTTATATGGAAAATTTTCGAGGGTTTCCAATCCCCCAAAATAACCTACCAAACAATACCAAATACACTTATTTATGTCAAATTTTAGGGTAAGCATGAACCCTTTTATGATCTCTCTCAGGCTTTTCTTGATACCTTAAGGACACATCTTGCCTAATGGGTGCATAAATTAAGTCAATATAAAGCAGAGAAGCTTACGTAGACAGTTCTAAACTGTGGCTTCTCATGCTGTGAAGCTAAGTGTTGTTCCTGGGGGAGGAGCTTGGCAGGGCTGTTTGGGGTGCAGTGGACACTGCCTCTCTATAAAGGATCTCTGCAAAGCAGACACTGGCTGATTCTTAAAAGCAAAAATTCTCTTTGGATGTCTTTCTTTTATTGAAAGAATGTATTACTATGTAGTTCTCTCAGAAAAGCAAAGTGGCATATGAAAACTTTTGAAAAGCAAGATACCTGTATTCAGGAAGTCAGTTTTCAAGTCCTAATGTTGAAATTTAAACCCATTTCCACTCATTCTAACTGCAATAGTTTTGGAGAGGGGTAACATATTGTGCTAGAGTTCCTTAAAATCTGTGTTTTGTTTTTATTCAAAAAAACTATCTTTTGCTTTCCATGACATAATTAAGTATACATTATTTCTTTTTAGTTCAGAGGAAACATTTTTTTCTAAGCTTTCCAAGATATGAGGTATTGATAATAACTACTGAGTCTGTTTTTGGACTAGATTAAATGTAAGGGTTGTGTTAGTGACTGCTTGAGTATGTTCACTGGTATTACTAGGTTCGTTTACAGTGTGATATTGATAACAAATGTGGAAGTTTGTGCTCTTATTATTTTCACTCTTCCAATAGAAAACATTAATTGCCAGTTATTATATTATATTAGAATCTTTCTCTGCTCAAGATTTAGATATGCCATTAGGAATAGTATGAAATAGTTTGGAGAGAGAGCCACCCTGCATAGGTGATTTTTGCCTCAAAAGGAGTATATTGTGCCCAGAACTGTGTTAGGCATTTAACACATATATGTTCATTTAATCTGTGGGTTGTCTATTAGTGTTAATGATTTAAAATGAGGAAACAGACTGGAAAAGGTTAAGTAACTTGCCTAAAGCCACATGGGAGAATTTGTAATTTTAATTACACTCTCTTTGACTTGAACCTTTATTCTTCACTTTATCTCTGTCTTAAGCTTATTGTGATCACTTCCTAACTATCAGTGTTTCCTTATATACCTCTGGAATATAAAACATTTGGTAAAGATGGTAATTTCTTGGATTTTTACTTACTTGGTGATTTGTCAGCTACTATTAATGAATTTTACAATTTTGTTTGAACTACAGTTATTCACTAACCTTTCCCTAAATAGGACATTTTGAAATTTCCTATAATCAAATAAATATATTACTACTTTGTGTTTTATTTTTGATATTCATATTTTTATTTAACAAATACTTTTTGAATGCTTCTGTATGCAAGGTCCTATGTTGTGCTAGAAGAATGATTTTCAAACGCTGATGCTAGTGAGAGGAAGAACTTCTAAATGGGGGGAGGTGTCCTTTATCTTTTCGCCCTCCTGAATTTCAAATCTAATAAGATTATGCTTAAGATTTTTTGTGAAACTGTGAATCACATTACTAGAAAATGTGAAAAGGCGTTGCTTCCAGAAGCTATGAAGATTTAGAAAACGAAGCTCCTACTTAAGATGGATCATGATGGGGAAAGGAGAACATGTTGCTAGTTGCTTAAAAGTAATATCTTCTGTACATTTTCAACTGGTAACCTGGAGATCTAAGAGACTTCATATGAAAATTTTCAAACAGTGTTATAGTAGCAAATAGTCTGAGAATTTGCTTCTTTTGCATATCCTTCTGATAGAAGTGAACTGCATTTTTAGCTTTCATTAAAATTTTTTTCCTTAATAATTTTTGCACTAGTAGAAACCACTTAATGAAATACACATTTTCAATAAATAAGAATATTTTTCTTGCTTTTGCATGAAACTTGCTGTACATTCACTAATATGTAAGGAACTAGGTCCCACACAAAGGTTAACTAATATAAATTTTGATTTCTGTTTCTGTTAGTATGGTAGACTAAATGTGTAAAGAGACCTTTTCTCATGTAAAACACTTAACATGTTGGGAAAAATATAAAAACATCTTTTAAAAAGCATACCTGGACTTACTATAAATAAAGGAAAATAATCAGGCATAAATAACCAGAGATGGTGATTCCATAGAGATCTATAGAACTGGCTTTTTCCCTAAGGATGCTTACCTATTCTTAGGCAGTGTCTGGTTATTAACCTGTCATGGGTTTTGGGAACAGGAGACAAATTGCACAGTTAGAGTTGTGTTGGGATTAGGTCTTAGATACCAACCTACCCAGTTCATGGACATTTGATTGCTTTGGCTTGGATCTGCATACAGTTGGAGATGAAGGGTTTTCACTTGAGAGAATTCCTAGTCAAAAGCTTTTTGTCTCACAGATTTAGGGATAAAATTCATTATATGACACAAGTAAAGGTGTATTTTAGAATTGCCTTTTTTTAGCTTGATCCCTGTAGCCACGCTGAGGGACCCTACCAGTGCACAGATCCATGCACCTAGTATGCATATAAGATCTTTGGTTAATCTCTTCCTGCCCCCTCCCCCCCACCTTCCCTCTAAGATTCATCAGTCTGTTCCATGTTTCCATGCCTGTGCATTGAGCATCTGACCCCTGGTGGTCAGTGCACGCCATAGCTATTGGTCGAACGGTTGCTTAGGCTTTTATATAAATAGATGATCACTACAATAAGTTAATATCCATCATTCTATATAATAAAAGCTTAATATGCTGTGTCTGGCTGGCCATTCAACCAATGAAAGCATAATATGCTAATGATATGCTAAGGCTGCTCAACCACTCACTGTGATGTGCACTGAACACCGGGGAGCAGACACTCTGACCAGTAGGTGAGCTTGCTGCTGGGGTCAGGCCGATTGGGATTGAATGAGATGGGCTGGGCACATCCTGGAGCCCTCCCCAGCTGGCCAACCTCTGGCATCCCTCCCTAGCCCCAATCATGCACTGGTGGGGTCCCTTGGTCTGGCCTGCACCCTCTCGCAATCCGGGACATCTTAGGGGGTGTCAGAAAGCCAGTTTCGACCCCACTAGTTCATGAATTTGTGTACCAGCCTCTAGTCATACATAATTACATAGGTTTTTCTCTTGTGATAATTTTTTTTTTTTAATACTCTCTTTGGTTTTGATGTCAAGGTAATACTGGCTTTATTGGCTTAGTAGTTATAGCATTGGCTCATGGATTGAAGATTCTCAGGTTTGATTTTGGTCAAGGGCATGTACCTCAGTTACAGGCTCGATCTGTTCCTTGGCTCCAGCTGGGTGGGTATGAGGCAATCAATCGATGTGTCTCTCTCACATTGATTTCTTTTTTAGAAGTTTTAAAAATTTGAATTAAATTTCTTTAGTAATTACAACATACACAATATGAAATAAATAATTTGAGTAGCTACTCAAATTATTCCATATTGTGTATGTTGTGATAATTTTGTTTATTAAGGAATTGATCCATTTCATCTTTGTTGTCAAATGATTATTCTTTTGATATCTGCAAGTCTATAATGATATTCTTTGTTTCATTCATGTTGATAATTTTTGTCCTGTCCTTTTTTCTTTGTCATTCTTTCTAGATAATATTAATCTTTTCCAAAAAACTCAATTCTTTGTTTCATTGATTTTTCTGTTTTGTTTTTCTGTTTCAATTTCATCAAGGTATGCTCTTAATTATTTACTTTCTCCTGCTTGCTTTAAGGTTTATTTTACTCTTCTTTTTTTAGATTCTAAATTGGCAGCTAATTCTTTTTTCTCTTTTCTAATGTCTGCATTTGGTACTATAAATATTCCTCTCAGCACTACTTTATGTCTCACAAAATTTGATGTTTTGTGTTTTTGCTTTTATTCACTTTAACTTTTTTTTTTTCTCATTGAGACATGCTCTCATTTTGGATTATTTGGAACTTAGCTGTTTATTTTCTAAGTGTTTAGAGATTTTTCTCTTTGCTATTTCTAGTTTGATTTCATTGTGGTCAGAGAATATATTCTGTATGATTCAGTTCTTTCCTATCTGTTTATGTTTGCATTATGTCTCAGTATATGATCTATCGATCTATTTCCTTTTTTAAAAATATATTTTATTGATTTTTTTACAGAGAGGGAAGGGTGAGGGATAGAGAGCTAGAAACATCAATGAGAGAGAAACTTCGATCAGCTGCCTCCTGCACACCCCCCACCAGGGATGTGCTCGCAGCCAAGGTACATGCCCCTGACCGGAATCCAACCCAGGACCTTTCAGTCCGCAGGCCGACACTCTATCTACTGAGCCGAACTGGTTTCTGCAGTATATGCTCTATCTTGACTTATGTTCTGGGACACTGGAAAAGAAGATGTATTTTGTTGTCATTGAGTGAAGTGTTCTATTATTGTCAATTAGATCCTGTTCGTTGGTAGTGTTGCTAAATTCTTTGCTGATTTTCTGTCAGTTGCTGAGAGAGGGGTACAATTTTGGGTTTGTTTATTTCTCCTTTCAATTCTAAAAGTTCAAGTTTCATATATTTTGCAAGTCTTGTTTGGTGCATACACATTTAAGATTGTTATGTCTTGACAGATTAACCTTTTTCATTTATCTTTTAAAAATTTTTAATTGAGTTTTTGAGAGAGAAACGTTGATGGGTCTCCTCCCGCTCATGCCCTGACTAGAATCATACCCACCACTTTTTGGGTGTACTGAAAAACACTCCATCAGCTGAGCCACAGTGGCCAGGACTTAACCTTTTTAAAATCATTATGTAATGTCCCACTTTGTTCTGATAATTTGTTGTTCTGAATTCTACATTAGCTGGTATTAATATAGTCACTCCTTTCTTTTGATTATTTTCACAATGTTATTTTCTATTCTTTTTTTTTTTTTTTAAATCCTCACCGACGGATATTTTTTCCATTGATCTTCAGAGAGAGAGAGAGTGGAAAGGATTAAGGAGAGGGGGAGAGAGAGAGAGAGAAAGGGAGAAACATCAATGTGAGAGAGACACATTGACTGGTTGCCTCCCACATGGGCCTAAACAGGGATGAGGATCAAACTTGCAACCGAGGCATGTGCCCTTGACTGGGAATAGATCCCGAGACCCTTTGGTGTGAGGGCCAATGCTCTCTAACCATTGAGAAAAACCAGCCACGGCTCATTTTCTATTCTTTTACTTTCAGTCTGCCTATGTTGTTATATTTAAAGTCAGTTTATTTTTTCTAGATAGCATGTAATTGTGTGTGTGTGTGTGTGTGTGTGTGTGTGTGTGTGTGTTTTAATGCATTCTCTCCATTCCTGTCTTCTAATTTTAATATTTTGTGTTAAAGGCTTAAGTCTGTCCTGTATTTTACAATTTAAAAATTATAGTTTGCTTCTTTTTTACCTATTATTTTCTTTAGATTTTATATTTCTTTGCTGAGGCTTTCTATTTTCAGTTGTCTTATTGTGTTTACAATTGATTATTGAAGCATTTTTATTGAAACCTGGAAATTTTGACTATTATACTCATGAAACTCTGGATCTTATTTAAACTCTCAGTTTTAGCTAGCTTCCCTTAACACACTTCGGCAGAAGTGGGGACCGCTGCCTCATTACTTCCAGGTGCAGAGAAATTGAAGTTCTCTACTCTTGCTCCACTGACATCTGAGAAGGAAGGGCCTCATTGGCTTTGGCAGGCGTGAGAGTTCCAGGTCACCACTAGGGCTTCACTGATACCTTCTTGTACCCCACAAAGTCCCCAGTCACACTTCTAGGGCGGTGGCCTTGCTCCTGCAGTGATGGTGAAAGCCCTGACTCTGACCCAAGGGCAGAGGAGGATTGGCTGCTCCTTATTACCTGGTAGGAGTAGAAGTTCATGTTCCCCACGTGGTTTCCACTGGCACTGCAGGAGTTGAGTGAGAGTGGACCATTCAGTCTTTGCTGGCATTGATGGGGCTTGAGCCATACTTTACTATGATGTTTGACTGAAAAATAATGTGTTGGTTTTGTGAGTTGTAGTTTTTTTCCCCTAAAAGGTTTTTGCCTTGCTAGGCTCCTTTTTATTTGGCTAGAGGGAAAGCTGGTGTGTGTGTTTTGTTTTTTTTATTTGTTGTTTTTTTTTGTCTGCCCATTGGCATTTTTGGTTTGCTGACTCTAGTTCCAAGTTTGGGATACATGAGGCAGAAAGGGAACTCATTATTGTATTGTTCCTCAAAAATCTTCTTATGCTTTTTAAAAATATATATAATATCTGTTACTTTTAGTTAAATTTGTAGGATAGATAAAGAAAAGCACATTTATTTCACCTTGCTGGAAGCGGAAGTTATTTCATATATATATATAATTTTATTTTTTAAATATATTTTATTGATTTTACACAGAGAGGAATTGAGAGGGATAGAGAGTTAGAAACGTCAATGAGAGAGAAACATCGACCAGTTGCCTCTTGCACACCCCTCACTGGGGATGTGCCCGCAACTAAGGTACGTGCCCTTGACCGGAATCGAACCCAGAAACTTTCAGTCCGCAGGCTGACACTCTATCCACTGAGCCAAACCGGTTTCGGATATATATATATATATATATATATATATATATATATATATATATATATACTTTAAGCAAATCCTTATGCTTCCCTTTCCCCTCTCCTCCCAACCTCTCAATTCCACCCTAGTTAGTTCATCTTTTCTCAGTCCCCTTTTAGAACCAAACTTTTTGCAAGTATTTGTCTATACTTAATTTCTCCAGTTCTTCTCTTATTCTTCCTTAAACCTGTTCTAGTAAGATTTTTATTGCACTCTTTTGAAATCACTCAGCAAAGTGTCATTTACAAATGAATAATCAAAGCAATGATACTTATCAAAATTGTGGCTGAAGTTAAATTTATACTTAGAGGGAAATCTATAGCCTTAAGAGAGAAAAGGCCCGAAACCAAATGAGCTCATATCTAATTTAAGAATTTAGAAAAAGAACCCAAAGAAAGAAACAAAAAGAGATGAGAAGATGTTCAGGCATTAGTAAAATAAAAAGCAACGCTAAAATTGAGAGAATTAAGAAATTCTTCAAGATGGTCAGGAAAATCAAAGAGAAAGCAAAACTATGCATATTATGTATTAAACATTTTTGTAAATAATTTTGACATATTTAAATAAAATTGTACAAAATAAACAAGTTATCAGAAAAATATATAAATGGCCAAAAGTGATTGAAAAAAAATAGAAAATCTGAATGGTCCTATAACCATTAAAGATGCTGATTTAGTGGTTAAAAGTCCTTTCTTCAGTGAAAAGGCCCAGGTTGTTTTTCACTTGAGTTGGAACAAATGCTGTTTCTAGTGTTCAGTAAACTTTTTCAGAAAAAAGGGTAATAATACTCATTTTATTTTCTGAGGCTTAAGTTATAAGCTTGTTATCAAAACTATCAAGGAGAATGTTAAAATGAAATTTGTAAGCCAGTCTTACTTAGGAACTTAGCAAAAAAAAAAAAAAAAAAGCAATGTATTAAGTGGTGACATGATCAATTTAGGCTTATTCTAGAAATGCAAAATTTAAGCAACATACAAGTTTATTTAAAACATATATACCTTAACAGAATTATAAGTTACCATGTCACCTTATTGATTTACTGTAGTGAAAGTCTTAGTTAAATATGACAATGCTACGTGTGTATATATATGATAAGTACTAAAATTTCAGTTTTGAGTGGAATAACTGTGGGTCATAATAGATGGCATAACTAGTTTGATTGAAGGAAGTCAGGTCTCTCAGATATGGCAAAATGTGAGTGGGGTTTTGATGAATAATATTTAGTGAAAATGTTGGAACTGTATTTCAAGTAGAGGGAAAGAATGTGTACTTTTGGGAATGATAACTGAAATATATCTAGAGCAAAATACAGATATTGGGACCTGCCAGGTGATGAAACAGGAAATTTGGGCCAATCACAATTGAAAGGCTTTGTCTCCTTGTTTCTTGCAAAATAGTGGGATATATCAACCCAGCAAAAATCAAAGTCAATAAAGATTTTTGAGCATTCAAATAATGTATTTAGCTTCTTATATTTAATACCTTATTTTTAGAAATAACATAGCTTTTTTGCATCTTTTGCATATGTATGTACTGCATTTGATGTTCATTTGTTATCAAAACAAATTAATATTTGTTATGTACTGCGGGTGCTGCCACTGATGTTCCTCAATTTTTTGTTGACTAAAACTTTAGGAATCTAAATTTCTGACTGAACCACTAACATAATGTATTAATTTCCTCAATGTAATACCTTCAACTTTTGAAACCACTCATGGCTAATCTCTCACCAAGTGGTGCCTAAGAACTTTCCAGTGAAATATGTGACAGAGGCCTGACTAATTTCATTTGTTCTGCCATTGCTAACTTTATGTGGTAAAAGCACATTTTAATACTCTCTCTCTACGAGACAATTGTAATTTTATTGAGTTTTTTTTTTTTTTTTTAAGAAATGTTACTTGAATTGAACTGTTATTGGTTTCCAGTGGTGTATGTGTGTGTGTGTTTTCTTATTGCATTGGTAGATACAAGGCAACAGGGTTGTTTGTTTGCTATACTAAATTTTGAATCAGAGAATTGTAAACCTAAGTTAATAACTTCATATTGTGTTGCTCTTACTTTTTTTCTTAATGCATTCTTTTAGACCTTCTGAAGGTGCTTTTTAATTTACTTTTCTTTATTACATAATCTGTGTGATTTTTTTTTAATTTAAGGTGTGACTGCACAGAAAAATTACAGAACAAATTTGACTTTTTGCGCTCACAGTTGAATGATATTTCTTCGTTTAAAAATATCTACCGATATGCCTTTGATTTTGCAAGGGTAAGTGCAATATCCATGTTTTGTAATTTTAATATTTTTTTCAATCTTGACTCCACACTTAGGAAAAATATTTGTACTTATATATTTTAGGATAAAGATCAGAGAAGCCTTGACATTGATACTGCTAAATCCATGTTAGCTCTTCTGCTTGGAAGGACATGGCCACTGTTTTCAGTATTTTACCAATACCTGGAGGTATGTTTGTTTGTTTTGTTTTTAAAATATTATTTTAAAATTTAATCTTATTGAAAAACATACCTTTAATTGGAAAAAAATACATTTTTAATATAATTCTTTAAAAAAATATCTGCTTTAGTAGAAAATTTGTTAAAATGTTTACATATCTACTGTCTTTTTTAGACCCAAGTTCATGTTCATAATATATTCTGTACATAGTTATTTTACTCCTACTCTCCATTAAAAAATAAACCTTCAAGAAATAATTTTATCGCAGTCTTCAGACAAAATAGTTTCTTGGGCTTTTGGCAGGAGAAAATTTATATTAGTGCATAATCTCAAGCTTCTAAATCAGGTTTTTTTCTGTTACACAGGGTCTTAGGCTGAAATCCACATAAGAACCAAGTATAGTAATAAAACTTTTCACTTAGGCTCAATTTAAAAAATTCAGCCCAAACCGGTTTGGCTCAGTGGATAGAGCGTTGGCCTGCGGACTGAAGGGTCTCAGGTTCGATTTCAATCAAGGGCATGTGCCTTGGTTGCGGGCACATCCCCAGTAGGGGTGTGCGAGAGGCAGCTGATCGATGATTCTCTCTCATCGATGTTTCTAATTCTCTATCCCTCTCTCTTTCTCTCTGTAAAAAATCAATAAAATATATTTTAAAAATTCAAATAAAGCTTTTAATATTTGATGTCCATAAATATGAGAGTGGCTATAATGGTATACTGAAATGTGCTGATTACTAAAAATGTATGCTGAATTTATGAAGAAAGTATTCTATTAGAAGGTTATCATAGTATCTACGATAGGTAGTATTTTAAGAAGATACTATTCTTTTTTTCATTGCTTTCTTTGCTTTTCTATTTTTGTGCCTGTTCAATTTTAGTGTTTTTTTTTAATATGGTTATCGCCATTCCTTAAAATATAGATCCTTCTGCTTTTGCTTTGAAAATAATTTCTCAAAAAGCTAATTGTTTATCATAGCAAGTTCCCCAAAGTAGTTTTGTTTAAAACTTGTGTTAAACAATGGTATAAAAAGGTGCTATATGAATTGGTTTTGTACATACTTAAAATCTTTAAGCTTTAATAAAGTTGATGTTTTTGATGGATGTTATCAATCTCCCTCCTGTCAGTAGAAAAAAATAACTAAATATAAGAATACTCACTTATAAAGGCAACTGAAAGAACTAAATATTTTCAAACACTTGTTATCCAGTGGAGGGTGCTCCCATACTATCTTTTTTTTAATATTTTAATTTATTTATTAATTTATTTACTTATTAATTTATTTGCTTATTTATTTTTAATTTGAGAGAAAGAGAGAGAGAAACATTGATCCATTGTCTCCTGAACACACATTCACCAGGGATGGAACCCACAATCCAGGCATGTGCCCTAGCTGGGAATCAAACCCACCACCTTTTGGTATATGGGGTGATGCTCCTACCAATTGAGCCACACTGGCTAGGGCTCTTTTATGATCTTTGTTATACCATTTTGAATTACATTTTATCCCCATTAACAAATAAGGAGGTGGCTTCTAAGATACATAACTTTCTAAACTCACTTACAAGTGGCAGAAGTGAGATTTGAACTCATGCCTTTCCACTGTCTCCAAAGATGCCAACTTCAGAATGTGACTTAACAATAAATCTCATGCAAAGAAATAAGTTAGTGGGGAAAGCCACACAAGGGAACTTACTGGTTGTAGAAAATGTTGTATATCTTAATCTCATTTGTGGTTACACAATTATATGCATAGATAAAAATTAGTACCCTGACACATCAATTGGCTACCTCCTGCATATCCCTGACTGGGGCCAGGGATCAAACCTTGAACTTGTAACCCTGTGGTGCTCAGGCTGATGCCCTAACCACTTAGCATAGTGGTCGGCAAACTGGCTCTTTGGCCTTTTGAATGTGGCTCTTCCACAAAATACCACGGCCTGGGCAAGTCTATTTTGAAGAAGTGGCATTAGAAGAAATTTAAGTTTAAACAATTTGGCTCTCAGAAGAAATTTCAGTTGTTGCACTGTTGATATTTGGCTCTGTTGACTAATGAGTTTGCCAACCACTGACTTAGTAACACAAGCCAGGGCCCTGAGGATTTAAAAACACAATTTAAAAGAACACAATAAATGTTTTAGAAAAAACAAATTACAAAAGATATTATAACTAGATTTATTGAAGTCAAGCCCTAATAAATAATGCATGTTCTATAATCCAAATATTTATATTATTTTCTTCAGCAATCAAAGTATCGGGTTATGAATAAAGATCAATGGTACAATGTATTAGAATTCAGCAGAACAGTCAATGCTGATCTTAGTAACTACGACGAAGATGGTGCTTGTAAGTATAATGTTTTCCTGTGAAAATAAAATTTTCAGGAGTTATGTTAAATATGCATTTGTGTAGCATTACCATAAACGATTTTAACTTCGTAGCAGTAATTTTTAGTATTTAATCATGTGGGAGGAAGCAGGTGTAGAAGGTAGGCAGAGAGCTTAGGTTGAGCAGTATTATAAAGTCTATACTGATAAAGGAAATATTTTTAATTTCTCAGTAACAGCATTACAAAGCTTAATTTAAATTACAATTTTTCTATGTAGAAGCTAAAATTCTGCTTCATTCTGCCTTTCTTGGTATTTTTTTTAATTGAAGAAAAGTACAGTCATGATTTTAAAAGCTAGGAAAGCAAAAATATCAGCTATAATAGAAAAACCTTATGATATTTACTTGAAAACTTTTTCTAAAATTTGACAAAACTTTCATAGGAATTAGTGGCTAGAGCCAAGTAGTGGCTTATGTTGGATTTGCTTCCCATTTTTCTTGCTATGCCAACAACTAGGGTGCTTTTCAGTTGCATTTATGATTGTGTTGATTTGCTATTTATCTTATAATCTTTGAAAAGCAAAAGAAAAATAGACTACCATGGGGTTGTCCATTTTCAGAAAAAGAGGGCAATCATGTTCCTTTGTGGCAGTGAGTTTTCCTACATTTAATAAAGTAAACACTGAGCTCGTTTCCATTGCCTCCCTGGTTGGCTTCTGAATGTAAATGAGTTTGAACCCCCTATATTATGAAAATGTCTTTTTAGAATAGTTCTTGGATCAGGTGTTTATTAGGCACTTACTTTATATGCAGATTTATACTAGGTCCTGTTACTGGAACCATATAAGTCTGTATTATGGCTACCCCTTCAACAAGCTTATATACTTCTTGCTGAGGTAGCATAGAAATACTACATTTAACACTTTTTAGATTTTTAAATAATTAAATGGCAAATTCTATGAGCAGTTGGAAAAGGGCCAGGTTAACACTGAATCAGTTATTATAGAGTTCATGAAACACAATCCTTGAGAAGGAAGTGCTACAGATACCAATTGTGAAAAAAGTCCCTTATATAAAAAAAGAAAAAGCTAAAGCAGCACTATTAAGTAGAAGAGGGAGGTTGGAAGCAAAACACTTGAAAAAGGGAAGGATCAGTTCCTTGTTATCACAGAGCTCATGGGGAGTTGTTTTATAGTTAGAAAGCTGAGTGCACTGAATTCTAACAAAAATTCTTTCTTTATTTCTAGGGCCCGTTCTTCTTGATGAATTTGTTGAGTGGCAAAAAGTCCGTCAAATATCATAGCAAGAACTGTTGTGAAGAAAATGCAAACCTTTAATTCCTACATGCATACAAACTAATGAGCTGAGGAAAAAAAACTCCAAGGGTGCATTTTTATTCATATGAAAGACTTCTCATAGTACTTTTTCTTTTTTCTTTTTTCTTTTTTTAAGGAAGTTTTCATGTTACATGTGATGGGCCTTTGTGCCACACCTCTTCTGAGACTGAATATTGGAGTTTTTATTTTGAGTTATGTTGATAACATTTATTTCAGAACAATAAAGATTCAGATTTGTGATAAAGGCCTTAAAGTGAAGATGTCCCTTGAGTGTCAGAGTGGTATTTATTTTTGTAAATTTTAATTCTTGAACTTCAGAGGTTCTATTCACCATGAATTTGTGGAATAATAAAGATTTTAAATAACCTTAATATTTGGCTATGTAATCTGATGGTACGGCTTAATGTATTCATCTCTGCACAATTAAGAAGAATATTTATTGGCCTTGACTTCTGGGATAATTATTTTCTGATGCAGCTAGTACATTTTTGGATATTGGAAGTGCTCCAACTTTCAGCTCTTTTTCTGTAAAAGCTGCCATCGTCCTATGCACATACTTTATCTGAAAAGTTTGGAATTGAAAAGATGATGTCCAGTTATTTTGTTTTCCAAGCATCAGCTAATATTGTCAATAAGCATATCAACATTGCCTGTCTATTCTTACTGTGAATTTTAAGTTTTCTGTATTCTGTCAGTTTAAAATTACCATTTATATTTGAAAGAGCAAGGCTCATATATTGATGGCCTCAGAATCAGACAAATGAGATAGCCTTATGAGAGAATTAAGATCAATATTGAAGTTTTATCATCTTCATTATTGTTGCTATTAATGGCGTTATGTATGAACTCTTTAACTGTCATTTTGTGTTATTGTGAGCTGTATTGAGGGCCTTTTTTGTTTCTCTTAAAGAGAACCGTAGCTCTGATGTTGTAGATTTAATTAAGACATATGTAAGAAAAGAAGATAACAGAGTAAGGAATTATGAGAGAACATAATTGTTCACAACTCCAGGATTCCATTTACATTAGTACCGTCACAGTATTGCTAGCAATCACAGTTTTCTGACTGTTGGCAATAAAGTGTCTTGACGAAAGGACAGTCTTTTCTAATTCACATAAAAGGCATTGTTTTGCACTAGTAGCAGAACAGGGGTACATTCCATTTCAAACCATCCCAATATCTCGGTGATATGAAAATTGTTCACATTTCACAGTTCAGTCAGAACTTCAATAACATTTCTAGTTTCTTTGTATGAGTGGAGAGAAGTAAACAGAATATTTTTTCATAAGGCCATTTCTATTGGGATTTAAGCTGAAGGTTTATTTTTGGTGGTGAATTTATTTAATGAGTGATTTTTAGTATTGATTACTTAAGGGGAAATAGCATTTTAAAGATTTTTATGGTTGGTTAGTGTTTTCGTTAATAAGCTGGGAGAAACTAATTGCTGTTATACTTGCCTTAATGAAATTACTTTGTCAAACACTGATGTAATAGTGGAAAACAATAAAAAAAACAAACACCTTGACTTTTTTTTTTTTAAGAGAGAGAGGAAGGGAAAGAGAAAGTGAAACACTGATGTGAGAGGGAAACATCAATCAGCTGCCTCCTGCACACCTACCCAGGATTGAGGCTGCAACTTGGGCATGTGCCCTGGCCAGGAATAGAACTGGCAACCTTTTGGTACATGGGATGTACAATGTACCAAATTGACTGAGCCACACCAGCCTGGACTGGAAAACAGTTTTTTTTAAGCATTAGAATCACGCACTAGAACTGAATATACCAACAGTGTTACGATTCAACATACATGATACTTTAATGTCAGGTTTATTATAAGTAAATAATTTAGATTGTTATTCATGGAGTCTTTATAATTTGACTCTTATCTACAAGGAACAATTGCTGAACTTGAATTTTGCCCATTTTTGCTGAGTTCCAAAATACATAATTTAAGTGAAATCATACAAGTTGTCATTTTATAGCTTGAACTAATGGTAACGTCTGTCATCTTCACTCTTTGAGTAAAGAAACACTTAAAACTTACAGATGACCTTTTAAAAAGTACATATATATGAAACTGTTTACTTTGCTTACTTTTCCAAAGATACCTTTAAGACTTTTTGCATCTGAAAAGTAAAATGAAACTTTGTTCCCTTAAGTCAGGAGCCTAATCTTACCCAGGCCATGCCTGCTTTACTCTCTGCTCCTTCTAGTTCTCTTACCTCCTTAGAGTCATAACATTCACTTACTTTGGAGGCAAATTTATTCTGCCTCATGTATCAGTCAGGCTGTGGGCTGTCCCTTCTTGTCTTAGCTTTCTTAATTTGCATTTGAACAGCATTTGATATGTTGGGAAATATGAGGACAATGTTAAGGAACTTGGATTATATACAGAAGATCTAAATGTTGTGGTTCTTTAGTTAGTTAGCTTTAAGTGCCTTCCCTTAAAATTTTTTAGGATTATCTCCTGTGTATAGGATGAAATACTCAATGGTGCTTATATTGGAAACAACTTGCTCCTTATAGAATAGTATTTAAATGTAATAATACTACTTGAAGAAAGTACAACCAGGTGTTGATTCTCAAATGTGAGGATGGAGAAGTTGTTGCAAGGAATACAGGTAACATAGTGTTAATGTCCTGAATCGGACATTAAAAAATGGTGTATTGTGTGCTGACCTGTCTGTGTTACAATGTTTGTCTTTTATTGTCTAATAATTTCTTGTTTTTTAAATACTGTCAGTAAAATTCTTGATAAAACTTTTGACAGTAGCAGTATTTTTGTGTATAATGTACAGATAGAGTTCATCGATTTGGGTTTTATTGTGAAGTACTCTGGACTAGTGTTGCTTAAACTGAAATTTGAGGTCCTTCCATGGGATGCTAGATTGACTCAGGATTATTTCTCTTAAGCACAAATCCCTTTTCATCTAATAGACCCCAAATTTATCTTTAACAATATTTGTCATCAATTTGTGTGGTGAGGGAAGGAAGAAAGTAGAATTTAAAGGTAATGAGTTCTTAAAGCATACAAATTATATAGCACTAGAGGCCCGATGCACAATATTTGTGCAAGAGTAGGCCTGCCTTCCCCCAGCTGCGGCACCGGCTTCCCTCTGGCACCCAGGACCCGGGCTTCCCTCGAAGCCCCAGCTTCATCTGGAAGGACATCCAGAAGGATGTCTGGTCTAATTAGCATATTATGCTTTTATTATTACAGATAACTTGGATTGGGAACATGAAGTGTTATATAGCAATAAACATTTAGTTTGAACTATGAATTTCTTTAACAGAACACATTCTTTCTGCCTAATGTAAAATTATGAAAGGATTTATAGGAATTATGTGCTCAGCTTGAGAAGGAAGTAGAATGTTCACTTAATCTTACTTAGTCTAGTAGAAATATTCTTAAAACTCTTGTGACAATTCATAATCTGATCAAGTTTTTGGTGTGCTTTTAAAGCTCTTAATAGGCTAAAATTTTATAGCACATCATGTGCTTATCAAATGTCTAAAGCATCATATAAATTTGAAACATTTTAACGATTTAAGTACATTTTGTTAGACTTAAGAGGAAGGCAAAATAATATCTCAATCTTATTTCTATAGCAGAATTCTTATTCTTAAAGAGGACTTCTTCCTGCTTGAGGAAGTGTTACTTCTTAAGTGATCCTGGGAATTATTACAAGGAAACATTTTCAAGAAAGATTCATTTTCTCTTCAGGAGAAAAGATAAATAACAGCAAAATATTGATTTCCTCAATAGAAAAGGCTAGTCTGAATTATTAAATATTCTAGATCAGGGGTGGGCAAACTTTTTGACTCGAGGGCCACATGGGTTCTTAAACTGGACCGGAGGGCCGGAACAAAAGCAACCTGACCATGCTGGCACTCTCATCTTGGGCTGCTGGTGAAGGAGTGGAGGGGAGAGCTCTGCGGGCCAGATAGAACAGCCAAATGGGTCGGATGCAGCCTGAGGGCCGTAGTTTGCCCACGGCTGTTATAGATCATATAATTTTTAAAATACAGTTTTATTCACAAATATTTGGTAACTACCAGACAAAAAAGATTGCTTAAGATGTTCTTTTTGGTTAACAAGACCTAGTTACCTCTGAATAGTACTGTGGAAACCAAAAAGGCAGTCTAACTTGTATGGTAAATTTATATAGATTATAGATTATAGAGCGGTGAATTTCTGCTCAAGCCTTGGGGGAATTATTACTGATTCACTCATTAATTGTCCTGGTGAACTTTTACTTCTACTAGAGCAAATCCTTAAGTTTTTAAAGCACAATTTATCTTTTTACACACATACACACATATTTTTATTGATTTCAGAGAGGAAGGGAAAGGGGTGAGAGAGAAACATCAATGATAAGAAACACTGATTGGTAGTTCCAGTCAGCTCTTGCACTGTGGATGGAACCCAGAAACCCAAGCATGTGTTCTCATAGGTTGTTGCTCAACTACTGAGCTATCCTGGCTGTGCTCCAAATGCCAATCTTAGTGAAAATCATACATTTGCTATTCCCACCTTTTGTATCATCTATAGATAGTGCTTCCTTTATTCTTTTCTAGTTGTTACTGGTTGGACCTTTTTTTTTTGTTTGTTTTCAAATGCAAACAAAAGTCTATTTAGAAAGTCACAGGGGTAGAAGGGAGCCTGTGGAACAAGTGAACCAGATGTGTTGCATGGACTCAGGAGACAAGTTGCAGAGGCAAAAGGAGGACCCTTGGAGCTCAAGGGAAAACAAAGACAAACAGAACATGCCTGGGGGAAGGGGGTGACCGATAAAGGTGCAGACTGCTCAGAGAAGGCACACACCCTATTTTTTAGACTTGTAATTTGTTTACAGTTTATTAGAAAGTTTTATAATGTTAGATTTTAATATGAATACAGAATCCTGTCTTATGCCAATATTACTGAAGTTTTGCTGTATTTTATAGAAATATGGTCCATAAATGGTTGAGTTACAATAAAATAGTTTTACTAAACATTTCTTAGTCCCCCCCCCCAAAAAAAAACAAAACAAAAAACCAACAACAACACTTCTTTTATTTTAAATAAGTTTTACCCTCCTGCATTTTGGCTTTCACAGCTTTAAAATATGAAAATTGTTCTATATACTTCATGGAACATGAAAACACTTAATACTTATTTTAAGTATTAAGATAAAATGGAGCCGAAACCGGTTTGGCTCAGTGGATAGAGCGTTGGCCTGCAGACTGAAAGGTCACAGGTTCGATTCCGGTCAGGGGCATGTACCTTGGTTGGGAGCACATCGCCATTGTGGGGTGTGCAGGAGGCAGCTGGTCGATGATTCTCTCTCATCAATATTTCTAACTATCCCTCTCTCTTCCTCTCTGTAGAAAAATCAATAAGAATGTATTTTTTTTTTTAAAAGTGGAGCCCAGCCAGTGTTGGTTGTATGTCCTGTGAACCAGGAGGTAGTGCAATTCTCAGCACATGCCTGGGCTGCAGGCTCAGACCCCAGTTGAAGGCGTGCAGGAGGCAGCTGAATGGTGATTCTCATAATTGATGTTTCTATCTCTTCCTCTCCCTTCCTCTCTGAAATCAATAAAAATAAAAGTTAAAGTGGACATTATGAAATATTCAATAACCATCTTATAATTGTTTTTAAAAGCTAATAAAAATAAGCCAAGCCAGATTTACCTATAACTCGTGTGTGTGTGTGTGTGTGTGTGTGTGTGTGTGTGTGTCTCTATACATTATTACTGAGTATTACCCATAACTTATTTTTCCATGCAGAAAACAGATTGTGGCTAAATTTTTGAAGGTGAGAAGAAAATTTGCTTTTATATTATTGCTACCAATTGCATTTGAACCATGAAAGAAGGAAGACTAATACCTACTTGAACAATTGTTATTTGTGACTTAGTATTTTAACTTATTAAACTTAGAAAATTTATTTTTGTTAATATTAAGCGAAGTTTATTTACTTAGTACTTTACCTGCATTTTCCTATCATACAAATAAAATGGCTTATAGAAAATGCATACATAACATTTTTATCTACAGATGTAGAACTCTTACCTATTTTGGATTTATATCATTCCTTGAAACTGAATATTGAGAGTTTAAAGGAGTAATATCAGAGAAACCTGAGTTGGTTTCCTTTTTGCAGCATCCTTGCTGTGTGATTTTCAGATACGTCACTTGACTGCTGTCATTTCCAGTTTCATCATCTGTAAAATAGTGATACCTACCAGACTTGTTAGGAAGTTCAAACAGAACTGTATCTACACCACCTAGTAAATGTTAAATGAATGCACCTCGATATTTTGAATAAAAACAATAGCTAAAATTCCCTTTTTCAACAACACTTTTTATATAAATTGAAACATCTTGCATTTCCTGTTTTCTATCACTTATTTTTTATAATCAGACTTATTCATAATCCTCTTGGACTAAGTATTTCAATAAATCTCAAGCATGTATTATATGCCAGGGGGTGTTATAGGCCTGAGTATTTTAGAGCACAGAATAGGTAGTTCTACTTATGGGATTTTCATTTTAATAAGTAAAATGCATAGTTTATCATATGGTAACATGGTTATTAAGAAAAGTCAGGAGGGGTCTGGGGCGTGGTGTTGCTCTTTTAAGTAGAGTCAACACTGATAAAGTGACAGAACAGAGACCTGATGAAGTGGACAATTAGCCTTATGCACATCTGTGAGAATAGCTTTGCAGGCAGAAGGACTGTTACATGCTAGGGCCCTGAGCTGGTAGTGTGCTTGGTGTTCTCAAGAAATGGACCTAACCGGTTTAGCTCAGTGGATAGAGTGTTGGCCTGTGGACTGAAAGGTCCCAGGTTCTATTCCGGTCTAGGGCATGTACCTTGGTTGCAGGCACATTCCCTGTAGGTGTGCAGGAGGCAACTGATCAATATTTCTAACTCCCTCTCCCTCTCTGTAAAAAATAAATAAAATATATATATTTTAAAAAAACAGCAAGGCAGTCACTGTGACTATAGTGAACAAGAAGAGTATTGCTAGAATTAGATAAGGAGTAATAATTGTGGCTGGTTGTAGGTAATTATATAGGGCATTGTAGGCCTTTCTAAAGGCTTAGACTTTGTTTGAGTGAGGGGGGAAGCTGTTAGGATTTTGAGCAAAGCAGGGCTAGATGTTGATAGTATTAGGGTAACACAGTAATCCAGATGAGAAATGGTATAGTTTGAATGAGGCTGAGGGCAATGGAAATGGGTAGTCATATTCTCAATATATTTTTTATAAAGCCAATAGTATATGCTGATGGATTGGATGTGGGGCATGAGAAAGAAGGATCAAGAATGATTCCAAGATTTTTGGTTTGAACTCCAAGGAAGAGGTGACATTGATTAAGATAGGGAAGACACAATGGAGCAGATTTGTGGGGTGAAGAATGAGAACTTAGTTTTGGACATGTATGGTCCCAAAGGAAATGTAGAGTATGCAGTTGGATATATTTGAGTCTGGAGTTCAGGGGAGATGTGTGTGTGTGTGTGTGTGTGTGTGTGTGTGTGTGTATGAGAGAGAGAGAGAGAGGTCAGTGTATTGCCCTATTTTAGGTCAGGAAATAGAACTAAATTGAAAAGATAATTATTAATATAATTAATACTAATGTAATTTTATAAATAAAAATGCAATGTTAACATTCTCTACACAAAAATTGCTTTCTATAATGCTATGATTGCTTTAAAAAAACATGATTGATAATATAAGCATATAGAAAATTTAAAGATGGAATGCCATTTTGTTTTGAGATCATACAGCTTTATGTTTTAAGAATATATCTGATATGCATATGTGCATAACCCATAGTCCCCATAGTCAGACAATAGTGTGGTGAAGGCCTTGGGCAGGGGGACTGGTGCTGGTTGGAGAGAGTCAGTGGGTGCAGACAGGGGACATTTCAAATACTTTCAACAATAAAGATAATTTTTCAAGTAAATTAAAGAGGTGGCATATATATATATGAAGTACTAGGTCTTTTTTTTTTTGTGTGTGTGTGTGTGTGTGTGTGTGTGTGTGTAATTGGGAATTGCTATTCTGGTTCCATTGGACAGTTTTAGCACTAGAGGGCAGGCTTGCTTTTAGAAGCAAGAGCAGTGAATGGCTTTATAGCCAAACAGCACCTATATTTAATCCCAGTTTCTCAAATGACAAGTTTTCTATCGTGTATTCCTATTGCTAGGCAAGCACAAAATAAGACTAATGGTTGATTTTAGTATATGTAGAACTGGTGGTTGATATTAATATACATTTGCATATGAAGTTCAGGGAAACTCATGTAACACTACAATTATATTAAGGTCTGATACAGAGATATGCACATAAGAAAATTTGAAGCCTGTCAGAAGAAATCTCGGACATGAAAACACTTATTTAGGAAATGTATTGGGTTGTTAACTTTGAACTGTCAATTACAATAAGAATTGGGCTACAAAGATGAGTAAAATATAGTTCCTGCCTAAATAAGCTTTGGTGTAGTATCTTACAGCACTTAATATTTTGTGCTATATTTATTTAAATGTCTTTTGTTCCTTCAGTGTTAGAAAACCTAACTCATTTATCTTTGGTACCTCTAAGTGCCTATCACAGTACCCGGTTCTTTTTTTTTTTTTTTAATATATTTTATTGATTTTTTACAGAGAGGAAGGGAGAGGGATAGAGAGCCAGAAATGTCGATGAGAGAGAAACATCGACCAGCTGCCTCCTGCACACCCGCCACCGGGGATGTGCTCGCAACCAACGTACATGCCCCTGACTGGAATCGAACCCGGGACCTTTCAGTCCGCAGACCGACGGTCTACCACTGAGCCAAACCAGTTTCGGCAGTACCCGATTCTTAAATTAGTTTATAGTACATGAATAAATGACTGAAAAAGAAAAAAGAAGAAAAATGTATTTACACAGCCAGGGAATTGGGGCCTTCGCAAACACCTTTTTAAACTTTTCTCCTTTCAGGAAGGTTCTCCTATTAACAAACATGAAAACATTTAAAAAGTTGAAAATAATTTAAAAGTGGTTATGGAGATGATTACAACTCTCCATCTCTGTTCCCACTGCTCTTTACACCCCACAATTAAGAGCATTTAGTAGAGATAACCTATTAGCATCCATAAATGTTGGTGCTCTACCTTTTGTGGTCACTGAAGTGGAGAAGAAAGATAAAATGTAGAAGATGGACACCTTCCCTGTCTTGCTTGTATCAATTTGAGAAGTTTGAGGTGAAATGGAGCTTTCTGGAATGAAGGCACCCTTCTTTTTTCCCCACTTCACCTAGAAAGTTTGCCTACACATGGTTCTTCTGTTCCCTTAGTCACTTTAGGGTCACTACTTATTTTATATTCGTGCACTTGAGGGTCCGGGGAGTCTCTGAGCCCGGCCTGCACCCTCTGGCAGCCCAGAGCCCTCAGGGGATGTCCAACTGACTGACAGCTTACAACTTCTGGCTTAGCTGTGCTCCCCTTGTGGGAGCACACGGACCACTAGGGGGCAGCTCCTGCATTGAGTGTCTGCCCCCTGTGATCAGTGCACATCATAGTGACCTGTCATTCTGCCTGTTGGCTGATTTGCTTATTAGCTCTTTATTATATAGGATATATTTCAGAGAGGAAGGGAGAAGGAGAGAGAGATAGAAACATCAATGATGAGAGAGAATCATTGATCAGCTGCCTCTGCCCCCACTGGGGATTAAGCCCACAACCCAGGCATGTGCCTTTGGCTGGAATTAAACCCGGGACTCTTCAGTCCACAGGCTGATGCTTTATCCACTGAACCAAACCAGCTCGGATGGATCCCTACTTCTACATGATACTTCTTTAATTTCCTTATCTATAACATGAGAATAATGGTCCTTACATGGTAAGATTGAGGACAAAATGAAATAATGGATGCAGTAAATAATAGCTACACTACAGTCTGGAAAAAACATCAATTGAGCTTTGTAGGATGGATTTGTGTTCATTAAGTGTTCTTACATAGTAAAATCAAACCAATGGCAAAAGAGTGACTCAATAAATCAGATAGAATTGCAAATCTCTTAGAAAATTAGTCTCTAATGTCAATTATAAAAACTGGTTTTATTCACTCTATTAATATGGAGAAGTATAATGAAATGTTCTTAAAAAGGATATTAAATATAAATGAGGTGATCAATTTAGAATGCACTTGTGCTAAATAACAACTGCTCAATAGTATTTGCTGCTATAGCTGTCTTTAAAAGTGGGTCAATTTGACCTCATGCAAAGATTTCTATTTGTTTTAAAAAAACAAGTATTTAAAAAATTATAAAGCCAAATGACTATAATGTTTTATTACATTGTTTGATTCTCTTAAACCAGTTGTTAATTTTTTAAAAAATAGCAGGACTCTTTTCCAAAAGGAGTTTTGCTTAGAAGTACAATATTTAACACAGAGAGATAACTGACATGCTCTGGTTAAAGTAGGATGCTCTAATGCCTCCCTACTCACCACCCATACTGCTACTGTCACTTTGAGAATCCTCAAAGGAACCCCTTGCTCTCTGACTGACACGTTTTGAAAACCACTGCTTCCAAATTTGCACCATGGCATATCACACACGTGGACAAAGTAATAAAGGGAGAAAATTCTAAATCTCTTTAGACATATATTTTACTTTGTATGAAAGCCAAATCAAAAACCCCTGGCATTTTAGTATAGAATAAGACAAGATGAATATTTCTATTCTAAATTTTTATACTAGAAAGTTTATGGTAATTCTGTTTTGAGATTATTATCTAGAGTTGGTCTAAAAAAGGTGATATGAAATAACTGACAAGAAGGATTTGGAATAGTTTTAAGAATGAATGAATGAAGTCTATGGATGGAGTCTTTACTTATTACAAAGGATAAAAAATACTCTAGATTCTAGGCTCTACCTTTGAGATATAATCCTCAAAGGGGAAGCAGCTCTGTGAGCAGGGATCATGTTAGTTATGTGTTCCCTACTCTGTGTCCACTACATAATAAGGGCTTAACATGTTTATTGAATGAATGAAAACTTGTACAAGTCTGTCATCTCTCCTAAACTGCAAGTTACTTGAAAGACTGGGAGCATGTTTCGCTTATACTTTTTTTGTGCCCAATGGCACACATGGCCAGTAAATTAGAGTTTGCTTACTGAATTAATCAACAAATGAACAAAAACAAACAAACAAACACATATGCACATCAAAAATGTATATGCATGGAGGGGCAAAAGTAAGTTTACAGTTGTGAGTACACAAGACATAAGACTTTATCCTTATATTATTATTCATTAATATATTGTTTTCCATGTGAAGAAGTATAAACCTACTTGTGCCTCACTCTGTATCTACATTCCCATTAGACTAAGTTTTGTGAAGGAAGAAACCATGTCTTCAGCACTTAGCATAGTGTCTGACTCATAGTAGGTTGTCAGAAATGTTTGTAGGACTGAATAGAACTTAAGTAAGAGTAGTCTCATATAACCTGGCTCAGTGTTGTCTTTATTTTTTTTTACTTAATTTAAAAAATTTGCAATAATTACAACTATGTAATATAAATGTAATAGAGGAGGACATAAGAATAACATCAACAACACACCCAAGGAGAATAGATTGACCATGCTCTCGTACTTCTGTAACAATAGGTAATCTTCATGAAATGGCAGGGTTCCAAGGAGTGTCCCAAGTTAAATGCAATTCTAGGTACAATCCCAATACAGAGACATACAGGGGTGGGCAAAAGTACATTTATAGTTGTGAGTATGCAAAAATAGTTTATTCCTATATTTTTTGTTCTGCTGATTTATTTTGTTTCAATTGTTGATATATGTATTTATTGCCACATTATTGTTCCTTCTTCTTCTTCTTCTTCTTCTTCTTCTTCTTCTTCTTCTTCTTCTTCTTCTTCTTCTTCTTCTTCTCCTTCTCCTCCTCCTCCTCCTCCTCCTCCTCCTCCTCCTCCTCCTCCTCCTCCTCCTCCTTCTTCTCCTTCTTCTTTTTTAAATCTTCTTCTTAAAAACCCTTTAACATTTCTTGTAATATTGGTTTGGTGTTGGTGAACTCCTTTAGCTTTTTCTTGTCTGGTAAGCTCTTTATAAGTCCTTAAATTCTAAATAATAATTTTGCTATTATTTGCTAAATAATAGTTTTGCTAGGATAGAGTAATCTTGGTTGCAGGTCCTTGCTTTTCATCACTTTGAGTATTTCTTGCCAGTCACTCTAGGCTGCACAGTTTCTTTTAAAATCAGCTGACAGTCTATGGGAGCTCTCTTGTAGGTAACTAACTGCTTTTATCTTGCTGCTTTAAGATTCTCTCTTTGTCATTAACTTTTGGCACTTTAATTATGGTGAGTCTTGGTTTGGACCTCTTTGGGTTCATCTTGTTTGGGACCCTCTGTGCTTCCTGGACTTGTATGTCTATTTCCTTCACCAGTTTAGGGAAGTTTTCTGTCATTTTTTCAAATAGGTTTTGAATTTATTTCTCTCTTCTCCACTGGCACCCACATGATATGAATGTTGGCACACTTGAAGTTTTCCCAGAGGCTCCTTACACTAAGGTAACCAGACGTCCCACTTTTGGCAGGACAGTCCTGATTTTTAACAATTTGTCCCACATCCCCCAGTGTTTTAAAAAAGTCCCGATTTTTTGGAAAGAATCGGGACTTTTCTAAAATGCCACTGGACGCAGGGACAAATTGTTAAAAATCAGGACTGTCCTGCCAAAAGCAGGACATCTTGTCACCTTACCTTTCACTTATCTTCATTTTTCTGGATTCCTTTTTCCTTTTGCGGTTATAATTGGATGCTTTTTGCTTCTTTATCCTCCAAATCTCTGATTTGATTCTCTGCTTCATCTACTCCACTGTTGATTCCCTGTAATCTATTCTTCATTTCAGTTCATATATTCTTCATTTTTGACTAGTTCTTTCTCAGGTTTTCTAGCTTTGTTTTGATGTTTCCTATCTCTCTTCTAAAGTGTTCACAGAAATCATTGAGCATCCTTATAACCAGTGTTTTGAACTTTGCATCTGGTAGTTTTCTTTGTCTTCATTTTGTTTAATACTTTTTCTGGAGTTTTGATCTGTTCTTTCATTTGTGACACATTTCTTTGTCTTCTCATTTTGGCTACCTCTCTGTGTTTGTGTCTATGTATTGGGTACAGCTGCTGGGCTTTGTAGAGTAGCCTAATGTAGTAGGTGTTCTATGGGGTCCACAGGCAAAGCCTCCCTGATAACCGCAGCTGGGCACTCCAGGTATGATCTTGTGAGGGCTGCGTACACCCTCCTGTTGTCATTGAGACTTGATTGCTGTAGGCACCTAAATGGGAGGGATTTACCCCAGGCCAATTAGCCTCAAGGATTGGCTGCAACCACTGACCTCCACCATAGTGGAGGGTTGGCTGTGCAGAGGCCCACCTCATAGTGTGGGACTACATTTACAGATCTCTGTTGCCCACTGATTCTTCCCCTTGAGTGTGTTGCTTATGGAGGAGTTTGGGTGATGCTTCCATGTGGTCTGAAGCTGCCCACTGGGTGTGCTGGATCTGAGGCTTCCCAGGAAGTAAAATCCCAATTTCAGCCACTTATGTGTTCTGCCTGGGGCCACCCAGCATGAACTACAAAGCAATCTGTAGATGGCTGCTACTTGTGCTGTGCTTGGAAGTATCTAGGAGAGACCAAGCTGTGAACTAAGGCTAGCCTGGGGCCATCGAGTGAGATTCTGCTTGTTCAAAAGATTTGAAGAAAGTGCCTGTGTCTTTTAAATAGACATAAATTTATTTCATGATTGATGACAGATCCCACCAAACATTTTCTAGTTAATGCCAGTTGAATAAAATGAGCAACATATTCTATGGACTGACGTGGTCAAGGTGGCCTTTTAGAGCTGGTGAGACTTGATGAAGGAAGAGCGCACTTTCGTGTTTTAAGAACACGAATTATACAACAACAGAGGAAGAAGGGGGAGATGAAATGACCAGTAAGGAAGGCACAGTGTAGAAAAAGATTTGGGCTTGGAGTGTAAAGATTATCTATTCTGCGTTCTTGTGGCTGCTTACTGGCTATGTGGCTTTGAGATTACTATAAGTTCCTTTTCTTCTATGAAGTGGAGATAAGACTGATGTGCATATTGCTTCTATACTTCAAAGTGTTCGTAAAATGCTAAAAAAAAAAACCCACCCAAAAAAACCCTAACTAATCATATTCTTTGAATGCTGTGGGTTCCAAATGTCTTCTGAATGGCAAAGAATACAAGATATTTACTAATGAGAAGAATGGAGTCACTGGAATGTCAGCTCTTACATCTGCCAATAAACTTGTTCATTCTTATGGGAAGAAAAGTAAATATGTGAAGCCACCGAATCTCATGATCAGAAGGAAGACTTTTTGGAAAAAGTTGGAAACTCCTATGAGACTCTAAAGTTATGTCAGAGATGAATAAGTCATGAGCTCTTCATGCTGATGTTATGTCTAATGGTGCTGTCTTATTTATTGAAAAATGTAAACCACACAATTAACCATGCAGGAAAGCTTAAAAAAAAGATGCTTCATTTGTTTAAAACTCTTTGCATCTTTATTTATAAATGAGTCTTTTTTTCCCCTTAACTGGTAATTTGTTTTAAATTTGGTCATAAGATTGTTACGTTGACTGTGTATGTTACACAATAATTGCAAAAAAAGTCAAGAGTCCACCAGCTGAATAAGGGAAATATTCTTTTTGAACTTTAATGTATGAATTGGTTGTAAGCCTGGTCTTTAACATCATGATCTAAGATTGTATTTATTGGCACTTCTTTATATCCAAAGCCGTTGCACTTTTTTTGCTTCTAAAATACCCTATATCTCTGCTGCCTACCATAGTCATTGAGGGTTGGCCTCCTTATTCCATATCTGATTAATTTCAAGAAGCATTCTTTCCTGCTCATCTTTGAGCATTACCAATTTTGCATATACTTTTATTAGTGTTGATAACACTGTGTTATAATGTATAATTTACATACTATCTTAAAACTGTCATCTCCTTAAGTATTTTTGCCTCTTATTTCTCTAGCATTCAGTGTCACAGGGAAGGCACCTAATACATAGATGAATAAATGAAGATTAACAGGTACTTATCTGTTACCTGATTTTGCTTGTGTAAGATGTCGGTCTTTTGTGTATTTTTTCCCCCTGGGTGGCTAACATTCCACAGTCCTATTTTTAATGTTGATCCACTATTGAAGTTTTAAAAAAATGAAAGCAAGAACTGAATATTAAAATAAATATGACCTTTCCCCCCCCCTCCCAAATAAGCAGAATTTTTAAATTGACAATACCCATTGTCAATAAGAGTGCAAGGAAACAGGCATTCTTATATTTTTCTGAAGGGAATATAAATAGGCAGATACTTCTCTGGAAGCATTTACCAAGATATATTTAAAAGCCTTAATTATGTTTATATCCTCTCTCTTAGCAATCCAATGCCTAACAAATTATCCTAAACAATAAATTAGAAATTTCCAAAAGATTTTAACATAACATAGTTTATAGATGAGCAAAACAGGAAATAACCAAATGCTTAAGCATAGGAGATTGGCTGTATAAGCTACAGTATGTATATTCATACAATGGAGTGCACTGCCTTGAAAAAACTCATGCTATATTATCAAAGGAAGAAGGACAAGTTTTAAAGCAGAATGTACAATTGGTTATTCCAGTGTTTATGTAAATGTATAGGAATCTCAACTCTAATTGAAAAATAAAAGTATTATTTTTTTAAAAAAGTATAGGAAATAGACTGAAAGGCTCTATCCCAAAATAGGAAACAAGGTGGCTTCTTGCTGATAGAATTACCCAGCAGTTTTGATTTTTACTTCATTCCCTGTTTCTGTAATATGATGAGTATTACTTTTATAATTTAAAAAAGTAAATGAAGGTTATATAAGGAAGCATGTTTTCTCCTTTGCTGATTATACACATCCTCTCAGTAAAGGAAAAAGGACCAACCTTGCTCTAGCTAGTTTGGCTCAGTGGATAGAATGTTGGCTTGCAGACTGAAGGGTTCTGAGTTTGATTCTGGTCAAGGGCATGCACCTTGGTTGCAGGTTCCCTGGCCCTGGTTGGGGTGTGTGCAGGAGGCAACCAATTAATGAGTTTCTCTCACATTGATGTTTTTTTCTGTTTCTCCCTCTCCCTTCCACCCTCTCTAAAAATCAAGGAGAAAAATATCCTCAGTTGAGGATTAACGAGAGAGAGAGAGAGAGAGAGAGAGAGAGAGAGAGAGAGAGAGAGAAAGAAAACAAAGGAGGGGGATGATGATGAGGAGGGGAGGAAGGGGAGGAAGAAAACCAACCTTCAAATAGGAATTTTCACCTGGACCCAGTGCAGCAGACCTTTTTTCCTTAACCTGTTCCACCCTAGCTCCCATGGTAGTCATAGGATACAGTGGAGCATTAGAAGTGACACTGATTCATTCATTCAGGAAATACGTACTGAGACCCTACTGTGGCTTAGGAACTTGAGATATAAGGATAAGCATCAAATTCTTAAATACCAAATTCTATTTTTTAAACTAAGAATTTAAGTATCTAGTCCAAACCTCTCTCTTTGGAGCCAGAGAAACTGGATCCCAAAGGTTTGCCCAAGATTAAGTGGATAATAAATAATATGTCTAAAACTGAATTCAGAAATTCACTTTCTAGTCCAGTACTTTTTCTGATCACTTGTGCCTCTCATTTTGTAAAACTATCATCTATACAACTACAGATTCTCAAAGTAAAAAGAAATCTTCATGCCTACAATAGCTTTCATTAGTAGCCTTGTTTTACTTTGCCTCAGAATTTGTAGTTAAGGAAAACTTTACTAGTATATCAACCAATCTTTAACTATATTAGTCATTGTTAAGCTATTTTGTCCTCAAATTATACATTTGCTTTATTTTAATCTTACAAATAAAAATAGACAAAGCCAATTGACCCTCTCCCACACCTACTAGTACATCAAACTGTTGCTTCTTACTTTTTGGGAGGGGCCTTTTAGTCAGTCAGTAATTTATCCTGCCTAATGTATTTATATTATGTATGAAGATTATTATGCAGATTTTATCAACTGCTGAAACACAGATATAGTATAATAACAGCACAGCACTATACTACCTGCAATTTACCAAATGCACTTCTTTACAGGCTACCCTCTCCACCCTGAGTCCTCACCTCTTCACTCACCCTCTAAAACCCCAACATCCTCTCTTACCTTCAGTAGCATTGGTCGCAGCATGTTGTATTATTCTGGCTCCTTGACACAAGAGGCTTTTCATCTTCCTGATGTGCTTAGTTCAGTGTGAGACCCATCGCAGGTACTCAAATATATCCTTGTTGAGAAGATGAAGAAATGGATGATGGCATATACAGACACATTTTCTTACTATGTTAAAAGGTAAAGAAAGGTTAGTTTGGCATCAGTTCCTTGTGATCACAATTTTTTAAATTATATTCATTGATCTGATATATATTTCTCCTGGGTTGAAGTAAAAATCTCCAGAAACCCTTTTATTTTTGAAAAATTAGGAAAAATGTATCCCCTTCTCCAGTTTTCTAGTAACCGAGCTTCTTGTTCCGCATCTTGACCTTAACATTCCAAAGTGTGCTTTGGTGATTGTGTCTATTCATGAGAATTTGGGTCCCAGATATTTAGATTTACATCAGACAACAGTGTGATATGGTGGAATGATTACCACACAAGGAGTTGAAGGGGTGATTAATTTCAATGTAGCTACTGATTTGCTTGGCAACCTTAGCCATTTTTCATTCCAAGCCTTCCATTTTCTCATCTGTAAAATAGAAGCATTGGCTTCGTTTATCAAGATCTTGTTCCTCTCCAGGATTCTACAATGCTCTCAGAACACTGAGACCTGATCTTAGCTCTCAATGGTACTCAGCATTTGGACTGAACAATTGGACTAGATTTAAAGGTCAGTGCTCAGCCCAGTGTGGGAGTTGGCTCTGTAGACCCATGATTTGTTCAGGCTCTGCTTGAATAATTTCTGTAGTTTGAGCTTAACTTCCACAAAAGGCCTCTCATTCCCTATGATACAAATCTCATTGGAAGTTTTTCTGACATTCACTCTAGATGTATTTATTTCTCTCAGGCTTCTGTGGGTTGCTCCTGGTTTTGCCCTATGGAATGGAATTGCTCTTTTTCACATGACATACCTCCAGATAGTTGAAGACAATAATAGTACCCCAGCCACAAGCCTCTTATTTTCCAGGTTAAAAATCTAGTTTCTTTAACAATTTCTCATATGACCAAATTGTTCCTTATTCCTGCTGCTGTATTACAACCTGATTGTATGTTTGCACCTCAGTGACTTTGCACATGCAATTCTTTGCTAGTGGTGGTACCCTTCCGCCCTTTTTCCATACACTGATTTACTCATTCTTCAAGGCCCAAGTTAAACCCTTTCTTATTCTAGACATATCCTGTCCTCTGTGCTTTATCAATGCTTTACTATGTCTTGCATACTCTTTAATACAATGATTTTTATACCGTATTTTAAGTTATCTTTTGCATATCCAGGTGTTCTGTGATTGCAGGGACCTTAACTGACTTGTTCAATTCCTGGAACATGATGGACATGCATGAGTGAGTGAGTGAATGAATGAATGAATTAATTAATTAATCTCCTAATATATACTATGGGTTACAGTATAAAGTAGGTGCTCAGGAAGTGTTTATAGAAGCATTAATGAATACATGGATGAATAAATGAATACACTCTTGCTTTGGTATATTATATCCTTTGAATCCTCTCAAAATATTGAACCTAGAAAGAAACATAAAACTCCAGATGTCATTCAGCCAGTATAGAGTGTAGAGGATTGGCTACCCACCTTTTTTCTTGAAATGATCCTCTTTTAATTTCAGATTCACTTTCCCATGAACAGAGAAGAGGGAAGCTAAGCTGTTATTTTGTTTTGCCTTCTAACCTACGCTTAGCTCTCTAAGACATTCTTTTGTTTTCCACTTTCTTTCTTCCTCCGTTCTTTCATGCTTGTCAGTGTAAACATGCTTGCCTCTTTTGTCCTTATTATGACTGATGTGATTATGGTATGGTAACTTCATTTTCAAGGTCCATCTAACAATCATGAAATATCTTTTCTTAACATAAGAAAATTAATTACTGCCTGGCCAGTGTTGCCAGGTGGTTGAGTGTAGATCTATGAACCAGGAGGTCATGGCTGATTTCTGGTCAGAGCACATTCCTTGGGCTTCAGGCTTGATGCCCATATAAGAGGCAGCCAATCAATGATTCTCTCTCATAAATGACATTTCTCTCCTTCTTCCTTTCTCTATGAAATCAATAAAAACATATAAAATAATAATTTTAAAAAGTTAACTACCCCAAAACCAGATAAAGACAACTCAATGAAAGAGAATTACAGGCCAATATCCCTCATGAACATAGATGCCAAAATCCTCAACAAAATCCTAGCAAATCGGCTCCAGCAGTACATCAGGAAGATCATACACCATGACCAAGTAGGTTTTATACCAGGAATGCAAGGATGGTACAATATTCGCAAATCAATAAACGTGATACATCACATAAACAAATTGAGAGATAAAAATCATATGGTCATATCTATCGATGCAGAAAAGGCATTTGATAAAATCCAACACCCTTTCCTGATAAAAACTCTCAACAAGGTGGGAGTACAAGGATCATACCTCAACATAATAAAAGCTATATATGATAAACCCACAGCCAACATCATGCTCAATGGGCAAAAACTAAAACCATTCCCTCTGAGAACAGGAACAAGACAGGGATGCCCACTCTCACCACTCCTCTTTGACATAGTACTGGAAGTACTCGCCATCGCAATTAGACAAGAAGAGGAAATAAAAGGCATCAAAATCGGAAAAGAAGAAGTAAAGCTGTCACTATTTGCAGATGACATGATATTGTACATAAAAAACCCAAGAGACTCCATCAAAAAGCTAATAGACTTAATAAACGAATTTGGCAATGTAGCAGGATACAAAATCAATGCCAAGAAATCAATGGCATTTCTCTACACCAATAGTGAACTTACAGAAACAGAGACTAAAAAAGCAATCCCGTTTACCATCGCACCAAAAAAATTAAGATACCTAGGAATAAACTTAACCAAGGAGGTAAAAGACCTATATGCAGAAAACTACAGGACACTGAAAAAAGAAATAGAGAAAGATGTAAACAGATGGAAGAACATACCATGTTCATGGATTGGTAGAATCAACATCATCAAAATGTCCATACTTCCCAAAGCAATATATAAGTTCAATGCACTCCCCATGAAAATACCATGGACATACTTCACAGACCTAGAAAGAACTCTCCAAAAATTCATTTGGAACAATAAAAGAACCCGAATAGCCTCAGCAATCTTAAGAAATAAGAGTAAAGTAGGAGGAATCTCAATACCAGATTTCAAGCTGTATTACAAAGCAACTGTTCTCAAAACAGCCTGGTACTGGCACAAGAACAGACATATTGATCAATGGAATAGATTAGAGAATCCAGACATCAACCCAAATCAATATGCTCAATTAATATTTGACAAAGGAGGCAGGAACATACAATGGAGTCAAGACAGTCTTTTTAATAAATGGTGTTGGGAAAATTGGACAGATACATGCAAAAGAATGAAACTAGATCACCAACTTACACCATACACAAAAATAAACTCAAAATGGATACAGGACTTAAACATAAGACGGGAAACCATAAAAATACTAGAGGCATCCACAGGCAGCAAAATCTCAGACATATGCCTAAAGAACTTCTTCACTGATACTAACCCTAGGGCAATGGAAGCTAAAGAGAAAATAAACAAATGGGACTACATAAAAATAAAAAGCTTTTTTACGTCAAAAGAAACCATCAACAAAACAACAAGAAAACCCACTGTATGGGAGAACATATTTGCAAACGATATCACTGATAAAGGTTTAATCTCCAACATCTACAGACAGCTTATACAACTCAATAAAAGGAAAATGAATGAGCCAATTAAAAAATGGGCAATGGACCTAAATAGAATCCTCTCAAAAGAAGACAGAAAGAAGGCCAAGAGGCACATGAAAACATGCTCCAAGTCACTAATTATCCGAGAGATGCAAATCAAAACAACAATGCGGTACCATCTCACACCTGTCAGAATGGCCAACATCAACAAAACAACAAACAACAAATGTTGGCGAGGTTGTGGAGAAAAAGGAACCCTCGTGCACTGCTGGTGGGATTGTAGGTTGGTGCAACCACTGTGGAAAACAGTATGGAGCTTCCTCAAAAAACTGAAAATGGAACTCCCATTTGACCCAGTAATCCCACTTCTAGGAATATACCCCAAGAAACTAGAAACACCAATCAGAAAGGATATATGCACCCCTATGTTCATAGCAGCACAATTTACAATAGCTAGGATTTGGAAACAGCCTAGGTGCCCGTCAGCAGATGAATGGATCAGAAAACTATGGTACATCTACACCATGGAATACTATGCTGCCATAAAAAGGAAGGAATTCTCATCATTTGCAGTAACTTGGATGGAATTGGAGAGCATCATGCTGAGTGAAATAAGCCAGTCAATGAAAGAGAAACACTACATGACCTCACTCATTTATGGATATTAAAGATCATTATAAACGAATGAACAGAAAGATTGATATAGTGACAGTAAAACAACAGGCAGTCTGTCAAATGACAGCGGGGGGGGGGGAGGGTAGGGAGATCTGGGGGAGATAAGAGATCAACCAAAGGACTGGTATGCTTGCATATAAGAATAACCAATGGACACAAAACTCTGGGGAGGGAGGGCATCTATGGGGGGGGGGGGCAATGATAAGCTATGTATACAGATAATACCTTAATAAAAAAATAATTAAAAAAAAAAGTTAACTACCTGCAAAACTTCAGAAAAATGATTATTTAGAAACCTTCTGTTACATTTTAAAGTGATATACGCTTTTATAAAAAATAAAAGCTATAATTTAATGCAGCCTAGGTATAGATCTCTGTGCAATTTGCTCAGAACTACTTAGAATGTTATTTCCTCCAATTATTAAAATACAAACGCCTTCCATAACTTTCACATCTCATCTATCTAAGCAAATGCCTATAGATACAGGCACTGGATAGCTCATCTATAGTGAAACAAATACAGAGTATAGGTTCGAGTGTGGGAATAATGGAAAGTGCAAAAGGAAATGACACCAGCCATTGCTGTCCATGCTATGAGCTGCCTATCCTGTTTATTTGGGAAAAGGGCATGGAAAACAGACAGTAGGGCTAAGGGAAAACAAGCAAATTCTTCAGACTTTTTGTATATGCATATATATATAAAGAATGGAAAAACCAAACCAGAAATACTTCAGAAGTATAAACAAGCACTTATTACCTTGCTGTATTAAAAAATTACATATTCTCTAGGTTAGGGTGACCTACTCTTAATGTCTCCTGATTGGACATGTTTTCTGCAATACATATTCTTATAATCTTTGTCCCATAGCTTGAGGTAGATGGCCTGCACCTGCAGCAGCAAGATAAAATGAATCCCCCTGTCCTCCCTTGACCCCCTTGACTGACTCATATCCACCCCTCTGCTTGACTGACTGTTGCAACCCATATCCTGACCCTACCTTGCATACTTTTACTCTGTACAAGAGAACCTAACCATCCCCTCAAGGCTGACACCAACACTGGTCTCAGCCCACCGTGAGAGATTGCAGTAACATTGCTTAAACTCTCACAGCGTTTCTTGGCCTGGCTTCTGTCAGTGCTGACCTAACACTCTGCAATCCAGTTCCCAGAGAATACTTAAATGGAAAGAATAGCAACTGGAAGAAAAAAGTACAATGAGCCATATTCTAGCAATGACACGGCCTTCAACTTAAAATCCAAATTTAGAAAATTACTCAATTACTTACAAAATAGAAATGGTCAAGTGAGAATCCCCATAATACCTAAAAGTAAATGAGAGATCAGCAGAAATAAATATTTCAATAAACAGCAACCTCTTTTAAATATTAAACTCTATATACTTCTGAGATGATCTGTTCATGTTTTTCTCTTTGATGAGATAAATATATCAAGGGAATTTGTATGTCCAATTTGTGGATCTGACCCTTCCAAAAGTCAGGCTGGAGAAGACCAGTTCACTATAAATTAGAAGATCTGTCCATTAGTAACTGTTCTCTTTACCTTCTCCCAACCATTATTTATTAGCTGTATAAACTATACAGCTAATAAATTAACTGGATGTGAAGCCAGATGATTTACCTGGATGGATTCCAGGGTTCCATGAATTCCGTAAGGTACTAGTAAGATAAGGCATGGCAAAGCATGTCTTAGAATCTAAAATGTGATTCAGTACTTTTAAATAGTATTAACATCAATACTGCAATGATTAATCATGTGAAATGCATAACTAAATTCATAGAATTCCAAATTTATTGATTGTTAAATGTGATTGGAAACTAGTCTAATGCATGTGTCACCTTAAAATTTCTACAACTATGATTCACACATAACTGACCATTTAATGAACCTTTAAAGCCAATTGGTCGTTTGAATCTTGTCAGTCAATGAAGAAACAACTGGTTTGGTACAT